>OX376205.1:14053783-15253783 GCA_947363905.1 Lithophane semibrunnea
TTTACAGAATAAACAATTTCATTTGATTTCAGTATAGAGGTTCCGTCTGTGAATGTATGTGGATACATTTGGGATATTTTAGAACTAATCTTTTAAAGAAAGGTAGCTCGGATGACGTAGTTGTGTTGCCGGTGCCTGAAGAGAGGCCCTGACTTTCATGACATGGTTATCAGGTTCATTGTATTGTGTATGATGACGCATTTTCAGGAGTTCTTTGTTAATTTCTAAATCATTATTTCATCATCTGCCTAGCCTTTTCCTATCTATGTTGGGCTTCGAGTATAACTGGATGCAGCTGAATACCAGCATTTTACATAGAGCGACTGCCTATCTGACCCACACAACCCAGTGACTGGGTAATAGGTACGATACTCGATGGTGAGACTGTTTGTCAGTGTTTTGGGTTTCTGACGACCCGGTATATCTGTCAAAGATCCTAGAATGGCAGCCGGGACCTACAGTTTAACGTGCTTTCTGAGATACGGAGGGGTCTCAATATGTAACGATGGTCACCCAACACCATTGGTTTATTTGAAATAAATGCTTTGAGTTTGAGTTTCAGAATTGTGCGTCAGAAACGTAAAAAATTCATGAGAAAATAATGAAGAAATGTTTCTCAGGCGAACTCACTTACAAATAACCCTGTGTATCGAGACGAGATCCCACAAAGGGCATGCGGTATGGTGACTATCTAATCTTTATAAGTGTTATATCAATAGTTGCACCGGTATCTGTTACTGCATTGAAACCTCTTCTTCCATTTACGAGAGCGATTGAAAGGTAAGTACAGATGGTGACAAAAGTGTTTTTGGGAAGTTCAGATGTGAATGGAAATCAAATAAGTAGGTATGTACTAAAGTAACAAAAAAATAAGTTATTTAAACTCTACTGCAAAGCTGTTGCATTTTGATTTCTCAAATAAAAATATTATAACAGTGATGAATGCTACAGCACTGGAAAATCTCATCATCTGCGTATGAAGATTTCCATAAGAATAATTTTCTTGCCTCGATTGAAGAGACGGCTTTCCTCATAAAAAAAAACAAACTTGAAAAAAAAAAAGTAAAATGAAAAAACAAGCATCAATTCGGCTAACAATCTTTAAAAGAAGGCGCTCGTGGCCAAATAAAACAGCCGCACGGGTTGACACTTGGCGCGGTCGATTCATAGATAGGTGATCATTCAGTAGGTATCACATATCCGAGACCCCTCCCTGTCTCGGAAAGCACGTTAATTATGGCGTTTGTCCCAGCTGTCATTCATTCGTAGATATTTGTCAGTTGTTGCGGATATTCAGAAGCCCAAAAGTCTGACAACCAATCTTACCAAGTGGTATTGTATTAGTTACCCAATCACCTGGTTTGTGGACGTGAGATAAGCAGTAGCTTCATTTAAAATACTGGTATTCAGCTGCATCCGGTAAGACTGGAAAAGGCTACGCAGATTGATTGACTTCCGTTCTTAGTATTTGAAGAAAACTACCACTTTTGATCACACCTGTACAACATACAAAGTTTCTCAATCCCTCTTACTGATTAGCATATTATTAACCATTTCACAAGCTCACAAAACATACCATACCTACATCTAAGTGCCCATTATTTACTTAGCTGGGACCCACAAAAATGACACCCGAGATAAGTAAGTAGGTATGGATAATTTTATGTCCAAACATAGCATTTTATTTATTTATTGGGAAATTTAATTACAAAGTTAGTGTAAAGTTTATGAATTACCACCTCTGAGTAGGTACTTTATTTGGTTTATAAACCGAGGACCTAAGAAGTGTTTTTACCTCGCCACGAGCGAGGCTGTAATGGAAATACAATTCGAGAATTACATCAGTGAGGGAGGAGAGCCGAGCAATACAGTTCGCAACATGTTGATACAATTCAAGCATTACGTCAGTGAGGGAGGAGAGCCGAGCATTACAGTTCGCAACCTGTTGATACAATTCAAGCATTACGTCAGTGAGGGAGGAGAGCCGAGCATTACAGTTCGCAACCTGTTGATACAATTCAAGCATTACGTCAGTGAGGGAGGAGAGCCGAGCATTACAATTCGCAACCTGTTGATACAATTCAAGCATTACGGCAGTGAGGGAGGAGAGCCGAGCATTACAGTTCGCAACCTGTTAATACAATTCAAGCATTACGTCAGTGAGGGAGGAGAACCGAGCAATACAGTGCGCTGTGCGCAATCTCTTGCTCAAAATCGAATCTGAAATGTTACATTACAAGCGAATGCTCCTAGTGAGGGAGCACCTTTAGGAATGACAAAATGAGAAATGAGTTGGCGTCAGCTTGAATACCATTTTTTTCACAAGGAGCGGCTAACTATCTACGAGAAAAATATACAGAGTGTTAGTGTAAACACCGTTATCCTTGAAACCAGTGGTTTGGTTTCATTTATAGAACGTAAAATCAATGGAAAAAAACAACACTTTTTTAAAGAAAATCTATATTTCTCCACAAGAATATTTCACCCTATACGCAAGGGCAACGAACTTGCGTTTCAATACGGCGGGCGGCGGTTGGCCGGGGCGGGTGGGGCGCGCGGCGCGTTACATGACCGGCTTTCTCGAGCGCGTATCCATGAGTATCGGGACAGTGACGGATATTTACTTTTCAAAATCTTTTAATGAAAATAAGGTTTTTTCTTGTTGTTACTGGGTCATTTATTTTTATATTTAAGTCAACTACCCATGGTTTGAGTGACAACGGTGTTTACCCTTGCATACCGTAGATTAAAAAAAAAAACAAAAAAAATAAGTCCTAAGTACAAGAAAAGTTTGGATAGCCAGCAATGTTGGTGGCAAGGCGGTTTAAAGTGGCTCATGTGTCGAGATACTTATAAGTCTTCTCAACTACCAGCATCGCTTACTGACTATTGGCTTATCTCTTTGCTGCACCATGAGTTCTTCACGAGTCACACGTGTTAACCTACACGTGTGACAATGCAATTTTAAATGCAGCATAACAAATTGTAGCAGTAATTTTCTTTCACAATAAATCCAGGATCGTTAGCACTACTATACGTATATCATGACACTTTCGCACGACCATTCCAAACGCATTTATACTCACTCCCGCGCAGTCGGATAAACGTAGTGGTGCAATCTTTATTCCGGAGTAATGACAGTCAGATGATGATAATAGTGTTGCGAAGTTACAAGTGTACTTCTTGGGCAATAGAATAAATAGATGGTGACCTGAATAGCCTGGGTTATTTGTAGGTTAGGTAGACCGCACAACTACATATTAGCCCATAGAAGGGCTTTCTTCTAACCTTGAAAATGTTTGCCAACCCGCAACACCCAATTGCGTACAGTAGGACACAACTTAGATGTAGCATCGGTAAAATTTGTAAAACCGATCAACATTCGAAATGTGTGTGCCTTCAAAATCTCCAATCTTTATTACTGCTTTAAGTGAAAATTATCTTTACGCAAACGTCTTGTAAAGTCTTATAAACAAATATATTCGTAAAATAATCCCGGTCCGGAGTCCGAGGCTAATGCAAAGTTATTTCTTAAATGAAGGTCCAAAATAGCAATTTTATGAGATATAAGTAAATAGCACTGGAGAAAACATAAACTGCAATAAGAATATCTCAGAAACTGGTCATCAAGGAATGTTATGTCATTTTTTTTTTTTTGGCTTCTGTTTGATAATTGCTGAAGCGTCACGCAGACGCAGTTGCAGCTGTAATCTTAATCTGGCTGATCTGTTACCGAGGGAGAAACGAAAAAATGCTGCCAATCTAAAACTTTGTAAAAACTACTCAATACTCAATAGGTACTTTATTGCATTCCACAAATAGGTATTCTTAGGTGGTAGTGTCAGAAGAAAACCAAAATGCTGTATAACTGTTACTTCGTAGATAGGAATAATTATATATTTTGGTATCTTCACATCGTTCTTCAAATATTTCGAACACCAATTTATTCGAAATAATAAATTCTATTTTCATGGAAATGTATCAATTTACTCCGAAGTATGCTAAACAGTAAACATAGCCCTTTGTGTAAAAAAACATAAAATTAAATCATACCGCTACATAGCTTTATCAAGCTGTATAAATAAACAAGAAATGTAAAAATATTAAATTTCAAACTCCTATCATAATAGTCGTAATAATATATTATTGCACGAATCGATATAAATAATGATAATAATGTTGCACAATAATGTTCATTTTGTTACTTACAACTTTTTAAATTGATGGTAAATCATAGAAAATGTTACCATACCTACTCTTGCCGTGTTTTATTGTTTTACTGTGGTCCAAGGTGTAGGCGAAGTAAAAAATTTATAGTCTGCCCGTCGAGAGAATGCGTTTCTGACACTTGGACAATTTCTAGTAGTAATATGGATCAAATTCGCAAAACAAAATATTCGTTTGTATGAGACTGACAGGTGTCAAGAACACGTTCTCTCTACAGGGTGTTAGGGTAAACACCGTTATCCTTGAAACCAGTAGTTTGGTGTCATTTATAGAACGTAAAATCAATGGAAAATTACAGCATGTTTTTTTTTTAAATTACATTTTACCACAAAAGACGCAAGTTCGTTGCCCTATGCGCTAGGGCAACGAACTTACGTCTCAACGAGGGCAGGGGGTGCGGGACATGACCTGACCGGCCGCAAGCGCAACCCTTCCCTCAGTTAGTCAGCTGTTTCGCTAGCGAGCATTTATTTTTATATTTAAGTCAACTAAACATGGTTTGAGTGACAACGGTGTTTACCCTGACAATCTGTATAATACTCTATGATTCTCTCGACCGACGGCCGGACTTTTGTGGAGCGTATTAGGGTACATTGACCAACGAAGCTCTGATAATTTCTAACGATTGAACAGACTTCATCGTCTGTCAGACGAAGACCACTTGGCAGTGGCTAATCCTAATTGTACGATCGCAGCGATTATATTGAGTCTTCAAGGAACGCATCACATACATTTTGAGTGGTTGTTCTGTTTTAAGAAAGTTGTTTATGCTTGGGTGTTATTTGTGCTTTTACCTGCTACACCTTCTTTATCTTCACCTTCTTCTCCTTTAAATCCTCTATAATAGTTTCTGAAACAGTTAGCTTATTGCGAACATTAAAATAACCAGTGTCATAGTAACCATAATATCATCCAAACGGGTGTTATAATGTTGCACTGAATTTCATAATGCAACTCATTTAAAAAAAGAACATTGTCATTCACGAGCGTTTCACTAACAAAGCACCGTAATTTAAAAACCAAATACATTCGAATTCGAAAATACCCCTTATTATAATATATAACAGTTGCATAAATAACTAATAAGATAATGTGCCATGTAACCACAGATCATCTATACGATACAATAATAAGTTACAGTCTCGATCCGATAAAATAATTCTTGATTTCTATACATTAAGTACCTACAACTTTAGTTGCACCGCGTCGTCCCCAGACTATCCTAGTCTCATTCTCAGTCATCTTCATAAATTAAACGGTCCATAAATAACAAGCCACTCGCTGTCAACTCATTACTTGGACACGAGACAGTTAATTACGCCCAAACAAAATGAATAGGTATAAATAGTCTCCCGACCTACATAACACTACTAGGTAGGTAGGCATCACTGGAACGAATGATTCACTTTCATAATAATAAACTACATGAAGGGACTCGCTTTTAGATTTGTAGAGAGCCTAGACAAGTGACAATCGCTTCGAACAAGCGACACCGTTTCGTATTTCTATAACGACTTTCAACGGGATTGACATAAGCTTTTCGATAGCTTATGTCAGTCCTATACATTTTTGCCTTTTCCATCATCGTTATCGCTGATAGAATGTCATTTTGTCTAGGGCCTCAGTACCTTGAAATCTTAAAACTATTTGCCACTTCGAAGTTTCCGTGAGTATTTTTATTATTTTCTTGAATGGATTATTATAATCTATTTATAGATTATATATAGAAAGACAGACAGAGCACAGCAGAGAGATTATAATCTCTCTGCTGTGCTCTGTCTGTCTGTCTGTTACCCTTTTTATGCCTAATGCCGATGCTAGGGACTGACACTATTGACAGATCACTTCACTTAAAAGATCATTTCAGACTACGCTATTATTATAATAGCATAGTATATGCATACATAGTTCATACTTCATAGCACAACAATAACGCGTTCACACTTTCCTATACTATACTGCAGGTGAGTTTGTTGCGCCACTTCTTCTCCCCAGCTAAAGCACTAGGAAGAGGTGAAGGGTGGGCGTTTTGGGGGACTGTCTTATGTTATTTAGACGTTCGAAAAGTGCTAATTCTCAGCCTAGTTTGAATAAATGACTTTTGATTTTGATTTATATTATTGGAAATGTATGGCGAGCGATATTGTTGTGCTATGAACTATATGCTATAACGTATTCTGAAATGAGCTCACGTTTCCACAGTGAGATTTTTTACAGAATAGACCGCAGGCAGCGCGCACAGTCTTTCGTTTACATTCTTACATTTTATCTCACCCCGACATCGCGTGTGTTTTATTGTTTTATTTGATTAAACAAATGAATACATACCCTAAAACAATTCTACACAAACGAGTGCACGAAAAAAAGAATGTCAGTGGAAAGTGGCAATTAGATCTAACCATAAGATAATGTTCTGATGTTTGTTATTTTATTTTCACTACAAATGTTTTACCCTCACGCTACACCCCTAAGAGGGTAAACAGGAAAACAACGTTTTAACGATTCAAAAGCCTGCAGGGTTGTCACTTGACCCTTTTTGGGCTATAAAGTGCAACATCAGATACCGTTAAGTGAATCTTATAGTTACAAAACACGCACTGTCCTCAAGTTTACTATTAAAAGTGAATGTATAGGAGAATTTCATCTGTATCAGCATGAAATTAAGAATGAGAATAGCTTGAACGGGCACTAAAATGTTTTTAGCGTTTAATTTTTGTATACAAAGTATTTTGAGTTTTATGTGACACAGGTAAGGTCGAAAATTGAATGAAAAGAAATGGGATAGAGTCTTTATTATTGTTGTTCGTAAACATAGTTGCCATGGTAACGAGGTTGTTAATTGATATCAATCTGAGATCGCATCGAGATATAAAATCGATCACAATTGGATTTTATTAGCTCGTTTAGTCGAGTTCACTTTATATAATGTGCATATTGTGCATTAGTGGTTGCAGAAAATGGGAAAAGTCTTGAAACTAAATTTTAAGTAGGCATTAAAAAGATATTTGTCAATTCAATTTACCAAGATACTCAAAGATGTGTGGAGGAAGGAGCTCGTGGCTAAGTAATAACAGCTGCACGGGTCGATTCATCAGGTCAAACTACGCTTACCGTGGTTGGTCCATGGATGGGTGACTATCTTCACATACCGAACCTCCTCCGTGCTTCGGAAATCACGTTAAGCCGTTGGTACTGGCTGTCATTCGTGGATCTTGGACAGGCGTTACGGGTCGTCAGAAGCCCGAAAGTCTGACAACCAGTCTTACCAAGGGGTATCTTATTACCCAGTTACTGCATATGGCTTGTGGAGGTCAGATAGGCAGTCGCTCCATATAAAATACTGGTATTCAGCTGCATCTGGTTAGACTGGAAGCCGACCCCAACATAGTTGGAAAAAGGCTAGGCAGATTGACCCGATAGGGTCCATAATTGTTTCAATATTTTTTTATTTAACACCTAATTTGTACATTATGGATTGCAATAAACGATTTGATTTGATGTGACTCAAAGATGGCTGTGTAAAATATCTGTACCTACTAACGAGAAAACCTTATGCCTATCTATCTATATACTTAACCTAAATAATTTTGAAAGTCTTTAGTTTTCGTTGTTTGCCTCCGACTTCCGAAATTAATTTGAAAAAAAAAAATATTTTCACTTTTTAGTTGTGGTACCTACCCCACACGAATACCACTACTTGCTATGTAAATAACAGTGACGTAGTAACTTAAAACATCGTCTATATAGACTAAGTGAGAAAAATACGTAATATTGAAGCTAACTCCTACATTGAACTATATACTCCTCCTTTTTGAAATCGGTTAAAAACTTCTACTAATACCGTATACATGTAGTAATTAATTACTTACTGGTAGAAGTAATTAAACAAACAAAATGGACGGAGAAATGCAATTAATATCAATTAAAGATGTTTATGAAGATTTGATTATTTTACTAGGAAAGCAAACTGAGCCCTTTCCTACATTTAGGTTAGAAGGTCATAACGGTACAGCTCCACAGCTTGCTGTTTTCATTAATATGGTGATCAGAGAAATGTTTGGCACCTACAAAGTTACTGACGCAGAGAAATGTGTGATTCACGAGAAGGAATGTGCCACAGCTGTGCCATTATATAATCAGGTTACTTGCTATAAGATTCCTTATCATCATTTCAGCCGAAAGACGTCCACTGTTGGACATAGACCTCCCCCAAGCGCCGCCTCTTCGACGGTTCTGTGCTTCTCGTATCCAGCGGATTCCTGCGGCATTCACAAGGTCATCGGTGCACCTTGCGGGGGCCTTTCCAACGCTACGTCTTCCGGTACCCGGTCGCCACTCCAGAAACTTTCGGTCCAATCGGCCATCTATTGTGCGAGCACTGGACTATAAGATTGTGTTAAGACAATTATCTGTAGCTTGCGACTTGGCAACGTCAGCTCATCATTATCATTTTAGCCGACGTCCACTGCTGGACATAGGCTTCCCCCAGGCACCGCCACTTCAACCGGTGGATGCTTCTCGCACCCAGTGGGTTCCTGCAACTTCAACTGCTTTACAGTAAAATACGCCAAAGCACATTGGGAACCGCGGCGGCGCGGCGCGGCGCGGCAGGGGCGCACCGCAACGCAGTAATTGTTTCAGACAGATAAAAATTTCGGATTGAATTTTTCACTTCAGTGCAATGAGTCTCGCGCACATTTGGGCAAGCCGCGCTGCAACGCAACGTATTACAGACATCCTACTAGATCACTCTCGGACATTTTGTATGTATACCCATCGTATAGGTACTGCAAACTGCACCCTAATTTGTGTCATACACGATCAATCACAAATTCACAATGCGATTCGTTTTGAAAGAGACTGCTAATCCATTGCTTCATAAGCTCGAAAAAAAAATCTGCTCAACAACGTAAATAAGGCAATGGATGTTGTTGAACTGTCAAAATGAAACAGATTAGTCTTAATCGTTTACGAAAATGTCGCTTCGTAACGCACAACATAAGTAGCCGCAAAAATACGTCTGGCGAACGATCCGCCCGCCAGTGCGTTGCGCTGCGGCCCCGCCTGTAAAATGTGAAGGTTCATACAAAATGTATTAAAGTGATGCAGCCCAAATGTGCGAGAGCCTTTATGATCTTCGTTTTGCATTAGATGCGGTAGAAGACAACGTTCGGTGATTAGTGGCGCCATCTGTTCCCTTTCTAAACGCATTAAACAGAACAAGTACAAAGTAACTGCATTAATCTAGACACGCGGCCGCGTGTCAAGCCAAGTTCAAGAAAAGAACTGGCGACGCAGCAGCCGTGTGTTATATTACACGAACCATTTGGAGCTACTTTTCACCCCTCAATAACTCAAAATCTATTTAACATACACACATGAAACTTGGTTTATTTATTAATACCCCCTAGATTAACTAGAACCCCAAATTTCATAAATACAGCTTAAACGGTTGTTGAGATATCAACGTCTAAAAATCGTCATTTTTATCACTGACTGACATACCTACCTATAGATCAAAAACCTAACCCACTTCCAGATGACCTGGAAAGTTGAAATTTGGTGTCCAGCTTGGTAATTGTGTGTATACAAAGGAAAAAATCAGAACTCAGATTTTTTTTAAGATTAAAAAAAAAAAACAAGTACCTAATCGATTTTTAACACCTAGCGCCTTTCAAAATTATAATAGCAAAAATATTTTCTTTTGTAGGAGAATTGGTTCCAATAAGAAAGGTCGCTTTTATCGTTTTGTATATAGGTACCAGATTATTTTATATAACTTAGACAACCAATAGTTAATAATAATTGTTAATCATTGGCTGTTTAAGTTTTCCGCGAGGCGGGCAACAGGAGTGCGGCGCGTCCGGGGTCACGGGGATTTAAGGGTTTGGAAATATAGTTATAGTCCGTATCTTGAGGTGACATTTAGGCTTCCTGTGCATGATGTCGGAGCCGCACCAGAGCCGGACCACAAGACGAAAAAAATAGCGGCGCGGCGCCGCCCGCACCGATGAGATTCCGGTGCATATCGCCCTTGTGCCATGTGGGCGATATTCATTCGTATATATGTTACCGGTAATCTGTATAATTCAGGTATTCTATAAATTGCCTAGGTATTGTATAGAATACCTGAATTATACAGATTACCGGTATCTTCTATTAAATAAAAAATAAATAAAAAAAATTCGTACTTATACCGATACGTTACGTATGTTTTTGAGTGTGTCAAAGCGGATAGTGAGGTCAAAATGTAAATGCAAAATAGTGGCTGCGAAAATTAATTAGTCGGCTTCCAGTCTAACCGGATGCAGCTGAATACCAGTATTTTGCATGGAGCGACTGCCTATCGGACCTCCACAACCCGTTAACTGGGTAATACGATACCCCTTGGCAAGACTGGTTTTCAGACTTTCGGGCTTCTGAAGTAAAATTTTCAGCTTGAACTCATCCTAAGTGGTTTGTGTAAATAATTCGACTATTCAATGAAGTTATATTTTTAAATAGCAAACATTGTTATAACAGAAAAAACAAGAAATTTTGTTTTAAATTTATTTTAGTATGTTGTATGTTCTTTATAAATTTCAGGATTATCTATAGAACTTGGCACCCATTTAGATCTCAATTCTTTTGTCGGCGAAGTCGATAACCACACCTTGAATTTGGCTTCCATTTCACATTTATGTTTTTGATTAGATAAATTATTTATACATCGCTATTAACACTACAATTTACAGACAAAACAGTTTTTTTAAAGAATTCCTGATTGATTTTTAGAAAACAGATTCCTGTACCTACTCAGAAATATTGGCATTTTGTGCACCTCGATTTAGCGAAAGCTTTCGTCGTACTTACATAACAGAAATATTATTGTTCCTTTGCGCACCTCGATCTAGCGAAAGCCTTCTTCCTCTCTCCTACTTTGCTGTGCTCGACAGTGTCCACAATTGTCGTGTCTTTGTATACCTACCAACTAAGAATACATTCTGGAATGGTCATAAAATACATATAGAGTATTGAAAAAATACATCTTGGTCTGTATTCTATGACAAAACTCTTCCGTCGATCAGTTACAACAATCAGTCTCAAACTTATTTTCATTGACGGATCAATAATAGAGTCTCTTTCGGAAACCTGGGATCACAGGCTATCAAAGGACCACAGACTGAGGCTATTGAACCAAAAATTACAAAAAAGTCAACAAAGGAAACTTCCTACTTCAAAGAAAAAGTAAGTCCTACACAATGTACAAAGACGGTTGTCACGCCGAGCAAGGAAGACAGGCTACCGGACGAATGTGTTCAGATCCTTATCTTCAGACCTATCGGGCACACACATCTCTGTATTTATCTTTTAAGACCACGCCAGAGGTTCTCAACAATTCAAATCA
Organism: Lithophane semibrunnea; assembly: GCA_947363905.1. Lineage (NCBI taxonomy): Eukaryota > Metazoa > Arthropoda > Insecta > Lepidoptera > Noctuidae > Lithophane > Lithophane semibrunnea. The sequence continues at coordinate 14,065,398 of OX376205.1, forward strand.
AATCAAATAAAGTTTATTAATCAAAAAGTAACAATACAATTTAGCTAAATTCGGTGAGCCACAAACTAAAGGTTAAAAAGTTACGTCAGTTCGGATTTCAAAAAGGTGTCATAAATTGAGTGCACTATTTTATTGGAGCTCAGAATGGAATAAATACATTATACAAACTTAAATACCTACTTTTGATGCTCCCTGGATTGTCACTTCAGCTGCTAACCTTGCTGATTGGCAAATATTCTCACCAAATCATGGATAATTATTACTACTCATGAATTACAACATTTACAATTACTACATTAGATATGTAATATTTTATTAATGTGCTTTTTTAAGTTATTGTTATAACTTGCATCTTGCAACACCCACACGAGGCAAAAAAATGACTGTCTGTATCTCTAACTGTCAAATGAAATTGAATTTATTATCATCTGAAAACATTAAAACCTGGTTCAAGTTTCTTATCAAATAATGTAAGACTTCATAAAGAATCTTGCTGTGTTAAAATTGTAATGGATTGAAGCCATTTACAGCTGTTCTTTATTATTTTAACACGTTTGTCTGATAAAGGTAATTTATAACTCGTGCAGTGACATCTTGCAAGTCCATTGGCATTTACAGGTTTAGGTGGCACAAACATGGGCTATTAATGAGCAACAGTTAGAGGTAAACCAGAAAAAGTATGCGCTTCGGTAATCTTCATGTATCCGAACATTGTGCGTTCGTATATCCGAAGATTGACGATGATTCCCATCAAGACCATATTTTTCTTTGGAGATCTGTTCTCTACTGGGTATCCTCATATGAATGTGACTAATGGAATGATGGATGGCGGATGGTGGTAGGTGGTGGTGATGATGGTGGTGGTGGATGGATGTGTGTGTGTCTGGGTATTGTTTTTGTATTTAATAAAGGTCAAGGACCTGCAATTAATGGTTTTTTTATGGTCCCCGTAAAAGTTGCTCAAATTCCACCTTGCTGCTTGTGATGACTCCATAGAGCGTCTAGTGGTGCAGGGCAGAGTGGAAGGTAATAGGCCACGCGGGAGATCACCGATGAGGTGGACCGACCAAATAAAATCTGTGGTTGGAGGCCCTTTAAATGAATGCGCCAGACTGTCATGTAACAGAACCAGATGGAGAGATCGTGAGGCGGGCAACGACTACACCTGCTATTGGACAAAATTCATCGTGAGCACGACCGCTCTGTCAAGAGCGAAACGAAGAAGAAGAAGCTTGTGATGACTTGATGAATCAAGAATTCAAGATGCGATCGATTCAATCCAAACGTTTATTAGGTATTTGTTTAAGTCCTGTCCCTTGTCTTACTTATATAAACTCAATTAGGCAGCTAATTTTTCAAAAATAACGTTCAGCGTGAGCGACCATTCTGTCGCTTACATATACAACCTCTCGGCCGTTGTCAAAGCAACGAATCCGCGAGGAGAGGCTGGATTATTAGCGATACTTAATTATTTTGAAGTAATACAAAGCTTAAGTCCCACGGGAGTTATAACTTGTATAAGTTATAGTAGTCAAGTTACTTATAAGTTTTAAGTTATTTATAGCTCAAGTGATACATTGGCCGTGTGTGGTCAACCTTTTGGAGGATCCCAGATTGGCAATGGCGTAGGAGGATGCATTAGTATTTATTTTATTTAGCAACTTATTGTACGTCAAGATGCAACGTTTGGGATACATCGTCAGGCATCGTATCGTTTGTCTGTAGGCGTCCATAGTCACGACAAAATTTATATCCTCTAGTATTCGTGATTGTTGCTTCTTCGTTTATTTTTATTCACTATTTTACGTTGAGCAGGATAGGTGGCTGTTTTTGCTGGTGCTAGGGCTGGCACGATGCGGAAAAGGCAATAATATATAAAATTATGCAATAATAACGTCTCTTTATTTCATTATGGATAATTTTTTTTAATATTTGAATAATAAAATATAAAACCATATTATTATCGTTATTTCTTTAATTCATTTTTATACATAATATTTTTTTTTAAATATTTTTGTAATTTTATTTTATTTTATTTATAAATTATTAGCGTTACAATAGTTATTATTGTTCGATGTTCAGATAATTTTATTTACAAGTAGGCAATGGTAAAAGTTTTAAATTGACCGTTTCCTGACAGATTTGACGTAGTGCCCGACCAATTAAATAGCTGAAAAGCTCCCATAATTGATAGGGATGGAAAAATATGAATGACGGAAACTTTTGATACCTCAACCTGACAGATTTTTTTAGAAGGTTATGCGCCTGTGTTTTGGTAACTTACTAACTGCTCACCTCGTACGACATTATGCTGAAAATGTAATTTTCCTGAAATATCCCAACCCGAGCGTGTATACCTACAGGTAAAGTTTTCTACCTATTAAGTTCATCGTATCAGTGTTGTATCTACAGACCAGGGTACCTATAGATTCCTGGCAGGGTTGCGGGGAAGTCCGAAAGGGATACTGGGACCTAGGCAACAGGCAACTGAAGGACAGGGGTGGGTTTTAAGTCTGACACGCCCTTCCGCTCCGCCCAGAGCGGGAGAAGTCATTGGATGATTTCCCAGCATCAAAAAATAAAAAAAGGGTAGGTACCTATAGATACATATAAATAAATCTAAATCATCATCATCATTCTCCTGCCCTTATCCCAATTTATTTGGGGTCGGCGCAACATGTCCCTTTCTTCCATACTTCTCTATTAGCTTCTCTAAATAAATCTAAATAAGTACCTATAATTTATTATCTTTATAAGTTTCTTTGGTAACACGTCTCTATGAAACCGTTAGTGCCTCGTAAACAAGCGGCATAGTAAAATACTTTCATATTGTTCTATTGCTGTTAATTACAGGAAACTTATTATTAATTATCGTGTTTATCATTGCAGTATCTTTTACCTCTACAGGGTCAAACTAAATCTGCTAGCGAAACTCCGTAAACATGATGGGGTATATTGATAAAAAACACGACAAAAATTAATAATTCATCGTGTTTACATATCGATACCTATCACGTTTATGAAGTGCACACAAAGATGTAAACTTTTTTGTGTCTTTGGTTTTGAATTTTTGTTTTTCGCCACCGACTTCCGAAAAGAAAGTTATTTTTTCACTTTGTAGTGCTTTTTTTGGAGAGTCGGTTGTTTTTGTTTTGTAAAAAAGTTTTTGATTCTCGCTTTTTAGTGGGTCAGTTTGTAATTTATTCAAGTTACAATAGCCTAATAGCAGTTGACCCCAAAACATAATCAAACATTTTTATTTGGCGTGTTTAGTTATCGATCGATACCATCTGCAGAGTTTTGCTAGCTAAATTTAATATGACCCTGTTTATATGCATAGTCTGTTTGTCCTCGTGGCAGCCCTTACCTTGTAAAACATTCACTAATTTATGTCCCCGGCGCTGAGCACTTTACATGCAAAACACACGAAGGAATCTTTACTCACAATAATTCTACTTAAATTTTTATCGTCTGCTGCAAAAATCTATGCCGTCGTATTTATACCAATGCGTCTGTTATTGTCCCTTGTCCTACTGCAGGGCAAAGGCCTTTTCTTGCTGAGCTCCTTAAGTTCTGAATTGAGATCCAGTATTACTGACAAATGCTTGCACTTTTAGGGGTATGAGGAACAGGGTGTAAAGTTCACTCATCCACCATAGAAAAGGGAGGATCCTCCGACCAGACGGGTGTTATGTCTGGCGGGCAACTATCATCAAAAATTTGTTCCCGACAGGTGGCGCTTCACCTTTAAGTCTTCGTTAAGAATTTATTTACATTTTAATCACCATCTACATTTAATTACATAACCCATTCACCAACAAATTTAACCATCTAGTTATCCTAACGTTAACCATTCAAAAATAGTGATTAATGAACGAAAAGAATTCAAAATACTTTACATTATTTTTATTTTTAATGAACACTGCAAGTATTCATTACAAAATCTATTTTACATTACATGAGAAGTTACGAAGTATTTTGAAGACCCCTTGTGGCTATTTAATTTAAAAAGTCAATTCGACACAAGTTATGAAAGATGCGGGCTTAGTGAGTAGTCTTTGTAATTGTGGCCATGTTTATGACCATAGTGACGTATGTAAGTGAACGTACACAATTTTTTTATGAACGCTAACCTAATACATTCCTAGGCCACAACCTAGCCTAGGCTTTTTCTATGATACAGTTTATCAAACTGAACAATGGCACCAATACTGTAAAGCAGGGCTTGAAATACCGTTAAAAATATGGTATCGTTACAGCCTTTTAATGCAGATATCGTTATCTAATAAATAACGTTATAATTTTTACCGGTATATCTGGCACATTTTATCGTTAAAATATGTAACGATAAAATCTACGCTACCGAAAATTTTACCGTTATGATTTAGTTTTGTTACCGTAGCTCTCGTCCAATCGCAATCAACGGGGCGTATGTAACCCGAAAAATTCTCCCGTCTATGAAATTTGGTATGTGATGAAGTTAGGTAATACAAAGTATAGACGTACAATAATCCAACAAATTTTGTTAGGTACGAGAAGTTATTTTTTAATCTAAATATGAAAATCGCTTATAGCTCTGTGAATACATCAGACTAAAATACTACTTTATGTATACGTACGCATGTACTAGTTGGAATAAGTATTTTAAAAAATCCAATATTTTTTCGATTTCAGAGATAAGTACTCCAAAAATGTTTAACATTTTGCACTATAATTTCTACTGATAAATTGCTCGGCGAATTGTTATTTTATAATATGGTTTTATGTCCTTAAATACACAGCATTGTTTAGTTATTCAAAATATTTTCCTTTTTTTTTTTTTTTTTTTCGATTTTTGCTTAACTGCGTAATGTGGAAAATCACTCCGTCAATGTTTAGACCTTTATTAGGCTTATGGTTATAAATTAAAAAAGATTGATCAATTTTCGAACGTTCATATATATTTTAGGGTTCGCTGATTTATGCTAGACCGAAAGGGTTGACCTTCACTTGACCGCTCGCAGCTGCGATGCCACACACTTTTCGTGAAGGCGAGTTTGATGGCCACCGTTATTACAATTTTATTTTTTTATCTTAAGGTTACACTAGTCGGTCATTCTTCCATACAAACGTAGTATGTTGATTACTCGTCTGTTTGACGGTGTACGTTCCAAAATAAAAATTATATCGGGGGGCACGGCAGTGCCTCCGCCAAGCCGAGCAAAACAAACACAAAGGCACAACCGTACCATCTTCTCTAGAAGCCATTCAGAACATTTTCGACCTCCTGTAACTTGGTTGTGGATAAAGCTAAGAGCCAGTTCAGTTACCAAGAGGGCTTAGTTTAACTAGGTATATTGCCAAATTACATTCAATTTGAACCTGTAGTTAAAGAACTATTGCAGGTCAAAGTTCCTTAATTTTGTCACTGACATTCTCTCACCGATTAGGTATCAAAAGGAGTCCGCGCCACCATTGAAGTCATATTGACCCGGCGTTAGTGTTTATGTTATTGCATTTAAAATAAGAGGATACTACAAAACATCAAGAGTCGATTAAAATAATTCATGTATGGTGAGGTAGGGCAAACATAGTATGTCACAAATATTCGTAAGCTTTGTGTTGTCACGTGTGTTGAAACGTAAAACGATCCCCGAGAGTCAGAAGTTCTCGGGGTTCTAGAATCACATTCACATCTATGTAACGGTATCTTTAACGTAATTCATCAACTTCTAATTGTCGTTTTGAAATGAAACCTTGGACCCAACCATTTTGATGTAGTTCGGATAACAATACTATAATTTGGAATCTGGAAGCTGATCTAAATGATGCAACCAGGAGGTGGATAGTGCAACTCTTCAGTGGCTACTAGTAAACCCCTCGAGTTTGGGCTCATATGATTCGTTTTCACAAGTCCAATAGATTGAGCTTGGTAACGAGTATCTGGTTATGGAGCCAAGAGATAGATACTGGAATTCTTTAGTGGCTACTAGTAAACTTCCCTAGTTTGGCCTCATGTGATTCGTTTTAATGAGTCCAATATATTTGACTTGGTGTCGAGGGTCTGATGATGGTGCCAGAAGGTGGACAGTGTAATTTTTAAGTGGCTACTAGTACTAGTAAAACGATTGAGTTTGGGCTCATATGATGCTTTTTGACGATCTCCAAGAGAGAGAAGATCTCGGGGTTCTAGATTCACATAGTGTATTTTTTGTTACGAAACCAAACTATTTATTACCATATTTCATCGGTGATATTATGAAAAATGCCTCGTAGGGCTAGTGGTCGCAAACGCTACTGCTGAGCATGAGGTCTCCTGGGCTCGATTCACAAGTGGGGAAAAGTGTTATTTGGTCTTTCCATCTGGGATTGCTTGGTAGCAGCCTGGAGTCTGGATTTGTACCCGGTTGATGGCAATTGGCTCGCCCCCTATTACATGGAATTTAAATTTAACGCCGCGAAGTGCCATATCAATAAATAAATACGTACATAAAAATAAAAGTGATAAAACTAAAACCCAACTGCGACAAAAAAGTCAACTAACAAGACATCATAGACAGAAAAATTGAAAATCCGGAGTCATACGTGTTAATAAATCATAAGGCATAAATCAAATGGATAACCGCAAAATCTGTCAAATATGCAATGTCAAAGAAGTCCGCGCATTGAGATGAATAAAACGCGTGCGGTTATATTCAAAGTTGGCTTCCCACTGCAAATTAGCGGTGAGTCCACCGCACGAATTTTGTGTCGCAAAGAGATATATACAACGTGTAACGTTAAATGCGCAAAAACTCAGACCCCCTACTGATTTTTAATTCAATTGACCTATTGAGAAACAAAACCATTAGAAAAATTGTAAAGGTTTTATGTGCTGTTTTAGTTTTACTGGCAATTCTGATTGTTTCTTGCGTCTGTGACGACGCTCTATCGACGGAGGGGTCGTCACCGGGCTGCTGCGCCGCGCTGGCTTGACCTATTAATAAATAGACACGGCAACGTTTTTAATGAAGATTTTTTTTTTAATGTCTCCTATATTATAAAGTGGTTCAATTGATTCTGCTCGTTATTCTGATCAAACTATTTTCAAGTTTTGCGCATTTAACGTTACACGTTGTATAAGGTGTATCTTTTCATACACGAAATCTCTTAAGGGGTCATTGTACTCATCATTAGACTCGCGACAGTCTAAGAAGTCCGTTTTGACGTTTCTTTCTGTGAGGAAATATTCATATAAGTTAAAGTGTAGATGTGAAAAGCAAGGTGAAGATGAGTCAAAATTCTTCCATACAAGGCTAGATAATGACAAGAAAAATTGACATAACTTTTAGTTTTGAACTTACAGGGTCAAACAGAAGAGTAATCACCATACTACGTTTGTATGGAAGAATGACCGACTAGTGTAAACTTAACACTTTCGCGGGCAGTAAACGCCTATAGACGTAATAACAATAAAACTTCAATTGTCTCATTCACTGTCCGCGAAAGTATTAAGATAAAAAAAATATTTGTAATAACGGTGGCCACCAAACTCGCCTATACTATAAGTGTGTGGCAGCGCAGCTCCGAGTGGTCCCTTACGCTCTAGCATAAATCAGCGAACATAATATATATGAAAGTTCGAAAGTTTGTTGGATTATTGATAAATCTTTTATAATATAAAATCAGAAGACTAATAAAGGTATAATAATTGATGGAGTAATTTTTCACATTAAGTAGCTAGCAAAAAAAAAAAATTAAAATATTTTGGATAACCAAACAATGCTGTGTATTTAAGGACATAAAAGCATAAAATAACAATTAGCAGAGCAATTTGTCAGTAGAAATTATAGTACAAAATGTTAAAAGTTAAATTTGGGGTATCTCTGAAATCGGTAAAATATTGGATTCCTTTACATACTTATTCTAAATAGTACATATTTACGTACACAGAAAGTATTTCAGTCTGAGGAAATATTCACAGAGAGTTATAAGCGATTTATATATTTAAATTATTCAGAAGTCTCCAAATAATCATTTCCTCGTTGAGTGGACTATGCATCGACGGTCAGACTGTGCAGTACGACTATTACGTGTTTAATATTCTCTTTGCTATTCTGTGTTTTTGTTCATTTATTTCAAAATATCTATAGACGACATTTCTTTTCGTAATCGTGATTAAAACAAGAACTAATAATTCGCGAATACCTAATAATTCGCGAGCGTGTTCTGTAAGCGCGAGCGACTGCCGTGAGATTATAGAAGACGACAAACGAAATGGCAACAGCGCCGACAGCGTATAAGAGGGGCGAGCGCCGGCCAGGGCTTGAAAACGATACCAATTCACATTAAAAGTAACGTTAAGTAACGGTATTTCCGTAGAGATACTTCGATATCGGTACAATTTGGTAGCGTTACTTAGTAGCATAACATAATAATAACGTTAACATTTTTGGTAAAAATTACCGGTATTTTTAACGTTATTGTAAAAATAGCGGTAAAAAATTATCGGTATTATTTTGTTATTTTAAGCGACGTTGCCAGCCCGCCTCAAAGGCGGCCGCGGCCGGCGTGCGTGCGCGCCCCTCTCACTCTCACACCCTGTCGGCGCTGTTGCCATTTCGTTTGTCGTCTTCATATCTCTCACCGCTCACGGCAGTCGTACACACGGCTACACATCAAGCTATACATTTCCAGTATAAACTGACCTGGCATTGTACGGAAATCCTATACAATGCGAGATCAGCATGAATTGGAAATGTATAGCTTGATATGTAGCCGTGTGTACGCGCTTACAGAATACGGTGGACCAACCAACCAAGTATATTCTCAAGTAAAAGCACAACACAGAATAGCAATGATAAGATAATATCTATTAAACGCGCAAATAGTCGTACGGCAGTCTTAGCGTCGATGCAATCTGACATTCTTTTGCAATTGGACGAGAGCGACGGTAACAAAACTAATTATAACGATAAAATTATCGTTACCTTAGATTTTAACGTTACGTATGTTTAACGGTAAAATGTGCCAGATATAACGGTAAATAATATAACGTTATTTATTAGTTAACGATACCCGCATCAGAAGGCTGTAACGATACCATATTTTTAACGGTATTTCAAGCCCTGGCGCCGGCCTCCTTTGAGAAAATGGGCAGGCAACGTCGCATGAAATAACAAAAATAATACCGGTAATTTGTTACCGCTATTTTTACAATAACGTTAAAAATACCGGTAATATTTACCAAGATTTATAACGTTATTATTTTGTTATGCTACTAAGTAACGCTACCAAATCGTACCGATATCGAAGTATCTCTACGGAAATACCGTTACTTAACGTTACTTTTTATGTGAATTGGTAACGTTTTCAAGCCCTGCTGTAAAGGCCAACAAAAAAAAAAAAACGGCCAAGAGCGAGTCGGACTCGCGCACGAAGAGTTCCGTACCATTATTTATAAAAACGGTAAAAACAATCACGTTATCATTTATATTAATACATCATCTTTTTTCACAGATGATGTATTTCTGTTGCCGCTATAACAAAAAATACCAAAAAACGAATAAACTAAAATGTAAGGCTCCCATACACCAAACGTGATTTTATTGCCGTTTTATTTCAACTGTCACGGTTCATGAGATACAGCCTGGTGGCAGACGGACGGACAGACAGACAGACGCACGGACAGCAAAGTCTTAGTAATAGGGTCCTGTTTTACCCTTTGGGTACGGAACCCTAAAATACAAACGTCCCATGTGAACGTCCATGTCGTGTCCCATGGGTCGAGTAGGTAATGATGTTTTGTATGGACAAGTTGATATTTTTTCGCGATCATGATGTTGGTGCCGTGGAGGAACCTAACCTAACCTAACCTAACCTTTGAAGGAAAACATCGTGAGGAAACCGGCATGCCTGAGAGATATTTCTCGACGGCATGTGAAGCCAAGTCAGAGGCCCATGGGCGGCATAAAACTCTGACACCAGGTTAGTCACTAACCACACGATAAGAAGAAGACCACACCCTTTAATATCCTTCCACTTTTCTGAAACATGCTGTCTATAAGTGTAGTAAGTACCTAAATCAATCTGCCTAGCCTTTTCCCAACTATATTGGGGTCGGCTTCCAGTCTAACCGGATGCAGCTGAATACCAGTATTTTACATGTAGCGACTGCCTATCTGACCTCCACAACCCAGTAACTGGGTAATACGATACCCCTTAGCAAGACTGGTTGTCAGACTTTCGGGCTTCTGACGACCGGTAACGACTGTCAAAGATCCACAAATGACAGCCGGGACCAACGGCTTAACCGTGCTTACCGAGGCACGGAGGAGTCTCGGTATGTAAAGATGGTCACCCATCCACGGACCAACCCCGGCAAGTGTAGCTTAACCTTGTGACGAAGTCCTTCTCATCCATACTCATCCTATCATTTATTACTGGCAATCCTTTATGGCTGGCCACATCATCATTCCATTTTCAATTTGAATTCAGAACGCCACAAACTCCCGTGCAGTCTTTTTCCAGTCTGCTGCACACTTCATCTTTGGACTTGACCGAGCGTGTTACTATCTGTAATTTTTATATAAGTATCATTCTTCTAAATACTGTAATAATATTACTATATTTATATAATCATGTGTGTCGTGTTTAATTCAGTAACCCGTAATAAACCGTTCCTCCTATCGTCTACTGTATTTACCTGATTATTCAACGTTGTCCGGTAAGACCCTCACTAAGCGAGCTAGCGGAGGGCAGAGGGGTCTCCCGGTACAAGCTGACGGATCGACCCGTGCGGCTGTTCTTACTTAGCCACGAGCTCCTCAAGTGTAGTAAGTACCTAAATGAACAGAAATCTTTTATTGTTTTGTCACGCGTTACAGAAATAACTCACAAGGAATGCAGTTTTGTTATTGTTATGAATAATATCAAAATAGCATGGCGTAGCACCATTCTTCTAGTTTATAAAATATCATAAAAATGATGCTTTAGAGTTGTCATCGCAGGAGTATATTTATAGCTCTTCCGGGGTTCGGCAAGAATACAACATAACGTTAATGCTAAATTAAATAACAGTTAACCCATTAATTTAAACTGTAAATGCTTTTCTGCTGTATTATACAAGTTTACATACAGACAGCCACAATCACACATCTATCCCTTAAACAGAATATTTACAATTTTCAGATAAAAAAATTTACAATAATAATGGTGAAATACAGTATTTTATCGTAATATTAATCATTGATTTGGTTTGCTAGAACAGCTAGACCAGTCATTCCCAAAGTGTTCTACACCACATGGACCCCCAGGGGTTCACATACAGGGTGTAAAAAGACCCATCACATAGCCATCAACTACGCATTCTGTATATCAAATTAGGTAACATTATAACATAATCAGCCTATAATGTTCCCACTGCTGGGACACAGGCCTCCTCTCTATGAGAGGGAGTGGGCCGTAATCCACCACGCGGGCCCAGTGCGGGTTGGTAGATGTCACATGTCTTCGAATTTTTGGTTCTAAGACATGCCGGTTTCCTCACGATGTTTTCCTTCACCGTTTTGAGAGCAGTGGTGATGAAATTATTAACACAAAGTAAAGCGCCTGTCGGGGTTCGAACCTACGACCTACAACTCGTCGGCCTTTACCACTGGGCCACCACTGCTCTCCATTATCAGTAACATTGCACAGAAAAAATCGCTGGGAAACGACATTTATTTTTAATTTGTAACTACGTAATTATTTCATAAACATTCCGCTGCCTTGCCAATGGTAACTCGACTAACCAAAAATGTAAAAATACCTACCTATCCAAAAGGAATTATATCCGTTTGTTATTATGTATATTAATAATAACACTGTCACTACAAGTCATCCAATTATTGTAAAACAAAGTTTTTATCACGTCAAATTGAGCGTTCCCTAAGAAAATTACCATAATCCAAGCTGTGTGTAATTAAAAGCATATATAAAGCTTTCCCTTTTAGGTTTATCAGAACTAAACAAACCAATTAGAGGTTTTATTAAACAATTATTGTCTTAATGTTACTTTCACTCGTGACTTGTGATATTTTTAAATGGTGGTAGAAACTTTATAATATCATATTTTATTTAGTTGAAGAAAGTTCCCCAGGGAATGAATAATGCCATTATTTAATTACAGTTTCTAGTTTCGTACTAAAGCATAGAATACATAATAGTTTATGTACAGAAGATTCACTCCGCAAAATCATTTAAACAAATAGCGACTCTTGCTACGACACAATAAAGTGCAATTCAATTCGCACAGCGCTAATTACCTACAGTTATATTCACCTAGAAGTTGCCTCTCATTCTATCGCGTAACTTTTCTATCTTCTTCTGACTACGTTACGCTCACTTAATTGGCCCAACCTGTCGAGCCTGCCGCGTAGCGTTCTTGTAGCTTCATACCTAAAATGCGGAGTGCGCCTGGCTTGACAATAGATTGACCGAGGCGCCGTGAGCGTTGATGAATGAGCGTCCTGCACTACGCCCAATGCAATATGCAGCAAGACGGCTGCGCATGCACATATGGCACGGTACAGCGGTTTCAGTCAAACTATGAAACCCTCAAAATTTATGATAAACAAAGGTGAAGTAAGAATAAAAGCATTGAATTAAAATTTGTTTAATTTATTTATTATACAAGTTTACATACAGACAGCCACAGTCAAACATCTATCCCTTAAACAGAATATTTACAATTTTCAGATAAAAAAAACTAAAAATAATAGTATACTAAATGCACAGGAATGTCAAATTCTTATTAAAAATACAGAAATAAATTCAATTAAAAAAAAAAACAATATTTATTTCTTCTAAAATAATTTTGATATGTGAAATAAATTTTACCCAACTACGGTAGAAACCAAAAAAGAGTAATGTGTTTTTAATATTATTTATAAATACAGGTGGGTGGTTTTACTCATGGTTTCATGAAAAATGTTAACAATAAATATATTTTTTAATAACCTTACGACTAGACAGGTACTAAGCAGTGAATACTGTCAAATGTTGTTATTATTTAAAATGTATTTTAATAATATTTTTAATACAACTAATTAATAAATTAGTAAGTAGAGTTACGCCGTGAAACCATTCTATTATTTTATGTTTTATTTTATTTTATTAATGTTGCTGTAATCTAAAATATTAATTAAATTATTTATGGATATTTTTGCTATCTCTCTCTCTTACAAGTTTAAAAAAAAACTCATTTACTTTTGACCACAGAAATGGTCCTTTTAACTTTCCACTTTCGATCCGAATGGTAAAAAAATATCCATAATTAATCTTTTAAATCAGCACTACAATATCACTGGTATCATTTTATAATTAACTTATAATTAATTATAATGAAATGTACAACTACGAATGACTCGTGTTATTTATAATTAGGCGCAAACAATCTTTAAACTCCTATTAAAATCGTTTTGAATTTACGTATTGATTAAAAAGAGTAGATAACCTAGTCTAGATAGTCTTACCAAGGAGTATCGTGTTACCCAGTAACTGGATTGTGTAGGTCAGTCGCAGTCCATGTAAAATGTTGGTATACAGCTGCATCCGGTTAGACTGGAAGCTGACCCCTTTGGGAAAACGCTAGGCAGATTGATTGATTTAAAGGGTAGATACTTTGAAGTTAGAAATTGAATATATCAAAATATTTTACGATTATGTAAGTAGTTCATATGTTTCATCAATTTCGACTCAACTTTTCTATTTCCTTCGCAAACCAATTCCTTAATAACGTATAGGTTTTCGAAACAAACAATATTTCAAATAGATGACAAAGTTTCTCAAACTTTTTCTCTTTAAAAATAAAAATAACATCCCTTTTAACGAGGGTGTTGTACAGAAGAATGATTGACTAATTCCATTTGTCATTGTAAACAGAGCTAAATATATAAAGGGGGCTATTCCCCTTTTAAATAAGAAGCTTCAAAGAAAACATTGGACATCCCCTTTCTTTTAAAAGAAGGGGAATTAGTATAAAAGAAATAATATCTCTTGGGGTTTCTTCGGTAACTGAATTTCTATGTTACGAAGTAACATGTCACTTTATACGCACATTCGTTATTTTTATTTAATGAGTAAATCTAATATGTGAATTTATTTTTGAGCTCAGATTTTAAAAGGGTGAAACGTTTTGTTATATGAGCTGCCATGTTATTATTTCAGTAGTAAGTTTTATGTAAATTCACAAAACACATTACATCACGCCTGTAATTCCCGAAGGTTGGGCAGAGGTGTAGGTACATATAGTACATCCACATTTGGCCAGTTATATTTAAGTCCCATGTAATAGGGGCCGAGCCTATTGTCATCAACCGGGCACAAATCCAGACTCCGGGCTGCTACTGACAAATTCCAGATGGAAAAACACAATAACACTTCGTCCGACCCGGGAATCGAACCCAGGCCCTCATGCTCAACAGCAGCGCTTGCGACCACTAGACCAACGAGGCAGTCGATGTAAATTCTAAGTCGTTATAAAGCTCTATAATGTGTACTAAACATTGAACATCATCTATTAAAGTCTGTTTTTTAATCTCGTAGACTAATTAGACATTTCAAGTGATTGTTGTTTGTTTTTTCAATTTGGAGTTTGACATTTGCACCTGTCAAATTGTTCTACGAGATTAAAAAACAGACTTTAGAGAGAAATTCTAAATTCAATTTAATTTCTACTGTAAGGTCATATTCAGAGTTCACTCGCACAAAATACTAATTATTTAAAACTACTTTTATTTACAATTCAACACAATTCATTTACTCGTCACATTACTAAAATTAAATCAATTTTGCATCACTAAAATATTAATTTGAACAATGCTTATAATTCTAAGCTAACTGAACATTCTATCTTTCCCTCATCATAATTATTATTCGTTAAAATAACCCTACATTTTAATCTAAGACTCTTTTTCTACGCAAATAACTGTTGCAAAACAAACACTCCCGAAATCGAGCACTTTTTGTACAGATTTATAAAAGTTTTAAATAGTCGTGAATCAACATTGAAAAAATGATGACACGAAAATGATGGCCAGTATTTCGGCTCCAAAACTGCATAAAAACTTTTTCTTTGACAATTATTATTTAGAAGCCTGTCATGTCAAGCACGATGGCTCGATTTAGCAGTCCGGGAGTGTATTTTTGACTCTTCTTCGAAGTAAAGAATGATCTTTTCAGAACTTTGTGAGACCGCGAGTGTATTTTTGACACTTCTTCAAATAAAGAATTATTTTTTCAGAACTTTGTGTTTCTATCATCATTATAGTTTCCGAAAGTGCACTTCAAACTATCTACCAATCATTAAACGATCTAAAAAATATCTGATTCTCAGTCATCAAAATAAAATACTTTTCTACAAGATTCTGACTCATCCAACTTTAAAATCAAGTAAGCTCGAGGCTGACTGTTCAAGATAAGGACTACCACGTCAAGTTCAGCTTTTTTCAACAACTACTATGTCATAAGAAACGATCGTAAAATGAATAAATTCTCCATAATTTCAGATCTGCTAAAAAGCCAATGCTTCTTTACCGCAATTGACAAAACAATTTACATTTTGCACTTTAAAAAATCATTTTAGACAATAATATCGACATTTCAGAAACAAATCATCAACAACAATATTTAAAAATCAAATGAGATTCAGACCTCGAAACCTTAGACTACATCTAGATCTAAATGAGGTTCATAGATCCATACCCGGATTTCGTACCACAGGACCACCTCACTTCACTTCAAGAGTTTGTAACCACGTAAGCGTTCGCTTACACAGCTTGAGGCTAAGGGACGACCACGTGAGTTTCACTGGACAGTAGCCGTCGCACCGACTGGTGGTTGTTGCCATCGCTGCTAGAAATGTCGCTTGTACTGACTACGGCTGGCTGCGAGAAGTTCTTGCAGAGAACTAGGACCTAAAAAGGAAAAGGAGGTTGTAGTATTTACATTTGTGTCATTTGTGATATAATAATAATAATTTTATTTAATAATTTCGCGGACTGTAAACGCCCATAGACGTAATAACAATAAAACTTCAATTGTTTCTCATTTAGTGTCCGCGAAAGTTTTAAACATAGTTACAATTACCTTAAAATTATTTTAACATAATAATTCTATCTATAACTGTTGGTGACATTCATTTAGTTAATGCGGTGGTCCCCAAATAAGGCAGTTCCTGTATCTTGGGGACCTGAATTAGGCTGTTAGCTAAGGAGATCTAAGTTGTTGTTAAGTAAATCTTAGTTGTTCTTTGTTCTTAGTTGATCTTAGATCTTAGTTAAGGAGATCTTTGTAAAGACTCCAATAGAATGGCCCTCTAGTTGGGTATTAGGAAAGTAGTAAGTAGTAAGTACCTACTACTCCTATATCATTATACTTCCTTCATAATTATTATTATATTTCCTTTTTGGCTGATCCGAAGTGTAAAATCTGATCCTGAGTGGAAAAAATTGATCAGCCACAAAGATCAATGAATCTGACCAGTCTTTTCCCAACTATGTTGGGGTCTGCTTTCAGTCTAACCGGATGCAGCTGAATGCCGCAGTATTTTACATGGAGCGACTGCCTATCTGACTAACAACCCAGTTACTGGGTTACACGATACTTCTTGGTAACACTGGTTTTCAGACATTTTGACCTTTGAGCTTTGACCCTTAACGACTGCCACAAACCCACAAAGATTAGGTTGAACTAGATCCATGTGGCCTAAATCGGAGCCGTAAACGGCTTTATAATAAGATAAATACTTAAATGCCTTTGCAGCTGTCTAAAGATTAAAGGCACTAATGACATTAAAACAATAAAGCACACACCCCATGTAAACACGACTGGCTGAGGTAATCTCTTGCCGCTATAAAACGATTCCATCATGGTTGCACCTTGCACACATTTACATAAACTATAATGAGGTTTACTGCCTGCTGGCATAAATCACTGGCAAGAATGGAATAAAATACTGGCAGTCATGATGTGTGATGTCAACACAGTTGATTAAAATCTTTATTTAAATACAATTCGTTAGGACAGAGAACATGGTTTGATATTTAAATTCAGTGGTTTTAATTGAAGGTGTGGACATTGGTGCGCAGTAATTATTTTAAGGGAATTCTTGTACAAATATGGAAGGTAATGACTATGTAACTGATTAGGGACCGCGTACGCTTGTTGGCTATATTTCTCAAATGATCACATACCTAATTTGTCTCTATTTACCACTAATTAGGGAAGGTGGAGCACTTTGACTTCCACAGCGAGGCTTTCGGAATTTTCCAATACAAATTCCAATACCCCGTTTCACCCCATTGGGATTTTCCTTTGCCCTAGTTCAGGGTATACCCATCGAAATGAATTCAGCAGTTAAGGAGTCAAAGTGACACAAACCGACAGACTTTCTCGTACCTGGAATCGTCAAGAGAGAAAAAATAGGCAAAAACTTACCGTGTACAAAACACTAAGGACTCCCATCGCTCCACCAACCAGCACGTCCCACCAGTGATGCCGGTGATCGCTGAGCCGGCTCAGCGAGCATACGGCGGCGTAGACGATGCAGAGGACTTGTAGTAAAGGTACCAGCAGGACGGAGCGGTTGTGCCAGCTGAATGCTCGCCTTTGGAGGTACCACTGTGAAGGGAAGGATAAATTTATTCAGCAAAAGGCACACAATATACAATGTATATTATGTATAATACACAATATACCTATATTGTGTTAATTAACCTTATTTAACGCGAACTAAGTAAATCAGTGGTTGTGTAACAGTGGGTGTGTACGACATGATTAAAAATGCTTGGAATTAATGAATGGAAGGGGTGGTCCGCACTCCTCCATTCATGAAATGGCAGTAAAGTTGCAGAAGCAATTGTGACAACCACTTCCAAATATTTTTAAACAAGCGTTTAAAAATAGGTAAGTGTTATATTTTAATCAATTCGTTTTATGAAATAAAATCAATATTATAAAAAAATACTACGAATAAAAGGTACTCACAGCTAAAAATAATCCGCAGTAGATAGAGAGCGACGCGTGCGCAGAAGGGAAGCTGCGACTGGAGTCGATTTGCAGGTAGCGAGAGTACTTCATCGACGTGCAGCGATAGTTGCTGACGTATTCCGAACTGTTGGAGTAAAGATATGTTTAATAAAAAGGTTGATTACAGTCATCATCATCATCAGCCTGTCGCAGTCCACTGCTGGACAGAGGCCTGTCCAATTGCACGCCATTCAGCTCGATTCTCGGCAACTCTCGTCCAGCTGCTACCAGCCACCCTGCGAAGATCATCGCTCCACCTTGTCTGAGGGCGCCCTACCTTAAGTTTGCCGATTCGTGGTCTCCACTCAAGAACACGTCTACCCCAACAGTAATCGTTTCTACGGATAATATGGCCGGCCCATTGCCACTTCAGCGTACTTATTCTGTGAGCTATGTCGACAACTTTGGTTCTCCGTTGATTGGTCCTAATATACTTAAACCTGAAAATATGCTGCATGATATATAATAGCTGTACTTGCTTTACCTCTGAAAAGCAACATTTTACCTAATTTCTTGTACGCTGTCGATTATAGGCAAGTTAAAAATAAAAGCAATCTGACGTCTGACCCTACAGATTCTCATTTTATCTTCCTTCAATCTGCCTAGCCTTTTCCCAACTATGTTGGGGTCGGCTTCCAGTCTAACCGGATGCAGCGGATGAATACCAGTATTTTATTCGATATTTAAAGATGGTCACCCATCCACAGACCAACCCCGGCAAACGTAGCTTAACCTGATGGATCGACCCGTGCGGCTGTTATTACTTAGCCACGAGCTCCTCCTCATTTTATCTTCCTTGGTAAACCTTAATCATAATATTGTACACTGGAGTATACTTACTCATTGCAAGTGCTAGCCTTATCCGGCTGGCACAAATCAAAGAAGGTAGGCCTTGGTGACCCAACCACACACTTCACGACCTCCAATATGGTCAGGTTCACCACAGACCCGTAGATGTAGTCCCGGTATAAGAACGCTGCTGTCTTGGCACTGTCTAAGAGTTTACTCTTCTTCAGGTTGTATTCGTCTTCTCGTTGAAGCGTTGTTTCGACTGCCCATAGCTGGAAAAAAACATGGTGGTGAATTTGGAGAAGCGATTATTGGTCTTATTTAAAATTAGTGAGAGTTTAATTTGCTTTTAGCTGGTTCCTTTGCGAAAGTTTTACATAAAGGTGGGTTTAGACCAAAAGAAAAAAGAATAAGAGCATTCTTTGCTTGATATTGTTAACATTTTAGTATTAATAGACCACCGAAAGAATGCTCATTCCCCGTTGTAAAAAAATAATTTGGTAGAGTGAGGATAGAATGTACATTAACATGTTTGGTCTAAACCGACCGTTGACCGTAAGGCCGTTTGTCCACCGCTCCGTGGCCGTGCCGTCAACGAGACCGATATGACGACGCGGAAGTAGCGACAGAACATTTACTATGGCCGCGTTCACGTCACGGCAGATAAACAGTGAGAGTCTAATGCAAATCGTACCTAATCCTTTATTATTGAATAAAACACTCAAGTTGAAAAAAAAAAAAAAAAAATATATAAGTAAAATCCTTTTTAAAAACAAGCTTTTAATGAACTAAAAAGGGTTTTCCCAGGGCCACCTTCCGGCTCCATCATCAGACCTTGAACGCCACCTAGTATCAAAGCACTTGAATACATAGCCAATGAGTCCAAACACGATGGTGCTATCTTGTTTGATTGAGGAGTTCCTATGCCTAACTTCCGGCTCCATCATCAGACCAGCTCTATGGTATCATTTTTTCAAAATGTCTCGGTAGTTGTATGAGTATGCCAAGTTTCAGCTCAATCGGATGCCAGGAAGTGCTTGAAAAATTGATGACAAAAGGAGTAACCGGAAACACATACGAACAGAGCAAGCTAATATAAAGCTTGTAAATAGATTCGTATTGGGTCAAGAAAGACAATGTAATATTATTTTTTTGACGTTCGAAAGTGCCTTTAATGTGCCTATTTGAAATAAATTATTTGACTTTGACTTTGAATAATGATGATATTGATGATAAAGACACTAGTACAGTTTCGTCACCTGATAATCTTCGATCGTCAACTAATAAGCATACATATTATTCACATACATCATGTCTTAATGACAGCACAATATATTAAAATGGACACATAATGATAGACAGACAACGTTGTAATAATTGTAATGGACAGGTTGTTAACTTAGTAGAAGAGGCATCATAATACCAACTTCAATGTGTTTCAAAAACCTGTCTAGGATACCTTAAACTACTGGACACATTGCTGATTATTTCAGAAATAATAGTGTCAGCGTTTGAGTGACTCAGATTGTTTTAAAAAAGAACGTCAGGGTTTTAAAATTATCGTCATTTGTTTAGAGTATTCAAAGTGTATCTTGTATCTTGTTAAATTATGTTTGTTCATTATGTTTTTGTGTTTGTATTTGTACTTGCATCATCGTTATTGTTTGAGTTGCATTTTGTCTAATTACTAAAATGCTAATACAAGTTTGCAAGCGCTCGGTGTGGTAACACGTAATGTTCTGGTTTGCGACTGGTCAATCGTCATCCTGAGGATGCCTCGTTGAGAGTTGAAACACGTGTTGATTTCTTACAGGGTTTCTTTATGACTCTTGGACAGTCTATTGTATTTTAGAATGAATTTCCGCAAAGTCACGCCTAAATCAATTAACTGCGTTATGAAGTGTTACACTAACAGTTTTCCATAGTTTAAAAGTGTTTTACCCTTAGTTTCAAGATTGCTATTAACATTTTCATGATAATCTCTAGAAACTTATACTTTTGCTTCATTTGCATTGCACCTGCATTGTATGACGTTGGGCGCATTGTCATAGATTGTTGGAGGTACATCAGCTTGTGTATACTAAAACGCACCTGTGTACATTTTACATTACTTACTGAGGCCACTACAATAGCGTTTCCTTAACAATCGTTTCTGACATTATGCGCAGTAGCTGCCGCCATACTGATGGCAAATGAGTAAGTAAGGTAACAGGATACGCAACTTAGATATTGGAAAACTTAGAAGCTTTAGAATCAGCTCTTTAAGAATCATCAAGCTTCAGTTTTACCAGATTCAGCTTACTACTTATAAAAATTATTTAAATACCAAGCGATTACCATCTGCTATTAGGAAGGATTTGTCCTCGTTGAGTCTATGGATTCGTTATACCTTTATGATTGGAAAACTCCTTGAATGGCGACAGTGGTCCTAACAACTCTTAATTAGGAAGGTTGTCACAAGGCATTTTTTTTTTAATTCTGTAGGTTTGTGGCACTGATAGTCACTTCCAGTACCACTATGGACATTTGCAAAACCAGCGACTTTGCAGATGCATTATCATCCAGAGATGAAGATGGAATGTCTCATATGCCTGAAATTGCACCGCAACGGTTTGCGGCAGACATAAGTTTGGAACTATCCTGGACGAGCAACTTGCAATCAATTGGGCAGTCACACGTCAGCATTTTTGTTAAAATTACTCACCACTAAATAAGGCACGATGACAGTGATGGCTGCCACCAGTGAGATGGAGAAGGTGTCTCCTGTGTGAGGGTATGACAGCGCTGGGTCGTTGCAGGTGAAGCCAGCTCTCCGGCTCGGCAGTGCGCCCACTTCCAGCAGGATACATACTGCCGCCACTGATGAAGAAGAGAAGCGAAAGTTAAAATGTGTTGGAGCAAAGAAAACTGGACGAATAAGCATCGGTTCTTTCAGGATTCAGGTCCTTAAAGTGCCTTTGCATTTTAATTTTGTACTCTCTACATGATTCTTATCGAAAGATCTCATTAAGGACTTCCTCTGCAGGACACGCCTCCCCCAAGCATCCTGCATCTAGCACATTCCCGCGACCTTCACCGGGTCATTGGTCTACCTTGTGAGGGGCTATCAACGTAGCGCTTTGTGGTACGCGGAAATCGCAAATTCTCACAAACATGTAAGTATGTACTTTAATTTTATTAGTACAGTACTATTACCAAATTTTCCAACGTTGATAGCCACTTTAGGTAGAAAGAGGATCCGAAGAACCTTATCGATGCATCTCCATGATGTAACATATTCGTACAGAGCATCACATCTGCCTAGCTTTTTCCCAACCAAGTTGGGGTCGGCTTCCAGTCTAACCGGATGCAGCTGAATAGTGAGTATAGAGCCACACCGAATATTTTAAAATCACTTTCTGGGATGAATTAAGAGGCCCTTTATCATGCATAACTTCATAAGGCTCTCTCGCAATTCTTGCATACATTCATTTAATGCATATTATTCGAGACTAGTCGATCTGTTACCGCAAATGCATGTAAAATCAAACATAAAAGGCTATCCTAGAAATTATAGCCTACCTAGAAATGATTAACTGCTTCTTATCATCCTGTGGCATTAATAATAGTCTAAGTACAGGTAGTTACAACGTTGTTAGGTAAAAGGTTGGTAACCTGTAATTACTTCTGCATTATTGCAATCCTTGCTTCAATAGATTGCACAAATTGCTGCAGGCTGCAGGTAATGGTTGACTTGCACGCTATTCGAAAAGCATTTATTCTTTCTGAGTTTATCTTGGACATTACAGACATCGGTGAAGGCAAACATCAAACCTGGACCTTATAGTTAATGTAAGTAAGTCTGAAATCGCCAACCCGTCTTGATCAAGGGTGGTGATCAGTGCTCGTGGCTTCTCATACAGAGAAGCACTGCCCTGCAGTGAGACAGCTACTGGCTGATATCATATGTCTATTTTTCTTTAGATAACAAGTCAGATTATGGCTGTAGGCGGTGGTAGTTAATGTATAGTAGGTATAGTAAATTTTATTGAATTGACAACTCATCAACCATGACGAATTAAATTAAGTAACTAATGGTGACGTTAGGTTGCCGTAAATTACTTGGAATTGCGGAGACGTCGTGTTTAACTACAGTTGGCAAGAATTGCCCAATTAATTGCATTTGTAAGCGCATCTGGATTAGATGCGGAAGATGGGTGTTCGTGCGCAGATTGGGGAGGCATAAAGTCAAAGTCAAGTTCAAATAATTTATTTCAAATAGGCACTTAAAAGGCACTTTTGAACGTCAAAAACAAAGAAATAGAACTGATTCTAGTAGCCCCTTCCAAAAGGTCGTTTTCGTGTGGAGAAGAACATGTTGAATGTTGAATTAAACATGTTTTACAATATTTTGTATTCATGCAATTATATGTAAAGACGATGCACCTATTATAAGCATATGTCCAGCAGTGGACTGTGTTAGGCTGACTTATTAAGCGCATCTTAAGTTGGTGGTAGCTTGATATTCCGAATCAGCTATCTAAATGCGTCAATTATTTTCGTAACCGATTCCGACTAATTTGTTTCATTATTATGACAGTTCAACAACATTTATTGCATTATTTACATTATTGAGCAAATTTTTTTTTTCGAATATAATACGCAATTCACTGGACATTTGTTTCAAACCAATTCCAATTCTGATATGTATTACGCAATTAGGGTGAAGGCTTGAAACCTGACAATAAATTTGTTGCACACCAAAGGAAACAGAAATGAATGAAAGATCATCAAAAGCCAGTCATAATGGTCTGAAACAGATCTGTCGACACACAGGGAGAGTATGCAGCGGGTATATACGCCTTAACTTATAATATTATGAATATGATTGAAAACTTCTAAAGATAGCCTATACTTAACGTCTAGAAACTAGTATCTAAGGGACAAAGGTCAAGTTATTCAATGCTTGCTCAGCTTTTACCGGAAACTCATTAACGTTGGATGAATGGCAGCAGCTTGTGAGACACGACCAACATTCAATATTGAAAATGAAAGATGTGGCGATAACAAGTCATAAATGCAATGGGTTGACAACACTTGAATTGTAATGCATTGCAAATAATCAGCAAAAAGAATCCTAAACATAATAATTATTTAAACAATTCTAAGTGTCGGTAAGGTAAATAGGCATATTGACAATTTTTTTTGTGCTTTAGATTCCTTATTAAAAAATATTGGACATGGTTTTTTTTCTTTTTGTACGTAATCAAAATATTACGGCAATACATTGAGTTAAAATGTGACATGACGTCACTGGCCGGTAGATTTTATACTGACTTGTGACGTAGCGAGCCCCACTCCCCAACTTTAACGCGTTTTATTTAAATAAGTTTTTATTTGTTATGATAAAGCAAGAAAAACGTGTCCAATATTTTTTTAATTATCAGTCAACATCTATATTGAAAACCTCATAAAATTTTCGTTTGCAAGTTTTTCAAACTCTCACATAGATTGCTGTACAGGTTAAATTTTTTTTCGTTCGTGCTTTGTTGGTTTTCTTTCCAAAAATGTAATACTTAGTTTAAAAATAGAGCTTTTCATTCACCGGCGACGATGTATAATTTTTGCAGCTATTTTCACAAGGCGCGGCCGCAGACAATTGCTAGAGTTAACACTTTCTAGTCAGGCTGAGTTCCAGGCAGACTGTAATTATCGCCACAATCTAATCTGTTAGTACCGCCGTCAAAACGTTTGTTCATAAGATAACTGAGCTATAATTAACTTGTAAAAGGCTTTTTAACATGTCTTTATTTGGACATTGCAGTTTAAGGCCGTAGAATGTTAATAAACGGTTAAAACCTAGAACGAAGAGAGACGATCATGTCTAACGGGTAATGGGCCAGTTGCCAAAATATGTCACAGTAATATGTAGTTGGGAGGCTAAGACTAGACCAAACTACAAGAATTTTGTTAATTAAATCCTGGCTTAGAACTGAGGCGGCATCTACATCGCCACATGCGAACTACGCATCAAATCCTGCATCGCGCAATTAGAGTTTTCTGATTCACATTGCAGAAACTTATTATTATTTCCTTTATTTCATCTATACACTTATAAATTAGATTTTTAAATATTAGAATAAAAAATAAAAAAAATATAAAAAGTTGTAGCCCACCGGTGAACCGGGAACAGGGTCCTAGCTACCGGCGGCGACGCCGGCGGTCAGGGCTCCAGATAAGAGGAACCTCCTAACAATACGGGGCATGTCCAGGAATACCGCTTCCCTTAATCTAGCTGCCCAACGAGAGCCTCCATAGGTGTTGGCCGAGGCTCTTGGAAACTATCGTCGATCGCAGAGTCCACATCCCACATGTCGACAACCTTGCGAGCCAAGTCAAGTCACTTGATTTGTTTTTCTTTCTCGGCCTTCACGAGGTTCCCGTCATGCGGGACCGTTATGTTTATTATTATTATGGATGAAATTCGCATTAAACTTAGTTAGATAAGGACCATAATTGCAATTCGTCAATCTTTTCCAGAAAACCAGTACCTACCCCGAGGGAGGAAAACTTATGAGGCACAAGGGGGCAGCTTGTGCTGATATTCGGATTATTTAGCACAGGTATTAAGGCGCATACAGACGGAATGAGGCACGCGACACAAATGCAACACTATGCGTGGCTTGGACGTGCCTGACATTTGCGATGGCGAGAATTCGCGACAACATACAACATACCTCCGTCTAAATGTACCATTTAGATAATTATTTGCTTCGTAGGTATTAGTGTTAACGCAGTGTTACAAGTAGTGTATGTAGGTAAACACGGCAATTCGTCATATTTCGTGGCTCAACTTCCAAGCGGACATGATAACGAGTTATTAATCAAGCACTTATAGAAAACGACCAGCACCGTAATTGCGTAATACACGATCAATCAGAATTGGAATCGGTTCGAAACAAAAATGCCAAATCCATTGCTTCATAAGTTCGGAAGTTACGTTGTTGAGCTGATTTTTTTTCGAACTTTTTAAGCAATGGATTTCGAACTTGTGAAGCATTTATTTCAAACCAATTCCAATTCGGACCAATCGTGTATTACGCAATTAGGGTGGGTGCTGAATAGTTTACTTGAGCTGCAACAAAATGTACAAACTGTAGGAAAACTAATAGAATTGTGATGGGATTTTAATGGGAAACAGTTTGAGTTTGTTTAACGCCTTATTTGTGTCTTTAAATATAATGAAAACTCGTAGCTAATTTTTCTTAGACAGACAGCTCCTAAGAGTAAATTGGTGCGTGCGTACATCACTCCATACTATAAAACAAAGTCGCTTTCTCTGTCCCTATATCCCTATGTATGCTTAAATATTTAAAACTACGCAACGGATTTTGATGCGGTTTTCACTATTGGATAGAGTGGTTCTCGAGGAAGGTTTTAGTATATACTAACCGACATCCACGCGGGCAAAGCCGCGGGCATCAGCTAGTTTCATAATAATCGAAACCGTGACTATCACAATACAGGGTGTTAGGGTAAACACCGTTATCCTTGCAACCAGTGGTTTGGTTTCATTTATAGAACGTAAAATCAATGGCAAATTACAACTTTATTTTTTATTTTTTTAGATCTAAATTTTACCACAAGAGACGCAAGTTCGTTGCCCTATGCGCTAGGGTAACGAACTTGCATCTCAACACGGGCGGGGGGTACGGGATGTGACCTGACCGGCAGCGAGCGCGATCCCTCCCTTAGTCAGTCAGCTGTTTCGCTAGCCAGCACGCGCGCACGGTGTCAGATAGAAACTTTTTAAAATCTTTTAATGAAAATAACGTTTTTTTTTTTTGTTGTGTTCGGTCAATTATTTTTATATTTAAGTCAACTACCCATGGTTTGAATGACAAGAGTGTTTACCCTTACATCCTGTATTATCTAGGAATCGAATGAAGAACTAGAGATAGGTATTTTACCCAAGTTCTTATTATCTGTGTCTGGATATTTTGTGTATGTCATTTGTTTATTTCCTTATTTCTATAAAAAACGAAAACAATATTATCAGCATGTTTAGGTGTTTTTTTTATGGCTACTTCGATGTCGATATTTCTGATTCATCCCTTTAAACTGATAACCATAAAAATACCGTTACAATAATAAACACCTCGTGACCGTGTCAAGTATAATCGTTGACATGATAATCGGCTTGTTAAGTATAACAGCTTGGCTTTATTTAATGCCTTATAAACTTTTAACAATGGAATCCAATTATATCGTTTTACAAAAAGCAGCGAGTTGGACTCGCACAGGAAGGGTTCCGTATCACCATAAAATAATTAACAATATTTTCCAAAAACGCCGACAAAAAAAGGTTTCCCCCTTAAATTATTAATTTATTTTTATTATTTGTTGTTATAGCGGCACTAATAGTAGCACAAACTATGTGAAAAATTCGAGTGTAAAATAGCAGCGCTGTATCTTTTAAACTGTAATAGGTATATTGCGTTTAAAAAGATACAGCCCTGTGACAGACGGGCGAACGGAACGTTTGGTTACGGAATCCTAAAAAGATTGCATAGGTTATCGGAAAACATAAAATTATTGGTAAATATTTTATTGATGGTAATAAAATTAAGGAGTTTTCTTGCTAAGGTGTTAATAAATTACTCTGATTTATATTGTTTTTTGGGTGCAGGGTTATAAATATCCTGGCATTTGGTCATTTCCGGTTTATCAATGACACATTAATTGTTTCTCAGTTACAAAAAAATTGATGAATGATCAATAACTTTTGTGTTTGAAAATAAATATGACTGTTAAATTATAGCTTATAGTGAAGTTGTGTAAATTAATTTACAGTTATTCTCTGATCTATATAACTATTGTTTAATGTTATTATATAAAGTTTCATTGACATGAATAATTTATTCTTATTAAGAGTTACTTATAAATAACAAATTGTTTTGGATATGTAGCTAGGTATAGGTATTAATTTACAGTTATTCTCTGAACTAATATATAATTAACTATTGTTTAATATTATCTTAAAGTTTCATTGTCATTAATAATTTGTTTACAGAAACTTATTATAAGTTTTATCTAATTGTTTTGGATATGCACTTATAGGTAAAAAAATTAAAAATAACTTTAATTTCTGAAGTCTGTGGCAAAAAAGGAAAATTCAAAACCGACACCGACTTCCGAAATTAAAGTAAATTTTCACTTTTTATTTTTTTTTTCATTATTACCTATTTAATTTTGCCCTACTGATTTACATTTACGATCAACAAAACATTCACAATTTCTATGATCATTGTCTATACCAAATCCATAACCAGAATCAACCAATACCGTATAAGGCAGATACACTTCCGACCATATAAAGCTTGGTATGCACGTCACATAATTTGACAGTAGCTGTCACGACTCATGACTCATATCCAGGTGGGCAACTTATCATCTATTTAGTACAAGCGATACAAATCTCTAATTTGACAGCTACTGCTCTAGGCATAATGATGTATCGTTCTGTGCGGGCGGTTAGGGCTAGCCCATAATATTGTTAAGCTAATTTTGAACAAGATGGCGGACATGTCATCAAAGATGCATAATAAAGTACAGTAAATTATGAGTGAAATTATTTGTCTGTGGTACATGGTATTCTTAATAGCTCACTTATTAATTCAATGTTTACCTTGTTTAGTCTTTTCCACAAATAAATGGTTGTTGTCAATTTGTTATAAACAGCAAACATAAAAATAACAGTTTCGTTGAATTGTACCTACATCAAAACAGTAGGTACCTATAGTCTCCGTTATTTTGTCACGACAAAATGTGCATGTGAGTATGAGAAAAACGAAATTATAAATCGTTACGTAGGTTCAATAAGTTAGAAAGCACACCAGAATCAATCACTAAAGTTATAAAATGTTGGCAATTTCTTTGAGTAATCAATAAATCGATGAATGTTTTAACACAATGCCGTAATAATAATATTCTTGTAGTAAATGTTTATTGCGAGTGGCTGTAAAACATCTTTATTGTTATTTTAGTTCTTCAGCGTTGTTGTAAACAATAACAATGTACAAATAATTACAATGCTGTTATGACTGCGTTGATGTGTACTAGCCTTTATATAGTCTTTCGACCTATTTCCCGTCGTCTATAATTTAAATAATAATGATAAATGATTTTGCACATTCTTGCGAAAATCTGTAAAATTGACAAGTAATCGATAGTGTGTCCCCGCCTTAATATAGACTTAAAGTTACAATTTTCATTTGTCCAAATATTGCTTATACAGCTTTCAAAATCGACTATCTTGAATGTATAGCTCAATAAATTTTCGACAAATTACTTAGTGCGTTATAGGAAAATCATGTACCATTTTACCATTTCAGGGATTAGCAGACATCTAAGCGGTGCCATAAGCAGTGATATTGTCTAGAACGAAGCGGTAATAAAATAGTACAGTCGTGCCGACAAGAAATCAATTTCCCTCAGTAGGTTTACAAGTCATGCTGCTGTTTATTGCCTAGATATGAGTGAGTCATGACCGAATGGCATCTGTTTTACTACATGCATTGCATGTACGTCAGTTGCAGGTTTAAGACCGCCTGTGTGCAGCTGTCATTTATACAGGTAATGTTCAGACGAATTTTGAAAGTCAGTAAATCTGAGGGCTAGTTCCCGTATTGTTAAGGAAGATGCCCTAAAAGGTACCCCACGAAATTCAAATTTTCTTACATTTTTTGCAATTTGCAGGTCAGTATCAGGTTGTATATTGATCTAAATATAATTTGCGGCCGTAACAAATATGGATTTACAGAATTATAAACATTAGAATCAGCAATACAACTCTCTAAGTTCATGTAAGTGCATTGAATGACTATTTCATGAAATCATGACAATCACTTATATGAACTTATTAAGGAGTTGTTAGATAGGTTTCGTTAAAGCTGAAAGAAGGACGCACGGGCTCCCGAATGATGGAACCTAGGAGTGGGATGAATAGGCTAGGAAAAAAATGACCTCTTGTTAATATTAGCTGGCCCACTTGCCACTGTTCCAGGTTTTAAAATTAAGGTAATTACCCTGAGTCTTCTGGAAAGGGTAAAAGGTAAGAAGTTAATGGATGTTTCAGTACTAAAATCCATAGTTACTCCAGTCGCATCAGCCTAGACTAGTAGTTAAGTCGTGAAAGCCTCATAAAATGTGAGTGCATACTTAATGATCTAATCTGGCAACATTGTGTGAAGTTTATTGTGTACTGTGAGACCGCCATGATGGTGAAAGACGTCGAGTAATTAACATGATCATTACTCATTTTCATTGTAAGGTTATTTAGTGTTATGGATCTTAGTTGGGGCTTTGGATTCAACCGGTTATTGGATTCAACCGGTCGTTGGATTCAACTGGTCCTTAGATTCAACTGGTCGTTAGATTTAATCGGTCGTTGGATTCAACCAGTCGTTAGCTTCAACCGGTCATTGGATTCGACCGGTCGTTGTGACGATTAATATGGAGGACTAAAGAAGCCTATGTGCAGCTTAAATGGTAGTCTTCCGGCTAAAATGATGCTGATCTGCAACTAGAAATCTCTACACCATCTACGAAGTCAAGTGGGGCGCTTGGTATGCCTTCCAATTGAAGTATTCTTTTGAATATTTCCGAAATATTGCGAATACTTCCGAAGTTTTGCAACGCTAACACTCAGGACTCAGGTTGCGACCTCCAGATTGCGTAGCCTAGTGCTTTTTATTAGATTAATGCATACAAATTGCGTAATAATACGATCAATCACAATTTGAATCGTTTTGAAACAGATTGCTAATCCATTGCTTCAAAGTTCTAAAAAAAAAATCTGCTCAACAACGTAAATACCGCAATGAATGTTGTTGAAATGTCAAAATGAAACAGATTAGTCTTAATATTATGTGTTACGCGATTAGATAGCAGGTCAGGTTCTCTGATGACTGATGAGTCACAATTCGACTCTGGAGCCACATGACGAAACCATGCCTCACCTGACACCTCTTGTCGTACTCTCCGAGCAATAACACCTGCACTATGAAAAAAAAAGCGAGACTAACGCTGTCGACATGGCTGAATTTTGGTCGAAGCTTATAATGATAATTAGTGGAAACGGAACCATGGATACGACGAAGAATAGAATTTCAATTCAGATTTCGGCGGATTTACTTAATGTTGTAGTGAATCTGGTGTAGGCCCCGCTCGCCCCTTGGATCTTGCCCCTTTCACTTCTACGCATCAAAGACCTGACGTCACACAAAAATCCTGACGTCACATAAATCCAGCATCGCGCAATTAAAGTTTACCGTGCAGTGGACATATATACAAGAACCCGACATCAATTCAATCGTTGGGTAGTTGCCCACCAGACACAACACCCGTCTGGTCGGAGG
Source organism: Lithophane semibrunnea (assembly GCA_947363905.1). Taxonomy (NCBI): domain Eukaryota; kingdom Metazoa; phylum Arthropoda; class Insecta; order Lepidoptera; family Noctuidae; genus Lithophane; species Lithophane semibrunnea. The sequence continues at coordinate 14,096,612 of OX376205.1, forward strand.
ATCCTCCCTTTTCTATGGTGGATGAATGAACTTTACACCCAGTTCCTCATACCCCTAAACTATATCACACGAGGTGACTAATTACCTAGAATAATAATTACTATCAGTAGATATCAATTAATCATGAGGCCATAGATAGGTATTCCTTACAATTGATCTAGTTGCGGTCGTTTGATTACAAACACAGGTGTGAAACCGCGTGCAACTCAATATTACAATTTATTATTGTATTTCATTACAATGTAATTAGAACAATGGTTGCGTTTGTCATAATTATAACTTTATCCGGCTTACTTAGACACAGTATAAATAACAGTATTCTATCTTCATAGAAAACGGCTGAAACGGCGTGTTTCGAGATCCTCCAACTCGCACTGGGCCCGGAAGGTGGATTATGGCCTACTGCCTCTTACAGAGTGAAGCGCGTGAGCTTATAAGCTGAATATGCTATGCTTATGCTAAAACAGATAACTTATTGTAGCAAAGACTCTCTAAGTTGCTAATTAAGAGGAAACAGTGCTCTGTTTTCTCCCTAAGCAAAGACACTGACAAAGTCAAAGTTTTTGTACGATACAATCTTTAGCTACCACGGCCATGTAGGTACGTATGTTGGTTTCTCTGTCAATATTTTTTTTCTGAAAATCATCAGTCCACTGACGAAACTGCCCACAGACGATATTAACCCTTGTTTAACAGTGAAAATAGATATCTAAGCCGCGTGAGTGGCAGTCGCTGGTTCCACGACAGTGGGGCTTGACGGTAGGTGCTACCTACATGAAATGGTAAAAAAAAACCTATAGTGTATTTATGTGTAGGTTACGTGTAGGTATATTTAATATTTTCGTTAAGACTTCACTTAATCATGGTTTTCTCTTCTTGTTCTCACACACTATTGTACATTTCTTTCTCATTTCTCCTATCGTAGGTCTGCTGGAAGATTTTTTTTAAGAAATAAGTAGTATGTACCTTTGTACTTATATTATAATTATGTCGTATCTCTATGTATTTTACCGTGTGTACATAAATAATAAAATAAATAAGCAGACAGAAACCTGAGGAATACGTTTGTATAGAATGAATACCATAGACCACGTGGCCGCGTTTCCTCTTAAGAACGTGATTATTGGGGATGCATTCAAAGAGCTAGGTTGATTGTTTCATGGCATATGCCGTAAGCTTAGAAAGGCGAATATCATATAACTCGTGCTCACACGTGACTAGAATAATGAGTATTAACAATTATTGCGCACTTAATCAATGAATTGCATTATACTACCTAACTGTTGCATAGACGATTGTTTGACGTGCATACTTAAATATTTTATTGTAGTTATGTACTACAGTGTGCAAATAATCAGCCTACAAATGTTGTCACTGCTGGGACACAGGCCTCCTCTCAGTGAGAGGGAGTGGACCGTAATCCACCACGCGGACCGGTAGATATCACGTCTTCGAATTTTTGTTTTTTTTAAATTGAATAATTTATTACAAATTAAAATTAGTAACCATGGCGTTCTTTTGACTCAAAAATGTCAAGTAAAGAATCAACAATTCTATTGTTTATGACAAAACCTATCAACCTGTCATCGCAAGCGCCCGCGCATTATAATGGCAATATTTTAACTCGATACTGTCATGTGTGACCCCAATGGACTCGCGCCATATTGGTTTGGAGTCCTGTTTATACCATAAAAGGATACATGTCGCTGGTACATCATTAGTATGTGTGAGATCTAGATTTTTTGCAGGTACGGTCAACTGGACGTCATTAGTTCCTTGAGCTACGAAACCACTACGAACTGCTACGAATGAAGGCGCTGTCGCAGTCAAATTGGACGGGCGGTTGACTGTACTGTAAGTATTTTGTGGACATTTGACTGATGTATGTAGGGTTGCTTTGGAGAACGCTATGTTCAGCAGTAGATTACTGTAAGATGAGTTCGATTCATTGATTGATCTTGACACGTTTCTATTTTCTATGGTCTATCCCAAAATTAACTGATGGAAATGTAAAAAAATGGATCAGAAAATGTACCTGGGCATGCCAATTCGTCGGACCACTTACGAATGCTTTGGATAGGAGAGTTTTGAATAGATTATTTGAATACATAAACTCGAAATTCTAATTTTAAATCACCATAAAGATGTTTTTTATTTGACAATAAAATTGAGATTAATTTTATAACCTCAATTTTCGGAAATAATTTTTCATTTATAATTTAATCATGTAAGTAGTTCACGCAATATTTTTTTTCAAAAGGGTTAGTATATAGTAAAAAATGTGAAACTAATTCCCTATAATGAGTGACAGCGTAAGAATTTAACCTGAACTGAAATATTTGTTTATACTATCATCACGTGCCTTTTGAACAGACTATAGTAAGTATCAAGCATGATTGGTAATTTTTAAATTAAGTACCTGCACATATTTAAAACAAAAATACAACAACAATTTATTACACTGACATAACAATTAATTTTACCAAAGACAACCACCGCTAGAAATTAACGATACATAATTATAAATATCAGATGAGACTACAGCATCTAAGGACCTACATAAGTCAAGAAACAAAATGAATGGGCCCCGTCTCAAGCTAACAGTTCCCTACAAGTTTAAATATGGGTTCAAGATTGAGGAAACCCACGTCAAATCAGTCGTCGCAGCACCATTTTTTACCTGATAAGATATCACGACATTTCCTACCAAACAGCCTTGCTTCATGCAAATAGTAAATAACTGACTTATATAAACATTTCTATATACCAGGCCTGGCTGGGCCCCTATTCACTACTCCGGCCGACCAATCTCGTGCACTCATTGACCGGTTTCCAACGCGATCTCCAGTAGAGATGGGATGTTTATCTCATAAATCGACTTATAATGCGATAATTAATTGACAACTGTTAGGAAAAGTCGATTTCGATATTATGTAGATGACTTTATTAGTAGAGGAAACTTTCGACAGAGATAGTATAAATATGTTGGCGATCGATATAATTTAGAAGCTGGATTTAAAGATATAATTATGTAGCTGGAACAAATATAGGTAGTTGAATTCATCCAGCAGGAGTTATGCGACTATAGCTAGGTTTGTGGTAAAATCATGGCCAGTAAGCAAAATTTAAAAATGGTAACGGGACAGACCAAGATATATGTCAGACTTACTGAAGTTTATTCACTCAAGAACTTTTTAAAAGCATTTCTATAATATTGACGAATAATGTGGTTTTACGGCCAATTGACGAATAATATGGTTTTACGGCCAGTTTCTTCATCAAAAGTAACAGCCAAAGTAACGTCATAAAGAAACAAATTTAACCGTTGATTTGACTTTTTCACTTTACTTTGGCTGTTATTTTTGATGATGAAACTGGCCGTTAGTCGGTAAAAGTTCGACATTGATCTCCGATTTACTCAGAAGGTGAGTTGAATCCATGTGGACTACAGCACGATAAAAAAACGATTGTGACCGGCAACATTTTCATTGGAAGTTTTAAAAACCCTAAAGTCAAACGCTTTTCATTAGACTACAGTCACACACTCTCAAGATGGCGCCAGGCTGACGATTAGGCCATGTTATAACAATTATAGAAACATTCAACAAATGCATTCTTAATATTAAAGCGATTAGCAATCATTCTGCAATTAACGGTCATCGACTGAGACAACATAATGAGGTGCTTTGTCAAATCAGTGTGGTATGTGAAGAGGACGGTAATTGCGACGATTTATAAAGCTAAAGCAAGGCACATAGATCTTTGCTCGAAGCTAAAGAAAAACTTTTTGTAAGATTACTGTAGATGAGGCAGAATATTCGCAGATAGTTAAACATACCTAAAACCAGGATCTAGATTAAATAGACATATTAATCCGAACTAGGATAAGAGAGGCTGATGATCATTTAGGAAAGTACAGACAAGGGGGGAATTGAACAGAAAGATTTAAACAGAAAAGTTTTTGATTCATCTGGAATTTCAACTAAAAATAAAAGTTTACTACTTTATTTCGGATGACGAATAACTTGCAAAACATCAGTTTCTTTCAAGCATTTGCCATTACGCAAATCAGCTGACAACGAAACCATAAAACATTATGACGTGGTGATGTTAAAAAAAAAATTACTCAAATAACACCACTTTTAGCCACTTTCTAGTTAACCTAGCTATGTCAATGCCGTGAAACTCTGTTATTGGCTTAAGAGATAATTGTCATCATCTCGCTGTCAATGTTCAGTGTATGCAAACTTTAAGATGCTAGTCACTTTGTCGCATCTGCATTGTGCTGTTCATTGATAGTGGGGTGAAATTCACTTAAAATGTCATATTAGTAATAAGCTGTTGAGTTTCCAATAAATAAATAAATAAATAAATAAATAAATAAACACAATCTCGCCACCGCTATCTAGTTGAATTTTTTTGGACGTCAACAATTTTTTTTTTCAAAATTCAACTGTAGGTAATAAAATTCAATACTCGCCACTGCTAGTACCTATCACTTGCGCATCACTAATCTCCGAGAGATTTCCATGTTAATTGACACCCGGAAAACGTCAGTTGATAACGAAAGTGTCTTGGCGCCTTGAAATTAATTAGTGAGACAGTAGCCACGTAATGATTGGAAGTCGATTGGGTAATCTTGCGTTATTTATAGACCATGGTTTGGGAGGTGTTGGTGTTTGAGCGAATGTTGAAGTAATTGATGGTTATGTAAGACATGAAATTATGAAGCGGCTTGTTTGTAGGCTTTGGGAAATAAGTACGAAAGAGACTAAGGTCCAGCTACGAAAGAAAGCGAGAAAAATGTTTATTTGACCAAGAAAAATTTATATGAAAAAATTAAAAAGTAACAATTATTAAGTCATACATAACACACATAAGTAAGTTACATTTTTATTTTATCATGTTTGATATCAATACCCATAACTTCGGCGGAGTTTCGCTAGCAAAAAATTGACCTTGTAGAAAAAAAACAAACAAACGAACAAAACCAAACAAAAAACATTTAAAAAAACTTAAAAAAAAACACAAACAATAAAAAATAAAAAAAATAACAAACAAATATACTGAAAATAAAATCAAAGATTTGTTAAGCATCATCATTTTAGCAAGAAAGTTGATAGCCTTTAGAGACGAAACACGAGTAAAAGCTATGACGGCATCTGACAAATTACTTCCGATCCTTGAAGAAAGCCCATCGGCCCTGAAAATGGAAGGTCCTTGACGCGGTCGCGTGTTTCAGTTTCGGAGACCTTGAGGCTTTGCAAGGTCAGGCAGGGATAAACAACCTTCGGGAGTAGAAGGTCAGAGGTGAAAGAAAGTTCCCTAATGTCCAGCTATTACGAAAGTTCAAAGACTTCAGTTTAGAGTTGTTTAGGTTATTAGTTATAGGTAGTTGTGGGCTTCTTTAAGTGTGGTATTAACAGAATTTTAAAGTAGATAGGGTTGTAAAATATTCACTAGCACTATGAAGTTATTGTTGGAATCACATTTAGAAAGTAATTGGTGTTAGTGATAGTTTCAGGTGGTGTTAGAGCTGCGAGCCAAATAAATCATGTTTGTGAACCTGGGATGGGGACAAGCTAATCTTTATTTCATGAAATCAAAGTTGCTTCAAAAATATTATATATTATGTTATTGAATACTAAGGAGGAGCTCGTGGCTAAGTAATAACAGCCGCTCGGGTCGATCCATCAGGTTAAGTTACGCTTGCCGGGGTTGGTCCGTGGATGGGTGACCATTTTCACATATCGAGACTCCTCCGTGCCTCGGAAAGCATGGTAAGCCGTTGGTCCCGGCTGTCATTTGTGGATCTTTGACAGTCGTTACGAGTCGTCAGAAGCACGAAAGTCTGACAACCAGTCTAACCAAGGGGTATCGTATTACCCAGTTACTGGGTTGTGGAGGTCAGATAGGCAGTTGCTCCATGTAAAATACTGGTATTGAGTTGCATCCGGTTAGACTGGAAGCCGACCCCAACATAGTTGGGAAAAGGCTAGGCAGATGATGTTATTGAATACTAAGCACGTTAAGCCGTTGGTCCCGGCTGTCGTTCGTGGATCTTTGACAGTCGTTACGGGTCGTCAGAAGCCCGAAAGTCTGTTAACCAGTCTTATCAAGGGGTATCCTATTACCTAACAACCAGTCTTATGTCAAGGGGTATCATATTACCCAGTAAATGGGTTGTGGAGAAAAGATAGGCAGTCGCTCCATGTAAATACTGGTTTTCAGCTGCATCCGGTTAGAGTGGAAGCCGACCCCAACATTATAAATAATAACAATAATAAAGTTTACTCATCAAAAAGTAACAATTTAATATGACACATTCGGTGGCCCACAAACTAAACGTCGCTCTGGAATGTGAATTTTCCAAAGTTATAGAGGTTACATTACAGTTTGAGGATGTTAGATAATTATTACACATTTTCTCTAAACAAAAATAAGCCAACAAAACGACATTATTGGGAAAAGGCTAGGCAGATGATGATGTCACTGAATTCTAAAGATCGATACTATAGGAATTAGCTACCTTTGTAGTCTCACAAATATGGCTATAAATTCCAATACAATTATTTTCAGGGCGTGAGAATCGAAAGATCATTAAGTTCCCTTTTAATTAAAGGCATTTAGTTATAATAGAAATCGATTGTGACGCAATAGGACAAGTAATCATAGTGTGCCACTTTCGATTTCCGTATAGAGAGAAACCAGGCTTTGGGGACAATTAAATGTGTCGTGTTGGCTTAATTTTACTGTCAATTAATCTTTCTTTAATGAATTCCTGCAATTATAGTAAAAGTAATTTAGATTGTTCATTAGAATCACAGATTCACGACATGTCTGTTGAAGAAAGCCATGACGATAGGAGCGCCGACCCCAAATGGTATAAGATAAAGCTAGGCAGAGAGAGAGAGAACCAAACTCAAAGCATTTATTTCAAATAAACCATTAACAGGCACTTTAAATTGTCAAGGAGTCAGTCAGAAATATGAAGCTAGGCACCCAAAGTGTAGAAGGTTTTTATGGAGAAGAACGCATGAGAAACTCGAGAGAGAACACGACTCGACGATGACGATGATGGCGGGACATAGCAGACTTACCTGTTACTAACACAACATCTTATTAACCTATAATCCATAATAAATGATTTGATTAGATTTGAGAATAAAATCAAAGCTTTTTATCTTGGTCAAGAAGTACTGAACTAGGTTCAAATTCGTTTTCCTAGAATCTAAGCTACAAGCATTATCATCACCATCGTCCTTATGGGCTAGTTACCTGGTTATATTAAGCTTAAGCACCATATTTCTTACATCATGATTACACACAGTCACGATTTTTCTTTCTAACTATTTTCGTAATTGGACTTTGTAATAATTTTTTCAACAATTACCCAAATAATTATGTTAGTCAACAAATGCCCCAATTGCACTCTATTGCACGCAATAACAATTAAATACTACCCACAAGAGCCATTGTACAAGTACTCCCAACATCAATAGCTCCCGACATATTGCAACCATAGACTAAAATCTACTTCTACTTTATAATCACAACCAGTAGGTGGCCCACACGTGTGGCCATAACTAATAAACAAATCATAAATCCCAGCTGTGGACAACAAAGAGGCATAATTACAAACTGTGAATTTATTCGTGTAAGACATTGGTCAGTCAATTCGGAAGAGAAAGCAGGCGTAGGTGACGCGTGGACATTGAGTTGTACAGTGTAGGAAGTTTATCGCTTTGTATAGCATTCCTAGTTTAATGATTGCTGGTTTAGCGGACTTGGATGGGAGTTTTGTTGCATTTATAGACTCCCTTAAGAGTCCGATGGATTTAGAATTTTGATTGGACAATTCCCGTTTTTTTACGAACGTTCGCATTCTAATTTCAGACTGTCAAAAATTGCTCTAACGTTCGTAGATTTTTGACAAATTTTTGACTTTTATTGTCGCTGAATTGAGATTGCGAACTTTTTTAAGTACGAGAATTGGATGTCTGTGAACGTGTATAATATACAGGGTTACAAAGTTTGGAAATGACCTTGCCAACGCCCCTATTCGATTTGATCCATACTTCCAGGGACACCTGTATTGTCTTTCTCAAATTACTGTCATGTTTATATCAGTTTATTTAAAGTTTGTAGCCAATTAAATGGTATTCTTTCTTTCTGTGTTATTGATTGAGATAATTAAATAACGTAGCAAGTGTATGACCAGATTTTTTAACGTAAACGAAACAAAAAGAGTATGCAAGGATCGTAGCAGATGGCGTTCAAAGAGCAAAAGGTGAGTTAATGTGTGTGTAGCAGTTAGTAGATTCTTCACGTCTTAAAAGTTTTGTTTAGAACTCTTTTATAATCAGTGTAGCTCCTATTAATGATACCCTATCGCAATTCCAAAATTTATATGCGCAGGATCAATGCATCCATTAAAGATACGACTAGATTCCAGTTCCAGTATGTCTGTATGACCATTCCGAGGCTTAGGGAAACCAGCCTTTGAACACAAGAATCTCCCGCAATAAGATATAGAATTGAAGCATCATAATTATGCATGGTACTCTAATCATCATAGACAACCGGATGCATTTGACAGGTACATCTTGTCTATGATAAGAAGCTGGTACTTATTTAATTCATGATTAACATGGAACATTATAGATAGCGGAGTTTATCTTTTAATCTATGGAACTGGATATTTTTTTTATAATAGTACCTACAGAATTAGTGGTCAGAAATAGAATGTGGTGTTTCCGTTTATTCCCTTTCCATCTGCGCATACGCTTGCTCATTGCAGAAATCAGTTTTTCTGTATCGTCATTGCCTGCTTTGACTGAGTCAAACACCCATAAACCGTCAAATGATAAAGAGGTTTTATACCCGACTACCCCAGTAGGTAACGTTTTTATAAGGGATATTTTAGAAGGTCTATCGTCCGAATACTCAAACGCCGTTGACCGTTGAGTCTCATATCTCTGTCTCATTAAGATTTATAATAGCAACAGAATGACTTTAATCATCTGAGGTAAGTTCTGTAATGAAAGTTTATTGACAGATATATTGATGTTGATGAAACTAAAAGCGCTGAAAAATTCTGTCACATAATGATTTCTACGCGTGTGAAGCTTCTCGTATGTTGGGTAAATAATATCACAATGTGTGTAGAATCTTGCTCAAGGTAACACGGTGGTTTTCAATTGACCTGAGCTGTAGCCGCAGCTTGTTTAGTCTGTGCAACAAACACTTTGTATTGTGGTGGTTAAACACAATCATTACCTATATGTTTTTTTTTAATTATATATGTTTTTCAAGACATCACCAACAGGTTGGTCGACTCTTTACGTGATCAGAGAGCTGGCCTATTGTTAGGTCAAAGAATCAGCATTGCTATTCAACGTGGCAATGCTGCCAGCCTTTTGGGCACTTTTTCTGTTGACAGCGATGCAGACGAACTTTTTGATGCCCTTTGATCATTTCGCCCCCTTTCTTTATATACTTGTACATAATAATTATTATTAATTAAAGTAAGTAAGTAGTTGTATTACATTTTATATACACAAAATTGTATAGAACTAATAATGAAAACCTTCTTAGAGTGTATTAAGTTTTAATTGAATAAGTTTCGGGATATAAAAATTTTTGATTGGAGAAATATTTAGTAACGTTCTCAAAAGGTACCTAAGGATTTTGATTCGCTAAAAGAAAAATTTCTCTCGAGAATAATTAATTTCGGAGCAGTGGGGAAGAAATGATTCACAGAACGAGATTAAATACTATATTCATTATTTTTCAATTTTAAAGGTGCACTTTGTATTTTCCGATTGATTGCATCGAAAAATACAAAGTGCACTTTTAAAATTTCACTTTCTTCGTATTGTATATCTTGAACTGGTTGCACATCTAACTTATACTGTTTATAGCTGTTTATTTTTATCGCTTTAGTATATCTATATCTGTGCTATGTAGCACAATCCTAACGTCCTCAATGCAGACAATACATAATAAGTAGGTATATTATAATATCTAGCGGATGCTAGATGTTGGCTGTATTTACATTTTTCAGATTAAAATAATGACGCTGTAGGTGTTTTAAAAGAGATGTTCAATGTTTTACAATCTGTCAATTTCTGCTTTGATTCGTAAGTCAAACATAGTCGTTTACTGAAGGCGGAGAGTTGTAGGCGAAACTGCGACATTTCATCTCAACTGTCAATATGTTTTGAATTTTGAAAAATAAATCACGCAAATTCTGATACACACACGACTTTTGAAAATGCGGATACTGGCAATTAGCCAAAATCCTCATTAAAGAGGAAAAAGCATAAAATCAATTTAAATATATTTACCTACGTAATGCAAATGAACTGGAGTTACCGACATAGCTTCCGTATCTTGCTTGTACGTGGAGTTGCGAACACTATACCGTCATACTACCGACAAGGCTTGCAGAGCTAGCAAGCTGAAGACACATTGGACTGGCCAAGTCTGTCGAAGGACCGATAGTAATTGAAGCAGACGAGTCTTCGAGTGGAGACCTTGAATCGGCAAATGTAGCGTAGGACTAACGCAAGATGGAAGTCAACTAAGAGGAAGAAGGCAGACTGGATGCAGAGGGCGGAGAAAAGGGTGCAGATAGAACTTGTCTGGCCATTAACTTCGTGTTAGTTCTTCTTACTTAACATGCAAATGTGTTGATGGGGACTTTGTTGCGACGAAGACGCTTCTTCTTCCCAGCTATTCGTAAAGCAACTGGTATGTGGTGAAGGGAGGCGTTTTGGGGCACTGTCTTAATTTTAACGTTCAAAAAGTGCTGATTCTTAGCTTAAGAATGAATGATTTTGATTGTAGAATACGCAAAAAGAAGACATACTGACGATAAGGTAATACCACGCTTACGATAAGTCAAAAATCGATCTTGGGAAATGGTTATTTTCCCAACTATTTTGGGGTCGGCTTCCAGTCTAACCGGAAACAGCTGCTAAAAACCAGTATTTTACATGAAGCAACTGCCTATCTGACCTCCATAACCCAGTAACTGGGTAATACGATACCGCTTGGTAAGACTGCTTATTGGACTTTCGGGCTTCGACGACCCGTCATGACTGTCAAAGATTTAACAATATTAACATCTGATATGTTCTATAAACTTTAAGTTCTACATATTCTAAATTTATCTAAATAGTACACGAGCTACGTCGAAGTAAGCCAAGATAGGTCGATAACAGAATGTCACTCGTTCTTACTGACAGTGTGTCTATAAATCATAGTAATTGCGGACATAATAGCTAAATTTAATTCTTGTACTTGTCTTGTTATATTAGAACAAGAACCATTTACGATTTTAGAAGGATTTTATAGTGATTTCATTAAGACAACCTCTACGAGTGAACATTTAGCTCCAGGCTTGCAGACTGCATAATCTTTTACAGCATGTGACATCTACCAACCCGCACTGGGCCAGCGTGGTGGATTACGGTCCCTCTGTCTCACTGAGAGAGGCCTGTGTCCCAGCAGTGAGAACATTATATGGTGATTATGCTAAGGCATGAGCGATTTCTCATGTACATAATGCTGGTCTCGGTTGTCATTAATAAATCTTTGGCAGACGTTAAAGGTGACAGAACCCCGAAAATTCCAGTAACTGTTTTGAGGAGTTTAGGTAGGCAGGCGCTCCATGTACAATTCTCGTATTCAACTGAATAAAATATAAGTTAAAATCTTTTTAAAAACAAGCTTTTAATGACTACAAAGGATTTTCCCATGGCCACCGCCCGGCTTCATCATCAGACCCTAAGCACCACCTAGTGTCAAAGCACTTGTTAATACATAGCCGATGAGTCAAAACACGTTGGTGCTATCTTGTTTGATTGAGGAGTTCCTATAGGCAACTTCCGGCTCCATTATCAGACCAGCTCGATGGTATCATTTTTTCAAAATGTCTCGGTAATTACATAAGTATGCCAAGTTTCAGCTCAATCGGATGTCAGGAAGTGCTTCAAAAATGGATTACAATTGGAGTAACCGGAAACACATACGAACAGAGCAAGCTAATATAATGCTTGTAAAAAAAAGATGAGAAACTAAAGAAAATAAAATACTGGCCAAGTACCAACCTACAAATTAATTATGATATCAACATAAGCCGTTACTTACAACGACTCATGAGTGAAGTCTGAGATGTCGGCTACTACTCGTACTAGAGATAGACGTAAAAAGACGTCTATCTCTAATAGACGTAAAAAGACATGCTACGTAGACCCCAAATAAATTGTTTATAAATTAGGATGGGAAGATGACGATGGAACCTTTCTAAGAAACCACAAGATATAAGACTGAATGGCAATGCAGGATCATGCCATGATTCAGGATAGGGATATCAGGCAAGGTTTAATTGTTCCATCAGAACCCAGTTTAGAATTGAACATTGTAACCTAAACATGTTTGTTAGGTAGGTTCATAACATTTGTGTAACGGGCTGGGTTAAGTTCCAAACCCACTACCTCTCTCCGGCTCATCATATTTTAACTGATGTCATTATAAAAACCTGTTCAACAATTTTCTAGGAATAGTGAATGCAAACTACAGAAGCATTTTCCATTCATAAAAGCTTAACAGATATATAAAGATAAACTTTATGGCCTTGACACATCAGATAATAATACTTTTAATGGAAATTAAATAATCTTGCTTATAAAGTGTTTAATTTTGAACTTAACGACAAATGAAGGGCTTCTACTTGACGAGAGAGAGATGACGCTATACAATATCGGATACATACATCTCTGTCTCACAATAAGTTGAGAATCTGAATAAAATTCGGTATAAATTATGTTAATTGTCATTAAATTTAATGGTTAATTGATTTTATTGGTATATTAATTTAACGCAGAGATTTCACTAAGGGATTTGCATACAAGTGGATGTTATTCGGATTAGTTGATGCATTTTAGTGTCAAGGGTTTGTGTTGGAATGTAGGGAAAGGCCATTGAAGGCTTGTTAGAGGTAGGTACTATACAACCGGTGAGAAAATGCTGAGAATCAAATATTGTCGAGATGTTTATAAGATGTGCAAAGAGGTCTTAACGCGAATCGTACATATTGGATGTCGTTAAGCGTAGTTATTTTTTACTTCATTTTTTTATTATGGCTGTTATAGTGAAGATATGAAGATTATCAAGTATCTAAAGAGAGTCCTTATAACCACATAGAAATTACCTAGAGCAGCACCCTAATTGCGTAATACACGATCAATAATAATCTGAATCGTTTTGAAACAGATTGCTAATCTGTGGCGGCATCTACCTCGCCACATTTGAACTACGCCCCAAAGACATGACGTCACACAAAATACTGCATCGCGCAATTAGAGTTTACCACGCGATCGACATATATTTATACAAGATCTCGACATCAATCGTTGGGCAGTTGCCCGCCAGACACGACCCCCGCCTGGTCGGATGATCCTCCCTTTTCTATAGAGGATGAGTGAACTTTACACCGTTCCTCATTTCCATTGCTTCATCTGCATAACAAAGTAATAACGCAATGAATGTTGCTGAACTGTCAAATTGAAATTAAATAGATTAGTCTTAATCGTTAACGAAAATGTGTTATGCAATTAGATAGCAGGACCTACTTAACCTAATCAAACATGATCCTGATGTCATAATAGTCACTACCTACCTGTCTAAGAACAATGGACTAGTGTTTTATAATTATCATAATAAATGATGAAATTCAATTCATTTGCATCATATGATTATGATTTTAGTAATATCAGTTTTTTTAATTTATTTATAAAATATCCATCGATTGACGCAGTTGGAGGAAATTATGAAGAAGATGGTAATATGGATTTTGTGGCACAACTTTGGAGACCCTATTACATCATTGGCAAGATATAAAATCAACGTTTTGATAGCGAAAACATGGAATGAAATGATGAAACATGTCAAATTCTTAATAAATTCATCTTCCGGAAATAGTAGCATGTTTTTGATAACTGGAACATTTTCCCGTAGAATGCAAATTATACTAAACTAGGCCAGCGCAATTGTAACTGCAATTGCATTTGACTGGGCAATTGACGTTGGCGCTTGAAACATACGGGGGCGGAACATGAACGGGCCCGTTTGGACGGATATTAAAATTTCATGAGAAATATATTAATATTATGATTGATTTTAAACTTTAATAGACAACCTAAAATGTCTTACTTGCTATCTATGTATATTATACATTGAAGTCAGTTTTTATGTCTGTCTGTGAGACCGTGTTGTTTTTCTAAATGACACAACGGGTTTTGGTGCCGTTTTCAACATAATTTAGAAAAAATATTGTATGTGTGTAATGCATAACTTTAACTTAGATATTATTATAATAAAGGAATCTTCATGTCTTGTAAAGTCATAAAATCTGGGCGAAGCAGGGACGGGTTGCTAGCCTATTGAATAAATTGATAGTTGCTGGACTAACAGCTTAAGTTAAACATGAATTTTTTACATAAGAATAGTGATTCCTAATGGGATTCTTTTCTATTAACAATATTACAGAAACGCACAATATAAATTTCAATATCTCAACTATAAAATTGACTTATTTATGGCACAGCCGATCGCATTGCATTCATTGGACCATTACGAAAAAACCGGAGTACCTACTGCGACAGAACTCCCATGAAAAAAGTGCCGTTCTATAAATGTCAAAAATATAAATAAACGCTCATATAAACATTATTGATTATAGCCAAACACTATAAAAGTCCCATACACAAGTTGTCTTTCCAAATATAGTGTGAAACAAGAGCCATTGATGGCGCTTGCTCATTTTCTATGCAAATAAAAACCAAACTTGGAGACAGATGACTCAAGTTCAGGTGAAAGTTTATCTAAATCTGACAAATATTTCTTGTTTTTGTTGACATAAATCAATACAAAACATAATTTATGTTACAAATAATTAAATGAGAGCCATTTTAGATTTAGGTCAGTAAAAATTAATATTAAAAGGCAACCATTTGGAATATTTATGTGAGCATTTAGATTTTTTATTATATTTTTACTATCAAGTGCGACAGATGTTTTTAGTTGTAAATTAGTAACATGATCAAATAAACTAAATAAATAGGAAATAAAAATCGAATAAAACCAAGTACTAAATTCTTTTGCTCCAATAAAATGGACAAGTTACAAGAATACAAGTGACAGGTAGAAATTATGACGTCGAGTCGACGATGAAGTACCTAGGACTCGTCCTCGACAGCCGGTGGAACTTCGTGGAGCATTTCCGACGTTTGGCTCCCAGGCTGGACCAGGCTGGAGCTGCCTTGGGGCGGCTCCTGCCCAATCTGGGGGGACCAAACACCTCCTACCGGAGGGTCTACGCGGGGGTCGTGCGGTCCATGGCCCTTTACGGGGCACCGGTGTGGGCGCGTTCCCTTAGGCTGCGGCCAGCCCGCCGGTTGAACGCGTCGTCGTAGTCCGAAAGGGATACCGGGACCTTGGCAACAGGCAACTGAAGGAACACGGGTGGGTTTTAGTCAGTAAAAGTCTGACACGCCCTTCCGCTCCGCACAGAGCGGGAGAAGTCATTGGATGATTTCCAACCAAAAAAAGAAAACAAAAAAAAAAGGTAGAAATTATGACAGTTTATTTTTAACTTTTTACTTAAAACTGACAACTATCTAGTATAGATAAAACATAAATTAATTTGCACTAATTCAAGCCAACCTTTCGCAAAAACTTCCCGTATATCAGCCTATTAGGAAATTGATGGTTATCCAGTGCAGTAGATAATACTTTGACCTCTAGGCTGGTTATCGTAAGGCGCATGATAGCCTATCAATGACAGAATAAAGGTAAGGCGAGACGGAATGCGACCGCACAGAACTTTACATTCATGGATCAAGTGTGAAGACACTAAATAAAAGTGATATAGTGGAAATGCAAGTCTATTTTATGCCTTGTCTGGAGGCCTCAATATAATGAGGCATTCACAGGATAGCCCGATTAAGCAGCCGACAACCTCCTAGGTTGACTAGCGACAATTAATTCACATAAGAAAAATGCTAGAATTTTGATCTTTAATAGGTGTTTGTTCAGCAATAATTATCCGATGATAACGGTAGTATGAGATGGAACATTTCACAGGATGTTTTTTTTTTGTATTGTGTTCTTATAGATCAATCTGCCTAGCCTTTTCCCAACTATGTTGGGGTCGGCTTCCAGTCTAACCGGATGCAGCTGAATAGCAGTTTTTTACATGGAGCGACTGCCTATCTGACCTCCACAACCCAGTAACTGGGTAATACGATACCCCTTGGTAAGACTGTTTGACCTGACTGACCCGTAACGACTGTCAAAGATCCACGAATGACAGCCGGGTCCAACGGCTTAATCGTGCTTTCTGAGGCACAATGATTGTGTTCTTGTAGATCTATGACCTAAATAAAGTTTATTCCTTGGTTGTTCACCTTATTATCAAGTGCACCAAAACTTTATCTCGCTTTTCTATATATACCGCAAAGCAACTCTCCCACAACTTCGTAGGCGTTACGAAGGGAAACCGAACTATTTTGTAATAAATGTGTTTCTTGTTTTAGCATTCAGGTGTTGCCGACACTATTAAAACATGATAGTGGTACCTACACTAATAAATTTCCTTTAATAGATACAGCAGCATAAAATTAGCAATCCCTTTTTATATTTACTCCATACTTAACATATTAAATTACCTATATTTATGTGCTAAAGGTGAAAGTCGTCGTGTTAACTGGTAGTATCACCGATCAAGATTCAAATGGCTATATAATTTGACTTAAACTGAGTACAGTGTATATCAAATTGTCATTTATAGATACTGTCACATAAAACACTTTGGTTAATACATTTGCATTAGTATTATATCTCTGTAAATGTGATAAATTTATCGGATATTTATGATAAATAGCGATATTTGTCAGTGGCAGTAAGCTACTTGGAACCTAGGTGCGGTTTTCAAATCAGAAAGCAGATGGCCGTTATTTTCTACCATAATATTAAAGAAAATCTTTAATAAATTGGTTGGCCTGTAGGTTTAGAAACCCACTTTTCTTTACTAGGTGTGGGTTAAAAACTAAGAACCTATCGATGTGAATTTCTTTAGTATAGTGTTCTTTAGTGAGCGTAGCACTGTAGCGTCGCGCCCGTCTGCACGAGGCTTAAAACGAACAGTTTTAAAAACAAAAAATATACGTTACTTCTTTGTTTTCTTGTATTTTTTGATACAATATTTTGTTTAAAGTAAAAGTCTCTTTTGTTTTCTATTTTTTTGTGTATTGTAACAACAAAATTGTGGCTTTTTATTACGGGACAACACTGGCTCCTGCACCATAGTTATAACTAGCGCAGGATTCAGAGAAATCTATCATTTGTTGTACATCTTGTTGTCAATTTTTATTTTTATGAGGCATTTTCGCGATTTCCCATGCAGTACGGCTATTCCAGATTAGCAATAGGTATATAAAATTAAGAACGGAAATGGCCACGCTTCAACCTAAGTTCATTTAAAACAGGTTAAGAACTTTGACCTAGCTGGCCACAAAACTATGTCATTATGTTTTAAGAAACATTAAATAATAAGTACCAAGTGTTCTTTTTCTAAATAGTTTCTTTTCCATTTATATAACGGTCACATCGCGTGTTGCGCAGTGTTGCATGCAGAAATATACACGTAATATTGCAATAAGTTCGTATTGTGAGGGTTGCCAGTATGAAAAACTGACGGCCATTAGTCGTTTCCTGTGAATTGACAGTTTGATGTGCTATCGCTTGATCATTTGCATAAGGTTTTTTATAATAGGTAGCTTCGTTAAATGTACCCACCTGTTAACTAACTCTACTCTTGTTGGATAGGTACACAAGGTAGGACAAGGAATAGGAATATTCACTTTTTAGTTTGAAAGAGTAATTTATCCGTAACAGCTCTGCAGTGTCAAGTGAGATGTTTCTGTTCTGCCTTTTAGATGAACAGTCTTTGGGGACTGTCAAACGGTAGGCGATAGATGGCGCTAAAAACATTTCTTCAAGCGTGACGGTGACGATGACGCGAGTTCCATGATTTTTGTTTACCCAAAAAGTGCTCAACGCGCCTAAAGAAGTTTTCACTTCAAAAACTACATCTTTAGAAGAATAACCACACCGAACACTTCACAACTCGACATTACAGACTCCATAAAAATTATTAGACCGCATAACTAATTTTGGGCTGCACAAAGACCATTCACACTTACAAACATACATATTACAGACAAACATAAAACAACACCGTTTTTATTAAATTAGCATACTGCATCCACTGACCCTATTCTGGTCCACCACCTTATTATCCTTCCTCACCATCACAAATATCTACCTTATTTCGAAGACATAAGGTGCAATCGTCGGTATTATTATGTTGGTAGTCTGTCGTTCAGAGTAATTAGCGACTTTGGGGTCATTGCACATAGACAGCTAGGTTTAGTACTATTTGAGTTGGATTTAGAACTGTAGCTTTGTACTTGAAATGGATTCTGGCCCGTTCTTGGTCATGATTCTTGAGTTGTGTCGGGGTATATTTGTCAGTAATTATGAGAGGATTTTGGACTGGATGTAGTTAAAAGTTACCAATAGGACTTTATTATGCGATATAAGTAACACATAACTAAACTCTGTATCATCATCTGCCTAGGCTTTCCCAACCAAGTTGGGGTCGGCTTCCAGTCTAACCGGATGCAGCTGAATACCAGTATTTTACATGGAGCGACTGCCTATCTGACCTCCACAACCCAGTAACTGGGTAACACGATACCCCTTGGCAAGACTGGTTGTCAGACATTCGGGTTTCTGACGACCCGTAACGACTGTCAAAGATCCACAAATGACAGCCGGGACCAACCGCTTAACGTACTTTCCGAGGCACGGAGGAGTCTGGGTATGTGAAGATGGTCACCCATCCACGGACCAACCTCGGCAAGCGTAGCTTAACCTGATTGATCGACCCGGGAGGCTGTTATTACTTAGCCACGAGCTCCTGGTCAGTACTAATTATGAGAGGATTTTTGACTGGATGATGTTAAAAGTTACCAATAGGACTTTATTATCTGATGTTAACCTTAACTAAACTCTGTATAATCTATATATATAAAAATGAATCCCTTTTTCCCTTGGTCACAGATTTCGCTAATTCTTTTTCTGTTGTGTTTGTTATTATCAGGAGAAGGTTCTTATGAAAGAAAAAGTTAAGAAAATTGCGCGAAAAATTAGAAAGAATAATTAACCATCATATAAAATTATTTCTAATCTAACCTTAGCGCTTTGACAATATAAACTTTTTTAATGTAACCTTTGACGTTTGACATAAGAAGCTTGGATGACAGGACAACGTCTGTCGGGTCAGCTAGTGCCTATTAAAATAATGTAAGTACTACTAGATACCTATTCAGAAACACATTATCACGATTTCGTGACAATTAATGCATCGTTAAATTGTTGATTGCTCGTTATTAATTATAACTATTTCTTTGATTAAACACCTTTGTCCATTACTAAACAAAGCTGCATCTATGGATGTTGCAACTTGCAAATAAATCGAAGATAAGATAATATTTTTCTTTGAAAATCACTTTGGACGGTTACGCTCTTTTCATTTCAGTCATAAATTTTAATGAGATGGTTAACTTTGGAATATTTTGAAGAAGATAGATAGAAAAATATCAAATCTATTTTATGTTGTTGTGTTTAGAAATCGATAGATCCGTATGTACCAGACTGGATATGATACCTAAATACTATTCCATTGCGTGAATGCGTGTTAGTTTCTTACATAATTATAATTAAATTTGCGAAAGTGAGATAAATTATAATGTATCAAGTTTTTAAACGATGACAGGCGACCAATTAAAAACTTGTGACTCATTAAAGATGTCGGCACGATCAAATAACATTTTCACATAATTTTTGTTTCAACATTGTTTAAATAGGTATCTAATTTACTCACAATATTTTCACAAAGGTAATGTTACTTATGACACATTCCTACTTATATTATTTTTATTTATTTATTTCCAACTTACATCTATCATTACAGGGTAACCTAATTGCGATAGTGTACCTAATTTATCATTAACTTATATATATTTTTTAATAAACTTTGGACAGTGGCTCTGATACTGATAAATTAAATAAGCCCTTCCGATTAGGCTGATCTTCAACTCGACTCTATTTTCATCCGACTTCAAAGGAGGAGGTTCCCAATTCGGATGTTTATATAGTTCTCGTTATTTTTTTTTTTTTTTTTTTTTTTTTTTTTGTTGGTATATTGGCGTGTGGTAGCTGACAAATGGCTAATAATTAGATTTATGTTTTATGTTGCGTAATGTAAATGATTTTGCAAACTTTTGTATAGAATCAATTTTTTCTAACTGAACAGACAGCTGTGCTGCTGGGGAGTTTGTTGCGCCGCTTCTTCTCCCCAGCTAAAGCACTAGGAAGTGGTGAAGGGTGGGCGTTTTGGGGGACTGTCTTATGTAATTTTGACGTTCGAAAAGTGCTGATTCTCAGCCTAGTTTGAATAAATGACTTTTGATTTTGATTTATCTATACTTACATTTATATATTTTTTTCTCGAGTCTTATGAAACTTATTGGCATGCATATGATTATGATTTTAAACATCCTCAATTTAATCGATAGTTAGATAGATATTGTTTATGGATATCCACTGTCACTTCCTGCACGTGAAGGATGTTGACTTTTTATCGATATTGCAAATGCAATTAATCGTCTTGTCTCTGTCTCAGATTTTTCGTTATTGTTGTTTATGTCTAAAACATAACATAACATCACGACTGTAAGTCCGAAGGGTTAGGCAGACGTGTACCTTTAGTACACCCACATTTCGCCAGTTATGTTTAAGTCCTATGTAATAGGGAGCGAGCCTATTATTATGAATCATCGTAAAATGTCACAAACTGGCAATTCATAATGATCTGCGTGCAATTCATATTACGAAATAATTCATCTGTTTGACAGTATTTTATGGAGATTCGTAAAATGGTCCACAAATTATGAATTGCTTTTGTGTCAAATTAGAGGAATTGCTAATGACAGTTGGGAATTCAGGAAATGAATTGCTTTTAGAGGAATTGCTAATGTGGTCGTTGGCCCCCTGTTCAGTTATTTCTGTTGTCATCTTATTGATACTCTATTTGTATGATCTATTGGAACAATAGATTTATTGTTATCCTCTGTATTATTATATTACTAGCAGGATTTATGTAGAAAACAATGATTATAATCATGAATCTAGTTAGGGCACATCGCCCTAAGCTTGTCTGAACTAAAGGCGCGATTCCACTAAAATTGCGTTCAGCACATTTGTTCTCAAATCAAACGCTGCGCTGCTGTTAACGTTGCGCTACGCTTGCCACGGTTGGTCCGTGGATGGGCGACCATCTTTACATACCGAGACTCCTCCGTGGCTCGGAAAGCACGTTAAGCCGTTGGTCCCGGCTGTCATTTGTGGATCTTTGACAGTCGTTACGGGTCGCCAAAAGCCTTCAAGTCTGATAACCAGTCTTACCAAGGGGTATCGTATTACCCAGACTGATAATGGGTTGTGGAGGTCAGATAGGCAGTCACTCCATGTAAAATACTGGTATTCAGCTACATCTGGTTAGAATGGAAGCCGATCCCAACATAGTTGGGAAAAGGCTAGGCAGATGGTGATGACATTTTGTTCTCAAATATTTTGTGCAGAACTCCAACCAGTGGACGTATTAGCTACAGATCCGTTAGTCTCTGTTTCGGCACAACTGTACGTAATTTTTGTAAGCCTACTGTGCAGCACATTTTGTAAATGTTAACTTGAGAGAGTCCACCGAAAGAAACATGTGTGCCGTACACTATGCTGGGCTTAAAACAGTCACTTTGGCAGAATCATAATAGGAAAATATTATGAATCATGGTAAAATCTCAAAAACTGACAATTCATAAATGATGCTGCGTGCGATTCTTAATACGAAATAATTCATCTGTTTGACAGTTTTCTATGGAGATTCGTAAAATGTTTTAATTGCTAATGACAGCTGGAAATTCAGGAAATGAAATGCTTTTAGAGGAATTGCTAATGTGTCCGTTTTAGACCCACAGTACAGTGTCGCACAGTGCCGCACATTGGAGGAATCGCGCCTTTACATCTGTGGTAATAACTCGACAATGCTTGTTCCGCTCCAGGCTAAGCCTTTCAACAATGTTTCATGTTTTAATGAACAAGAACCTTATAAATAACAATAGACAGGTGGAGTTCGATGTAAAGTAAAATGTAGGTTCTTCAGGCTAAGCTCCAAGAGTTGGCCTGGAGTGAAGTTGGCCTAGATCTGATGACGTTTACAATATTTTGAATATTAATTGTAAACCTGCACTACTGAATTTTGGGTACAATCGACGTACTAAGCAAAAAAAGATTACATTTAAAATGGGCGAGAGGTTGATGATAACATAAAAAGAAAGAGGAAAAGGCGATGGACACAGTAAAAAAAGTATGTTGATGGGAGCTAGCTATTTCATTGATGTATTCCACTGAGAGCACTGATTTCAACAGCACTTGTCCGAACCGCACCTGACTACTTCCACTAACCGCACTAAAACAAAATTATTTGCAATTTGCAATAGTTAAATGTTAAAGCTATCTTCCTAAGTAGTAATAGTGGCTAAATGCGATTAATGGGTATTTTGGAGATGGTCCGAATCTGAACGTTAGGTGGGTAAAGAAAGTATTTGATAGATTAGCCTTTTTGATAGCCTATTATTTAAGAAGCTATCAAAAACGGAGGTTAGTAGGTAGCAGTCCTGTTTGTTTTCAAAAACCTCATGTCGACTGAGTTACTGTTGCAATTTCGTTTAATTAATCCAATCGGCTTTCATAAGATTTGACAGCATAGATTTAAATCAAACTCTTGTACAATCTTCGAGAAACCGGGAGGTCTTGCAAATCACGAGTTACTAGATTTATTATAGAAAATGATTAACACAAATCCTAGCAAATACAGCCATAACTTCCATCTTCCTAATAAATAATATTAACTTAGACATATAATTTATAATTCCTGTCTTAGTCAGTTTTGCAACATGCAGTGTTCTTGTCTGATTTCCGTCTTAAGTAATAGTAGTACAATATTAGCATGCCCTGAGCTAAGTTTCGACATACCAGTCCAATCTGATCGGTGTTCCTGGACGAATATTATGATTATTTTATTGCGGAGACCATTTGTTTACGTTCTAAAATGCCTGCATACCTAGTATCGAATTATGTTGTTCTGTTTAATTCAAATCCATTCTTGTTTTATTGAAGGCCAGTAAAAGTAACACGAATAAATACTCCTACACTAGTGCATTACCCTCCTTTCATCTCCATAATCGGTAAAACCACATGCGAATAAGATCACTGAAATGAAATGAAATGAAATGAAATGAAATTGTTTATTCTGTAAATAGGATATCGCAATCACTTTTACACGTCATATTATTAAAAAAATAAAATAAGCTAGATGAGGTCGGCGTTTCCTATCTGACTACTCTGAGAAGAAAGGCCGAAACAAACTCAGAGGTCGCAGTCTCTTTTAAGGTCCAGACAAAATCTTGGTCAAGCCATATGAGGACCATGTAGATTAATGTCTGAAATGGTCTTTTGAGGAAAGAACCACACAGATTTGAGTGGACCTGTCCAGTCAGTGCAAGCATTTGTCAGTAACCGAGGAACTCAACTCAGAGCTGAAGGAGCTCAACGACTCGACGAACAATACCAAAAAAAGGACATTTGGGTAGGCCGCAGAAAGTACTCAAAAACTGCCAGACCATCATTATCACTAAACTTCATACTCAAAACAAAATAGGATTCAAATAAGTAGTATAATATTAACCAATAAAATCTATAAATGCACTTACGTCTCTTTTCGAGGAAATGTTATAATGGGTCTGTATTGTTGGAATTGTATTTATAAATACAGGTGTTCGTTCAGGCATTGGAACATTTTTATTGCAATACGGCGTAAACAAGGTTAATGACCGATAGATGGTAGGCGACGCGAATTCGGCGAGTCCTAATCGTGGAAATTAATTGACATAAACAAGGAGTTTTCAAGTGCTGAAATTAGAATATTGTGGACGATTTTAATGAGATAGATATTTAGGCTAATCTTCGATTCCAAAGATGCCTATGGCGTTAATTCAGTCTCTGTACATTACTGTTTTTGAAGTATTAATAAATAACTATTTGTGTATTTTATGTCTTATTTTTTTAGAGTGTGCGATTTATTGTTTTTTGCAGAATAAACAATTTTTTTTTTTAAATAAATAATTAAACTTGTTCCTTTCAATGAGCGATCCAATGTCACAATTTCTCTTAATTTTTACCCGACTACGGCGAAGAAAAAAGGAGGGTTATGATTTTGACCGGTATGTTTGTATGTATGTAGGTATGTATGTTCATCTGTTCCCTCCTATCTTCTAAACCACTCATCACAATTTGACAAATGAGGTATTGTTGAAGCGTCTTGATCGTCCGCTGGTTATAGGCTAAGTGACGTCTTAAATTAAAAATGGCGCCCTCTAGAGGACATAAAGTGTTCCTTTCAATGAGCGATCCAATGTCACAATTACTCTTAATTTTCAGGGATATATTTTTATTGCAGTGCTTTTAGTATAATTAGCAGATGCGATAATGACATTATTATTGGGTAAGGTCCTCCAACCAATAGGGGAATCCTTATAAGGGACTGCAGTAACTGCATCACAAAGGCTCGTTCCACACTTTATTAGTAGGCCGGATACCGTGTCGACGATAGGAAACGTACACACTGCGATAAAATATTCTTAAAAAGAAATGGAATGACGTTATTCTCACTCTAAAGGTAACAAGTGCATCAATGCTTACGTCAAAGAAAAGTAAGAAAAAATTGTAGGCGTTGGTATAAGGGCGTGGCCACACGCACGTAAAATAAATAAGCTGGTAGCACACAATACATGCATTGATTGAATTATTTCTAAACTGCGTCAAAGCAGCTCTCCGTTTGTGTTGTTACACAAACGGAGAGCTGCACTTTCAATCACAATCCGAAGGATTTTGAAGGACATTCCTAGGTTTTAAGAATTCGTCTTTTCAACAACGTAAATTACGCGATGAATGTTGATTAAACCTTAGAATGAAAGGCATTGGCATTGCAAGTGTGTTTCGCAATAATCAGGCATATCTAATAAATAAACTCTTAGAATAATCTGCATAAACAAATTAAAGCTACATATAGGTATATGGTGGCTTTTGTAATTTTCCCATAAATAGTTAATGTAAGATTAAAAGATATTTATGCATATTATCGTTAAATACCTCTTTAAGGACATCAAGTTACAAGATGACCCAAGACGATAATGTGATTAATTAATGTTTTGATTATAAATTACTGCGCATATTATTTAACATTATATCCTTTTTTTTCACTTTAAGTAAAAATTTCGCTATCAAAATCACTTCTGTAATACAGTAAATATAATATATATATATTCCATGCTTCTGCATCACTGTAATTTTGACAATGACATTGACAACTGAAGCATGATGGCGCGAAAACGGAAAAACAGTGACTTTCACAAACAGACGATTGTTCGAAAAATACAATAGATATTTGATGAATCGCCTTTTAAACATAATTATTATGTCATGCTCATGATGTCATTGATACTTACAGCTTTTCTTTTATAAGTATCTTCTATTATAATTTTCCCTACCTTAATGAAGGAACTACCTATCCATTTTGCTCAATGGCTGACCGTTTAGGCAGCAAACAATTAGCAAGCGCAGGCGCACATTCATTCATGATTATGGAGAGTTTCCGGTAGGGCGCCTAGCGACTGTCACCTGATGAGTGGCGAAACCTTCTGGTATTCGCATTATGATTTCATCAAAGTCGATTTTGGTGTCGGAAATCATGGTTCAAGAATCACAAATTGTAACCAAAGCTTACCTAGAAGATAATAATTCTTGAAAATGCTCACCCTAGGAGTTAAGTTTTTGTGTGCCCGTCAGGGTTCATTATCATCATCTGCCTTGCCTTTTCCTAACTATGTTGGGATCGGCTTCCAGTCTAACCGGATGCAGCTGAATACCAGTATTTTACATGGAGCGACTGCCTATCTGACCTCCACAACCCAGTAACTGGGTAATACGATAAGACGACACACGACATACGACAGGGTTCATTATGATCTTATTAAATATGTTGCCAGATTGCCACATAATATGTACACATTGTAGAAGGCAATCAATGATTGAGTAGTATTTAGGGGTATGAGGAACAGGGTGTAAAGTTCACTCATCCTCTACAGAAAAGGGACGATCCTCCGACCAGACGGGTGTTGTGTCTGGCGGGCAACTGGCCGACGATTGATGATGGCATCTTGTATAAATGTCCATCGCGCGGTAAACTCAAATTTCGCGGTGCAGGATTTTTATGTGACGTCAGGTCTTTGATGCGTAGTTCGCATGTGGCGATGTAGATACCGCCACAAGTATTCAATTTATTTCCTGTCATTGCTATGGGAATCTTTGCCTTCAGTGTTTTCTTTATTTTGCGAGGAACAATAAAATTATCTGAAGGCCATTTGTTTCGTGCGGGTTTGCACTTGCGTTCAGTTGTGAAATCGAAAGCCAAACACTCTGCCACTGAACCAATTCTATTGTCATCTTTCTAACCAAATAAATTGATGATCACACTACGAGTCCTAGCCTAATAGCCCCATTTCTTTGTCAACCATTCCTACACAGTACAAAGGCCCGTCATAGCAATCAATCTGCCTTTTCCCAACTATATTGGGGTCGGCTTCCAGTCTAACCGGATGCAGCTGAGTACCAGTATTTTACATGGAGCGACTGCATATCTGGCCTCCACAACCCAGTAACTGGGTAATACGATACCCCTTGGCAAGACCCGTCATAGCATAAATCTTTAGTTAGTCTCAATCCGATCACAAAGTTCCAATAACCCCTTTTCACCTTCGCTCTTGCAACACAACTTAGTCGTCACTTCCATCAACACCCGGTATAAAAGGGTTAATAAATAAGGCCAGAAATGCACTAGCGTCTGAACTGTCGCAACCCGGCTATAAAGTCTATCGTAAAGTTTACGTGGATGTAGCCTACTCCAGTTTAGTGATATGGGTTAGTATGGTGTTTTGAGGAAACGGATACACAGTCATGTCATGTCATGGAGCCAGCGGATGTCATGGCACCTATAACTTTGTCCGTAATAGTACCTATCTTTAACAACTGATATTGTTTTCTAGCCGTCAACTTCGTCCGCGGAAGAATTTATTTAATTGGATCTGTACTTCCAGAGATAACCTCTTACAAACAAACAAACAATTAATAAAAAACTGTGCTTTATCAAAGTCAAAAATATATTCTAGAGAGATGAAATTTTCATCTCGTTAGAATATATTTTTTAAAAGTTAAAGATAGGTACTATTACGGACAAAGTTATAGGTGCCATGACATCCGCTGGCTCCATGACATGACATGACTGTGTATCCGTTTCCTCAAAACACCATACTAACCCATATCATATTAAGAATTAAAAAGGTAAAACTATATACATTGGGTATAAAAAACTAAGAGGACTAACTAACTAAGTATACCAATAAATTTAGAATATTAGTTTAGAAAATATAGCAATTTGAAAGTTTTAGGACACGACAGTTTTACTGTCATGCATGTGATGAAGGGTTTTTTAATATGGCGCAATTATATGTCCCAGCTCGTATCCTGCCCTCAGTGCCCCAAAAAATGCAGTCATAGCGACCTCTGCACTGCCACGGACGATGATGCCGTGGAAGTGGCGAAGATTTGGGCCAAAAAAATAAAATAAACTGTCGTGCCATTGTCACGATGACGAAGACTGGCAATGATGCATAGAGCATGAATTAAGTATTTAGTTAAATCTATATTACTGCTTGTGCTGTCACGTAACTGTTAGCCCTGTCCCGTTTTATTAACTAGTCCGTCGTTTCCCGCCAGGTATTACATTCAATAATTCGACCGTAAGAAGTTAAATGTGAGTAAAATCTAAAGCAACTAAAATGATCACATTTAATTATATATGAACCCCGTAAATTCTAACTGAAAACCTATTGGACTAATATTTAATGAAACAAAGAGACGCTAACAATGATAACTAACAAACTACATATATCCCATGCTTATCAAGAAGCGTGTTAAAAACGTTGAGGCATGCATGATGGATACCAATCTACCAGAATATTTTTTTCTCAAGGCAGTAGATATCGTTATCATTGACATTGTAAGTTCAAGAGAAAAAAAAACTGACAATATTGTAGATCGGCTATCGGATGTTACGTGTCCGATAAAGTGGCCGATAACATTGTGTACGCACTTGTACACAAAGCTTTATAAATGCGTGAGTTGTACAGTCACTGACAAAGACGCTTTTGTTTTATATTATTTTAAATAAGTTTTGTGCAGTGTAGTTAATCATGAATTACATACTACAATTAATATTACCTAGTACTCAGTTCAAAACAGGAGTATTTTTAAACAAAAAATCTGTTACACCTACACTCAATTCGAAAGAAAAAGAAATACAGTGCAATTTACTTTTTATTTTTAAAGGAAAATCTCCCTCCGTAAAATTATACAAACTTATAAATTAATTCAACGACACTTTGGCTTTTGGGACACCATTAAGACGACTCGTGTCGCCATTTAGATCTGCCCACACCGTAACGGGAAATACATGGTATGAATAAACTACTAGTAATACATCTATCTTGAGACGAACTAGGTCAATAAAACTATAAGGTAAACAAACTTCCTTTGAGCATTCTATAAAAAAACATCTAAATGGGGTTTTTAACGAAAATCCTTGAAACAAAAATGCATAAAAATTTGTCATTTAACACCGGTCTTGCCAGTTATGGAACTTTATAGTTTTAGAGAATTTTCTCGACTTATTTATGTTATGTAGATAATGTACATTAATTTTGGAGATTGAGGTCGAACCGTTAATTTTAGTTGAATCAAAAGGAATTTGTAAAATTGGAACGGAGTTAGAGTTAATTAATTGATTGTATTGCAAGTTCGATATATTTCTGTTAAGGTTTATTAACAAAGCAACGAACAAACTGCGCAACTTGAAAGTTATAGAGACCATCTGAGAATAATGTGGGTCAAAGACCAGGGGGCTTAAAACGGCCACTTTGGCAGAATCGTAATGAAAATATTATGACATTGTAAAATGTCACAAACTGACAATTATTCTTAATATTTATGATCTGCGTGCAATTCAATTCATCTGTTTGACAGATTTCTATGGAGATTCGTAAAATGGTCCACAAATGATGAATTGCTTTTGTGTTAAATTAGAGTAATTGCTAATGACAGCTGGGAATTCAGGAAATGAATTGTTTTTAGAGGAATTGCTAATGTGGCCGTTTTAGGCCCCCTGAGATGACGTTTTAGTATTGTCTTTTTAGTTTCCTTTCATTATTTAATTTTCATTACAGTTTTTGACTGCTTCATTGATCTAGTGGTCGCAACCGCTACTGCTGAGCTGGTCCTGGGTTCGATTTCCGAGTCGGGCAAAGTGTTACTGGGTTTTTCCGTCTGGAATTTCTCAGTAGCAGCCCGGAGTCTGGTTTTGTGCCCGGTTGATGGCATTAGGTTCGCCCCCTGTTACAAGGGCCTGGCCTTATTCATTATCTGGACAAATGTGGGAGTACTATTGGTATCAACACCTCTGGCTAACCCTTCATGGATCACAGTCGTTGATATTTATGTTTTGTTTTTGTCCATCAAGACTATCTAATTGCACAGTTTTGTACACGAATAATAATAAAATTAAATTATGTCATTAAATATTATCGTAATATTTACCTGACCGTTGATCAATGATCTGTACCTCTTAAAAACAAAGCATGCATATGTAAATATTATCAAAGCCATAAAATTATAGCATTTTATATTATTATTATTTACTTATATAAGTAAAGTTTATTAGTCTTACGCAACAAGACTTTATAATGTCGGGTTATAAAATCATTTTTAATAATTATTATGAGATAACGACTTATGATTTTAATTATTTTGTAGACTGAAGCATATATTAATTCAAAAATAGATGACGGTATCTTAAAATTATTATGGTAATTAATTTAAAGCTGTATTTGAACAGTTTACGCAATTATTTTAAAGCAATTAACCGATTTAGATTAAAATAATGTATTTATTATCAATTTACAATTATTCAATTTTCAATATGAACCAAACAACTTTTTACGTTTTATTTTCTTTTAAACAAAAAAAAAAAATGTCACAACACCAATAAACCTACATTGACATATTATACCTAAATGCACTTGTGTGGGCGATGATACCTCGTGACTGGTGTCAAGGCAATGTCACCGCTGTGTCAACAGTGTCAGGTATCGCATGTCACTACTGACCACCCAGCTAGCGAGTAACTTTAGAAAAAATTGAAATAGCGTGAATATACTCGTTAGACGTAAAGACAAATAGCCTGTGACGTGTGTACGGAGTTGAACAAATATGGTAGTTGTGTGAGACAATCGTGATGATTATGAGGAATTTACCGTCCTACTGCAGCTTGTATTTATAGAAAAAAAAACAGGTATTAAAAACCGTTTTGTTCTATTACTTACCTGCATTATTAAACAACGTACTTTTCAATTAAAATGAATTAGGTAAGTATCTACTGTCTTACGTCAGCTGTCTTAAATACCCTGTTTTCACAAAAGTGACCTAACCTCTTTGCAGAATAACCCTCCTTTTTTTTAGGGCCACAAATCTTAAGTTTACATTCAGCACAACATAATTTTGCTTCAACTACACTTCCGTACTTGTAAACTAAGCTCCTTGTAAACAAACTCCGGTGGTCTAACTTCAAAGAATCGCAAGACATGTAGATCACGAGGACTCTGGTTGAACCTACAATGATGTTGACATTCTTTCCCGGCGATGAGTTTAAAAACAATGCTCTCTCATTACACATACACGTGTATATACAGATGCACCCACACACGTGTAATATAATGGTGTACGTTCACACGAATCTGTAACGTTATAGTTTAGGACAGTGATTCTGAAACTTTTTGTCTGACTTTATTTTTTGTCACGCAAGCTCGATAAATCAACTTTTTGTTAAGAAATTGTTTATCCAGAACAATAATACTTAAATACCGTATTAAGCAATGGTTTCAATAATGACGGAATGTTTCGGAAATCATATAGGGTTATACATAGGGTTTCAAAATGGAAACCCTATGTAATGTCATTAAAAGTTGTGAGCGCAGCTTTTATAGATTGAAAATAGCAGAAAAAACGTAAGTGACTTACAGTAGTTTAGGAAACAAACACGCAATGAAGTCAATCATTGTCTTCGATCAACGTGTATTGAGGATCGAAGTTCATTGTGTAAACTCGATGCAAGAATAAAATAGGATAAAGCGTAGTCACCACAGATGTAAGAAAGAAGTAGTCACATATAAAATGAGAGGTGTCGGTTGGAATGAAATTCCTTTCGCTTTGACCGACACGAAACTTTTGTTACCCAACAAAAGAGTCGTGAAGGTCAAAATTTTATACTTTTTTCTAGCTCTCATTCGCCAAGTGCAAAGTACTACGTGCGATAAGGAACTTCGTTAGAAAATTCTAAGTACCTATCACATAAAATAGGGAAACAGTTTGAGAGCCACTGGTCGTGACTGCACTCGAGTTCTCACAGAGCGTGTTTACTAAAACACTTCGATGACTTCGAGTAATTTGATTCAGCTTGATTGATGATGAAATACATTGTTTTGAAAAATTGTGCGTAGTTTATTAACCTCACTATGACAAATAAGTAAAAAATATTGCGTTTTATGTTTGCGTCAGTTCCCTCGGTAGGTAACTTAGTTGACACTCACGTGTTCTCTTTTACCAAGTGCAAACTATCAACGAAGTACCTATTACTGTTGACAAACTAAACTTGGACACTTGAAAGAAAGTTGGACAGAATAAAACAATAGGAACTTTTAGAACACTACGTATTTACAGCATCAAATCAAATTAAATAAAAAACCGTAACTTTATAGCGCTACAAAGTTATTTTGACGCGTGTCCAAAATCGGAACTAACGCCGCCATCTTGGTTTTTCAATTGCAAAACAATTGTTTACCAACATCGCCACCCTAGTCGTAGGAGCGCCAAAAGATCCCTATAGAAGTTGTTTAGTTCATGTGACAAAATGACAATCCCAAAGTTGTCCATATTTTTATATCCCGACCTTTTTTGCCAGGTAAATAAGACACATTTGTTTGTTTACTTTTCAAAGGGCAGTAGCGCACTAAAGCCCTGTTCGAAAAACCTTGCAAGTCACTGGTGATTGATTTGTTTTAGTATCAAATGACAAGGCTGAGCCCACGTGACGTTAAATAGCTGACTGCATTCAAATCGGTCAGATAAATATAAAGTTACAGCCTTGTTTCATTTGATCCCTTTTAAATTAGGTAAGCATTAAATAAAGGGATATCTGAGAAGTCAATGAGGCAGATAGATTTTAATCTTTTTAAATACTAATGTCAATACTAATGTCAAAAAAAAGTGAAGGTATAAAAAATATCGCTTTGCCTGTTCTATCAGACTCTTGCGCATAGATTTCCCGTGATTTTTCAATTTCTCGCGATTCATATTTCGAATGTAGAATAGATACCTACCTATTTTAGGATATCTGAGTTGCCCATTCTGTTGTAAATACTCTGCTGCAATAGTTTGACACGATACAACATGGTTCGAAACAGGCTATGTTGACGATAATGGTGTGTTAAAGACAACTGCCCAGGGGGCCAAGTCTACTAATTTACAAACGTGTCAGTGGCCTCGCAATGATGAGTTTTTGACAGATTTTGTATGGCATATCTGTCAAAAACTGATCATTGTGAGACCACTGACACGTTTGTAAATTAGTAGACTTGGCCCCCTGTTCTTCAGAGTTTAGATATGCGATGCTGTATTGCGATTTAGAGTCGTTTTTTTATGTTTATCACTAGAACTGTACACATAGAAATACTAATCCGCGCTTTAAAACTAAGTCCGATAACGATGTCTTAAGGTGAAGTGGTTCCAAAGCAGATGTTTTGATGCGTTTCGACTTCACGCAAAATCAATTTTTCTCTCACAAAAACAACGTATTTGCGTATTTTTTTTTATGATTACGAAAATTGAAGAGTGTCTTTAGTGAAGTATGAGATCCGAAACACGATTGACAAAACTTTCCTCGATACAAAAAAACCGCAAAGTTTCCTTAAAATCTGCTTTTTAAAGAGAAAAACCTATTCCATTCGATTGTTATCAAAGCAATTGTAATAAAATTTTGTCTACGTGTTCACTATTAAATACTTTAAGGGATTATGGCCTTATTTTTCTATATAAACACAAATAAAATTTTAAAATAAAATATTTCTAAACTTAGTTGCGCGCGGGCGGGGACATACCACCCCCCTCGGCTCCCGTCAGTCCCACTTCGCCTTAAGTCGTCAGTTCCAAATCGGTTCCAAAACCCATAACTGTTTCGCCCCACTATAACTCTTTTATAGCACCATTAGATACCACACTGATATTTATATCGCATTAATCGGCAATTATCGGAGTACCGTGTCTAATAATCCGAATTCTGAGCCAGTTAAGGCCGTGGTCTGACAGTCAGACAAAAAGTGGTTCCCACAATACGCTGGCCCGTTAGTCCGACGATGTAATAGAGACGTGAGAACTAGGCTTTATAAATTGAAAATGTTTGTTTGGATTTTGAAGTAGGTTTTATAATTAAATTGAAAGCATTGTAGCTTATTTAGAAAATATCGAATTTATTCTGCATGTAGAGCGTGTAAAATCTTAACAATTTAGTTTTGACTTCAAAAAATAAATTGATCAATTCAGTAGATAGACCTAGTTTTTCAGCTATTTCCGACAATCCAGTTTTGCTGATGTGAGCCGGAAGTATTTATATATTTTTTAATGTATTTATTTTTATTTATAACGGGACACCATTCACCAGTCATCCGGAAGTATTTATATATTATTAAATATATTTATTTATATTTATAACGGGATACCAGTCATAAAAAGTCTTTCAGAACCGCCTTTTTACTTATGTAGGATTTATTTACAAACATTTCTTGACCTGTCGTTATTTTGGTTCAAGTCAGCATCCTTAAAAACCAATAAATCTTCCTGCTTAAAGTAGGTACTATAAATCAACTAATGGTGTGGCGTCATAGATTGCATACAGAAAAGATACTTAACTTCTTTCCGTTGCAACTGTAGGCACCCACTACCACTTGTTTACGTTTAATTTGAAATTACTTTAATGTAGTCGTAAAACGGTGATTGCCAGTCAATGTAGAGTTGTAACCAAATGAACATGAAAGAAAACGTGTTTTTCCGCGTAACTTTTCTTGCTTTATTCAATTAAGGCTCGTATTCACCAACATTTAATCAACCGTTAAATATTTACTTATAACATAAGACCACGCCTGTAATCACCGATGGGTTAGGCAAAGGTATCAAGTTCGTCGGTCCACCTAGCCTGAGGGCGTCCTAGCTTACGTTTGCGGTCTCCACCCAAATTACGGTCATCGGTTCTACGGCTAATATGGTCGGCAGAGCTGTACCTCATACTAAACCCATATTTCGCCAGTTAAGTTTAATTCCCATGTTATTTGTAATCGGATTAGCTTTCAAATTCTGAAGGTTTTAATAGCTTCTCTCTGGCTGTTTCATGAAACATGACTTTAATTGTGTAAAAACCATATACATTTTGAATACGAACTACGTATCAAAGACCTGACATCGCACAAAAATCTTGACGTCACATAAATCCCGCATCGCGCAATTAGAGTTTAACGCGCGATGGAAATATATACAAGAAAACAACATCAATCGCTGGGCAGTTACCCGCCAGACACAACACCCGTTTTTGTCGCAGGATCTTCCCTTTTCTATGGTGGATGAGTGAACTTTACACCCTGTTCTTCATACCGCTAAATAGGCACTGTGCACACCTCAATTGACAACTATACCAAGCTGAGTATCCATTAGAATACATTATCTTTGGTATTACCATCAAGAGGGTGGCCTAATGTGAGCGCCCGTTAAGTGTGATAACTGATAAGCCTAGAGTTATCTCCAAACATTTTAAGGTGTACCTATAATTAGTTACAAGGAAGTTAAAGTATCATTTGCGTGACATTAATAACGGAATACGTCCATTACAGAACATGGAACCCTGATATGACTAATTTAACGGACTTGGTAGACAGAATGGAGATCGTTTGGTTACCTATTTATAGGACCTATGAGTTATGTGAATAGCAGGTGTTGCTGCAGATCACAGACTTAATAAATTTATAGGGAACCTTGGGGCATCCCTTGGAAGTAGAATAACAGGGATATGACAGGGGAAGTACTTGTACCGTGTTTTTTGGTTTACGCGTATGCCTCCTGGTGCCCTGGAGGTTTAGGAATGACGTAAAAGGCGAATAAGGAAGTGTTTTTCTATTTGTTAAGTTGGTATAATCGACAATCCATTTGCTTACCGAGATTATCCCTACGTAACCATTCTGGATTGGTAGGACGGCCTGCTTTCAGAAAGTGTGAGAATTTTTATGAAAAAATAAGACAATTTTTTCCTGCGGTTATTAACCCTAACCTTCTGCAGATAATATCTATCATCAAAAAATCCTTACTTTACCTAGTCTCGCATAAAATCGAAAATGGCTCAACCGATTTGAATATTTTTTTGTTTTGTTTTATATCATAGTCATTCTACGCTCATTCGATGTATCGTCCTGTGTACGCTTCAGAGAGTGGTCCGTGTTCACTAGTAGCTATGGGCCATACACACTGTGTGTAAACTCAAACATAACTGTAACTTTAATACCGTTAGACATCGCAGTCATAAAATAATAAAATCTCCATGATAAGGAAACGGTCCTTAAACAGCTGCACCTTATACAACCGGGCATTAAATAATTCACCTTACTAAGGCATCATCATATTGAAATGATACAATTATAGAGGTAAGTATAAGAGCCGAGAAGCTGACTGATAGTGATACCTCTCTACTAGGACTTTCAAGTGTCGCAACTTCGAACCCCTTCCTCCTTTGATCAATCAATTTGTCTAGACTTTTCCCAGCTATGATGGGGCCCGCTTCCATTCTAACCGGATGTTGCTGAATACCAGTATTTCACATGGAGCGAATGCCTATATGACCTCCACAACCCAGTAACAGTGCAATACGAAACCTCTTTGTAAGACTGGTTGTCAGACTTTCGGGCTTCTGACGACCCATAACGACTATCAAAGATCCACGAATGACAGCCGGGACGAACGGCTTAACGTGCTTTCCGGGTCAGTAAAGATAGAAACCCATCTACGGACCAACTCCGGGAAACTTAGCTTAACCTGATGGATAGACCCATGCGGCTGTTATTATTTAATCACGAGCTTCTCGTGTAAGCGTGTAAGTACTAAAATAGAGTTTTGCAGGACACCTGGCAAGGTGCAGTGCAATGACAGGTGGAGGATGGCACTGACCGAGTGGCGTCGAATTCCTGGAAGACGAAGTGTCGGTTGTGTGGCGGCGAGATGGGCGGACGACATTGTTACCATCGTGGGCAGAACCTGGATGAGGCTGGTGCAGGAGTGTGGGGATTGGCTCAAGAAAAGAAAGGCCTATGCCCAGCAGTGGGTGATGCTGGGCTGTGGGTGGTGATGATGATGATGAAGTAA
This sequence comes from Lithophane semibrunnea, assembly GCA_947363905.1. NCBI lineage: Eukaryota > Metazoa > Arthropoda > Insecta > Lepidoptera > Noctuidae > Lithophane > Lithophane semibrunnea. The sequence continues at coordinate 14,133,482 of OX376205.1, forward strand.
AATTAAAACATTTTTATATCTGGTGACCTTATGTTTCCAATTTCATAGCGCTTGGTTTAAAAATAGATCGAAAAAGAATTCTAAACCAAACTGATAACTCCACAAATTATAATCTCCAATGAGCCGTGGACGATGCACAGTAATAATCGTATTCAATGGAGCGTTTATTTGTAATTATTATTTTGATTAACGTTTATTGCACTTGATCTGATGATGCATTACATGCTGTTGAGGTCATGGTTATTTCGCCACACTGCAGGACTAGTGGCAATACTATATGGATATATTCTCCTATAACCAGAAGAAGTTTTTGACTTGACTTAGTTGATGATGGTTATTTATCGTATTTTGATTAGAACGAAGGTTGGCACTTGAAAGTCCTAGAGAGGTGTCGGGAAAAGGGTGTAAAACGTTTAAAAGTTCACTCATCCTCCATAGAAAAGGAAGGATCCTCCGACCAGACGGGTGTCGTGTCTGGCGGGCAACAGCCCAAAGATTGATGTCGGGATCTTGCTTATATGTTGATCGCGCAGTAAACTCTTATTGCGCGATGCCTTATACCTCTAATGTTACACTTATGTTTTGGCTATAAATATAAAGCAACGTGCCCATGACGGGGCGTCCTGGCGACCTCATGTCATATGGGCAACCTGTCAGACTTCTTGACAGGCTGCCGCATGATTGAGCCCGCCACGGACTGTAAGGACGGAAGAGTCCGTATATCACTACGAAACGTAATATAAATTATATTAGAGCACTTACCTAACAATAATATAGGCAGGTCGATAAGTAGGTGCCACAGTATGCTATGCCGCGCCTGCATCTCCTCAGGGGCGGACGCTCGCTGCTCCGATGCCGTCTGTAAACAATAAGGCCAATGTAAAAGAAAGAAAGAATAACGTCAACGTTGTCGCCGTCACGTCCACGTCTAGCACAGTTAAATAAAGCTTGCTTGGGTACGGAAATCATCATCATCATCATTTCAGCCGAAAGACGTCTACTGCTGGACATAGGCCTGCCCCAAGCACCGCCACTTCGACCGGTTCTGTGCTTCTCGCATTCAGTACCTACGCAAATGGTGAATAGATTTTTGTAATCGGATCAGTGTTTATCTTTTTTATTTTTTTACAGTTAAAAGATTACCCTTTACAAACACCGAAAAAATCTTACCTCCACAGAGTACATTTTTATCTTACCTCTTTAAGTTTTTACAATATTTTAGTTAAGAATGACAGAGATAGACGTCAGGTGAGGGGCCGCAAATAAAAATAACTGCACGTTTTTTAATCCTGTCAAAATAATTGAGCGTTATTGAGCATAGCCTGCAGCCAGTTTTAATAGTAAAGACGGAACCAAGACAAGAAAAAAATAGTCGACTTATTTGGCATACAATTAGATTTTATTAGCTACCTACCGCCCGCGCATTCGCCTGCGTGAAATTTTTTGTTTTAAAATTTCAAATTAATTTATTCATTTTGTGAACATACGGTAAAATAAATAATATATCCTATGATAGTCGGCAACAGTTACTGTAGATTCCAATTAGTGAAAGAATTTTTCGATATCAGATCAGTAGTTCCGAAGATAACCCCCAAAGTACAAACATACAAACTCACAAATTTTACGTCTTGATAATATTAGTATAGCTTAGTAGGTAACAGCGGCATAATAGAGACAGCTTTTGGGTGGCTATTGTAGTCTTAAAGATCACAGACAAAAGGTAAGTTTTTACGTAATTATTGGAAGAAAACATCGTTTAGAAACCCATTTCGCCTTGGAATCTAGAATACTGTTAGTCTGAAGCTCTAAAGCTTGTTGCTAACAAAAAATAGCTTTTAACAATATTAAGTGCTAGCAACATTGGGTGGGTTGCACTATAACAAACGAATTCGTCGCGGCCCATCGTAAACCCAGATTAACTCTTCAAACGTTAACTTCAGTTAACACAAATAGCTAAAGTTTAAAAGTTGGGACGGACATGTTTAAAACTATGGTTGGTATTATTGGTATGCATTCCCCGCAAGGTTGAACATTACCTAAGAATTTAAATATTCATAATTTATTGCACGCCTCATAATATTAGTCTCAACTTGCCAAAAACAAGTGCTGTCTTGAAGTTTGATTGCGACATAAATTATGTATTTTAGAGATTATGTTCTAAATTAACTGTAAGTAGGTATTTTGATTAACAAGCAAAGTTAAATTATAGGCTTTGCAATTAAATGTGCAGCAATAGAACCACTGATTCTAATCTATTGGCATTGAACCTAATAATACCAACAACCAGTAGACCCGTTGCAAACCGAATGGCACTAAACTACTGAAGTGGTCATAATAAAGGCAACAAATCACTTGAACAGGAATAAATCAAGCTCAAGTACAAAACAAACTGACTAGACCAGTGTCAATAACCTAGTTTATAACATTTAAAGTCTCTTGTTGACGCTAATCTAAACCTAAACCAGCAGATTAAATCATTGTTAAACTCTATATGGTATACTCGGCCTTATTTATGGTTTGGTATCATCTATTTCTGTACAGAGTCTATTAAATAGAATTGATATGTCTATTTTTGGTCAACTTTTTTATTGAATGACGCACAGTGACCTGTGTTACTATAAATAAGTTATAAAAAGGTAAATAGGTTCCTATAAGCCTATTGCTAGACAATTGAATATCAGCAGACCACGTATTCGTCTCTCGGTTCCTATAAACATAAACGAATCGTTTTGCTTACCAATGGTAACTATTTTTATTGTAAAACTGGTCATATAAATAGATTCGTAAGCTAGGTTGTTTTACTTGTGATAGCTACTTCCTTACGAGAGGGTATATACAAAACTATGAGGATTTTGAGTCATTATTGGTAAAGATACCGTCTGAAAAGTCTTAATTTTAACCGATAACGGTCCGTAAATTATAGGGACCGGCCTACCCCATAAACGAAGACACCGGGTGTTTTATAAAACCATGATTAACGGGCTATAAGCGTACGTGGTTAGAGTTAGAATTAACCGTCGTTTAACAAGACCGATTATAACGGGGGCTTAAGATAATAGTTTAATGACTAAGGGGCTATTGTCTAGATGTAATGTCCATTTTAAATATTTATTCTATGGTCATCGCTGTGAGGTCATTGTAGAATAACAATCGGCAAGTCTATCGATAGTTTGCGATTCGCTGTCAGGTATGGGCCTAACGGTAGGGTTGGCGAACTCGAAATCTAATTCGTGATTGACATCAATGTAAATCAACGACACGATATTGAGGTTAGTCCTTTGTTTGATGATGACGGAATTCGGCTCTGTGGCGCCTACGTCCGTTTATTGGGCTGACAGTTGATGATAAGCTAAATGTGCATATGGTAGAGTCTAGGCATCGTATCAAGGTAAGTATTTTTATTCGTTCGCCTTCCAATGAAATAAATTATACCTAAATTACCTATTATTGCACAATAGGAATAATAGGGCCACATAAGATGTAATTTTAACTCAATAGAAGATGAATTCTCAAACAACTTTGAACTCAACGTTTTTATTTTTCTCCAAAATAACACATCAGTTAACTTTTGTTTTTCTTTTTAAAGTTACATCGAAATACCATAAAAGAAACATTTTTTTCCCTCATCCATCTTGTCAGTGCTACAACAAAAAGAATATTTTAAATTTGACAGCCCTATAGCCGGGGATCGGTTGACAGTAGCCATCAGTGCCATATTTGGTGCGCTGTCAAACTGTCATTGACTTTGAGCTGCGCAAACGCATGCCTTAATTACGTTTGTTAGATGAATAATAAAAAATGTATAACTGTTTTGTACTGGTTCTGTGTTTTAGCGAGTAATTACTTTATGATCTGTTGGTTTTTTATTGGTTATTGATTACACTTTGAAGTAGCCGATGGGAATAAATAAAACAGGTATTTGTTATGGTCGATTCTACAAGTAAATGTCTGGTAGCATTAAATGTTAATAAAAATTCAATTAATTTCTAATTCAATTGTAATGTGTAGACTTTCATGTTATTGATGTATTTACGTCACATACTTTTGACAGATTTACGAAGTAAAAACTTTACGATACGATTACGATTACGATTTCGTGTAAAAGAGCATTATCTTTCCTCTCAACTTTGAGTATTTATTATTATATAGGTACCTATAGTGTATTTATGTTTATATATTTAAGCTTTATGTATTTATTTATGTATATGTTAATTTTCTTGCGTATATGTGTAGGTATATTTGTTATTTTTAGTTAAGACTTCGCATATTTATGTTTTTTCTCTTCTTGTTCTCACACACTATTGTCTACATTTCTTTTTCATTTCTCCTTTCGCAGGTCTGCTGGAAGAAATTTCTTAAGAAATAAGCAGTACCTTTGTACTCATATTTTAATTATGTCGTATCTTTTTGTATTTTACTGTGTGTACATAAATAATAAAATAAATAAATAAAATTGATGATAGAGTCCGGAAGACGCGGCGCTAGTGTCTTTATCATTGCAAGAAATTGCATTTATAAAAATATAGTTTCACAATTTTCCGCCGGACTTCAGTTGTGGCGCGGACTCTATAGCTATTTTTTTTTAACTATAGCGAGTTTACACGGCACGGAAACGCCGCTGGGAAGGGACGCCCTAGATAGTAGGACATAATATAGTGACTTTATTGGTGATGTTCCACAGAAAGGTCAGGTGCGTAGTACTCGCAATGGGCGTGCATTTATAACCAAATATGTGAACGTAAACGAAGCAAAAGGAGTAGTGGTTTTCTGTTAGTTACTGCCTACCCTAGATTTAATAAAAACTTAAATCAAAACTTGGCTGAAAGATAAAGAAAACTTGTCAGTATCTTGGTCTACCGTAATCACGGAACTGAGCAGTAGGTAATCTTTGATTTGCTCCTGCGCCGATTTTGAAGGAAGTAGTGTCATAAAATGTTATTAACGGCTTTTGATCACGCGTAGCGGTCAAATAGACGGCAGCAGTAAACTCAATAAATAGTTAATACGATAGCTAGTCAATTCGACTTTGGAAATAATTTTAGTTTCAAAATTAACTTATAGATGTGAATTGACAGGTAGCCGATTGGCAGGTATCTTTATTATGTCCAACGTTGGATCAAATAATGCCATTAATCCAATGTAACTTTTTCCTAACTTTCAGTAACTTAAGTTTAAGTCATCATCAAGAAATCTGAGACAGTTATCTGTCCTTAAAATGGAAACTCAACCACAGAACTTGGCAAAGAAAAGCTTATCTTGCTTTCCCAGACACTAATGGTCTGCGCCCACCGGCGGCACCACTGCATGCGAGTGCGAATTCTGACGGCAACGATGCCATGGTATCCTTAGGCATGCCGCGACGGCGACGTCCATAAGCATCATCATTTAAATTTCAATTTTATTGTCATATTTTTTAATTATTCTTATTCGTTGCATGAAAATCCCTTGCCGTGCCGTACCGCCAGTGGGCGTAGGCGTTTATAGGTTACAGGTGTCTTTGGCAAGCATAAAGTCATTTGACTTTGGCATAATTTGCAATAAAACCCAAGCAAAGCAAGCCAATAGAAATTACTATTCAAATGGTGAAGTTTCGCAAATTTCTCGGACAACACAAGTGTTTTATTACCTTTGATATCGAGCCAATCTTTGTGTTCAGCGTTTAATATTAATCTAGTAGTAACTTGTGTAACTGTCAGTTAGGGCCAATATTTGGTCAAACGTTTGATCAAACATGGCTGAGTAATTATGGGATGGGCATAAGAATGTGTTTTAAGTAGGTAAGTTATGTTTCTTGTTTGTTTTATTTATTTACATAGACTTTATTGTACACTAGAACACTACATTACAAAAAGAAAAATTTATACACTACAAAATAATCAGGGTTTTATTGGTTGGACCGGTTTATGATTTTTCTTTTATTTACTTATGATTGTTTCGATAACTTTACTTTCGGAGGAGCTCGTGGCTAAGTAATAACAGCCGCTCGGGTCGATCCATCAGGTTAAGCTACGCTTGCCGGGGTTGGTCCGTGGATCGGTGACCATTTTCACATATCGAGACTCCTCCGTGCCTCGGAAAGCACGTTAAGCTGTTGGTCCCGGCTGTCATTTGTGGATCTTTGACGGTCGTTACGAGTCGTCAGAAGCACGAAAGTCTAACCAAGGGGTATCGTATTACCCAGTTACTGGGTTGTGGAGGTCAGATAGGCAATCGCTCCATGTAAAATACTGGTATTCAGCTGCATCCGGTTAGACTGGAAGCCGACCCCAACATAGTTGGGAAAAGGCTAAGCAGATTGATTGATTGTTTCGATAACTTTAATATTTTCCATAAGTACCTATTTTGCCTTTGTCATAATTAGGTATTTTTAAATTTCTTATACAGCTTGATTAGGTATTATCTTGTTCTTCTAACTGAGCAGACAGCTGTGCTGCTGGGGAGTTTTTTGCGTCACATCTTCTTCCCAGATAAAGCACTAGGAAGTGGTGAAGGGCGGGCGCGCCGGGGACTATGGTATGTCTTTATGACGTTCATACAGTGCTGATTTACAGTCTACTTTGAGTAAATGACTTTTGACTTTATTTAACTTTTGATCTATGGTAAATGCTTTTATCCCTGAACGTGTAAAGTGTAGTTAATTCATAAAAAAACATAAAATACCCCGTACAAAAATTTTACAGCACGCTATTTTTTCTTCCACCTCACAAGTTATTTCTTTTACATTTATCGTCACAGATTAATTTATTCTTGATACTACGATAAAGGCATAAACTACGCATTAGTTAATCGATCGTATAATTAATTACATTAATTATTAAAGCAATAAACTTTTACCTGAGTAATTTCATTATTTAACTAAAATTATGTTGGAAATAATAATAAATCCAATTAATTATAAATGAGTAGAGTAGGTATTGTTTATGCAGACATTATTTATTGAAATAACTACAGCATTGTAACTAACTAATCTATTTTTAACCGACGAAAAAAAGGAGGTTCTCATGTACAAGCGTATAAATATATATTTTTAAATTTAAAACTCGTTTATCAGGGCATAATAAAATGAATCAATATTTTTTTTAAATTAAGTTATAACTTAATTTAAATTATCATTAAATAATAATACATTTATTTAATCTTTCATTTAAATTCCATACAAAACTTCTCTCAAGTTTCTTTGACAGCTCTTACTACGTCTTGAATACTACTAAGTTCATGTTTAATTCTATTGCCCATCCAAAACAGAAACTACACTTAAAACCCCATAGATGCAACCAAACAATTTGCACACTTTCCTATGTAAATAATTGTCTTGCCTTTAATCGCATGCATTCAAACATTGGCCCTAACTCCCCAATATCCCAACATTGGCGCCAGGCGTGGGTTCACATTCCTATGTTAATGCTTAGGCACAAAATTTATAAGTTCAGAAGGTCGGCTCCATACAATGAGCGAAAAGGCACGCACACATAGATACGCATCACGTACAGCGAGTGCACGGGTACTCGTGACGTGACTGGCATTTGTTTAATCGGCGTATTTACGCATATATGTGTGCGTGCACGTGTTTCCGCTCGTTGCTTGTATGGAACCCACCTTCTGTATTATTCTGTTGCTTAGGTATCAGCAGTTACATAGCAATTGACGGTGCACCTATGGCACTTTTGGCCTACTTATTTCTAATTCGTGTTATCAAGGATTACTAGAAGACCTACGCAAATAAGTTGGCGTGAAATGTGAATACATTTGAATGACCTGGAAGGATCAATGAATTAAAGATTGAATTATTTGTATGACGGATTAATTTTGTACTTGAAGTTTATCAAATTATTTATAAGTTACAGGGGGCCTAAAACGGCCACATTAGTAATTCCTTTAAAAACAATTCACTTCCTGAATTTCCAGCTGTCATTAGCAATTCCTCTAATTTGACACAAAATCAATTTGTGGCGGTATCTACATCGCCACATGCGAACTACGCATCGAAGACCTGACGTCACATAAATCCTGCATCGCGCAATTAGAGTTTACCGTGCAGTGAACATATATACAAAAACCCAATATCAATCATTGGGCAGTTGCCCGCCAGACACAACACCCGTCTGGTCGGAGGATCCTCCCTTTTCTATGGGGGATGAGTGAACTTTACACCCTGTTCCTCATACCCCTAAATTGGTGACCCCGAATATGAACGTCAATGCAGCCTTCGTGCGAATACTTCAGCGTGACGTCATCATCATCACTCCCGCAAGCTTTCAGTGAGGCGAGTCACACAGTCAAGCCAACACCCGAGGCGTCAACGGGTATCCTGACCACCAGCATGCAGCGAACGCGCATTCCTGGTCATCACCCTCCGCCTCATCACCCCGACCCACTGGGGAATCACCTCAATCACCTCAACCTCATCACCATGAGCCACTGGGGAACCACCGCAATCACATCAATCACCACAATCGCCGCAAACAGTTCCGACCCACCGCGAACAATGCGGCACCCGGTTCCGACTCACTGGAACCCACAACTGGCACTGGCAAGCATCGCAAGATACAAGACTCAGCCCACTATCGACCTCCGGTCTCCGGAGGGGAGTGATGTGGCGGTATCTACATCGCCACATGCGAACTACGCATCGAAGACCTGACGTCACATAAATCCTGCATCGCGCAATTAGAGTTTACCGTGCAGTGAACATATATACAAAAACCCAATATCAATCATTGGGCAGTTGCCCGCCAGACACAACACCCGTCTGGTCGGAGGATCCTCCCTTTTCTATGGGGGATGAGTGAACTTTACACCCTGTTCCTCATACCCCTAAAAATTCATAAAGTGTGGACCACTTTACGAATCTCCATAGAAAACTGTCAAACAAATGAATTATTTCGTATTATGAATCGTACGCAGATAATATTATGAATTTTCAGTTTGTGACATTTTACGAAGATTCTTAATATTTTCATAATAATTATGATTCTGCCAAAGTGACTGTTTTAAGCGCCCAGATAAGCATCAAAAGGCATAGTTGTGACAATTATGACGAACCTTCGACCTTAAAGGCTGTAATCACTGGGGTACCACTGCTCTCCCAAGAATCGATGTGAATTGTCAAAATCGCAGGTTGAACTCCAATGAAAGTGACCTAGGATTGAGATGAATGATGCGTACTTCACCCAGCACTCTTAAAGTTATATTAGGGCCTGATTTTGATTTTGATCTTGATGATAATAATAATAATCGTTGGTTGGTGCCTCATCACTTAAAAATGTCTAAGGGCCGGCGCACATTTGGCAAGGCGCAGCGCAGCGCATTCGTCACTGCCAAACAAATATCTACCTTATGTCGCTTGAAATAAAGTTGATAATAAATAAACTTCCATCAGCTCGAGAGCGCGCCGTAAGGGGAAAGAGGCGCGCGTCTCAGGTTATCTATTCTCAACTTTATTTTTAGGCACGCAACGTTGATATTTGTTTAACAGTGACAACCGCGCCGCGCTGCGCCTTACCGGGTGTGCGCCGGCCCTAAGGGGCTTATATGAGTTGGCTTCGGCCCCTCGTACGTCTTCCAAAGGTCCGGGACCGCAGGGTCCCGAGATTTATCAAATGAATTTAAATAATAATAAAGTTGATTCATCAAAAAGTAACAATACAATGATGTTAATTGATTACGATGTAAGAGCTGTTGGAGCTGATGATGATAAATAATTAAATATGCAGGCAGAACCCCAGGCACAGCTAGTTTTGGGCCTTGGCAACAGGCAACTGATAGAACACGGGTGGGTTTGAGTCAGTAAAAGTCTGACACGCCCTGCCGCTCCGCCCAGAGCGGGAGAAGTCATTTGAAGATTTCCCACCCTCAAAAAAAAAAAGGCACAGCTAGTTTAAAGATATGACTCGGTTAAATAACTAGGCGGTGTTATTGTAACATGGAAGTATATAAGTAAGATGAATACATAAGTTATAGATAACCGTTACAACAAATACACTTCCATTCAATGTTAATCCTGCGCAGTTTTTGCAAACGATTTGTTTAACGGTAACGATCTATGGCGTGCTTATTTTTAGCTGGTAAATGTTAACGGTTGTTATAAATAAATGAAATAGTAGAGATTTAATTTTTCGAAGTTGTTGATAGATCGGTGTTCGAGACCTCGAGGAATAAAATAAATAAAAACCGGCCAAGTGCAAATCGGTTTCCGGACTATTATCTATAAAAACGAATAAAAATTAAATATTTATTTTTATTCTGTTTTTAGTATTTGTTGGTATAGTGGCATCATCTGTAAAATTTCGACTGTTTAACTATCACGGTTCATGAGATACAGCCTGGTGACAGACGGACAGACAGACAGACGGACGGACAGCGGAGTCTTAGTAATAGGGTCCCGTTTTACCCTTTGGGCACGGATCTCTAAAAAAATCAATCCAAAAACGAAAAGGGTGCCTTGGTCAACAAAAAAGCTTAAATATTGATTAAAAAAATTTAATCTGCTTGATCCTTGGCTATTTCGATATTGATGTCTTCGTTGTTAAAAAGGAAATAATAGTGGCAGGTGAGATTTATAGCGTTCACGGTAGCCATGTTTCTATGAATGAGAATGATATTTTAAGATTTCTTGGAATTTTAGAAGACTTCCCTTTTATTGAGAATACGAGAAGTAAATAATTTTTTTACCCTATTTTGATGATTCTATGAACTCGCTTTAGTTGATGGTCAGCTACACCATAACTTAGATGGTAACCAGCAAAAACCTGTTCCTCTACTATTTATTTTACACAATAATATCACAGACTACCTCATTGGTGTAGTGGTCGCAAGCGCTACTGCGCTCTGGAGCATGAGGTTCTAGCTTCGATTCCCGGGTCGGGCTAAGTGTTATTGGGTTTTTCCACCTGGAATTTCTCAGTAGCAGTAGCCTTTGTGCCCGGTTGATGGCAATAGGTTCGCCCCTTATTACATGGGACTTAAACATACTGGCGAAATGTGGATGTCCTATAGGTACGCTTCTGACTAACCCTTCGGGGAATACAGTCGCGATGTTATGTAATCTCACAGAATCAACACTATCTAAACCCAGCCACGATCATCTACTACTAATCCGACAAGCTATCAAACCGTTAAAATTTACTGTACCCCATAAATGGCGCCAACTCCTTACTAACACTCAATATTGACCAGATATGATTGGAAAGCGCAAATCCGAGCGCTATAACGGCCTGCCATGATCTTGCACGTGCCAAATGCCCTAATACACTGTAAAAAACGATTGAAAGCTGCTGTGGACACTATGGAAGAACATGCAGAAGTCAGGCTACAGGATGAAAAAATGAAAAAAACAAATGACTGAGGATAAGAAACTTAGAAGAATATGTCTGAATTTCTTATCCGCAGTCATTTGTTTTTCAAAACAATTTGTTCCTAAAGTCACAAATCGTTTTGTGATATTACCTCATTTTATAGTTTGGGGATTGCAGTAGCGAGATTTTAAGAAGTCAGGCTACAGGATGAAAAACAAATGACTGAGGATAAGAAACTTAGAAGAATATGTCTGAATTTCTTATCCGCAGTCATTTGTTTTTCAAAACGATTTGTGACCTAAAGTCACAAATCGTTTTATAATATAACCTCATTTTATAGTTTGGGGATTGCAGTAGCGAGATTTTAACCTTGATTATGATCTCAATTGTGAAGAAAGGTGGAAGCCCATTGCTGCAGGAAAAAAAAAGTCAAGCTTGCTTCATCATCATCATCGTCATCATCAGCCTACAGCAGTCCACTGCTGGACATAGGCCTCTCCAATTGCACGCCATTCAGTTCGATTCTCGGCTACTCTCATCCAGCTGCTACCAGCCACCCTGCGAAGATCGTCGCTCCACCTAGCCTGGGGGCGTCCTAACTTACATTTGCCGATTCGCGGCCTCCACTCAAAAACACGTCTACCCCAACGGTCATCGGTTCTACGGCTAATATGGCCGGTACATTGCCACTTCAGCTTGCTTATTCTATGAGCTATGTCGAAACAAACTTTGGTTCTCTGCCGGATTGTCTCATTCTGGATTATATCCCTCAGAAGCCTGCTTGAGAACTATTAATGTTCTGAAGTTTCAGTGATTTACTCTAATACCTACGCTTTCGAATATCTGAGTGGAACTTCTACAAATATTGTCAGGTAACACGCTGCTACATTTATTGCAATTTCTCTATAACAATACTGCAGCAGCTTGGAAATTTCTCCATTTTCTCACAGCTGCGACTTTAATATTCATATTACGTAATTATAGTGAATTGCTTACAGCTTTCCCTAGCATGATGAAAAATATTACTAGTGAGTCCTGAATAATAAGATCATGGAAAACGCTTTCTACTGAGTAAAAGATAAATTCTAGTTGAGGAAACGCGAGTCGACAAGAGTTACGAATGCTGCTGAACTAGTCCACATATAAGAGGTTGATGGTCAACCTTTAGTTATTGGCGGTTCTGCCAATCCGCTGGATATTTTATGATAACCTCGGCTGGCAAACAGTCGTATAACTAACAATCTGCCTATACTTTTCCAAACTATGTTGGGATCGGCTTCCAGTCTAACCGGATGAAGCTGAATACCAGTATTTTAGATGGAGTGAGTGCCTATCTGACCTCCACAAGTCCACAACCCAGTAATTGGGTAATACATTATAAAAAAACAGTCATATGACTAACATCATCACACATCCATTTCTACTGTTGAACTAAATTCCTTTTCTCTACAACGACCTTTCTCCACCGAACCAGACACTGACCAGCAAAAACTCAGGAAGAAACCACTCACTAGGCTAATGAGTCTATTAGCGATACGCTTTCAAACCGTCGCCGGCGCAGGCGCCATCTACTTAGCCAAAGTATCTAGGTTAGACAATGTAATAGAATACTGAATATATGTATGTACGGACGATTGACGTTTGAATAGCTGGCACGTGGGAGGTGTCGTATTGTAACGGATAGGCTGGTGCGTAGATGATAGGTCATTACGGTATTTAATGCTGGTAAAGAGTTGCCGACGACCTGAAAAATGTGGCTGTGACAGACTGGATGCGGAAGGCGGAGCATGGGCACGGGCCGCCGGTCCTGACTGCTTCAAACTGCTGACTGCCCACTTTTTTTTTTTTGATGGTCTTTTAACATCCAATGACTTCTCCCGCTCTGGGTGGAGCGGAAGGGTGTGTCAGACTTTTACTGACTGAAACCCACCCGTGTTCCTTTAGTTGCCTATTGCCAAGGTCCCGGTATGCCTTTCGGACTTTCCCGCAACCCTGGCAGGGCTGACCGCCCCCGGAGCAGTCGCAACTGCTTGAGCGGTTCCATGTAGGTATGTTAAAAGAAGACTAAAGTTCATCGCAGCTTGAAGCAGTCCATCCTGCCTGCTTCAAGCTGCCCGTGTATCAAGACTCTAAAAGAAATAATTAAATTCGGTTCACTTTTATAACTTGCTTCAAATTAGAAGCAGTAATTTCATTCATCATAATGTATGATTCTTCATAAAACATTCTTTTATCAAAACCGGTTCAAAAATATTATTTAACAGTTGCGTAAGTAATGTAAGTTCAAGTCCGTCCAAAGCTATAAAAAACAAAGTACAGTCGCATTCTAAACTGGTATGATACTGATATTGGAGTGAAATGGAGAGGGCTATGCTTGGAGTTTTCCTAAGTGATCGAATCAGAAATGAAGAGATCCGCAGGAGAACCAAAGTAGCCCGAAGAATTGCCAAACTAACTGGTAGTGTGCCTGGATCACTGGCAGACATACCTTTAAAACCGTACCACAGCTACGCTACTTGGTGGCAGAAAAAGGTATGGTAGTATACAAGGTGTAAAAAGACCCATCACTTAGCCGCCAACTACGCAATCTGTACATCAAATTACTAACATAGCACAAAAATAATTGCTGGAAAACGACTTTTTTTTGGGGTAAAAAAATCTCTGTTTAGTGCGCAACGTAACGCACGCTAAACATTTTGTTTATATTTCTGTAACCAGAAGGTTCCCAGGAATGGTCCAGAACAAAAAAAAAATACAACGACGGGTGGCTTTCGGCTTCGTTACGTGTCTTTTTACACCCGTTATAGTTCCCCGGATGAGGTCCTTTACAAAGAGCTTAACTATAGGAGCGAATTTCATCAATGAAACTCAACGCGATTGCAAAACCGCGTTTAAGAGCGGACAGTGTCAATATTCCAAAATAATAATGACATATACCAGCTCTTGAACGAGGTTACGATGTGCTGATCGCGTTCAGTTTAATTAATGAAATGAAATAAAAAGAATAAAAGACTGCTACACTACAAAATTGAACTTGCGAGTACAGTCGCACAGAGCGAAGTCTCGTTCACCTCCGACCTCTGTTATTTATGTTCTCGTGAATAAACGATAACAAACACTTTGAAGTCGTAATAACCGTTATTATAATGTTATTGGACAATTATGAGCGCGAATGTACTGGTTTATATTTAAAGTTTATTCGTGGTTTACGAGTTACGACAGGGGTATTGAATTGTAATGGTTTCTTGTTTGTGTACCTATGGAGTTTGCCATCTTGAAAAAGTAATTTTTATCATGCAACGAGAGCCTTTGCCGAAAGTATTCCTCGTGTCTGTAAAATGGGAAGCACCCTATGTCCTTCCAACAGTGTTGGCCCAGTGGTAAGGGCGTGACTTGCGATTTATAGTTCGTAGGTTCAAACCCAGACAGGCGTTTTACTATATGTAAATTTTTGAACTACCACTGCTCTCAAAACGGTGAAGGAAAACATCGTGAGGAAACCGGCATGTTCTTACCAAGGGATGTCGTAATGGCCATCAGTTACTGGGTTGTAGAGGTTAGATAGGCAGTCACTGCATACTGCTATTTACCTGCATCCGGTTAGACTGGAAGCCGACCCCAACATAGTTGAAAACGCTAGGCAGATTGATTTAGATTGAATAGGCTTTATAAAACTAGGACTTTTTAATGAAAGCTCCAATAATATAGAGCTTTTAATTCAAAGAAGTCTTATAACGTTTACGGTCAGTTGTCAAGGGGGCTAAGTATCTGTCTTGTGAACAAAACCGCTGCTGCTAAGCCCCCTTCAAACCTGCAGTTAAGTAAGCCGGTATTAGGCACAAGTGGGGCTTCCTTGTCACATAATTGAATAACGTATGCTAATACCTTGTCTCGGTCCTGTTACTTTGAAACACTTGGGAATTAAATCTGTTGGCATTCCGAGACCGACCAGAAGTTTATAAGAAAGCATTACTTTTTATACCCTTTTTACCTAATAAAGGTTTCTAAAATATATGTAGTATTTTAGTAGCCTAGTTAAAATTATCTGAGTGTATTATTAACGTTGAATACTTCCTAAATATGCAAATATAACTAAAACGCATTACAGACGGTAAGATTGGTCTCTGCATGCCATCGACAGGTAGAAGAAAATCCAAATATTCGAATAATTAGTCAGTCAACTTGGGTTCCATACTTAATACTCAATACTTTGTTTTACAATTTTTTTATTATTTTTAATAGAGTTTCTTGACGGCTCTTCTCCATAGGAAACGACCAATTGGAACCGTGCACCTAGCTTCTGACGTTTCATAAAAGTGCCCATTTAGGTTTATGTGATGAAAAATATTTTGTTTTTTTTAACAGAGTTGACTACCCCGAGTATTTTTTTTTCCTTTTTTATCTTGCGATCGATTGTAAACCTTTAGTAGGTATGTTGTGCGGATATTGACTGCAGAGGTTCATTCATCCAGCGGAGAATCTGCCTCTCAAACTTTATTCAGTAAAGTCCCATATTATGGTGGCGTTTGAGCCTTTTCATGGATAGCTTCACTTAGGGCTATGGCTAAGCTGTTAGTATGTGATGTTATTCGATGTTTATATGAATGAATACCCCGAGTCTTAACTTATTTGCATGCATCACAAAACATCCAGTACTTCAGTAAAACGCATAAAAGGTCGATTATTACATAGCATGTCACAACATGACACTCGAAAGAACTTCCATCACGTCTGAACAATTAGAAGAACCTAACAAGTGCCCTAAATTCTTCATTTACTGCGCTTTGCATTCAGACAACGCACCTGATTGGCTAGGCGACGCACGTACTTATGTACCTACACAAATTGTTTTATAACCAGCTTTTAGTAGTTTACTAAACTGTGGCATTGAGTGTGAGGTAGGTAGTATGATGCAAGTAGGTTGGGACCGACAGAAAATCCAGTCGGAACAATGCTTGAAAAAATAAAGAGGAAGATTATGTACCAAATGAAGAACCAATGGATATGGAACAAAATTATGAGCATTTTCCTGCAGCTTTTATTTTGAGAACGTATTTTTTTTTTTAACTTAAACCTATCGTAGAGAAGTGCATCCAGTAGGCTCTAAGGAAAAAGATATAATCGGCACACATATCTTGATGATTATGTAGGTATCTAAGTAATCGAAAACCCAGTTGGTTGTTAGTCTGGTCCTCCAGATTAGGTAATCAAAAAAAAATTCGTAACGTAACCTCACGTCGGCTTTGTCCGACCAGGGAAGCGAAGCCAGGACGTCTTGCTCAGCAATAGCGTTAGCGGCCACTAGATCAATGAGGCAGACATTATTTACTTCATACGTTTTGATATTGGGCCTTCTGTGTCCATGCGGTTACATTATATTTGTTTTGTAATTTAGTCGCAGGCGCCAGCTAGAAGTGAACTCACTTTGAAGTTTAATGGGTGGAAACCACTTCTGTATGGGCAATAAAAGACTTCTATTACTGAAGTTTACGTTTCTTTTGACATAGAGACGAAGTATGAAGGTAGACTGCATTATTTCGTAAGAATGCAAAATGACAAATTTATTTTTTAATAATAACGATTATTATATTTGTTGAGGAGCTCGTAGCTAAGTAATAACAGCCGCACTGGTCGATCCATCAGGTTAAGCTACGCTTGCCGGGGTTGGCCCATGGATGGTTCACCACCTTTACTTACCCAGACTTCTCCGTATCTCGGAAAGCACGTTATGACGTTGGTCTCGGCTGTCATTCGTGGATCTTGGATTGTTGTTACGGGTTGTCAGAAGCCCGAAAGTCTGACAACAAGTCTTACCAAGGGGTATCCTATTACCCAGTTACTGGGTTGTGGAGGTCAGATAGGCAGTCGCTCCATGTAAAATACTGGTATACTAGCTACTGCTGTACTTTAGCTGCAAGCGGTTTGACTGGATGCCGACCCCAGCATAGTTGGGAAAAGGCTAGCCAGATGCATTGAATCTGTCATCTTGTCTATCCTACCATCGACCAAACCTGCGACGCGTACATAACACGTAGTATGACCACAAAGATTCGTCTAATTGTACTGAGGGGGTAGTCAAGTGGCAATCATTTTTAAAGCATTTCTACAACACTTTCCCAACAGGATTGATATATGCTTTTCGGTAATTAATGTCAATTCCATACAGTGTTCTATCATCGTTATCGCCGATAGAATGTCACTTTATCTCAGGCCTGATGACATTTCCAGCATTCTTCTCCATGCTATTCTCAACATTTGCACATTCTTAATAACCCTCCTTGCTAATTGCCTTGCACCGACCTTGGACAGACATCTGCCCATCATCATTAATTCAAACCGTCTGCAGGCGCATGCGCCGGTTACATCAAGCCATAAATAATTACCACTAATTTGGCATTTCCTGAGACCTATAAAGGGAGAAGCTATTTTAAGGAGTGCAAGAATGTAGCATTTGAGTGAGTGAAGGGATCATGGTTAATGTGTCGGTCTTTGAACTTTGATTTAGCTAAACAATAATATCAATCATGAAAAAAAAACAGGAAGTAAAAACAGGAAAAGTGGGTATTTTTTATTTATTTTTATTTATAGTAACACCAATACATATTCAAAGTCAAAGTCAAATAATTTATTTCAAATAGGCACATACAAGGCACTTTTTAACGTAAAAAAAACAAGAAATAGAACTGATTCTAGTTCATCATCATCATCTGCCTAGCCTTTTCCCAACTATGTTGGGGTCGGCTGAAGAACTGAACTGATTCTAGTTGCCCCTTCCAAAAAGTAGTTTTCATATGGAGAAGAATGAGCAAGAAACTCCACCGTATTGTAAAACAAAGCCGCGTCTGTATGTATGTCTGTCTGTCTTTCCTAACGCGATAAACTTAAAAACTTCCGAACGGATTTCCATACGATTTTCCAAACGGATTTCCATACGATTTTCACCAATGGACGGAGTGATTCATGAAGGTTCAAAAATCCGTTTTTATTTCTATGGGTGTGTTTAGTCAAAAGCCTACTATGAAGCCTAAAAATAATAATATTTTCGTACCAAAATATTCAATGGCCAAATCCCTAAGTCTATACAGTCGGTATGAATAATGATGCTTCAAATAACCCATGGGATATAGGTATCAGCTGTTTGGAATAAAAATAAGCCTATATGCAATTCTGTGACGTAACTTCCTCTGTGGCTCTATGCTTTATACCGATGGGAAAATATTAAGTAAGTAATATCTAGGTTTGGTTTATAACACTTACGATATTCATATTGATTTATGTAAGAAGATAGTACAATGAGCAATGAGCAAAGAGCAATGAGCAAAGAGCAATGGTTTTCAGTGAGAGAGAGTGTGTTGTGTGTGCACTCTTTCTGAATGGCTTACCAACTCAAAAAATAAACTAACATGCTATCAAAATCTCAAGTAAATATGCTGTGATTGGTTGACTTGAATAAAAATAGCCTATCAAAACATTTGATATGAAATGTGGCAATAGATCTAGTCCACTAAGTTTTCTCGTGAGACAGCCTAGAACTAAAGTTCTCGATCGAATTATTTATGTACTACTTTTGCTCCAGTGTTTTTTAGGGTACCTAGCTACCCCATTGCCCTATATTTTCAATAAAAAGTAGTTCAGGTCCCGAATTCTAACCATTCGCAAGGGCAGTTCAATCTCGAGTTAAAGCCGGTTTATCCATTTACCTACTTCTGCGAGCCTTTAAAAGTTTGGACAAAACTTACCCTAGAAACCTAGTAGAGCGAGAACTAACTTGTTGTTACTGAGTGATTCTTTAAGAGTACGCGCATTCAAAAAAATAAGGCCCGATTTATCAAACGTTCTATCTATAACTTTTATAAAAGGTGTAAATATGGTAGTTTGACATTATTCTGTTAACAAAGGCTGTCAAACCGTCTCATATCGTCACCCTTAGATAAAAGTTATCTGTTAATTGAACTATCGGCCCTAAGTAGGATTTTAGAATACATTAGTTAGATAATCGACTGTTAAGTCGAAATGATTAGAGAGCTCTATTAGCAAAATAAGGCTCTGCCAACCCCTTTGGGGAAAACAGTCGTGATGTTATGTGTATAGTTAACTAAAGCATATACTTAATAAGTAAAAGTTTTTACGATAACTGTACTTTAAAGGTATGAGGGTCGGGTTCTTGATGTCCATCGCGCGGTAAACTCTAATTGCGCGATGCAGGATTTTGGTGCGTAGTTCGCATGTGGCGATGTAGATGCCACCACAGTACAAACATTGTAAATAAAATTAATTTACCGTTTACATACTTAAAGCTACATTTACAAGTTACTAAGAAAATAAACATAAGGTCGTGGAAACTTAACTTAGACTTGACACGTTTACTGGAGATAAGTCTATTTAATTATAGCCTAAGCGATTTATTTTTAGCTTAGTGATTAAGCTAGCTGGGTATGTTTCCAGTGAAGCGCCTTTTATTGAGGATGTGAGTGCAATGAGAATGACTGGAATTAGGTGACTGGACGCCTGTTGCGATAGTGTTACAATGAGCTTTAGGAAATGCCTAATGTCCAGGAGTCGATTAAATGTGGGGCGAACCAGAATTTTTTGTGTTGGGCGAAACTTCATGGGGCGAATTTTAAACAAATATGCATTAAAAGAATTGAAGAGAGACGATACTGTCAGTAACAACGGCCCACCATGGATAGTTAGCTTTGCCAGTAATCTCGTTGACTGGATACCACGGCACGAGATACGGATACAAAAGTATCTCATGTCAGGTGGCTTCTGCCGACACGAGAGAGGTAAATCTACTTATTTCAGATATTTTTCTTTCCGTGAAAACGTGATTATTCAGAGTTGAAACCGAATCTAAGGTTAGAATATTTTCCAATTGAAGACACATCCAATTCACAATTCTTTAGCTTAGTTCCCATGATGCACACACCTGTCTCAAAAGAATCAACTCTCAATCAAAAGATTGATTCATCACAGCTCACATTTACACGGTGAAGATTGATTACAACCGGTTGTTAACCAAAATATTTATCTTCCACACTTAAAAAGCTTGGGAATTAAAGGTGCATTCAAATGCCATCATTCTACACATGTCCTAATGAGACAGGGCTTCTTGAAACATCTTCAAACATGTTGATGTTTTGACCAGAAACGTCAAAGTGTTTATTGGTTTTCAAATCAAATGCTTTGCTTGTTTATTTGATGTGATGTGTATTTGTATAACATAATATTGTATTATTGTGTGGGACGTATGACAGTGGATGTAAAGAAGGTTAAGAGTGTCATAATATTTTAACTTTTTTTATTTTTTCTTCATAAATGCGGGTTTTCATGTATGCCCTTTTCTATGAATAATGACGTCACTCTTATTATTATGTCATGGTGATCGTCATTTAATTAGCATGTGCAAGAGAAACATTTAAGCACGTAATCAATACCTAGCTTAAGTATTAATGACTACTACAGAAAACGCAGGACTGATCAAGGAGTGCATTACAATAGCCTCTCAAGTGTGTCGATAATTTTAAGGCCTGCTTCTACCACAAATTACTATTCAAAGTAAACCGATAGCGTTAGTACCCCTTAATATACATAAATGTATCGTAAATACTAGTAAGTCTGTATCTAATAACATGATTAGTATGTGTTAGCGTGAACTTTATGCTAACCGACGCTAATTATTAGGTAATACCTACCTCCTGTGCAAATAACGTAGTATTTCTGCATGCAAATTGGTAATACATGGAATTATGAGATACGTACTTTGTATGGTGCTACCTTTGAAGCTAGTTTTGGAATTAGGATTAACATAGGCATTTGAAGAGTCATTTTGTTAAATATAGATTTTTATTTTGAACAAAAAATTTATGATTATTTGACGACTACGCGAAACAAAAAAGGCGATAAAAACATGATTGCAAGAAGCACAACATCCTGAAAAGTGTATGGAATGGTGGGAGGCTTTTAGGACATAATAACGACTTAGAGAGTGAACCCAGAGGTGTATAATAATACTTCGAGCTTTCGGACTTCTAAAATCATGCTTACCTACATTATAATATATTACTATCAAGCAATTACTTTAAATTAATGACTAAAAGATTGATGATGGAGGAAAGGTATGTGACTAAAAGAGTGATGATTATAAATGTTGATGAATGGGGAGGGAGAGGAAGGCCAAAGAAAAGATGGACTGTGTGAGGAACGATATGAAATAGACGGGAGCAAATAGTTGCGTGACTGTTGAATGGAAAGAGAAAAAGTGTTGCACCGACCCCAAGTAACATGGGACAAGGGCAGGAAGATTATGAAACAATTACTTTAAATACAAAATATAAATTACACATAAACAATACGAACTTCACCTTCTGGTCTATCTCTACAGAGTGTTCACTGACTGACTGTGATGAATAAACCATGAATAACTGTAACTCCTTATTGTTACGGACGCGTCTTGATAGTGAGCTGATAGCAAATATATTAATAAAAAATATGACTGACAGTCGATTGATGTGGCCTTTAGACGCTTGTGGCCCATCGACTTATTTGACAGTTTGAGTGAAATCAAAATAATGTAAACATTTTTGACCCAGAAGTATCAAGTAAAAAAAACAGATACTTTTACCCAACTCTCGCTTTAGTAAAATAAGCAGATGAATGAAAAGACGCATAATCCATACCTTTTTTGTATGAAAGATATCAGTAGGTAAGTGACCAATGCAATGACAGCTGAAAGATAATAGAGTATGATGTCACAGAATAACGAGTCTTTAAACTTCTGCGTGAACCAAGAAAAAAGAACCATAAAAACATGTGACACTTCAAAACGCAGCGTTTTTATACAAATCGGTTGCGCGGGCGCAGTGGGAGATAAAATGATTGACCGTTACGTTTAAATTAAAGTCGTGTGCACCTCACTGTTTATGGTCGTAAAAAAGTTTTCAATTTATGTATTCAATCAATCACTTGGGAACAAACTAGGTTTAATATTGATTTGTGAACGTTTTGTGAACTAAATATCGTAATAAAATACAGAATGGGAATATTTTAGATTTACGAGGGGCCAATTCACTGCCATGAATGAGTAATGGGCGATGGGGGTGTGCAGTGTGCATTAGTTAACTCTATTTGATTTTATAAAATTACATTTTGTTTTTAATGCAAAATAAAATATTGCTTATCATGAAATGTGTAAGTAAGGAAGTTAAATAAAAGTTCTTTTAAAGAAATATAATTTTTCGAAAAGATTATAGGTAACTCGAGGAAAATATCGGGGGTGAAAGGCATTTTTGTAGCTGTTAAACTTATTTATTATACTTTCACCCCCATAATAAACATTTACTTCCTCCATAACAGGTAGGTATAAGGTGAAAATATAAGTTGGTCAAATAAACAAGCAAATAAAATGGTTGGTCTTCCATTTTGTTTTGGCTGCTGCAAGTCAAAATCATTAGTTTTCCTTTAGGCTCATACAAATTAATAGAAATAATGTAACAATAATAATATGTTATAATAGCAATAAGTTATTTTGTTTATTACGTGCATTACCTTTTGAATGTATGTTTCCGGATGACAAAATAGTTTATTTATCGCTCGAATGGCTTTTGCTAACACGTGACTATAAAACAGTGAATGAAATATTTATGGGAGTTTTCAATGGATTTTTCAATAGTTTTTTATCGAAATTTTAAGTACTTAAAGTATTGTTTTAGATTTGGCATTTCCTTTTAGCAATATTTCGGATAAAATCAACTATTTTTCGGTTTGATTCAAAACGTTTTACCCACTGTGCGTGGTTTAATTGTAACCACAAAACCGTGTTTATTAGTTGTTTAGCCTAAATACCTTTTAAACATGACATTTCTGTATGGAGTTTGAAATAAAACTGACATTAAACACGCGTTGAACAAGTGTCTAAGTTTTTGTGGTACTGCCCCTAATGTTTAAGCCAAGTAAATAATGTTTTCGTTGGCAGTTCCTATTTGTGACATTTTATACAGGGTTTTTGGTAAAACACCAGCAACATCTTAAGGAGTCATTCATTGTACTCATCATTATGAACAACTTTTACTATGGGAACAAATATGAAATCGTGAAAAAAAAACAGCAATTCAGTACATTTTGACGAGTTAAGCGAACATAAATGTACGGAACAGCTGTTTTTTTTTTCGCGAAACAATGCGGCGGCGTCGCGTCGCGCGGCGAATCGCGCCAGTATGTAAGAGCCTTTACCTTCACTCCTATTAACATCTCTAACCGACAATTTTCAAACGAAATCATTGAAAATGAAAGCCAAACCCTCATCTATCAGGCGATTACGTTGGGTAACCCTGACAGCCTGCCTTTACCTGTCCAGAACGGCTTTCGAAGGGTTTTCACTTAGTCTAGACTCCTAGGTGATAAGTCGATGAGGTGTGAAAATTGAAACCTGTTCAGGCTTGTTGAAAAATTAATGAGGACACGCCTTGAGTGTCGGGGGAAAAAAGCTGGCATTTAGAAACTCAGGAATGATAGTTAGTTTCCGTGATTTCTTTGCGTTTTTCTTGAAGTTTCTTGAAATTATTGCCCTAGCCTAGTTGTGTCTCATTATCACATACCTACCTGTTTCAATCATAATTCAAGCAATGTTGCTCGGACCAAATAAAAAACCAAGACAGAGCGCTGCGAAAAATACACTGAAGCATGCCATAACTACACCTCCGCTCTGTGCGTACACGCTCACATGCACACATTTACAATCAAACTACACCTCACTAAGTGCACAGTACATGCTTACAAAACCGGCCTCACGTCACTGATGACAGCGTTTTTTATTTGGTCTGAGAAATATTGGTGTCAGAAGAAATATTTTTAATTTACCTATTAGATTGATGGACTGTGCGATATGGTTAGAAAAGAGGTGACTACCGAGATGACGACTAACAGAGAAAAAGGAAGATAAAGATCCTAAATAAATTGGGATAAGGGCAGGATAATGATGATGCTAATAGGTAAGTTCTGATTGCAAGTAGCGCAAAAATGGCTAACTGTGATTTAATACCTGGCCATAATTATGTATGTGTTGTATAACAATAACAAACTAAAGGGTGGTCTCACACATATCCCAACATTTACAAACAGTAAACTGTTCACACTGTACCAGTTTAAAAAAGAAAGAAACAACAAATTACAAGTTATACAGAGGTCTTAGGAGATCACTCATATATGCATAATGTATGATACATACATGTGTACAATTTAATGTAAATGTCACTTTACAAATAACGCTCTAACGCGCGATCGGTGGGCGAGAGAAGTGATTAAGACGTGGACACATGGAATGGAAAAGGCAGAAGTTCAACCATTGAAAATGATGCACAATTTACCTTTGGCAGGTAGTCGCTGTAGGACAGACAAAGTAAAGGGTCAATTTCACAGCTTCGTGTCCTGTTTTACAAAATAATAGTGACCATTGTAAATACAAAGAAGGTAAATGAAGGTATGTAAATTATTATTATCTTCAGCATCATCATTAGCCTATAGCAGTCCAATGCTGGACATAGGCCTCTCCAATTGCACGACACTTTTGAATTATCAAAAGAAGTAATTTTCCAGGTCTAGCACAAGTAAGGTCCATACTATCTCACTCTTTTTTTTTGAGTTTTGATAATTGGTTCAGTAAGCAGTGCATTTTGAAAATTTGCTTCAGTGCTAGATGTAGGCTGAGCCTGAATATAGTTAGCCATTTCTATGTCTATACTGGGCTTTTAAAATCATTCTCTGTGACGAGTAGAATTTCTGCATCTATTTTACTGATAGTAGCGTAGAGATGCGCAAGAGCAAGTGGGCGTTCTAGTAGTGATGTACTAACTGATTTATTTGAGTAATAAAATGTTTGTTTGTATGTACTTTTAGAATTGACGGTTTATTTTAGACGTAAATACTCCAAGTGCAGTATTTAAGTATTTTATTTTTAGAAATAACTGTCAGTTGAAGCAGTTTTAAGAGCTAAGATAGAAAGTCTTTGTTTTGAAGCGACAGCTAAGTAATTGCTTTGTATTTGATGTTTTGATTTCACTGTTCAACAATACAAATTATATAGGCTTCACGAGTGCGAGGTTTTTAATGTTGATATGGATGTCTTGAGGCTGAAAGATGACCTTATTGAACAGAGACAACATAAATCCAAAGACTCAAATCAAATAATTGAAGGCCTTGTAAATATTTGTCAAACTGCAGAAACCCTTGGCCCGTAACAAGGCCAAACCTCGGAAAGGTCACAAAAAGAAACATTATTGTTATAAAGAAAGAGAAATGTAAAAGATTGCCCTTAAACCCTTGAATAAGGTTTTCATGGTGTAGTGTATCTATTTAATAGATATGTAAACACTCTCTCATGCACGTCAGCAGTGTGGTCGCTTATGTTAACTGTCAGTTCACCACAAATGGCGGGAATTGGTTGAAAAGTGGAGCGTGCCTGCACGAGATGTTAGGTGTGGTCATGAGCCAGTGTAGTGATACAACCAGCTTAAATACGGAAATAACAGGATTCTACAAGTGGCGACGAGGATGGGATAGTGTTTACATATCTATTAAATAGATACACTACACATGGTTTATGCAAAGGTCGTAGCATGCCTTGGAAAGGTCGCACTAAACTTCATAGGTAAAAATCTGAGGGTATTCAAACTCATACGCCATTCATCTATGAAGGACGAACATTTAGACCAATATACCTACTTTGTAAAGTATAGAAATACTTTTATCAGGAATCAATTTGAATAAACTTAAACACGCAAAACACCATAAAACTACAAGGGTCAAAGTTAGAAATTAATAAAAAGATCTGGTCGCCATAGCAACGAGTAACAATGCACAAGCTTTATTACAAAGTCATTATTACGGCTGCAATTAACCCAAGACCATGCTACTGAGAAGATTTCAATCAATTTTGAGCCACATTTCATAACGCATAGAGTCGTTGAAAACTGCATACTGCAGTTTGTAAGTCAATTGGATACACCAACAAAGTAATGCAATCGAGAAATGCTATTTAAAGCCTTACTACTACAAAGATAAGGTTGTTTGTAAGCGTAAATGTAACATTGACAAATTCCGTTGGCGCCAAGTGTGTTGCTTCGAAGTGTGGGACTATGAATAGCTCATAAGTTCATTACTTTGATTTATATGCACAGATTTGAAAAGACTATTAAAGCAATCAACGAGTAATGTTGGAAACTAAATCTTTTAGTGATAACAACCTATTATTATCTTTCATAAATCGTGCTGATTAGAGAGAAGATATTTTTACAACTACGAAAGTTATAAATGGAAGCTTGAGTCTATATTCTCTATGGTTAGAGGTGTGAAGGAAATTGTTTATGACTTTTGTGCCCACGTTTAGTTCTTGAATGAAAGTGCAGCGATGTAATTTCACTACCTTCTAAAATATAAATCATTCATTGCTTTTATAACTCTTACTTTCTTAAAAACAATTGGTAGTCTGTGAATTGAATCTTTTAAGTAGTTTGTTCCTTTCTTTCATTACTAGCTATTGCCCGCGACTTTGTCTGCGATCCAGGATGAAAATTGCCTATGTCCATCTCTGGGTCATGGTTTACCCCTGTGCCAAATTTCATCCAAATCCGTTCAGTTGTTTTATCGTGATAGTGTAACAAACTCACGTTCGCATATAATATTGATAGCTAGGATATTACTTCAACTTGTGACAAGTTTTGCTACAGCTTCCCTATCTCTGACTTCCTTCAAGTTATCATTGCTTTGAGTTTTGGCTTGCGTTTGAACATTATCATTCTCATTTGATGATACGGAGTGAATTGATCACTTTGGTGTATGTTCGTTTAGAGGTCCTATACATTCGTGGTTTGAAGCATCCCAATTTATATAATTGGTAGGTAGCTACGTAATAACAGCCGCACGGGTCGATCCATCAGGTTAAGCTACGCTTGCCGGGGTTGGTCCGTAGATGGTTGGATGGGTGGAAAGATGGTCATCTTTACATACCGAGACTCCTCCGTGCCTCGGAAAGCACGTTAAGCCGTTGGTCCCGGCTGTCATTTGTGGATCTTTGACAGACGTTACGGGTCGTCAGAAGCCCGAAAGTCTGACAACCAGTACCTTACCAAGGGGTATCGTATTACCTAGTTACTGGGTTGTGGAGGTCAGATAGGCAGTCGCTACAAAACTGGTATTCAGCTGCATCCGGTTAGACTGGAAGCAGTTGATGAGGTAGCTATGGTATTGTAACTGCAGGAGTTCTTGGTTAATAAAGATTACAGTAATCAAAGCCACTTTGCGTGATTAGGAAGTACTTTTAATAACACTATATACGTATATGCTTTTTACCGACCGACCGTAATAATTCAATTATTGTGTGACGTCAATCCTGCATGGTCGTTTATAGGGACTTGCGAGACAATTGTGGGAAAATGCACAGGTTTGAAAATAACCTTGTGAACAATCAATAAATTGCAGTTTCCATGCTGCAATAACATTAGCAGAAAATTATTAAAAAAAATATTATTATTGAAAATAAAAAAGGTACTACAATTTGAAAGTGTGTTTGAGTGTTTTGAGTGTGTGTGGAGTTTCTTGCCCATTCTTTTCCATACGAAAACTACCTTTTGGAAGGGGCAACTAGAATCAGTTCTATTTCTATGTATTTGACGTTCAAAAGTGCCTTTAATGTGCCTAGTTGAAATAAATTATTTGACTTTGACTTTTGACTTTGAAATTCACATTTTTTGTACCAAAATGACCCCAATTTCATTAAAAATTACCAAATTTTTTACAGAGGTCATAAGTTATGACTTGTTAGACTAGACCCACTAAACTACGGCTGCCCGCAACTATTTAATAAACCGGTAAAATTCCCCATTGAAAAAAAATGCGGCGAATTTTTTCTTCTCTTTTCCAGAAGAAAAAAACACATCAGTAGACTCTCAGTATGATTCTTAACAACACCGTCACCGAGCTAACAAGGTTTTCGTACCACACTCTATAGAGATCCGTGATAACCATAATATTATAATAA
The DNA here is from genome assembly GCA_947363905.1 of Lithophane semibrunnea. NCBI lineage: Eukaryota > Metazoa > Arthropoda > Insecta > Lepidoptera > Noctuidae > Lithophane > Lithophane semibrunnea. Next base: position 14,161,808 of record OX376205.1, read on the forward strand.
TAAATAATACGCAAGCTAAAAGAATGAATATAGAAACCCGGAATTAGGTTGATATTTTTCTTAGACAGAAAGATTTTGAAAAACTCAACCCGTGATCAACTCCAACAAGGAGGTTGAAGTATGTAAGGAAAACGAGATTCAGGTAAAACCAATGGGCTGGACGCTTTATAAGACATTCTCACACTTTCAATTTCTAATAATTGTATGGTAGAAAAAGTGCTTGAAACTGTGTACAAATCTTGGAATCAAATAATGGAGAAATATGATAGTAAGAATGCGAACAACCGCATTTTGTGGTTCGTGTTTCATTTATGAAGAAAAATGGTCAGCTCAGTTATTTAGAAGAGGTAACAAGATAACATTCAATGGTGCTAACTGGCAGGCATAAGATGACTTGAGTTCGAAGTCAAGATAATTCAAACTTCGAACTCAAAGGAGTTCGAACTTTGAATTCCACCCGTTCACAAATGAGGTGAGTTCTAACAAGACGATTTAAAGTTTGTAAAGAATTTAACCGACAAAAGGAGATTTGCAAATTGTTCCGGCTTTACTGTTCTTATGCCAATACAAAGGGAATTTGACATTTTAAATTCTATAAAACTGTTTAAATAACATGACTGTATCAAATTTTATTGATGTTTAAACAACTGGTCTGATAGTGTCAATAATGACTTCTTTATTATACCTTTCTATAGATAGAAATGTTCTTATTTTTTTGTAATTAGTTTTAAAAAAATATAAGTAAAAAGAATATCGTTTTGTTTTAATTTTGGCTGTCAATAGTCGAACTAAAGATTTGTTCACACGCTTCGACCGAAAAAAAGGAAATAAACTACTAAGCCGAAGATTTTTCGTTATAGTTTACAATAGCAAAAGATAACATCACAGCTGTGTTTCTCGAAGGGCACAAATCCAGGCTTCGGGCTGCTACTAAGAAATTCCTGATAGAAAAACTCAATAACACTTTTCCCGCCCTTTTTTTTTTGAGTTTGGGAATTCATCCAATGACTTCTTCCGCTCTGGGTGGAGCGGAAGGGCGTGTCAGACTTTTACTGACTAAAACCCACCCGTGTTCCTTCAGTTGCCTGTTGCCAAGGTCCCGGTATCCCTTTCGGACTAACCCGCAACCCTGGCAGGCATCGGTCCTAGCGGACCCCGCCAATTGTGCTGGTTTATGTGCTGACATCTTTTAGAGGCGCGCGTGGAACACGACGAGCCATCGACCCAGGCCTGGTCCTAATCGGACGGCGAGCTACACTTTTTCCGCCCTGGGACTCGAACCCAGGACCTCATGCAGTAGCACTTGTGACTACTAGACCAAGGAGGACCGAGACAGTCAATTGTTCAAGGAACAATGAGTGTATTAATGAACTCGTATATGTAATAGTCATTAAACGTCTGTCAGTCAATGAGTCAAGCCTTTTATAGAATAATAATGATAATTACGATTGAATAAAGTTCAAGTTCAATGCTTTGATTGGTAACTATTTTTAGATTTGAAGAGATAATGATAGGGGTGAACGATTTTATAATATACATTTTATGTATGAAAGCTTTATTTAATTAAAATAATGAATGCTCTATTGTTGTTAAGAATAATAAATAATATGGCGCAGCAAGTGGCGCCGTCTAGTTTTCTTAAGAAGTTACTAGGAACCACCGAAGAGGTCGGATTAGAGCCATATCTTCAGCCTATGGACCTGGCGACGTCACCATGGAGTCCCGGTGAGTTATGGCTCTAAGAGTGACACTGCGTGATTACTGTCACTTTAGCAGAGCATTCCATCGATGGTTGCGTGGCGGCTGTCTTGTATTCTAATGACAGAGATGATGTTAGGGAGCCGCTGTCGTACCACGTCTACGACGAACTGCTACATTATACAATCCTGCTAAACCACGGGAAGTAAGTGGCGCCAGTGACAGAAAAGTTGAAAGGTAATCGTTTGGCCTGATAAGGGCATGTGATGAGGACGGTAGAAACGCATGTGACTAAAAGAGTGATGAATATAATGTTGATGGATGGAGCGGGAGAGGAAGGCCAAAGAAAAGATGGATGGATTGTGTGAGGAATGATATGAAAGAGAAGGGAGTGAATGATAGCGTGTCGGTTGACAGGGGAGAGTGGAAGAAGAAAACGTGTTGTGCCGACCGAAGGCTATCTTGAGCCGTTAAATATAATAAGTAAAGGAATGTCTTGTTATGTTTTAGGGAATAATACATCACAGAAACAAGTGAAGAATTTAAATGACCACGTAAAACCAATAATAAACACATAAATGACGGGTGCCATTACATAGACAAACAGATTAATTACTTGACTAGAGTCATTTATGTCTAAGGCCAAACCGATATTTGACCTGCACGGGCATCGAACTTTCGACCCTGAGCATAAAGGGCGGAAGCTGTAAAGCATCTTTTGGATCGTCAAATACTCTTAGGTCGAGGACTAGGATTTTTGTTTGCTTGTAAACAAAAACCTTTTAAAAAGTAAAATATAAGGAAGAGATAATGTACCTACTGCCTCATAGATCTAGCGTTACCGCTGAGCTTGAGGTCCTGTGTTCGTTTCCCAGGTCGGACAAAGTGTTATTAGGCTTTTCTATCAGAGATTTCTCAGCGTGAAGTCTGGATTTGTGCCCGGTTGATGGCAATAGGCTCGCCCTATTACATGGGAGTTAAACATGACTGGCGAAATGTGGGTGTATAAGGTACACCTCTGGCGTGATATTATGTTTTGAATGTACCTGAATATGAGTCAGTCAGTCGTTACATATAAATAGAATGCATCTAGCTAAAGAAACATAAAATAATTTAATAAACTTCTGGAGTCACAGAAACGGTTTAAAATTCTAAATTATTACCACAGCCAACCGTCAAACTAAAGTCATACTAAATTAGTAAAAAAAAAACAAAATTCTCTCTCAAATCTTGAAATAGTAGGTCTAACACTTCAACATTCGATTTCGCATTAGAGTTTCAACCCGTATTGAACAGTACATAAATGTGACCTATCTATTTCTCCTTTCGAAACCAAGGCTGCACTGACATTTCAACAAAATAAATGATCCTTCCCATGGCGCCGATAAATCAATAATCTAAATTCTAAAGCCATTATTTGATGGCGTCTGTCGCGGTCGTGCGCTGCAGCTGAACAAACCATTATGTGTATAAAGATGTAAGATGGTGCAGAGACGGACTCAGGGATTCAGGGTTTGTTGCACTTTTGGGGTGCAGTTTATTTGTACTACTGTATTTCGACCAATTTTGTTTGTTGCCTGTGTAAATAAATATGTAGAGATCAGCTAGTGAATAAGAATTTAAATTAAATACAAAATGTGGCGTAAATACAGGGATTAATATGTAAAAATAAATGTGCACTGAGCTTAGGGGCAAATGTTGGCGGTCAACAATCCTGTAGGTTCTTTTCTTACAATCATGCATAGTAGCCGAATGCGTAGTCTAAAAATAGACACACCGATCTATTAAATCGTGGCGTGAGTAAACAATTCATGTGTAAATCATAACCCATAAATTCCTCCCATATTGATTAATTCCTCCGGTAGATATTAAAAAACTTTCTATTCACCATCTGAAACAAAGCACATTTGTTGACATCGTAATTTATAAACAAATGCATTGTTAAATCTTTATTTATTGGGATAGATAGTTTATCACCGTTCTAAAGCGACCACATAAAAACAAATCCATGTTAAAGATAATATTGTTTGACAACAGAAGATATTTCGTCTGCGCACAGTTCAAAGAATTTAGGGCGACATAAATATTTACTTGCATAAAATTTCTTGATATCCGGGAATAAAAATGTATCTTCGTATCACATCATTATGTTGTAATGTTTTATGAAATAAACAAAAGAAAGGGGCTATTTTGACTCTGTGTCCTAAGTAAACAAACCATTGCACTTGTCGTTTGTACTTAGAAAAATAATGTTCAGATAAAAACTACAAATATTTACTTTGAAACAGGACATTAGATATCCCTTTACCAATATTATTTATTTCTAATTAGGTAGTACAAACATTATTGTCCTATTTTAAGTAAGGAAAATAAACAAACTTATAATCCGATTAATTTAATAATCGGTAGATTTCCAATCTTAATCAATGAAAAGACCAGAAAAAAAATTATAAGTGTAAAAAAAACCTGAAAATTTCCTACAAAAGGCTCTTTACAATTGCTGTGTTCAAGTGATTGTAACATTCCTAGATATTATCATGACACCGTTGGAAGTTCTCGTTACCTCGTAAGATGGAAAAAGCGTGAAGAAAACAGTTATCTCCTTGAAACGGCGACTAAAGACCACTATAATATTTACCTAATAGGTGTAAATTTTGAGCTGTAAGATACGCAATTCCGATGCCATTTTGCTAAATCACTTTGCCCCATGACATTTTATTCACGAACACACCTTGTTAGAATGCCATTCTATACAATGCATGGGATAATAAATTGATGTCACCTGTTGAATTTCCTACTAATTAACTAGACAGTAATTTAATCCCTAACCGGATTTTAGTTAGAAAACTTTGGTTTTTCTAATTTCATTAGAATAAGAGTAGGTAAAAGTTTTTTTCATAACTGGATGCCGAATATACTAAACGATTCTAAGTAATCAAATTAATCCATAGCCATGTTAAAATTAACAAAAAGTAAAATAATAATAAAAAAGATCATTGTAAGATCAAGGTCATTCCATATTTATCTGTAAATTCCTCGCCAAGTCCGGCTCTGCACGCAAGTGCACTCAGAGGTAGCACCGAATTAAAGGCACAGTTGATGGACGTTAAACAGCGTTATTATTTATTACACAAACCGATTGGTGCCAGCCTTTGTAAAGGAAACTCACTTCTAAAGGTACGGTTCCAGTATAGAAGCTATCTACTCCGTCATTGCATAGAATTGCCATCTCGACAGAAGATAGTAGCTGAATCGTAGATCTTAATCATAGATTATAATCAGGCTTAGACATAGCAGCACCATCTAAGGAGTAGCGGAACTTTAGCACCTTGAGGTCAAATGCATAGACTAAGATCTGACTTTAGATTACTGTGTACATATTTTACTTGGGAAGATAATTGAATTGGAAACTGGCTTTGGGTTGGAAAACTGACTTGTAATAAGAGTTATTGATACTTTATGGGGGATAAGGTTGATAATTAAATAAAAAATAATAAATGAAACCAAGGGGTGTAAAGTGGGTGATAAACGTGCGTAGTCTTTAAGTTGGCGAACTGACTCGGCTCGCCGTCGTTGACACACGTGAAACTTGCTCAAAATTTCATTGTCTTAATGTCATATTGGCTCGCAGCTCGAGTCGATGACAGACGGGCGAGTAAGCTTGCCGAGCCATAAGTACGCGTACTTGCTCGCATGTCTATCACCCGTTTAATACGTAGAATTTGAGAGATGACGTCTACATTTTTGTTCAAAGACAAATTGCCCATAAGAGCGATGTTGAGACAATCTATAATTTAGAGGATGAAGAATGACTAGAACATTCTAAATCAATAATCTAAATTCTATATCTGAAAAATGAACGTAAAAATGCATTCAATAGACATTTATTTCTTGCTCATCTTCAGTATGAAGTTATTAATCATTTCTTGAAGACAGGTGTCGTGTTGCGCAATGAAACATTGTATAAAATGGAAACTGTCAACATAACATTAATTTTTCATGCATTTGTGGGAATCCCTCATGTTCTAGTGCTGACACATTCTACAAAACAAAAGAAAGTTTATAAAATATTGAGTGTTCTTGATGACTGTATTGTAATCTGACATCTGGGTCCTATTTAAAACCGACAAGCTGCAAGTGACAGCCAACAATCTGTCAATACGACAATTTTACTAGTTTAAGAAATACCCTGTCATGAAAATGTGTCAATTTCGTAATCTTTTGATAAATTAAGTGTCCCATTCTCAGTTAACGTTTTACAGTTCCCAATTTTGTTGTCAAGATTATGCCCATTACGATTTACCTGAGTGAAGTCGTATTGCAAAGTATTGCATTGCATTAGATATTCCATTGGGTAATTTCATTTCAGATTACTTTTGCGGTAAGTAACCGCTGAACTAATTACTTACAACAGGGGTTTTACCGCATTCATCACTTTCCAGGATAAATTGGTCGAGTAATGACGATGATTTGCAACTATATGTATGTCACTAACTGTTATTGATCCAAGTGTTTATTATTTAGAAAATTACTTGAAGATACAAAGGAAATGATTTGCTATAACGTAAAAAATTATATTCGAAAGATAGATTATCTTTCGATAGATTATCTTTCGAATATAATTTTTTACGTAAAATGAAATTGAGAATTGAATCGAAGCAGACCCAGGATAAGATGGCGAGAAGACCTTGACGCCTACATAAAGCAAGGCATATTGCTCAAGGCAGAGAGGAGTGGAAAGGAGAAAGGGAGGCCTTTGCCCAGCAGTGGGACAACACAGGCTAAACAAAAAAAAAACCATGACATTCTGTTCGTGTCGGTAGCCAATTCTTAGCCCCGAGTGATGTGTAAAGTGATTACTACTAGTAATACACATGTGGAAGCTGTATATTACTAGTAGTAGTAATTGTAATTAGCTTAATTTTTACTACCTACGAATGATTTTTAATCGTGTTATCAGTCTGTAAGCTGTCTGTAAAATAAATAAATAAATATAAACTGGATTTGGTAACATTAACAAGAAAAATGCCCCGCTGTCTTTACGCCCCCAATGTCATATTTTTGTCATATTTATCGAGACAGGTTAACTTAATTTCAAACGCAATAAACGACAGAATAAGTGTCAATCAATTCCGTAATAAACTCATCAGCTTCCCTTCTCAAACATCTGCCAAGTTCAACGCCCCTTCGACAGGGGGCGCTATTATATACACCTCGTCTTCGTCAATTGATTGTTACGACTCCCCTACAAGTCACTATGGTTCTCGACTCCATATTTCTTTCGTTAAGTACCAGCCCAGTATAAGTACAGTTAGCAGGTAATTGTTTAAATTAAAAATAAACAAGATTAAGTATTTTAACTCATGATAATCTTGGCCCGCAGCTAACTAACACAGCAGTAGCACGGCACAGCGTACCGCAGTTAGCTAGAATCTTAAACACTGGGTAAAGATTTCCCATAATGCTAAACTGTCAAATTCCTACACTGATGACAGAATCTTAACGAATGGCTTAATTAAAGACAGACATCCCATAGCCAGCAGTAGAATTTTAAAGGCTGTGAACGATGATAATAAGGATGATAAACTACAAATAGATTCTATAGACAAACACAATCAAATAACCACTGCTTTAAGAGATCTACTAGATAAAGATATATATATTATGATACTTATAAAGTATGATGATACAAATTAGAGCAATGATCCTATTGAAGCTACTAGTAGGCACTAGCTAAACCAAGATCGTAACACGACCCATAAAAGTTCCACATGATAAACCGCAGCTTCCGTGAAACGCGGCCATCCAAGAGATTAAAGTGTAAAGACAAACAGACAATGCCCTTTCGTAAGAACCACAAACCTGTGAGAAAGTTATTCTTTTTAGTTTTATTTCTTTGAGTTGCGAAATATGCGGATGAACTGATTTAATTGCAAGATTGTGTAATGGATATAAAACTTTTTAAGCTTGTGAAGACTTTTCAAAAAGTTCATAATTATTATTCTGAAAAATCCTGAGAAAATGTTTTGATTTTGACTGAGAACTTGATCTGCCGGTTAGGCTGGCTAGAATTAAAATAAGTGAAAACAAATACCTATTCAAGAAAAGAGAGTTTCCAGAATGAATGTGAACAACCTTATAGATGAAGAAATCAATCATCTATAGGTTGAAAAGAAATAGTAAAAGTTGGTCACGCAAAAATAATTATAGGAGTTCATTATGGAATCGAATTACATTCCACTCGACGATCGGCTTATATAATCGCTATGGGAATGTGTCGTAACACTATTGTACTTTTTTATAATCCAAAACCATGCATTGGTAATGGTACTAGTTTCATTTAAGGTAAGTACATAAAAATGCAGAAATTGTTTGTTATCAAATAAAAGCACAGTCTTATGAAAGGATTGTCAAGTAAAATAAAAAAGCAACTTTCGATAACTTTCTTTTTAAAGATAAATGGTCATCTCTTATTTAAGATTTATTCAAATGTCAGATTTATCGATAGGATTATAAGTAAGATAATTAGTGGCTCATTAACTACGCCATGTTTGGTTATGTAGAGCTAAAAGAATCTATTGACCCAGACATTATATTTTGGGTCATCGCCTTAAACTTAATTGTAGCCAATTGCAATTTAAAAAAAAGTATTACATTTATTTTATTCTATATTGAAGTGTCTAACCGATCCGTTAGTGTTAGTTTTTTTAGTCGATTGGTACCTATTTTTTAACGATTGATTGATCGATTTTGTATTAGTTTGTCTTTCGGATTTTTTTTCACTAGTGGATTACTTTTTATTTTTCTTATTATCTAGTAATATTGGTTTGTCTTCAACGGTAACCTGACTGATACTTTTATGCTACTATTAAAACGGGCGTCTCTACTTGCTTTTGAGCCACATTATCGTTTGTTTTATTTAAATGTATCTAATATTAATCCATGAACTACAAACCAACAGTTCTGCTTAAAAAAATAAAATATAAAGCCATTAAATCCGAGTGTTACAACTGACCCCACTGGTAGTTAAAATGCCAGTGCGATACTTGACACGTTATCGGATGAGACGATGAAATTAACACTAATTAGGTCGCTGGTTGAGTTACAACTGTTTATGACGAATACACGGTATAGACTTATTCAAATGGTTGGATCAGTTGGATTAATAGAACGCTTTGAAATATGGTGAAGTCAGAAAGAAGTTAGAAGTGATTTTTTAGTCCAGTTTTGGATTTGCGGAGTCAGTAGTATGGATGCCTAATCGTCTATACTGCATCCGCTGACGGATTTTGTATAAAACAGAATTTTCATTATCATTTGAGACTAGCTGCGCCCCATGGTTTCACTCGCATAAGTCTCGATCCCGTGGGAATATCGGGATAAAAGGTATCCTATGTCCTACTCCAGTTCATGGTCTACCTATGTGCCAAATTTCATCCAAATTCGTTCAGCTGTTCACGCGTGATGGCGTGACCAAGGGAAATAGGGATTCATTTTTATAAATATAGATACGAGTAGTCAGATCTTGACTTTGATTGATACCGACAGGTTAATTTAACTTAGTGATTTTCATCGTTTAAAATAAAGACAACTTCATTATTTCATTGAGTCTAATCTCCTCCCATAAGTTATGAGTGTTTTTCGAAAAAGTTTGCTAATCTAACTTAACTTCCCAATTATTTGGTTTTCTTCACCTACTGAGTATTTTTGAATGACCGGCCCTGTCGTGATATTTCAATAGTTTACAAATACATCGGTTCGAAGCCAATACATTCGATTGGAATTTACAAATAATCTCTCGTGGATTTCCGCATGTTCATATTCTTCGCAATTTTATTCTTTTATCGAGTGTGTTTTGTTTCATTTTCCCAGGCTAGATAATAATAATAAATACCTATCTTTATGTATTTGTTAAAATCGTTCCAGAATAATGGTATTTTCTTTCTCCAGATATTAAAATAATATGGTTTTAAGGAGTATTTTTCTCGTGACTGCTGCTCAGAAGCTGATGATAATATTTTATTATCATCAGCTTCTGATGACACGACTACCATCAAAATTTAATCGTCAAGGGAAGTAACAGTCCACTGCGTGAGTCCAGAGGAACTAACGGAAGCTATTACATCGCTATCAACCGTAATCTCTATGATGGCTCCAAGTTTATCTGAATCTAGAGATTTTGAATGTCTCACTCTCTCTTGTCTTATTTTCTTGATGATGATCTGAGTCTTGCAATGAAAATACTAGTGTCATAATCAAAATCTATCATCTATAGACTGGTGTCGGCTTCCAGTCTAAAGTAAACAAAGTGTTATCTATTATTGTAATTATATAAATTATCTACATAATTACGTATTGTTTAAAAATAACTGTGCCGCCGTAAATGGAATAGAAACAAATAGTTCAGGAGTCACATGCGATAAACGTTTCATAATCGAAAACGTTTCCTTAGTAAAAGTGGAATTCATGGCTCGTGGCTACTAGTAGCTTGGTAATATTTACCATAAAACAATAACGCATTAAAAGCTGTTGCTACTTCCGCGCCAGTTTTATTGTAGTAGGGAAATGGTTCCTTACAATTCTTACTAGAGAATTTAAACGTATTTTGTAACTGAAACCATGTAACTACCTATTGAAAAGGACTTACGTTTCCTGACTTTTCCAGCACGCGTAGAAAGACCACCGTATAAACGGGTTTTGTCGACGGAAGAATAGACAAAATTACAGATTGTGAATCTATAATTTTGTCTATTCTTCCGTCGACAAAATCCGTTTCTATGGTGGTCTTGCTACTCGTGCAGCAGGTTCCAGCCCTGGGAATTTTAAATGGTTTATAAAGAGCATTTTATTGTTACTGAAACGTTTTCTATTATGTTGTATTTTGTAATTGAGACGATGTAACTACATACTTTCATCGTGTATGTGAATTATTCAGATGTTTATTTAATACTTTGTATTTCTAAATTGCATTTTAAGCAGTTCTCTTTATAGCATCCAGATTTCAAGTTAATTTAGATCTTATTATGGATACATTGTATATTTCTAGATGTTTCAAGCACGTTTCAGCGTTGCGCTGTGTTTTCTTGGATAATGCTTATACTAAGCCACCTTTTCATGGAAGAATCGATAAGTGACAAAGTAACACTACAATTTTCCGGTTTTCCGGCACGGGAATACTTTTCTACCTCCTTCGCGTAACTTAATTTATGTTATGTCTTGATGAACACTATTTTAATGTTAATTACTATTAAATGCTCTTGAACTGCAATTAATTTTCCATGTCATCTAGGATTGACGGATGACGTTCAAGTGCTATCTTTTCGAGTAGTAAGAGTCAATGAAACTGATTATTTCATAGTAATGTGCATGCGCATGTGTTTACGATTTAACTTGTCATACCGCAATCCAATGTGCGCTTTATTATAATTTCTGACGTGACGAATATTATCGTGGACTTCCAAGTCCATAAAATGTATGGAAATACGTGGAACTTATAACGTTTTCGTGAGCGGAAATTTAAAAGCGTACGTTTATTCTAATTCCATACAAATTACTTCACCATCGTCACGTTAGAAATAAAAGCGCACAATGTCGTGGAAAATTGAAGTTGAGACATTGAAATGATTATAAACTGCTTTAGAGATTTTTTGGTATTTTAATTAATCTTTACGTAAACACTAATCAAAAACAGCAAAAAAGTTCTGAAGAAATTCAGAGTTTAAAGAACTGTTGCTGAAAACATAAAAAAATACTTTAACAACTTGAAAAATATCAATCTTTAACGATGTTTTTCTTCAGTTGGTCTGATTACTGGTATAAAAGTTAGTGCAGATTCGGGTGTTTAAATTCAGAACTATGATTTATCTAATTGTGTTTAACCCATTTATGTACTGCTATGACGGTAAACGGAGTCATGCGAGAGTTCAAAGATTTTTATGACGTATTAATAGCGTTTATAGAAACATACAAAGTATTACCTGTTTGCGTAATAATTAATCGGTTCTTAAAGATAAGTAAATAGGTATTTTGCATTTTTAGCATCGCTCTATCGATTCGATCGATTTTAAAGGAAACCGTCGGAAAAGCTGATGAAAATACTGGCAGTTTACTGTCATAGACAATTATTAGAAGCTTTTTAAACTCAAGTTGCGCATTTAACCTTTTTTGCGCAAATATAATTAGGTATAAGTACTTTTTTTTTTTTTCACAAGTATGATTAGATTTGTGACACTTTTGAGCATTATTTTGGCGCAAAAACACAAGTGCTACGGAACTATTTGTTCTTTTATCAGTCAAATGTCAGTCAACGTGCGAGGGGTCAAGGCGGAGATAACATAGTGTTGTGCCCTTATCGAGAAGAAATGTTGGGTCATTAAGATACGGGCACTTTTTGTGAAGAATGAACGTTACTTTTAAGTTAGTGTTGTGATGTTATCGATCGGTTGTTAGAATGTAAGTAATTGTACAAATTGGGAATATGTTTTTTTTATTGCCTTGTTATTTAATATTAGTTGCGCTTGTTTAGGCCATGTTGTAATAGGTATAGTTCGATTGAATTTTATATAGTATTGAATTTTAATATTTCCGCAACGAAGTTATCATAATTTGCATGTACTTACTTTTGTAAATGTAAATACGAAAATACTGTGTGTGTATTGTAATGGAAAAAATAAAATGCCCATAACAAAAATAAGTTTATATTTAGGTATCCGGTTGGCTATTTGTATGCAGTTTGTATGAATATACTGGTTGGGAAGGTAGCTATCTCAATAAAATATGAATTTATGAACTCTTAATGAGACAGGACCCCCCAGAACTTGAAATTGTACTAAGTGGGTAAACCAGTTTTAAAATAACTAGAAGCAAATTGTAATTTTGTAAGATTTTTATGAGGTATTGGAGAATGCCACTGAAATAATCCGAAAGGAAATTGCCCATTTATTTCGGTGACCATTGAAGAACTTTGCTTGGAAAGTTTCTTTGATTTGATTTTTATTTCAGAACAATGTTGTTTAATAAGAATTTGAGGACAATAGCATAGTGAAAGAATCCGAAAAATCGTAAGTGCACAAAAAAAACTGAGTTCATCAGTGCAATACTGATTCCGAAAATTGCGTTGTTTTTTTTCTAAGAAGGAATTATATGAGCTACAAATTAAATTTTACACGGTTGAATTATTTGCTTGATTTATTGTTAATGGATATCTGATAACTTGCAGTTGTCTTATTGAAATTGATTGTTTTTTTTTAATCAATGAGGTTTCATGTTACGATGATATTCGTATATTTAGTGTTGGTAGGTCCAGAAGTATTGGTTTGGTATGGTTAAGTAAAGTAGGTAACGATTAAGTTACTAACGGGTTCAACTAATCACACGGTAATAGTTCAATTAAGTATGCAAAAGTTATTACTTAACTAATTAGATACAAGTGTAGACATTAGAATAAATAACATTATTGTTATCAATTCCCCGTAAGTACAACGTCATTTACACTCGTGCCGATAAGTTTCGTAGTGAAATTTCTAAGTAAACTAAGTAAAAGTTAGAATATAAAATTATGTAAATGTCTAAATAATTTTAAATAAATTTTTAACTTACCAAAAGAATATTCTGTCCGGCTAACTAGCCAATGATGCAGCAAATCGTATCCGCAAACATTTTCGAAAAAAAAACAAATTTATCTCAAAATAAAAAAAAGAAAGCACCTCACTAAACACTGTCACTGTTCGAAGAGAATCGTTTGAAAATAAAACAGGATTAAAAAGGTCGAATTTAGAAAAAAAACTCAAAATTATCGTGTCTATGTTCGATCGCGTTCGGAATTTGAAAGTGCGCGGGAAATGTCGCGCGCGCGTTCGTAGAGCCTGCTGGGCAATCGTTGACTGACGCGATGTTTCGTTTCGATAGCGGTCTGAAGAAGTGAACCCGTGGTTCTGTATGTGAGATTAAAAATTGGAGTGTTCGGTACACACGCACACACACTGCGCTCTGTAGGTACCTTAGGGGACGGATGCTCGCTGTTTATAATTTCGTCGTTGACAAATAACTTTGCAGAACTAAAAATGTAAACATTCTTGAAGATGACCGTCAAGACCGTCTGTCTATAAGATAAACAATGCATTACTCTATTGAAATTCGATAAAAAAAACTTTTGACTTTAAGTTTTAATTTGATTTCACTTTTGAAGGCACTGCACGACTGCAATCTATTAATTATCACACTTTTATAAAACAAAACATCGAGAATATGAGAAAGTACTAAAATTTAGTTGTTCCACTACACACTAGATGGCGCTACTGTAGCAAAAAGGTTGTTTACATATTTAGTTATTCTACTCACCGCTAGATGGCGCTATAAACGCAAGATCAATTTTCAAACAAAATACCTAGATTTGATGCATTGTTTTAATATATGAAATTTAGCAACTATAAAAAGACTTGATATTATTTATTATGTAACTACGACCCCCTATCATGCCATTTGCGTCATCACTCTAACAAGACAGTTTAGATGTAGGTAATTAACGTTCATAGGCATCATAAATATTTATCTAGCTAATGAGTTAATGATCTATTAAAGACGCTAACAGAAAAGTCTAGTAGCTCTGCTAGACCAATGGGAGCCATACAAATTGTCTAGCTCATGAAATTAATAAGAGCAAATTGAACCGCGTTTTTTCTGCAACATTTTAGTTTGGCCTTGTGCTGAGCTAAGAGCTTATGAATTTTGATCAGGATTAAACATTGGGCTGATATTATTAGTTTGGGTATGCGAGTCATTTATGTAGCTTTTTCTTCACATTGGTTTTTAAACAACATCAAAAATATGCTTAAATGAACTTTGAACCTTATCTAACCAATCTTTACCGGTAGCATCACCCTGCTATTTAATTTCGAATTTAAGTATTCTGGAAACTAACCAGGATGTAAAAGATTTTATTTTCATAATGAAAGATAAAAAATGTCGTCATCGGCTAATTAATATCCTGCATCGATGACGGGCAGAAATGTCACTAATGAGGTCACTTAAGTGGTTTATCCAGCGACTACATAATGAACCAATGCTTTTTTTATACGTATCAGAAATCAGAAGGCAACTTGCAGTGAATGAATTTGAAGAGCAAAACCGTTCTGAAATGTATGGGACCTAGAACGCTACCCTGACTTCTCCCGCTCTGGGCGAAGCGGAGGGCGTGTCAGACTTTTACTGACTAAAACCCACCCGTGTTCCTTCAGTTGCCTGTTGCCAAGGTCCCGGTATCCCTTTCGGACTAACCCGCAACCCTGGCAGGTAGAGCGCTACCCTGTGGGACATTCACGTCTATGCTCATAGGGTTATGGCAACTTAGTTTATTTAATTTTAGTAATGTAAATGAAAGTAGTCTATGGCCTTCTCCAGGTCATGGTCTACCCATTTGCCAAATTGCACCCAAATCCGTTCAGTCGTTTTAGCGTGAAAGCGTAAAAAACAAACTCCCTTTTGCATTTATAATATTACTAGAGGATAGTTAGGATTAGTGGAATACTAGAAACTAAATAATTAAATACTTTTCTAATGCTATAAAGGTTTGCAAAACCTGCCCCTAAATGGGGATGTGACGGTTAATCAAACACTATAATGATGCAAGCGTCAAATCAGCAAGTAAGTATCTAGGTGCCTAACTGACTAAAGCCTATATATTCCCACTCCAGGGCAAACTCCCTTCCCCCGCACAATTATTCTGACTATTGCTAGTGTCGGCCAGTCCTTTCGGTAGGAGTCAAGCTCATCCCGCCATCTTCGCCTCGGCGTACTGGTGGGACCCAACCGGTGGTTCTCATATCTCATCAGTCATTTGACATGCGGCAGACATGTCCAGCCCAGTCTCACTTACGATTAGCGGCTTTCTGGTGCTTATTTTACTTTATAAAATGGATAAGCCGGAACATGAATCCACTTAGTAACCCTTAAAAGGGTGGCAAGGAAAATTCCACCATTGCCAAGATATATCCTAGATCTCTTCATAAGGTAATAATAATTACCCATAAATACTCAACAGATGACTTAATAGTTAACCAGAAGTATTTGTGCACTCATCGCTTCATTTGTTCAAGTTACGCTAAGCAATTACTTTACCTAGTAAGTAGCTGTTTACAGATTTGCTTAGCTGTAACTTATCGTTAAGTGTAATGTAGAATTAAGATTTAAAATGATCTTCTTTGATGTCAGCAACTCAGCAAAGGCTAAACAATATGCGATACTTATACATAGCTCATGTCGTGGTAAAATGTTGAATAGGCACCTAATAAAATGGCTGATTTAGTCATTTGCTTAGCTAGGATGGTGGCGATTTTGATTACATATTTATGTTACTAGCTGACTGTTTTTTTTTTATTTATTAATGATTCGTTTATTGGTGGCTCAGTGTTAACGGCCGCTACTTATGAGTTGTAGGTCGTGGGTTCGAACCCTGACAGGCGCTTTACTTTGTATAAATTATTTCATCACGTGCTCTCAAAACGGTGAAGGAAAACGTTCTGAGGAAATCGGCACGTCCTAGAACCAAAAATTCAAAGACATGTGACATGTACCAAATCGCACTGGGTTCGCGTGGTGGATTACGGCCCACTCCCTCTCACAGAGAGGTAGCTTATGTCCCAGCAGCGGGAACGTTATAGGCTGATTATGCCGGTCTGGTTTAAGTAGCTCATTCCGATTCAAAATTAAAGATTGATAAATAGAAACCATTTTCATTGCAATAAGTATTTATGCCTATGTCAACTAATTCAAAGACCAATGATATACAAATATCGGAATGATATCACAAAATAAAAGGTAAAAACTTTCTCCAGTTACGGATGTCACGTTTAAATAAGAATGTCAAGGAGCTTTTAAGTACGAAGAAGAAAAGGCAAAAACTACGGGTCCATATTGGCTCACCTCGAGTTCTTTATCCGAAATTGTTCTTCCTAATGATTTGTAATCCGAATGATCACTCTTCCTAAAATTTTTCATCCTAAAGTTTTCATTCATACTATTTGTAGTGCTACCGGCGATGTTCATAACACTCATGTTTCCGAAAATTGTAATGAATAATATAATTAATGTAAATATATTTAAACTCCTACTGTTTTTTATCATAACGCTTTTATCCCTAAACACAATTACCATTATATTTTTACTCATATTCAGAAGGTCAGAGTGTCGTCTAGGACCGATTCGGTTCTGGCACTTCGCCGGCCGCTGCCGCGGCACGCTCGCTTCGCTCGCTCGGCTCGTGCATAGTTGGTCACAGTTCTAACCTAACCTAACCTATAGATCCCTTCCACAACGTTTTTACGACAAACGGTTAGTCGGAGACAAAAAACACCAAGACTCTTTTAGCCTTATATTTACGCAAAATTAATGTATATAATACTGATTATTATGAATAAAAGGAAATCTACACAAAAAGATATGACTTTGAATAATAGTGTAAAAGATGGTTATGTTGAGAAAATATAGGAAAACAAATAAAAGTATAATGATGTTTATTGCTACTGACATTATGAAATTGAATGCTTCGGAATTATGAACATTAGAGACAGAGAAGTTAGGAATTGTGATTGTTAGGATGAAAAATGTTAGGAAGAACATTTTCGGATTTCCAATTATCGGAGTTGAAAATTTAGGTGAACTTTGGCGCACCCAAAAACTACAGACAAAGATCTAGTTACTCCTCAATTTCGAAACCAACAAGATAGCCTGTACTACTTATTCCTAGTGCCACATGCTACCCGAGCAATTTTATAGTGCTCTAAACACAATCAACACGTAACTGGGTTATCGGCGTACTATAACAACCAGTAACGTTGCCTACTCATAAATAAGTTAAATATAAACTCCCAGTTAACATTTACGATCTTTAAACCTAATTCTTAATTGGTTTCGTGACGAAAACTGTATTAACACGATTTGAATTAGTGGCGTTTTTTGGTGCTCGGTTTTGTGGGATTGTGTCAATAGAGCAAAGAAATAAACGTCATATTTGTGTGACGTAACAACTCATACTTCTGGAACAAATTAATTAAATAATTGGTGCTCATCAAGATGTAGGGAGCAAGTCTTGGATTCGACGTTTATGGTCGATATTTTCTCAATATTACGGACCGCTTATCATGTTGTGATCACGATTTTTTTGTGTCATAAACTAATATCAACTTCTCTAGGCCAGAAAAATAAACATAATGCATTCATGCACTAACAACACATACTGTAGGTAGGTAATGTAGTTTATTACATAACTGACATAATTTCCAGGAAGAAGATAAGAATGTGGGCAGACAACTGTTTACATAAGAAGGATGAGGGATGTAACGGGCATGGGGTAGAGTCTGTTGGTGTTAATGCAAAGAGGTGTAAGATCTAACTCCTTTAAAGGGTTTTCGAAGCGTGCAGCCTCGCTAGAAAGTATGTGAGTTTGTCTCCTGTAAATTTGTGGGTGGGGAGATGACTTGCCCTCTTCCTCTCCCTTCCAGCTCCTTCTAAACATTTATCAACCTTTTAATGATATTTATGTCATATTAAAAAATCGTTTAATATAAAACTATGTATCTCCGGCGAGGCGACTTGGGGATTTACTAACCCAGTCACCCCTCTCCCCCTCCCCTACCCCCTATTGAGGCGGCACGTTTCTAAACTTTAACTCTTTTTAACACCGAAATAAATATTTAGTTCAAGCTCAGAAGGCAGGCCATGGTCTTACTGCAAAAAAATGTATGCTTGGTTGCGCGACCGATCAGACGCCTGGTGAGATATCCACCATAAAGCTGTGTATATTTGACCATGGTTGAGCCACCATGATTTCCGAGTGAGATAATTCTAAGCTTTAATACAAGGAAGTGCGAGTTTTTACACCTTTTAGCACCTAAATAAATAGTTAAAACTATGAAGACATCGCGATGATGCATCTAAAATTGTCTCTAAACAATGTATACGTTAATAAAACCAACTCATCCTTTTCCTAGGAATTTTCATCCTTGTCTCCAGAAACAATCTATTCAAAATTAAATTAAACTACCAAAGCTATTAAAATAAACTCAATCTGTCTGTTTGTCGGTTCCACGAAAGATTATGAATAATCTTGAATGTTGAATACCTTTGAACGAGATGTTATACGAGGTTGAATTCTTGTTCATTTCAATACAAACTAGTTTTTGCCCCAGCTTCCTTTGACCTTCGGTATTGGACCAATTTATGTAACTTCGTCTCTAGAAAAAACGTTAATATAGCCGTTGAAAATAAAATAACTACTTTGAAAATAGCCAACCTATACCTAATAGGTACTAGAGATCACGCGTGACTTCATTTTAGATTAGCCAAATCCGAGCTAATCGGAGCTCGGAGTTTGTTCGAAGGATACAATCAGAAATTAAATTAACCGGACATGACCGTGGCAGTGGGCTGGCCAAGTTTGTCGAAGGACCAATGGCCGGTGAAGCAGAAGAGTCCTGGAGTGGAGATTGCATATCGGCAAGCGTAGTTTGTGAGACTCCCCCCAGCTAGATGGACCTACTACCTTAAGAAAGTGGCTGGGACAGAGTGGATGCGGCAGGCGGAGGACAGAGTATAGCGGCGCAGCTTAGGACAGGCCTATGTCCAGCAGTGGACTGCGATAGGCTGAGTTCGAGTTGATTGATTGAATGTCATTATTATCATTAGGACCGGTTGCTATGACGACTTTTGGGGAAGGCCTATTCCAGCAGTGGACATCTTTAATTGAAATGATGGTGATGATGATAAAAATCATTATAATCTGAGGAATCAAATAAGGCGGCAGTAGTTCTGAAAATTCTTCGTGCGGAATGGATTAGAAGTTCTCCATTTGACTCATGAAGTCATGACGTCTCCATTGTGAACGAGGTCTAATAGTATGAAGTCTTTAAATGTTAAGGTCATACGTAACACGATAAACATTACTTTAATAAATCTAATCATCATATATGTATGAGTCGTATGATTCAATCAGAGTACCTATCATAATATCTAACAGAAAAAAAAATGATGTCCCATGACGTCAAAAAAATCAGATACCTAATTTCAAAAACGCGATGACGGATTTCGCTGAACTGCTATTCAATATTTTTTTAATGCTGCTTTGTCAAAATGATACAGGGAATCCGGCTTATTGTGCTGCTCGTCACATGTACGAGAGTGTGTATACTAACCAATAATAATTTTCTGGCTATGAAAGCCAGAAAATTATTATTGGTTAGCATTATTAAGAGTGTATATATATATAGTAAATAGTTATATTTGCCTATCGAGTGATATGTTCTGTTGCCCAACTAAATTAAAACTACCTATTTGCCACGTTTTTTCCTTGTCGACTAAACTAGATAGATATGGAAAAAATTACAAATCAATTTTCAGGTAACTGATTTTGCATCTCTCGCCATTTAGCTCTGGCCACACTGTGGCAAATCCCGTCCTGGATGCGGGACGCGACTGTGCGTGTCTAGTCGCGGCACTTTGAGCACTAACCATACAAGTTGGTTGACACAATCGGTGCGGAAGTATTCCCGCATGCATTGAGTATTCCCATGCATTGAGTATTCCCATTTGAAATACCTTTAGTACTCGGGTCTCCTATGAAGATTCAAATAACGTCGTTTCGATGCACGCTATTAGGTACTCAAAAAATAGGTGCTCAAACGGGAATACTTCTCGGTGCGAGCGAATGTCTCCCCGCCGCAGGCCGCACGGTATTCGGCTTAGATCTCAAGATACAGTAAGTCCTGTATCTTCTAAGCCCATCTTCTTCTCAGCCAAAAAATTCACCTCCAAGCTGTTAAGTGTTTACGATTTCAAATTTTTGCTTTCACAAAATGACTTACTCTTACTTAGACCATAATTTCCGTCTAATAAAACTTACGTTTCTAACTGAATCGAATATCAAATGAGTTATCATTAGGTTTTGAATCATGAGGCTGATTAAACTTAAAAACCAATCCATGACAAAATACTGGCTGCAACAAGCTAATATACACCTATTAAAAGCTATCTGCCACGCATCAGCCACCGATACTGGTTGGCATTGACCAACCGGTTACAGCAACCAGTTCTGTCAGCAAATGTTCAATGTCTTGATAAAACTAATAAGGATTAGAAAGCCTGTTGACTTCTGAGAAATAAATCTTTCCATCAGTACTTCATGGTATGGTACAGTCACGGACTTTAATTGATGAGCCACCTGGCACTGTTCGTATTTTAGCCGTGTAATGCAAATCAGGTTTATTCGGTTCCCGACACGCAAAATCATGTCTTCGTATAAGAAGAAGAAAATTATATTTCATAACTTTACCGGTTGGCTAACCTGAGAGCCAGAACTACAAACTTGACAGCAGAGTGACTACTCGAAAGTCAACCAATTGCAGGTCTAGCAACAGTAACCTAGCAATGTTATACAATTGTTGCTAGGTTACTGTTGCGATAGTAATGTTAGGAGAAATTCTCTGACATCGATATTTCAACTGTCACTGTCTTCAGTTAAGTTTTCAGAATTATTGAGTTAATGAGCTATGATTCAAAGGCGGTCAGTATCAAATAGATTGGATAAACTTAATGCAACATTGTATTTATTTTTATCATTGAGAACTTATTAGTCAACCTCTATGGATAAGACTATTTCCGATTAAAAGTAATTTATTTGTCATCTTGATATTTCAACTGTCACTGTCTTCAGTTATGTTTTCATAATTATCGAGTTAATGAGCTATGATTCAAAGGAGGTCGGTATCAAATAGATTGGATAAACTTAATGCAACATTGTATTTATTTTTATCATTGAGAACTTATTAGTCAACCTCTATGGATATTTCCGATTAAAAGTAATTTATTTGTTATCTTGTTTACGAGCTTGCGATTTGAGTTCGTGTTTAATCGTGTAATCTCGTGAATGTATGAAACTGCAAAATTGAAAAGTTTGAAGGTGGCTCATCAATTAAAGTCCGTGACTGTACATCATTATGGACCAGTCATCCATGACTGGACCAGATTTGGTGAATCGATCATATTTACCAAAACTGGTTCCAGGCTGAATTTATGCAGATTCGTGAGTCACATAATAAAAGTACAGCTTGGGAGATGCTAAATTGCTAACGAATATAATTTCTGGGGTTCCCTGCAGGCGTAGCATGAGCACCGTTTTGTCGACGGAAGAGTAGATAAAAATGACGTTTCCTGTAGACAGTAGACAGTACGAGACGGCAGCAAAATAGAAAGAGTCAACTGCACTTTTTACGAAATTCACTCTTTTACATAATTCGACTCAGAATTCTTTGTTTTATCACAGGATTTATCGGTTGTCAGTGTGATTTTGACAGTAAGGATAGAAAACTTTCTTCCGAAATAGTCTACATATAAAAAGACCTAGACAAAGATCGTTAGAAATGAAAGACAAAATTGACATTGACAGATTGTAGAAAGATTTCTACGGTGGATGTCAAAAATGAAGAAACGAACTGTCACTTTGTATAGAAAAAGCTATGTCTATTCTTCGTAGAGATAGAAAGCGCTGCTGGAGAGCCTTTTTCAAGACTGACAATGGTTAAATAAGTCTGGCACATCCTCCTGTCTGTGCAGTAAGCATCGCTTTTAAACATACTGACTGGCTAATCTTATAACTATGGCAGATACAACTCCCTGATTATAGCCATGCAAAAACTTAGTAAATATGCCTAATAATGCCTTATTTTTTTATATTTTTTAATCTTTATTGTCACCGGTTACTAATACATTCATCGTAGCTTAGAGTAATCTAACATTGCACAAAGGTACTGCTACTGATGCCCAAACTAAGCTTGAGCTTGTATTTTGGGAAACAGCGTTCAGCCGCAGGAAATATTATAAAAAATACGAATACATTAGTTTGAATGTCGCTACAGTAGACTTTATTTTATAGTTTAAAATTTTAAAATTTTTACTTAAGTTTAACAGATGTGTGTGAATTGGTCTTCTTTTACTAAAAGGTAAGTAACCCACCAGCCAATATGGCTTTAATACATCTTGAGGCGTTCTATATCATCTCCTTACTTAGTATCTGATCAGTAATCTGCGGCTAAACCTACATTAAAGTGAAACCTAATAATGTATCGTTTCGACGATAATGTAATCTCTCTCTGCTCACCTCCCGTAAAAATAAAGAAAGCTAAACAACATATTATTATAAGACGGTAAATTACCGTCTTTCAGCATGTCTATCAAAAGAAACTATCGCTGCAATATATCTAGAAACTAACGTTGGTTCTAAAATCACTCAATTACCGTCATAAACATAATAAAGTTGTAAACTGTAGGCAATTAACACCTTGTTTACGTTCGCGCCTCTTCATTTTGACGGTAGAGATTTAGAAATCAGAGTTTGCGAAACTTGAAAGAAAAAGCAATGAATATTACGTAGTAAGAAGTCGGCGTATAAAACTGAGTACACACAACGCAAAACAAGAGTTGAATATATTGATCGCAGGAGTAAAGAAAAAGCGGGGCGTAACTCCGCTGCCGCGAGAAATCGCGGCATAGCGGACAGAGACATCCTGGGCGTCGGGAATCCCAGGCGGATTCCCGGCCACGATAGGCGCGTGCTTGCGGACGGCGAGCAATGGGTAGCTCGCCGTCCGATAAGGACCAGGCCCGGTTCGATGGCGCGTCGTGTTCCACGCGCGCCTCAAAGAGATGTCAGCACAACTGTCAGGGTCCGCTAGGACCGATGCCTGCCAGGGTTGCGGAAAAGTCCGTAAGCTATACCGGGACCTTGGCAACGGGCAACTGAAGGAACACGGGTGGGTTTTAGTAAGTAAAAGTCTGACACGCCCTTCCGCTCCGCCCAGAGCGGAAGGAGTCATTGGATGATTTCCAACAAACAAAAAAAAAAAAAAAAGGAGTTAAGAAGAAGAGGGAAAGGAAGGAACAACGCAGTGCATGAGCACTCAGATCATTCAGATAATGGAGAAATTGAAGGTCGCGATGATGTAGTGCAACAAACAGCACCCTAATTGCATAAATATACACGATTAATCACAATCTGAATCGGTTTGAAACAAATGTCTAATCCATTGCTTCATACGTTCGAAAAAAAATCCGCTCAACAACGTAAATAACACAATGAATGTTGTTGAACTGTCAAAATGAAATAGATTGTGATTGGTCGTGTGTCTTGCAATTAAGGTACAGGTAAAAAGAATTGGCTTTCATTTAGAATTAAGTCACAGATATTATAATACTACGTACAGATACCCAATCTCATACAAAGAAATGACACCACCCTAAGTCTGGCAATTGGCTGGCTATTTTTCTTCCTCCATTTTTTTACCAGATGGCAGCATCAGCGACTCACTAATTGCCAGAGACTGTAGTTTTACAACGCCATCTAGGAGTCTTGCCTAGATACTATGCAAGACTCCTAGATGTTTTTCTTCCTTTTTTACCTTTTCTCTTCCTAGGTGTTCAATTTTTATATTTCTACGTAAAGTACTAGATTTAAAAAAAATGTTGTTTGATTTTCCTTAATGAAACGACAACGCAAGTTTAAAGTGACCCCGTCATCACTTGAGTAAAACGCCATCTATTGCAAAGATCTCTCGACAAAATGATTAACAGATGGCTACTTTATCATTCTAAGGGTTCGATTTGAAGTAAACGGCTTAATTTAAGTTTTTTGTTGAAAATACGAGATTTGCGAGTGTAGGTAAATACATAAATCAGCATTAAACAAAGATGTTTTGATTTTTACTAATATTACCTCAGCATTTTTTTTTACTTATGCTGCCATCTATGATTTTTTTTCAAGACTAATTATAATTTGTTCGAGTTGAGACCCCATGGTATAGTGTACATATTTTATTTCTTTTATATCTCGTTATATGCTGTACCGGTCGCCGTCATCACATCAACGCCAGCTGACGTTGAAAACTAGCGCTGGGGTTCTGTCACGCATAGGGTCACAGCATTATGCTGAGTGACGGCCATTTTGCGTGGGTCTGACGCATATTTTCCCCGAACTTGTTCTTTTTTGTGTTTAGTTCCTTCATTGCGACACGTTTTCCAAAATAAACTTAGTTTCTTTACTAAGCTGGTAGTTGCTGCCCCGCTAAGAGCGGAGTTTCTCAGAAGAAGAAGACGGTATTTTGTTTTTTTTATATCTAAGCATTCATCAAAATCGAGCTGTCGATAAAATCCTTTGTAAATCGATATTGTATGTTAATGAGATCGCTATCAATTTTGTCTACGACTCGAATCTATTAAAACATAATTTATTGGATCAATAAGTTAGCATTTTTGTGTCAACACTAGTCTTCTCATTTACCTTTTGTGAATGAGAAGTGATGACTTTTTATCACATGTGGTCAAGTTAAAAATGTAACAGTATTATATCTTGGCAATGACCATTATTTCAAGGTCATTGCCAAGATATAATACTGTTAATTTTTTAACTTGACTTTATTTATGGTCGCTCGGTACGGTTACACACGGACGCGTAAGTTAGCGTCCGTGTGTAACTGCCGCGCACTCAATACTGTTCCGTACTAATATTCACTGAGAGTTCGAAGCGTGTCATTTTCTATGAAGATATAATACTGTTACTTATTTGTACTGTGCATTTATACAGGTATGTGGCAGTAGGTCAATGATGGTCAAAGATCATGATGATTCAGTCGAGGGAGAACCCATTAGTTCCAGTACCTACTTTGTCCTATGTATTTGCAAATTATTAGTAATTAGATATTATGTAAAAACTATCACTCTAAGAGTAACGCGCAAATCAAGAAACGTACTTATGTAATTTTTGAAACATCACGTGTCGCCACTTTTATTTTATTCACTCCACACGTTTTTAAAATATTCAAAACATGTATAATGATAACGCCAGGTAAAATACGGCCCGCTACCGACAAGCGCCTCGAGTTTCGATGACTCATACTACATTCACATACTCAAATACATCAGGCCCCTAAGCCCCATTACACGATGTTTCCGTAAACGAACGCTTTTTACTCGGAAACTACATTATTATACGTGTTTTGGTGAAGATTTATGTCCATGTATGAGTGATGAATGACGATGTTTTAAATGAAAATGCTTTTAAAGTAAAGATTTTTGGTGGCGACGTTCTTAGGAACACATTTCAATGAGAACTTGATGATTGTCGAACGCGGATGGTTGCTGACACTAAAGGAAAGATCAGGGATAAACAAGGAGCTAGGATAAACAAATTGTGGGATAATGAGGTTACGTGGGAACCAGTAGATATACAAGTGAATGCACAGACTCAAAATCAAACGCAGAAAATAAATGTAGGAAGAAAATTATGAGGTGCCATTATTGACATTATTGTATACCATCGCAAATGTCTGACTAATCCTATGTCCATAAAACATGACCTTTGGGAATCCTCATAAATTAAGCTTGATCATTGTAAGTCAGGTAAAATGCCAATGCTGCATGACGAATTGGAAAAGCGCCATGTTATTGTCAACCTTACCGTGCGTATGCACTGGCGAAACATTCACGACGAAACATGTTGAAATCTCTATTTTCTGTCAATGTTCCATACAATTTTTTAAGGAACTAGAGATTTCAACATGTTTTGTCTTGAATTTTTCGCCAGTGCAAACGCACGGTTATAGTTGCAAGCGTAAGGTTGCAGTTTCATAACAACACGAGTAGTAATTATTCATGGTTAAATTCAGAAAAAAGGTGTTTTGCAGTTTTAATCACTAAGCAGCAACAAAGTCATCCTCGTGTGCCATATTCGGTCAGTATAAGTCGAACTCCAAGGATACTACGCTCCATCGTTCGCTGGCAAATCTCGAGGTTGGTCCTCTGCTGAACTGTTTAAGCGTATGTAAGGATAGGGAGAATGCAGATGTCCATTAATTTGCGTTTATCTCGTTTACAGATCTCCTTTCTTAAGGGTTTTATATAATACCGCTGAACTATATTCTATAAAGAAGGTTTTAAATTTCTGCTACAAATAGCGGGGTAATCGCGTAACACACTAACACTAGCAATGGCTTTCGCTTTGACAGTTCAACAACATTCATTGCGTTATTTATATTGTTGAGCAGACAAATTTTTCGAACCTATGACGCTATGGATTAGCAATATCCTTCAAAATCATTCAGATTGTGATTGGAAGTGTGTTACCAAAGGGTGCTGATAGAAAAGCACTTTGTTTAAAATATGACTTTGCTACATACAATGGCATGTTTATACATTTCATGCAGTTTGTATAAATTCAATAGTAGGCACCTTACTATTGAATTTATACAAACTGCAATTATTAGTATTTCTACTTTCTGTTACTACGTCTTCGTGCTGTGGTTCCATGTCTGTTTGGAGTCACGTTCCCTTATATCCAAGTTCATGGATTTAGTGACCAGTATGTCATGCGTGCACGCATTATATACTCACGATTTCCTGTACTGAGGTATCCCTCACTTCGTAACGTCAATCGTACGTTCCCCATTGATAAATGGGGAACGTTAATTTACTGGGGTATTTAATTTAATGGTCGAAAACGATAGACCACTGGAAATTGTACCTAAAATACCATACATTGTACCAGTATGCACCTGTCATCTGTGTGAAATTAAGGTGCATGGAATCCATACGTACGTTCTCCTTTGATAAATGGGGAACGTAGGTACGTATGGATTGATCCATGAACCTTAATTTCTGTTATAGTTGAATGTACCCAGCACAGGGCAATATGGTTGCCCATCACTTTCAACAAACGAAAAGTTTCACATTACATATATTCAACTAACTCATATTGGATTTCTTACCCCTTTACAAGAGACGAAAAATGTGGTGGAGTCACCCATGTCCGTTGGGGACACCAGTGTGCTCTCGTCCATTTCTAAGAACGGGAGTCAAATCATTGATGATGATACATGAGGATGATGATGCTACTCCCGCACAGACTGACCAGGAGATGATAAATGGGGAACCATTGATAAATGGGCAATGTTAATTTACGGGAGTTCATAATGGTAGATGGTCGAAAACGATAAACCATTGGAAATTGTACCTAAAATACCATACAAAATTGTACCGATACCAATTGTACCATATACTTACTCCGTATCTGTGAGTAAGTATGCGGGTAAGACAAATGCATTGTCACTTAGTTTTATTATATCTACTTTTCCATTTATGGTGAACCACAACACTTCTAGATCCTCCATGACCAACGGTCAATGAACTTGAACGCGGCAATTTTTCTCTCAAGCGGAACCACAAAATTTCAAGTAAAATACTGTCTTGAATTATGGGGCTCTTTATTGTGGTAATTTTTCTTCGTTTTTGCAAGTTGAAACCACGACATTTCGAGTAAGTAATAGCATTAATAAAATTTTGGGAGAGTCACCGACCGCTTCGTATCGCCATATTTTGGTAGAGCCTGTGGCTCATTGATTGCAAATAGATTTAAAAATATATCTCCGTTTATCTCTCAAATTGAACCTTGAACCTGCAACTCACGGACATCAACTGTTCCATTTATAAAACATTGTCCACGTCAGATAATGCATTAGTATCGTAATTATTTAAATGACCTTTGAAATTATTCTAGTGAAACATATCTCCAGCTACCGAGCGAAACAGAACAAAGGCATTTGTGTTAGAAATGAATGGCGGGAAGCGATGCCCCACTGCATGGTCTTTTGTGCTCTAATTGTGTGTACATGCAACTCTTGGACATTGTGATTTTATGGAATAATCACTTACCCGTTACCCGCGGATTTTTTTGTTTTTAATCTAGTTCTTTGTATGTTTGTAAATCGCAATAGATACTAACTAGGATAGTTTTTTTTTTTGGGCATGGCATCTCGCAGGGTTACCACTAGGGGTATTTGCTACTTAACCGGACTGTCCTGCGGAGATGCTCTAAGCTACAAACTTAAAGCCTCCAGCCAGGGGTAACTAGGATAGGCGGAAGACTGTCTTATATACTTTCAAATCACTGCATATATACAACAATGTCCCCCCGCTGCGTCATACAGATTTTCATAAGCTTTTCACCAATGGACGGAGGGATTCATGAGGAAGGTTAAAGCTTGATTCACACTTACCAGTGAAGCCACCGTTCCAACACAGTACCGGCACAGTGCAAAATATCTAATCTAACTTCTAACTAATATTATAAACGCGAAAGTTTGTAAGTATGGATGGATGGATGGATGGATGGACGGATGTTTGTTACTCTTTCACGCAAAAACTACTGAACCGATTTGGATGAAATTTGGCACACAGATAGTTTATGACCTGGCACACACATAGAATACTTTTTATCCTGATATTCCCACGGGATCGGGACTTATGCGGGTGAAACCGCGAGGCGCTGCTAGTTCTTTCGTAATTACATTCTCATGCCGGTGTCGGCACTGACACTGAGACACTGACACTGATAAGTGGGGATGCGTTCACTGTGCCGGTACTGTGTCGGAACTGTGTCGGAACGGTGGCTTCACTGATATCTATGAATCGACATTTAGACTACTCGATCTCCTTTCCCATGATCAAAGAGGCGACTTCAAAAGCACTATTTACTCCGGAGTCTATCATTACCTCACCGATACCGCTAACATCGGCGCCGGTAGAACCAGTCACCGTAATAATCTAGGCTTTAAGATGATTGCCGTGTGTGAGCAAATTACTGAACCATCGCTTAGTATGCTGAGCAGTTTCCTTTTAGTAATAACGTGTGTATAATATGGACTTTGATCTTTTATAAAATGCTATAAAAACGATTACATAGATTGCATTAGTAGCAGCAGCGTTAGTAATGATAGCGGTATTTACTTTATCCGTGTTATTCTCAGCAAGGATACTGGTAACTTCTTTACCGTCTCGATGTCTAAGGCTTTTTAAGTTCTCAATTTGTTATTATTATTTTGGTTTTGTCGAATGCTTTTGGCTACTTTGTACTAACTACCCTGTTGGTCTCGTGGTCGCAAGCGCGACTGCTGAGCGTGGGGTCCTGGGTTCGATTCCCGGGTCGGGGAATTTCTTAGTAACAGCCCGGAGTTTGGAAATTGGCGGTGTGATACCCCCGTGCCTCGGAAAGCACGTTAAGCCGTTGGACCTGTGCCTGATCTCTCTCCGTTCGTGACGGATTGCAGTCCCATCGGACTATGAGAGTGAGGGAAGAGAGAGTGCACCTATGTCTGCGCACACACTTGTGCACATATAATATCTCCCGCGCCGAAGAGTCTCCGTTGAGATTGACCGCCGTAGCCGAAAATGTGGTCTGGAGGACTATACTAATTCACGTAAGAGTGCACCTGTGTCTGCGCACACCCTTGTGCACTATAATATCCCCCGCGCCGAAGGCTAGTCTCCGTTGAGATTGACCGCCGTGGCCGAAATACGGTCTGGAGTACTATACTAGTTTACTATATATTATGCGTCCGATTTGTGCAGACTAAACAATTTTACCTTTCTTTCTTTCCTTAATAATGTTGGGCAACCAGAAATACGCTATACATAACAGGATGTATCCTGTTCGATTTCCATCTTCCAACCATGCTGCTTGACATTTTACCTTCCACATTGCTAGGGATTTTCGCTGGCGGTGTCACTGAATGGGAAAGACTGTGGGAAAGACCCTATGTTCCACGATTGCACATCTGTAGGCTACCTCAGCAGACTGATACCTGCACAGAATTTTAACAAGCCCAGAAATTCCCACTTTATATTTTACAGCCGTTTTGTTGGACACTTTTTCCTAAAGAAAATACGCCATTCTCTGAATCCATTAGGTTCTTTTCGTATCCATATACTTATAATTTTGTACGTGACAATCTTATTAATATAACCGCTGTACTACCGGAAAGCTTCTACCATAAAATAATTTATACCTCAACCTATGAAACATCCACAAAGGAATTCCCAATACCAACCGTTCGAGGAATTTCCTACAAAGCCTTTGATAACCACACATACTAATCTAAACCTTACCGTTATCAAGATAAGACCCAACATAGAACAACAGAAAATAGACCATTTAATAACACCCAGGTAAGTTTAACACGACTTATGGCCGATTCCTATAATTAACGGACCGTTATTAGTTAAAATTAAGACTCTTGTATCTTTACCAATAATGAAGCAATAACCTCATAACTTTTCATAGTAGACCCTCCCATATGGAAGTAAATATCACAGGTAAAATTAGCTTACGAATTTATTTATTTGCCCAGTTTGGCAATAAAAAATGCTACCATTGGTAAGCAAAACGATTCGTTTTTGTTTATAGGAACCGAGCATTATTTCAAAAGTCCTGTTGATCTCACAAAAGCATTCTGACGAATCTATCTTTAACTTTGCAGGTTTATTTTAAAACATGCAACGGTCGAAGTACTTTGTGATAAATGAGATTTTTTCTTCTAATGCATTTGTGAGACTATAGACATAGTATTTATTTTGTACCAAGCGATTACGTAAGGTATAATTCTCTATTTTCAATCCTTTTCCTGCTACAGAAACAGGGGAACCGATATCCTGCTGGTCGATCAGTCGCTATGAAGAAATTTGAAAACGGCATAGTTAAGACGAGGTCTTTGCTCCGCAATGGAACAGTTACAAGCTGGTATTACAAGCCAAAACAATAATAAGCCTAGTTTAATAAGCAACCCATAGAAGGTCACAATCACAACAGTGCGACAAAACGCTGGCGACAAAACGTTGCGACTTTGCGAGACAGACCACAAACCATTATTTTGCTACAAATTATTACCCCGTACTTCTCTTATCAATTCCACATTTCATTCTTTCAGTGTCTGAATCTTTCTGAAAATAAGAATCTCTGTCTCTAAAACGTTATCACGTCAGCAGTATACCATTTTTTATAAGATGGTACACATTAAATCTTATATCAGTCCACTATTTGTCTGTTAAGTGCAGCACAAACAAAAACGATAAGATAAAACTAAATTACGACTGCAATCTGCTTTTAGAAACTTAATAACCGAAGATTGTATTTCATTCTATAGGACGGTTCAGAGTAAAAAATACCTGTGATGCTACGGCTACACTTCGCGTTATCGCGAACTTTTCTTCGTGCGCTCTCTGTTGCTCAGCGAGTAATCGAGGGGTGTGCGAGAGAGAGCGGACGAAGAAAAGTTCGCGTTAGCACGAAGTGTAGCCGTAGCATGATGGATGATCGCTTAGCCTGGAAAGGAATGTGGCCTACAAAAGGGTGATAAAATGCAGTTGTCTTGACCTATTAGATCACTGACTGTCTTATGGACTGTAACCGTGTCTGGAAGCTTTTATTTAGTTATTTAGCTGTTTGTTTTTATTTCTGCTAAAGTATAGTTTTTGTTGTCATATTGGTATGTGAATAATTTATTTCATGTTTTTGTGTTTCGTAATGTTAATTACTTTGCTTATTGTATTGTATAAAATCAGAATGTTTTTCTAACTGAACAGACAGCTGTGCTGCTGGGGAGTTTGTTGCGCCACTACTTCCCGGCTAAAGCACTAAGACAGTCCTCCAAAACGCCCATCCTTCACCACTTCCTAGTGCTTTAGCTGGGAAGAAAAAGTGGCGCAACAAACTCTCCATCAGAGTGGGGACTGTCTTATGTAATTTTGACATTCAAAAAGTGCTGATCTTTCAGCCTAGTTTGAATAAATTACTTTTGATTTTGATTTATATTGCCATAATCGTACAAGCTAACAGATTAGTGTAGGTATATGTCATAATCATAACCAGAGTCCGCAAAATATGCAACTTCCTTAATAAAAAACGTTTCAATCCAACAAATCGATCAACAATTATGTAATAGTGCGCTTCTGCGTAAAATGTACGCAGAGACGGCCATCTGACCTCCACAAGCCAAGGCAATTCCGATATATTCTAAGTTAAAACTTTTTATCAAACATTTTGGTTTCGGAAGATACTGTACCTACCCGTAACAACAAAATGCATTGCAGTAGTCGTTTAGAAGGTCCTTATTCTGCAGACTTATCTATAGCTGAAGAGCTTGTTAGTTTGTTTGTTTAAACGCGCTTATCTCTGAAACTACCAGTCGGATTTGACAAAATATTAATAGCCCGATTCCTGAGGAAGGTATTAACATCACGCTAAGATCCTCAGGAGCCAAGTAAAAAAGCAAAAAGTCAGAGAGAACGCTAAACGAAAAAGAAGTAAAAGCGTGGTTGAGTGATGCAATGCTATAGTATATATTTTATGTTTAAAAACAAGAAATTTCACGCAGAAAGCTAATAATATAGAAACACTTATGAAGGTCAACACTGTCCTCATTGCAGACTTATCACCACCTACAGCTGTGTGCAATAATCACATATTAACAAGAACATATCGATCACAACAGCTCATTACGAACGACAGCTCATTTCCTAAGAACATTAACATTGCTTTCACCCTCACTCGCTCCTATATAGACTTGGGTTTCTAAGAAAAACATAATGTAACATGAAGCTCTAGTATCTATTAAATTTATCATAGTTCACACGTCTTGATTGGGTCGTTATGTCTTTCACTAACGATATTGGAGTAATACTTAGAATATCACCTGCTTCTTACCAAGTTTCTTGCCCGTTCTTCTCCATAGGAATCTACTACGCTTTAGAATGGGCAACTAGCTTCATCTTTCTCTGACTGAACCCTTGACAGTTGAAAAGTGCCTATAATTTGTTTTCTTGAAATAAATCTAACTCTCATAATATCTTTGAGAATGTGAAGTTTCTAACCTGTGAAGGAGTCTTCAACGTTGTAAAAATTAAGTTTTTAGTCTTTCCCAATCAGACATCCTAATATAGGATTGATAAATGGTATAACCCAGATAAGCTATTTGGAAATTGGAACCGGAAATACAGAGTAAGAACAGTCAATATTTATGCACCCGAGGAATGAGGTTGGTTATAAACAATAAAGTGTCCTCTAGATAAAGCGAAAGCACATGCATTTGGGGACACAATTATGCTGCTTGCTTAAAGTAGAACAGTGGTCTTATTCATAGCCCAGACAAAACGGCAAGCATACATTCAGATAATATAATATTCAGTTGCATGATATAATAAGTCTCAGTATAAGTATATACTTTGCACCAACGAAATCAATTAGTGCTACATAAGTTCGCATGTTATCAGCATACTCAATAACTCTGTCACACAAATGGGATTTGTATTGTTATTATAAATTAACGCGAAACTTGCGAGACACGTCTTCAAAAGATAAAGCTCTAAATTTAGGTTGTAGTAAACAATAATATAAAAGAAGATAGTTCTGTGAATGAGAATTTCGATAACATGGACAAATAAGATACGATTTCGGATGATGAGGAAATTGAACAGAAGGATAATGATCCATTTCCTGATATTCCAATTACTTGATACGTCAATTAGCTCAAATAGAATTAAATAATAATACATACATTAAATAATAATTGTGTCATTGTACGCTGTTACTACTGGAAATTCGTGGCTTGGATAGACTGAATTTGAAAGGTGTTGTGGCGCAACTCGGGAGAGAGATAGATGTCCAGTACTGGACCGTGATATGCTGGGCTGATTGATTGGACTGATTGAAAACGAAGAAGGTACCTTCAAAAACCTAGCTAGAAGTAGCCAAAGAAAGACCACCGAAGCAAGTTACTAAACCATAACACAACAGAAGAACATCTTAGAGCATAAAACTAAATTTTAAGTGAAGGCCGTAATCGAAAGGTGGTTTAGAGAGGCAAATCGTAAAATCCGATTAGTAAAAGCCAAAGGCTAATTACTGCAGTTAACTTCAGTCGATCGTTAAAATTAGTTTTAGTGCATAGCTTCAGTTTGAAACGAGATAGACAGATAGGTTAGCTAGTTAAGATGCAACTAATCACTCTGTATCACAATGACGCATATTTTGTAAGATGCAAGGATTGAAGTGCAAGACGAATGTAATTAGCATAAATGCTCCCACCTGTGCCCATATTTACATGTTTGGGTACAAGGTACAACATTTCTTAATACAATAGCTAAGATTTTAATGGGCCTCAGCTGTAGAATAAGTAGACCCCCTTACTTTCGTATTCGATCTTTGATTGTTTTATCAGCGCCACGATTTTTTTATGCTTAGTGCATAATACTATGAGAACTTTTTTTTTTATTCAACCATATTGGAGAAGTTCTTGGCCTGCATCTTATTTGGTGGTAAGTGATGATCAGGCCGAAGGTGGAAACGAGCTTCACCTGGAATGCTCAACCACAGAGGAACTGGCTATCTTAGGTCTAACTGCAGTAACACTCTAAAGCAGGCTTAGGCTTAAATCAAGATGAATTATCGTTCATTCTCGTGATTTGTTTAGAGTTCCCAAGACTGTAAAATAATCGTAAGTAGAAATTGTTATTATTTTCTCATGGGATATTACTATTAGTTCATTAATAGGTCTTCCATGAGTTGCACAGGCCGTGGTAGACCTAATAAGATATTTCTGTACTGTAAATAAGAATAAAGTGTACGATAAATATTGCCAACGCCGTCAAGGCTTCAAAAGATATTGAACTTTACTTATTTCGTGGTTTTAGCCTTCATTATACAAAGGCAACTTTCTCTGGCGACTGAATAGCAAATGCAGACACATAGTTGAAGCTGAAAACAAAGCTAAATAGTGATGAAAAGAGAAACGTTTCGTTGTAAATGAGAAAGGAAATTACAGATTAGAAACTAGTCTAAGGATTATATTGCAGTTTCCTTGTGTAGAACCACAGAGAAAACAAACGTACCCCTGGATTTCTTCCTTCTTTAAAAATAAATTTTGCAGATAATCCTTAATAGTATTATAAATGGGAAAGTAAGTCTGTCTGTCTGTCTGTCGCGCTTTCACGCCAAAACTACAGAACCGATTTAAATGAAATTTGGTACACAGATAGTCTAGAGCCTGATAAGGGACATAGGCATACTTTTTATCGACATACCACGCGGGCGAAGCCGCGTGTGGAAGCTAGTAATTGTATAAGTCCTTCGGGAAATTGCTATAACTGCTTTATTATTACTCTGACCGCATTCGGCTGGATTCCAACAGATTTTACTGTAGGAATTTACTGTACAATTTGTGTCGTACGGCATATCTTCATGACTTTGTCAGAAAACTAGAACTCAGTCTTAAGGACGTCAAAAACCCCACAAAATTGTAGGTGCATTACATGAGGAAAAAATGACTAGTACACGTTTAACTGGATACGTGCGGACCTAGAAGGCGGAATAACCACCTGCCAAGTCACCAGTCTAAACCAGCTCGTACCACCACACCATGTCGGGGATTTTGTCGCATTTGGTCACGCCAAATGTGACAAAATTCATGAAACATGTCTTGTGGTGCGTTTTAGCTGTCGGAGACCCATTTAGTCTCATGATTCGAAAATTGTATTATGTACCAATGTCGTTATATGCTGTAACGATTAAAAGTTTTAATGATTTTTGTGTCGCGTCGTCTTGGTAGGCTAGAACTGCTAGAAGCCGACCCAAACCAGGTATTGGTAAATATGAGGCAAGAATCTAGATTCTGGCCTCATAATTA
The DNA here is from genome assembly GCA_947363905.1 of Lithophane semibrunnea. NCBI lineage: Eukaryota > Metazoa > Arthropoda > Insecta > Lepidoptera > Noctuidae > Lithophane > Lithophane semibrunnea. The sequence goes on from OX376205.1 coordinate 14,198,053, forward strand.
CCAACGAATGGCTTGGGTACATCAATACTTTTTGATGAATTAGGTTAGGGTTAGTAACATTTCTTGTTGATAAAGTAGAATTTCGATGGCTATAAGAGTAGAGGAAGACCAAAGAAACGATGGATGGACTGTGTGAAAGATGATATGGCTAGAAAGGGGGTGACTACCGAGATGACAACTAATAGTCAAGTATGAAAGAGACATGTTGCGCCGACTCCAAATAAATTGGGATAGACATACAAGGAATTGGTGACCAATTCAACATAGTCCACGTATGTCAAAAAAAAAGTTCACAAATAAATTATAACCTCATTACTTAACTATACGGTGCAAATTACCTATCATAAACTTACGATCAACTTACATTCAAATGACGTCACATCAAAACAGCTGTTAGTTGACACAACACTATCGATCAGCCATAACAAGCCGGACGTTTCTCTTCATGAATTCAACCATTTTAATCCTTAGTAATAGGTAGGCCAATAGTATCCTTGTAATAAGTCATTATTTTTCAATTAACTTACGACAACATCCAATGTGGAGGTAGAAGACATGTCGATTGTAAAAATCCCCTCGCCACTCGAAGCTGGTACCACTTTAGTGCCACGTTTTGGCACTTTGAAGCACCCCACTAGTTTAAAAGTACGCACCATTATCACTATTTGCACAAGAAACACTTTTTTAATTCAAAACCGGTCGTGTTTACACTTCGAATAAATCAAATATGGCGGCAAAACACGATGGCCGTGCGAACGCTACGCGCATGCGCGGTTGAATGACAGTTTGGGTCATTATGGCGCGAAGCCAGTGAGGTGGTCAGGTAGTTTTTGTCTATTTTATCAGGAACTTGATGGTCAGTGATAAACCTTTTAGCATTGTTACCCAGCGGAGGTTCAAGAAGAATGGAGATATTTCAAACCCATTTTTAATTCTCACGGTTCTGATGCTTTGTGAAGCTGTAATGAATTTTAATGAGTGAAGGATTTAGTTGTCTGTTTATTATCTAGATCAGTATATGTTTTTTAAGTCTTGCATAATTTCATTTTTCATTAATATCCGTAGTAGGATTTGCTGGTTTGCGTTAATTTAGACGGCAGAACATACCTACCAAAAGTCTCGTTTATACTCAAGCATATCATATCTGTCTGTATATAGTCACTGTAGAACTGACAGACTATTCCTACACAGTAACATCTCAGTACCCAATTTATTGTACGTGCGGCTACATATCAAGCTATAAATGTCCAGTATAAGCTGACCTCTCATTGTATGGACATCCTATAGAATGCGAGATCAGCTTATACTCAAAATGAATAGCTTGATTTATGTAGCCAATTATTTTGTCAGGTCCTTTTAAAAAACTTTTTAACGTAGCCGCACACTTTGTGGTTAAAACATTATTATTTTTCACTTTTTTATTTTAGTGTTTGTACTTTTTGGTTAACGAACTGTGTCCAAATAAACGTTATTCTTCTAAATCAATGTTAAAGTATAATAAAATAATTATATAAATGCTAAATAAAATATATGAAGTAAGTAAGTTAATTGTGCAACACATGAGTTTCCCAATTACAGACATCTTGAAATAATGAAAGTAGTTTTATGATTTTGATATTCTATGAATGAATTCACTACAAATGAATAAGACTACAAACAAAAATACAATCTCCAGATGAAACAATCGTAACTGTTATGCTATTGTTATTAAAAAACAAAACGAGGAGAAAGCAGGTAAACCCATTAGCATCACACTTTGTTTATCCTTCAAACACGTTTTGTTAACTAGCAACACAGTTTTAATGGTCGCGTGCAAATCTAGCCATTTGCATATAAATCTCAGTGTTGCCAAGTGAAAGTAGCAGCGCTTGCGCAAGGACATTGATCGCAAGCACCGGTGAATGATTCATAGGAAACAATGAACTGGTCGACCGATACTTAGAAGTGGTGGGAATAGATGTAGATAGGCAAGTTGCAAAACGGTGTGAGATAACTTAGTTGATTTTTGGAGTGGACGATTGAAATACGACTTTAGAGAAACAATCTTTAGGAATGTCCAGGAGGATAACAGCGGAGGATAACAGAGGAGAGCAGTGGTGGCCAAGTGGTAACGGCCACGACTTACGAGTTGTAGGTCGTAGGTTCGAACCCTGAAAGGCGCTTTACTTTGTGTAAATTATTTCATCGCCACTGCTCTCAAAACGGTGAAGGAAAACATCGTGAGGAAACCGGCATGTCCTAGAACCAAAAATTCGAAGATATGTGACATCTACCAACCCGCACTGGGCCCGCGTGGTAGATTACGGCCCGCTCCCTTTCACAGAGAGGAGGCCTGTGTCCCAGCAGTGGGAACATTATAGGCTGATTATGGGAGGATAACAGCTGGATGAGAGTGGCTGGGTAATAATTCATGTTGATACTTGAAATTTAATTTAATTATGAGAGTGGCTGGGGATCTTAGAGTATTTAATTACAGTAGTAAGTCTAAGGGCTGATTTTATCAAAGTCAGATATCTTTTATCCGTGGAATAAATTGTCGACTTGACAGTTTTTGTACGGGAAAACTGTCAAAAATTCAAAATTTGTTCGCAGGAGAAGACTTATACTCGGTATTAAAGTTTAGTACAATTCGCCCTACGCTGAGGATCGAGTTGAATGGCAATGAATGGGGAGACCTATGTCCAGCAGTGGACTGCTTTAAGCTGATTATGATGGCTTTAAAGTTCTTTATCATTATGATGATTGTTGAAAACGAACAGGGTCAAATTTAATTAGCTAGCGAAACTCCGTGGAACATGATAAAACAAAAATAATAATTAATTTGATGATTTTTTGTGGGATTGTGGCGGTATCTACATCACCACATGCGATGCCAGAGACAACACCCGTCTGGTTGGAGGATCCTCCCTTTTCTATGGTGGATGAGTGAACTTTACACACTGTTCCTCATAACCCTAAAGGAACATCGACCTTCAGTTAGTGTAGTCACTTGTATCAGTTTAGTTTTTTTTTTGTAAACTTCGCAGTACTTATTCGTCAATGATGAATAAGTTTAATATACTTGCCGGTCTAGTCTGTAAACACCTCACCGTGAAAGCTTAGGTGAAGTGAGCTGTCAATCCCTATAGCGTCAGGTGGAGTGACAGCTCACTTTAAAGCCGTACCCTACCTCAAATTGCTTAGTATGATCCTCCGTTATGCCGAAAATACTGCAGCATTAATTTTGAAATAAATATAAGTTAAAGTTGAGGATTGATGCTAGGTCCATGTTTGGCGAAAATACGATTAGATAAAATTTTCTCGATAAAAAAAACAAAGTTACCTCTAAACAGAACTATAAACCGCTAGTATAAAAAAAATACTTCAAATTAGATCATTAAACTTTGGATAATAACTGACTGAACTATCTATAAAGCAGTTAGTTTTTTTTTAATTTTTAATTACCATTATTTTCACCGTAAAGAGCCGTCTCGCTCTCACTCAGGTTGCGAGTAGTAAGGTGCGAGAGAGATAAAATCTGAGGTAGGGTACAGCCTTAAGCTCACTTTACCTAAGTTTTCACGGTGACATTTTTACAGAATACCACTGATAAAGCTAAGCTGTACAACGAAAGAATCAACATGAATCATACCTGAAAGATTTATCTTGCTAAGACTTTAATCGAATTCATACCACATCGCTTACGACAGCACTTCAAAACCGGTTACAAGCCCGAGAATGCAATATTTATTGCGAAATGGCATCGATCCGAAATTAACATACGTCCTTCTGAGAACCGGCATTATCAATGAATAGTCATCTGCCACGTTTGCCTGTATAAAAAACAACCGACAAAACTTTTTACAAAAAAAACAACCGACTTCAAAAAAATCACTAAAAAAGTGAAAAATAACTTTAATTTCGGAAGTCGGTGGCCGAAAACGAAAATTAAAAAGCAAAGACACCGACTTCCGAAATTAAAGTTATTTTTCACTTTTTTAGTGTTTTTTTTGAAGTCGGTTGTTTTTTTGTAAAAAGTTTTTATTTTTCACTTTTTAGTGGTGGTACCTACCCCACACAAGTTACTACCTGCTATGTAAATAACAGTGAAGGAGTCTAATAATTATATCGTCTAAATAGACTGTGGGAAAAATACGTAATATCGAAGCTAGCTCAACAACTACGCAAGCAAAATTAATCAAAGTCAAAAAAGTCAAAATAACTCGACGGACTATCTCGGGAGTATACCCTTTCGAACTAAAACAGAATTTTTAAAATCGGTTCACAAACGGCGGAGTAATCGGTGGAAATACAATAAAAAAAAAAAAAAAAACAATCATCCGAACGTAGTACCTGCTCCTTTTTTGAAGTCGGTAAAAATACAGCCTTCGTTATTTTGTAGGCAGTTCGTTGAAAATTCTCTCAAGATTTCATAGAAACCACAAAATGTTGTAATTTGCTGATCACATCTGTAGATTCTTTGGTAAGTAATTTATTTTGTCTCGACGTTTACATTTTATGTTTTTTGTAGGTATTCGGATTTTTATCTTGGTTTTTAACCAATTAAGATTTATTAAAATAATGTTGCTAAAAATATTCCAAGTTTGTATTTTTCCTGTTATTAGGTTAATTAAAATAAATTTTTAGTTAAAAATTCTCGAATAGACAATTAATTAATAAAGTTATTGTAGCATAAATACTGGAAGACAGAATATAAACACGTTTTCAAACACTTTGTTTAATTTTTTGTTACTCGAATTTTGTTATACATTATGAATGTTACCAATATTTATAGTCTTGTAGATTATTTATACATGTTGGAAAATATGAATAAAAGATTAGATTTGAATAATGAATTCTAAACATTTCTATAGCTTACAATTATTCATTTCGCTTTCTACGAGTGGACGTAGAACCACTTTGAACTACCATTATTATAATTTTTTCATGAAAATTAACTAACTACAGCTGTGACAACCAATATAATATCAAAACATTCGAATAGCCTCAATTCTCCTGAACAATTTGATCTTCATTTGAAGTACAGCTAGAATCCAGTCTGCTTGAAGCGCTACATAGCGCATGTCGTGGTCCGTGTGATGACCTTCAATCCTGAACCACATCTGGAAGACGAGAAAAATATGCATTTTAGTTACTGCAATCGTTTATCTTGGTATGGGCAGAGGAAAGACTCGCATAATTATGATTATGGGATTGATAAAAAATAGTTGTGGGACGAAGAAAAATAGGGACACCCAATGAAAGGTGAATGAATAGGGATTATGTATGTATTTTTTATTTGATAGTTTACATCGTCAAATAATAAAATATCTATACATATAATAAATCTGTAGACGAGGCGTTTCTTTACAATGAAAAAAAAAAAAAGAAAAATTGGTTGGTTGTCCAAGAATAACCAACAGATTCCATTTCTACCATTTTTGGAATTTTTGTCTGTTTGTCTGTCTGTCTGTTTGTATGTTGTTTAGTTTGATTGTTCCACTATCACGTAAAAAGTACGAAATCAATATGGTTAACTTTTATACTCAAATATTGTGTGTAACTCGATGTTTCAATTAGTTTTTGTTTCATCGCAATCGCTTCAAAATATCAAAAGATATATGAATTTAAAGTGTTCAAGAAGGAATTTTCATTACGTAATGTACATCCACGTAACGACATCTATTGACGCGAAATGATACTTACTTCTTAATTACTAGGTTTGTGAGATCGTGTGTTGTTATATGACCGTCATTTTCTTTGCGCGGAAACTTAACGCGATACATTGTGTATTTGTGTATAGAATATAACTCTAAAGTTAGATTAATTAAAATTTTCCAGATGCGTTGTTTATTTATTAGTTTAGTATTAGTGCGATAGGTGGCGCTACCTATCTTTCAAATCTTGATAATCATGAAAGAATAGTGACAAATGTTAATTTCTTAAAAAATATAGGTATTTATTCTTTAATTTTTCACTTTTCTACATAGTTTATTTAGCTTACAGAGTGTTCGAACGTTTTCCCATATATTTTGACAGTATCATTTCGTGCTCGATAGATGGCGTTGTTCGTTTAATGTCATTTTCTGAATCGCGGTGTTAAGACTCTCCGTCGAAGAATGACTTTCGCCCAGGTATTCCAAATAATTTTTAGTATAGGTATCTTTGTTTTTGACTTCTTTAGTGTCGATAATATAATATAATAAATAAATAATAAATTGTTGGTTGGGTTAGGTTGTCATTCGTTGAAAGTATTGATCTTAGAGATGGGTTGTAACAGGTGAAACACGATATCTGTGATCACTGTGACTGTGACAAAAAATAACAGATCCAAATATCTGTTATTAAATCACAGCCTGTGATTTTTGATAAATACGTATCTCAATCGAATATCATCTTTATTTCTTTTGATTTAAAGTCGAAAATCGTATCTATCTGTTATAAAATCACAGCCTGTGATTTTTGTACAGACGATAAATACGTATTGACTCAATTGAATATCTTCTTTATTTCTTTTCGTTCAAGTCGAAAATCGTATCCGAAGTTTTAACAGTAACAGTCTTGAGGATCTGTGATTTTAAGTAACAGATATTTTTTATCGTTAGGAGCAATTGCTATCTGCTATTTTATAATATCTGTGATTTCTATCTGTGATGATAAATACGCCTCACTCGTTGATCTGATTGGTTTTGATTTGGTATTTTGGTTGGTTTCGTTCATTAGGTTCAAATTAAGAAGTCAAGAAACGAGTCGTTACAGATCGATTCAAACTTAATGGCGGCTCGGAAGTTAGCTTTTAGCTGCGCAGTACCCCACCCCTCACCCCCGCTGTCACATGAAATTGTTACTGCGCAGCGACTCGCCTCATGTTCCGAGCCGCCATTAAGTTTGAATCGAACTGTACTATACTTCGTAATTTGTTCGTATGATTCGTGACCGCCGCTCATTCGATTCGATCGTTGTTGGCGTGTGTAAGGCCTCGGCCTTGAATCTTGCGGGCAGCGGGGCGGATGGCGGCTCGGAAGTTAACTTTTAGCTGCGCAGTACCCCACCCCTCACCCCCGCTGTCACATGAAATTGTTACTGCGCAGCGACTCGCCTCATGTTCCGAGCCGCCATTAAGTTTGAATCAAACTGTATTATACTTCGTAATTTGTTCGTATGATTCGTGACCATCGCTCATTCGATTCGATCGTTGTTGGCATGTGTAAGGCCTCGGCCTCGAATCTTGGGGGCAGCGGGGCGGCGGCGGCGGCTGCGCGGGAGCGGGGCGGGCATCAAAGACCCGTTCTCGAAACTAGCGGGCAGATCGTGCGTCACTATAGCCGCGTAGTGTTGTGTTCACGATTATGTCGTCGAGATATTTGTTTTTATTCGCGAAAGAAATGGCTGAACAATGGCGGCAACATCTTTTTGATTCAAATTTATTCCTAACGCTCAATTTATTGTGGGCAACAACACTGCAATGCAGACGCGCGGGCGGTCACCGCTTGAATGGAGTGCACCGCTCGCTGCCCGCCGCCTCGCCGCTGCCGCGCCGCTGTTTTCGAGAACCGGTCCATTTGATTTTACGCATAAGATCCTGCTGCGCCCGCGCCGCCGCCGCCGCCGCCGCCGCCCCGCTGCCCGCAAGGTTCGAGGCAGAGGCCTTATGGTTGATTCGATTTGTTCGACTATCGGACAGCAATAAATACACAAATATTGGCACATGTTTCTGGGGAAAGTCAACAATATACATCGATAAATACGGTTCCCGAAGAAGAAGATGCCACACACTATCCAGTAGAGTTCTTAGAATCCCTTAACACACCCGGTCTTTCAGCACACAAAATTTGTTTAAAAGTCGGAGTGCCAATAATTCTTCTCAGAAATTTAAGTCCTCCCAAACTTTGCAACGGCACTCGGCTCATAGTCACCAATCACCAACAAAACGTCATCGAAGCCGAAATCTTAACAGGTTGCGGCGCCGGTGATGTTGTTTTTATTCCAAGAATTCCTCTCATTCCCAATAATTTCCCGTTTAGTTTTAAGCGTGTGCAATTCCCCGTCAGCCTGTGTTACGCCATGACCATTAACAAAGCTCAGGGCCAGACATTATCCGTTGCGGGGGTGGATCTTAGTATTGGTTGCTTTTCCCACGGCCAACTTTATGTAGCTCTTTCGCGTGTGATCAACCCTAGCAACTTTTTTGTGTACGCTCCAGGTGGTTCCACCGCTAATATTTTATAAAGAGAAGCATTTTCTTAAATAAAAACACAAGTTTTTTGGCAGTTTCTTACTAGGAAATATCACCAGGCCTGGTCGAAAGATTCCCCCTTTTTAAATGAAGGTACAACTTTTCTAAGCGACATATTATTGTTTTCCGACATCCATGCGAACGAAGTCGCGGGCACAGCTAGTATATAATAAATGTTAAAAATACCCAACCGACCTAAACGCCGTCCGTTTTTTTTATTATTATTATTATTATTAATGTCAAACACTCCTACAAAACACATCAAGACATTTTGATTGTTGTCAAAGCCTGTTACATCACATCCGCTCTGACCAATAGCATCGCTTTTCAAGTATTTGAATTTCCCACAGTTTTTTGGCACTTTAAAAAAAATAATTTCTCGCTTTAAAGAAATATTATTTAAAAATATTGATGGAGGCATAATTCTGAAGTAACATAGTTTATAAAAAAAAGACTTAACCCTTATTTGAATCACATGCATATTATTCCCTATTGTGAGAGATGATAATCTATATATATAAAAGAAAGTCGTGTTAGTTACTCCACTTATAACTCAAGAACGGCAAAACCGATTTAGCTGAAAATTGGCAGGGAGGTAGTTTAGAGCCAGGAGAAGGACATAGGACTTTTTATCACGAAAAAAAAAATTATGAAGAAAAATCGTTTTCTCATACATTCTGTATAGAATGGGTTTTTTGATAATATCTCGGTAGATAGGTAGGTAGGTGTAGGTAGGGTAGGTAGGTAGGTAGGTGTAGGTAGGGTAGGTAGGTAGGTAGGTAGGGTAGGGTAGGTAGGTAGGTAGGTAGGGTAGGTAGGTAGGGTAGGGTAGGTAGGTAAGTAGGTAGGGTAGGTAGATAGGCAGGTAGGTAGGGTAGGGTAGGTAGCTAGGTAGGTAGGTAGGTAGGTAGGTTAGGGTAGGTAGGTAGGGTAGGTAGGTATGGTAGGTAGGGTAAGTAGGTAGGGTAGGTAGGTAGGGTAGGTAGGTAGGTAGGGTAGGGCAGGGTAGGTAGGGGTAGGGTAGGTAGGTAGGGTAGGTAGGTATGGTAGGTAGGGTAAGTAGGTAGGGTAGGTAGGTAGGGTAGGTAGGTAGGGTAGGTAGGTAGGTAGGGTAGGTGCGCCGTAGATATGTACTTGCTACCCGTGCGAAGCCGGGGCGAGCAGCTAGTTTATGAATGAAAAGAAAGTAAATGATAACGTGACAGCTAACAGGTAAAATTTTGAGTCGACCCCAAGTAACATGGGATACGGGCAAGCAGAAGAAGTTTAGTTACTGATGTTGCTCAGGAAAAGGTAGGTGCTTTTTTTTTTCAGGATGGGAAATCATCAAATGACTTCTCCCGCTTTGGACGGAGCGGGAGGGCGTGTCAGACTTTTACCGACTAAAACCCACCCGTGTTCCTTCAGTTGCCTGTTGCCAAGGGCCCCAGTATCCCTTTCGGACTTTCCCGCAGCCAAAAATTGCATAATATCGGTTAATCTGAGAGTATGTGCACGGGAAAATCTATCTAGTGTGAGGCAATGTAGATTGATCACCAATGCAATGGTGCAGTGATAGTTCCGTCACCTATTACGGTACAAAAGATACAGGCCTGTGACAGACGGATGGACAGTGGAGCGGTAATAGGGTCCAGGGGGCCCACCACCACCGCTTACAGCAGTATTATTCTAATATTACTTCAGTGTAGGAAAGAAATGAAGCTCTATAAGACGTATAGCTCCATCTCTTTCCCCCACGAAGTACAGGCACCCTTTGGGTAGGCAACCCTGTTACATTAATAAGGTGAAATGTGACTATGCAACATAATTCATGTATTAGATTTATAACGTACGCAAAATACGCGCTTTGACGTGGAGTTGCGGATACCAGCCCGTATTACCTACCTATTACCTACATTTATAACGTCAGTGCGTATGTTTCACAATAATATTTGTAGGTACTTATTAGGTGTGGTTTTAGTTAATTAAACATACAATTAGGGAAAAGCCTCAAGCTATTGCGGAAACCTATGTCAGTTATGGACGCACAATATTTTATTAAATTATACCTATTATAAAACAGTTACGTGACTTAAAACACGAATCATAACTCTATTTATAACACACACACACCCTCACATATTTAATTTTTAAGTTTATTTTGTAAAATAACTTGCTGAGAAAGAGCGGAGTCTCCTAATACAGGCATTTTTTGCTTAAAAGGAGGCTCCAATCACTAATGTTTTGTTTTATTATGGTTGCGAAATAAACAATTTTTAATTTTTTATAAACTTAAAAATATTACATCACGCCTGTAATCCCCGAAGGGTCAGTTTTCACCAGACAGGGCAGACATTTCACCAGTTATGTTTAATTCCCATGTAATACGGGCGAGCCTATATATTGCATCAGCCGGTCACAAATCCAGACTCCAGGCTGCTACTGAGAAATTCCAGATGGAATAACCCAATAACACTTTGCCCGACCCGGGTATTGAACCCAGGACCTCATGCTCAGCAGTAGCGCTTGAGACCACTGGACCAACGAGGCAGAACTTAAAATATCTGTGCTGTAAAATGATGGAAAGGGAGACTGAGAAATCGAAGTAGTTAACTGACCTGATTAGCATAACGGCATAAGAAAAAGCTATTGTGACTAAGTACAATAGGATTTGTTATTGTTTTTAACCGCGACCGGGAATCTCTTGGCCTGCTTCTCACCTGATAGTAGTTGATGATCAGGCCGAAGGTGGAAGTGAGCTTCACCCGGAATCCTCAACCACAGGGGAGCTGGCTATCTTACCTCTAACTGCCGAAACACAACAATGCTGATAATATTGTTGTTATGGTGACAGACTTAGATAAGATGTTGGTCTGGTAGCCAGCCAGGCGGACTTAGAACAAGCCCTACCACCAACCAAACCGAGCAGAAAATTTTGCCCCCACTGGGAATAGAACCCGGAACCTCTGGGTCTCAGACAGGTGAACTAACCACTAGACCACAGATGCGGTTAAGGCTGCGTTTTCACCAGAGATGTGCGATGGAAATACGTCGTGCGAGGATGTCTAGCTATGCTGTGAAAATGTGTGGGGGTTTCCACCAAAGCTGTGCGATGAAAATGTGCCTACGAGGATGTGTAGCAGAGCTGTGAAAATGCGCATTAATGTGTGGTGCGAGGATGGATGGACTGGCTGGTACAGTATGCGCAAACCTCGCAACACATCCTTCTCAACACAAATTCCTCGCAACACATCCCTCGCTTGTTTTGTATGAAAAAAATCTAGCTCCGCTGAGCCGTTTCCACCAGAGCTCCGCAGAGCAGTAAATGAAGCGATTCTATTGGTTCTTTACAAACACATCCCTCGCTACGCATCCTCGCACATCTCTGGTGGAAACGCAGCCTAAAACAGGCGGTTTTATTTCAATTTCGTAAAGTTAGCTACCGGTTGTATTGTTATTAATTTTAGCAAGTTATTTTTACCTACTTACATTATTAGCTGGCGTTACGCCACTACGCGTTACCACGTCGCTTTAGACTAATTTATTGTTTTAATTTTGCGTAACATGTATATTTTAATACAATTTATTATGACACGTGTCACGTAGGACATGATGCGTTGGTATGGCCCCAATAACAGGACAGTGGGCTTTTCTAAGATTATATTCAATACCTAGGTACTACTATAGGCTCGAGCTCGTGGCTAAGTAAAAACAGCCGCATGGGTCGATTCATCAGGTCGTATTATAATATCTGTGATCAGGTTAAGCTACTTGGCCCAGAATTCGGCTACGTGTGTGGCGCCATCATTAGCGTCTGTGGCAGCATCTACATCACCACATGCTTACTACGCATCAAAGCCCTGACGTCACACAAAAATCCTGACGTCACATAAATCCTGCATCGCGCAATAAGAGTTTACCGCGCTATGGACATATAAACAAGATTCTGACATCAATCGTTGGGTAATTGTCCGCCAGACACAAGACCCGTCTGGTCGGAGGATCCTCCCTTTTCTATAGAGGATGAGTGAACTTTACACCCTGTTCTTCATTCCCACCTCATCCTTCACCCCCAAACGTCCATCAATTCCTGTAATGTGCAGCTGACAGGACTCGCAGGACATGATATTAATTTATCGTTTGTGGAACAGCACGACATTACACTTCAAGGCAGAGTCGTCTGTGAATCTCCACCTGACAAGTTTTCCTTGCTTCGACCAAGAGTCTGTTTAAAGACTTCCAGGTTACCTAAGGCAACTCGTGTCCAGGTGGGGAGATCCTCAGCAGATAGAACGAATGGTTTGGGTAAGGAAGTACCATCTCGTCACAGCTTCAGTCTTGCTTTTCTGTTTCGGCTTTACAGCCTTTGTAGCACAAGGATGTTGTTATGCATAGGGTGTCGTGAAAAATGCACTTAAATGGAAGTATATAACTAAACGAACATAATATAATGTCATAGATACCTACCAAAGGAAAGACAAAGCCGACTCTGCACCTAACCATATAGAATATAATACTATCACCATGATTAATCAAACCACAATGCACAGGCTGGGTTTTGAACAATGTGTACCTATTCTATACATTCATTGTACATCCATGTCCATCCATTTCAATACGTCATTGTAGGCAGTAATTAGGGTAGCAACTGTTAATAAATATCATCCATTTTAGGACAAAAAAAAGCTTTGTTTTGGTAAAATAAATGATGTTATACATGGTGAATACAATGATTAGGAACAATGGTTGTTGACAATAAAATGGTTCCTTGTCCGTGTATACTTTATCTTTGATTTTTTTCTGGGGCTGATTATACCTACTTCCCTGGACAAGTTCTTTTACTAGACCGCGGCCGATTAACGACACCGCACCGTGACATAATGTTGAGACTTACCTACTTACCTAGTCTTAAGCCCGTTACAGAACCTCGCTCAAAACTCAAGCATTACTTAAAACTAGTTTCAACCAATCGAAACGCTTTAAACGAGTTTCAAGTAATGCTTGAGTTTTGGGTGAGGTTTTGTAATACGGGTCTTTATTCTTTGCGCTTGATAAAAATAATGATTTTTCCTGGTTTACTTGTTCGACTTACCCTCGGCACACCTCGTTTTTCTGGGGGGTCAATATGCTTGTCTTGAAGTGTGAAGAAGACTGATACTGTAGCCTGAGGTATGGGGTACGCGACTGTCGGCTGGCTGAAGATAGCCTGCAATGCAAATCGATCTATAAATTCTAATCAAAATGATCCATCAGCCAGCAGTCTGGGGTCAATAGATCATAAAATAAACTTGATCATTGCTAATTGTGGGGCTTGCGATATTCGCTACACTGGACGGTCAAAAGAGGATACCATAAACAGCCTACAATGTTCCCACTGCTAGGTTATACCAGGGCCCAGTGCGGGTTGGTAGATGGCACATGTCTTAATGATGAATTTTTGGTTCTAGGACCTGCCGGTTTCCTCACGATGTTTTCCTGCACCGTTTTGAGACCACCACTGCGGTGATGAAATTATTTACACAATCTACTTAAAAATCGACAATTGGGTAAGTATCAATAGTCTCAATACAATAGTTCTTTAAAGATTCCTCCGACTGCACGAGATTGTTTATAGTGGAGACAGAAATAGGTCATCTTGTTTCCATCTTTTGAAAGCTCACCTTTTACGCAGTCGGTTTTTTTTTTTTAATTACTTTCTGTTGACGATCTTTATAACTTTTTTGAAAACGTATACACTCGCAACGCGCCCTGGTGCTTAAAAAGGGTCAACATAATAAGTTCATCATCATTATAATCATTATCCATAGCCGGACTTCATTTTCATCTTTTTCTACTTGCGCCAATATCGACGCTGCTGTACCTATTTCACCCAGGTTCGACCCGTAATAGTTAAGTTATTACCTCAAAATAGTAATACTGAGACACTTCATTCCTAGATCCTCCCATGTACCTAACGAAGTACTTGAAAGTTTCCCCGAGGTTCCAGTCATACTCAATGGTCTCGTTGATGAATTTCTCACTGGTAATCGCGTATGGCGGTCGAATGTTCTTCAGAGAAAGCTTGACATTGGTAGCAAAGTCGCGACTGGCTGGAATTTGATATACATTATAATAACATTGATGATATAATCATCGCCAAAATTAAATAAATAAACACTTATGTGCAAAAGCTAGAATGAGTAAAATAAAATGGGATTATGATGTTAATAAAGATGATGAGGGTGGTATACCGTTCAATGTTAAAATGGAGATGAAATATTTAGCACTTTCACATGCTTATGGTTTGTCTCGCACTGGTGATTGATAGGCTTTTGTCAAACTTATGCATAGCACAAACGTCGCGGGAAAGCGACACTCTCGTTCATTTACATAAACGGTTCTGCTCGTTAATAGATGTCATAAAACCGCAATGTGACGTTCGAGTGAGGTAGCGTGACGTCTGCACTAAACAATCGCTGAGACTTGATGCTCAGTAGTTCCTATTGGATTGGACTGCAACTACCAAAAAGGAGGAGCATAGCAGTAACAAAATACCACTTCATTCTTATTGAATCAATCAATCTGCCTATCCTTTTCTCAACTATGTTGGGGTCGGCTTCCAGTCTAACCGGATGCAGCTGAATACTAGTGTTTTACATGGAGCGATTGCCTATCTAACGTACATAACCCAGTAACTGGGTCATACGATATCCCTTGGTAAGACTTGTTTTCAGACTTTCGGGCTTCTGACGACCAGTAACGACTGTCAAAGATCCACGAATGACAGCCGGAACCAATGGCTTGCTTTCCGAAGCACGGAGGAGTCTCGGTATGTAAATAAAAATAGAATAGTAGGGAATATGCATGTGATTCAAATATGGGTCAGATATTTTTTTTTATAAACTATGTTATTTCAGAATTATGCCTCCATCAATATTTTTGAATAAAATTTCTATTTGAGCGAGAAATTAATTTTTAAAAAGTCCCAAATAACTGTGGGTATTTCAAATACTTGAAAAGGCTAAGAGCGGATGTGACGTAACAATCCGGGATAACAAACAAAATGTCAATGTCAAGTCAATCAACAAGTGTCAAGTCAATGTCAAACGCTCATAGAAAAAGGAGTGTTTGACGTTGACTTGACAGTTGCTTGTCTGTTTTCACAGACGGTGACGTCACCACACCAAGCGCGCCAAATGGAGGGCGTTTAAATAGCCCGGATCGGTTGGATATTTTTAAACATTTTTTTAACAACTTTAAATTGCTTTTCTGCCGTCAATTTTTTTTAAACTATTATTTGACGATGTAAACTATCGAATAAAAAGATTAAAAAAATACATGCATATTCCCTATTGGAGGGAGTAAATTTTGTGGTGAATTCCGAATTCGGAACATGTTTAGAGTATTCAAGATCTAAAAACGACAGCGACTTACTTGTTCGGAAAGTTTTGTATCTTTAATGCGTGTGACCACCACCATATTTGGATTTTTTCTTCAGACAAATTCGAGAAACTTGTCTGAAGAAAAGTTAATTTCAATTTGTACGCAATCGGACCGGTAACTGAAATCAAAAGATTTACAGACTTGAACCCCTGAGAAGACGTGAGAGTATACAGGGTGTTCGGGTAAACAGCGTTATCCTTGAAACCAGTGGTTTGGTGTAAATTAAAGAACGTAAAATCAATGGAAAACTACGACTTTTTTCTAAATTACTTTTTACCATTTGAGTATTTCACCCTTTCATCTATGCGCTAGGGCAACGAACTTGCGTCTCAACACGGGTGGGGGCCGTGAGACGTGACCTGGGCCGTGAGCGCGACTCCTGTCTCAGTCAGTCAGCTGTTTCGCTAGCAAGCACGGTGTCGCATAGAAACTTTTTAAAATCTTTTAATGAAAATAACGTTTTTTTTTTTTTGTTACTCGGTCATTTATTTTTATATTTAAGTCAACTACCCATGATTTGAATGACAAGAGTGTTTACCCTTACACCCTGTATTGTTCAATATTATATTGTACATACATAACCGTCATCCCTCTGGTCCCTAAAGGGTTAGGTACAGGTGTTGGTACTGTCATGCAGCCAAAGTTCTTCAAAGACGGTTTCTGGGGTTCCCATGACTCAGGAGAGCATGTTTGTGCACAAATTCCGTCTCCACGCTGCAACTGAGAATGTCCCGAACAGAAAGTTCGATTAGATAGCCAGATCTGGGGATATCAGTCGGATATGACGAATCAGTCAGAGTTAGGGAAACAATTTCAGATTCCCACATCGCACTGAAGATGTGTGGAAGTGCAACAATTGAGAGAAAACCGGCAATAATGTGGACCAAGCGAAATTTTCTATACCAAAGGACCCTAATTGCGTAATACATAATCAATCAGAATCGGAATCGGTATGAAACAAATTGCGTATCCATTACTTCATAAGTTCGACAAAAAAATCCGCTCAACCGCTTAAATAACGCAATGAATGTTGTTGAACTGTCAAAATGAAACAGATTAGTCTTAATCGGTTACGAAAATAAGTTACGCAGATAAATAGCAAGTTCAAATTTAGTCCCCTATTAAGATATACTTATCTGAAGAGTTAGGGTCGCAAACTGAGTGTACTACGAGCAAAACGTGCCTCTTAAGTTTTGTTTTAAATATTACTAACACACTTCTTTAAGTCCTCCGGTGAGGAACTTTTATCGCTTAATACTCCTAAAACAGGATTAGCGTTTGACATGCTCAGAAAATACCACCAGATTCAAATCAATTTTAAAACCAATGTATAATATTTTACCTAATAAAAATGTTGATTTTTTAGAATTATAACCGTTTATACATTCATTAATTTTAAAAGTTAAAAAAAAAAAAACAACTACATAACCTATGCCTATAATTCCAGTGCGAGAAAACGATATAAGCTGAGCATATGACAGTACCGTGTGTTTTGTATCAGTAGAGATGCAACTTATTTTTTTTTCTAGCGATTGCATCATTGCCCGAACCGTGGTGCTGTACTCACTCGCAAGTTGCTTGAGGGTCAATCGCGTCCCGAGCATTTCCTTCGCTCGGTTTATCACAGACACCACGGTGTCAATAGCCTGTTCTTCATACGATTTTATTTCGGGAACATTCATGTTGGAATGCTTTGAGGGCTTTTTCTATTGAATTATTTGGTTTTGACAAAGGGGTTGGCTGCGGTTGGCTGTGTCACGTCATTGTAGCGTTTTTGTTTTTTTTAATGTGTTTTTTTTTTGTTAATGGCTTTGTACAAAGTTTTCTAATTATGTTGTAAAGTTTTCTAGGTTGTTTCAAGAAGTTTTTATTCAATGGTGAAATGTGAACTTGTTGCTGCATCCTGTGAGCTTGTTTCAATGAAATTGCCATGGATGATATTTGAACATAATACATTGGTTAAAGGATTACAAATAATTGTTTTTAAATAGATAGGACAAAACGTCAAGCCTGTTAGGTAACCTAATTGCTAAAACTTAAATAGATGGTACATTTTAATATTTCTGATGATCGAAATCCCGGAAATAATTAACAAGTCCTAAATAATTGTATTGCATAGCCCTTAGGAATGTATGAATTGTCATGCTTTTCATCCGTATATGGACATAAACTTAATTTGAATTATGTTACTAAGGAAAATGCGTAATGCCTAGTAAAGTTACGCATTTTCCCCTCCGCGTCACATAATAATGGTCTTTTTACGTTACTATAGTTGTCGTGTTTTAGCACGGCAAAATAGCGGTCTTTGGTTTTTCCCTAAATTTTCTCTCCGTAGCAACTCAAACAATTCACTATGTATGGTTTTTCGTTATAGGAAAATGTTGAAGATCACGATAGATATTGATTCAGGGCGTTAACGGACTTTATTTTCATTTTTTTTAATAAAAACTGCTAGAAAATGTACGTGGGTCAATGACCGCTATTGCTATGCTAAAATGCGACAACTATAGCCCTATTTAACTGATATAGGCTCAGTGTGTATTTCGTCAGTTAAGGCTGTACCCTACCTCAGATTTTATGTCGCTCGCACCATAGTACTCGCGACCTGAGTAGGAGAGCGAGAGGAGTGAGTGAGAGCGAGACGGAGTGGGACGCTAGCGGCTCTCAAGCGTCGACAAGTTTAGGTAATTGCTTTTTACGGTGAAAATAAAGGTAATTTAAAAACAAAAACAAGACCTGCTTTATAGATAGTTCAGTTATTATGCAAAGTTTCATGATCTAATTTGAAGTATTTTCGGAATACCAGCGGTTTATAGTTTCTGTTTAGAGGTAACTTTGAAACTGTTTTTCTATGGATTTTTTTTATGTAATCGTGTTTTCGCCAAACATAGGACCTAGCATCAATCCTCAACTTTAACATATATTTATTTCAAAATGAATGCTGCAGTATTTTCGGCATAATGGAGGATCATGCTAAGCAATTTGAAGTAGGGTGCGCCCTAACGTAATTGCTGATAGCGTCACATGTCTGACTTTCCTGTTATTGTTATAACGATTATTATAGGTACACTGTTTCCGTGGTTATGGGAAAATATTATACAAAAACGTAGAAAGTTATACATGTTTGCCGTCACGTTCCTTTTGAGAAAGCTGCGAAATTGGTTGCGCAAAGTAAGGTAAGGTAACGTATAAAATAAAATTATTACCGAGAGTTTTATCCAACTAACGTCAATCAACAATCATTCTAATGTATACTTTAAAACAATGAGTTATGAGTTACCTACATTGCAGTGACTTAGGTTTTACGTCATACAAAGCCTTCGGCCTCCGCGATTGAAGAACGTCCTTACCAAGGCGTAGGGCAGTGGTCAGTTAAGGCTCATACATACTGGTGCCATACGTCGCGCGACGCGAATTTTAAAAAACAATTTCTGAGAAAACTTCACAATGCGGCGGCGTCGCGTCTCGCGACATCGTGACGTCGCGCCTGTATGTAAGAGCCTTTAGTAATAGTTAGGTATCTTAATAAACCAGATGGCAGATTGATAAATTGTGATTACAGTGAAAGCCAAAACTATACAGGAACAATGTTTTTATCATAAAATACATCGAGAATGGGTGAATGAATTTAATTCATGGGCACTGTGGGACAAACCCTGAAATCGCGAAAAAAAATCAGCTGTTCCCTACATTTTGACGAGCTATGCGAACATAAATGTAGGGACCAGCTGTTTCTTGTTTCACGATTTTCGGTTCGGTCCCATAGTGAAAGTTGTTCATAATGATGAGTACAATGACCTCTTAAGAGAATACACGTGAAATTAATTTCACCCTGTATATTATAAATCAAGAACTATCTTCCCTGCTCTGTGCGAGTCTAAACGTTACTGATTAATGAAAGCTAATGTTATCAAATACTAATATACGTTTATAAACAATCATTTTCCTTTAATTATTGACGTAGGGTAGGTACTCATGCTTTTTATCTTATCAATCCGATTCAGCTGCTTAGCACGCCCAAACACCTGACAATAGATAAACAAAATGCAGGTGTCAATGATATAATTAGACTCTCTTATCAAAAATCATGATTATATTATTATCACTTTACATTGTCGTGATTATCACCAATTACCAACAATCATATTTTTTTTGGCGTAATTTTTACGACTATGTTTTTGGATCCGTATTTGGCTGTGTATTAAAGGCGCCTGCAGACAGGCGCGACGCGATTTTGGTAGAACAATTTCCATGAAGTTTTCATAGAATTTTTTCTACAACAGTCGCGTCGCGGTTTTCTGCAGGATTCTTAAAATGTCGTCGAATACTTTACTATTAAATCAAATCAAATAATTTATTTGCTTCAAAACTATTATATAATACTATTATAATTAACTATTATTTTAACTGCCCCGTTGGTCTCGTGGTCGCAAGCGCGACTGCAGAGCGTGGGATCCTGGGTTCGATTCCCGGGTCGGGCAAAGTGTTATTGGATTTTTCCATTAGGAATTTCATAGTAACAGCCCGGAGTTTGGAAGTTGGCGGTGTGATATCCCCGTGCCTCGGAAAGCACGTTAAGCCATTGGTTCTACGCCTGATCTCTCTCCGGTCGTGTCGGATTACCAACCCATCGGACTATGAGAGT
The DNA here is from genome assembly GCA_947363905.1 of Lithophane semibrunnea. NCBI lineage: Eukaryota > Metazoa > Arthropoda > Insecta > Lepidoptera > Noctuidae > Lithophane > Lithophane semibrunnea. Next base: position 14,218,314 of record OX376205.1, read on the forward strand.
GAGGGAAGAGAGAGTGCACTTATGTCTGCGCAAGCACTTGTGCACTATAATATCTCCCGCGCCGAAGGCTAGTCTCCGTTGAGATTGGCCGCCGTGGCCGAAAATACGGTCTGGAGGACTATTATTATTATAATTATGTATGTTTATTTGGCAAACCATTTAATGACACGGATAAATAATTAAATAAACACGAATAGTTTTACCTTAACTGTTATAATAGATATAATATTAATTTTCGACTCCAAAAAACGAGCTTTTTAATGCATTTTATTACCACGCTTAAATTACTCAAGTCACGTCAGCGATTTCACACCATTAAAGTCCAGTTTTAGCCAGGGTATTTTCTTGACGTATTAATGAGACTTTACCCCAAAATAAACTCACAGACAAACAAATCTGAACCCTAATAGAAAAACAAACCACAAACAAAACACAATACCTCCAAAATATCTCTTACCTACTTCAAAGTAACTTAATTTTATGTACAGAATGCGTAGTTGACGGCTATGTGATGGGGTTTTGTGACGGCTATGTGATGGGGTGTAAAGTTCACTCATCCACCATAGAAAAGGGAGGATCCTCCTACCAGATGGGTGTTGTGTCTGACGGGTAACTGCCTAACGATTGATGTTGGGTTCTTGTCTATAAATGTCTACTGCCCGGTAAACTTTAATTGCGCGATGCAGGATTTATGTGACGTCAGGATTTTTGTGTGACGTCAAGTATTTGATGCGTAGTTCGCATGTGGCGATGTAGATACCGCCACAGGTTTCTTTACACCCTGTACATAATATGTTATAATATTCAATGTTATCCCACGGATGACCCATATTCCTGCACTAAGAATGAACTCAAGTACACCTCTGCTTCTGAGAACTCATTTACTATGCATACTACCGCCCGCGGTCGCCTTGTGTCCTCCTAAGCGCCAGTAGTAAGGTGAGTCATCACTGGCGCGAGCGCACGCGCAACTTTAGTGTCTATATAATCTGAATGCGTCAGTGCGAAAGTAAGTAATATGTATTTTGTATAGTATGAGTCATCAATGGCTTCTTAAGAATGTTGGCTGTATTCAAGAATATGAATGCCTTTAGATTAAGTATTGTACTTATTATACATATGTATGTACTTAACTGAGTAGTGAGTTGTGGTGGCCCAGTGGTAAGTGCCGCGACTTAGGAGTTGTATGTCGTAGGTTTGAACTTTGATAGGCGCTCTAAATTGCACATTGTGTAAATTATTTCATCACCACTGCTCTCAAAACGGTGAAAGAAAACATTGTCAGGAAACCGGTTTATCCTAGAACCAAACATTAGAAGACATGTGACATAATCTACCAACCCGCACTGGGTCCGTGGTTAGGATTACGGCCCACTCCTTCTCACAGAGAGGAGTTGTAGAGAGTAATGTTCCCATTACAGGCTAATTATGTTATACATACCTGCATACCTGGCCCGCAGTATTACATGTATACTATGACAGGCCTTTGCAAATATAGTATTTATTTTTCTTGTTTGGTTTCTACACAAGGCTACACATCAAGCTATATTCAGTATTAGCTGACCTCGCATTATACGGAAATCCTATACAATGTGAGATCAGCTTAGACTGGAAATATGTACCATGATGTGTAGCCGTGTACATATTTGCTATACGGCTCCTCTGTTCGTTTTTATTTTTATCAGACGTTAGCTTCTTTGACTAAGTATTGCTCATCCTCGTGACCCTTCTGCTCTTATCTCAATTAATTTGGGTCGGTGCAGCGTGCTTTATTTTTATTAGTTCTCCATCAGCCGTCATCTGATTGTGCATCCCATTTTAATAATCATAATTTCGTTTTTTTGCCTATGATATATTTTATATACAGGGTGTAAGGGTAAACACTGTTGTCACTCAAATCATGATGGGTAGATAAAAATAAATGACCGAGTCGCAACAAAAAAAAAACGTTATTTTCATTAAAAGATTACCGGTTTCTATCCGATACCGTCCGCAAATCCATGGATATGCGTCCGAGGTCGCTGCCCCTCCTACCTATCTACACAACACAAGAATAAATACACAATAGGGTCGCTCTCGCGGCCGGTTAGGTAATGGCCCGCGCCCCCCGCCCGTGGTGAGACGTAAGTTCGTTGCCCTTGCTCGTATGGTGAAATACTCTTGTGGAAAAATGTAGACTTTCTTTTTTTTAAAAAGTTGTAATTTTCCTTTGATATTACGTTCTATAAATGAAACCAAACCACTGGTTTCAAGGATAACGGTGTTTACCCTAACACCCTATATGTAGATACCCCGGACTACTTTTTTACAACCTTATCACAGGGGGCGACCTGTGATAAGGGTGGAAAAAAGGAGTACGGGTTTTTTTTCATTTTACCATAACACATTGTGCACCTTCATAAAAGGGCAGGGTTGAGTGCACAGCAGTGCTCAGAAAGGAACAATCTATGTACACGCGGCTACGCATCAAGCTATACATTTCCAGTATAAGCTGACCTCGCATTGTACGGAAATCCTATACAATGCGAGGTCAGCTTATACTGGAAATGTATAGCTTGATGTGTAGCCGTGTGTACTTTAATCTGTACAAATCTCTAATCTTGACTTGGTTATTCCATAAATCGTTTTCGGGTGACCACTGAAAATCAGCGCTGTGCTCTGGGTCTATAGCACACACAGCGAAGTAACAGCGTGCAACGGACTATTAAATTTATTTTCTGTGTTCGTGACTATTAAAACTGTTATTGTTTTATTTTATTTTTATTTTATTAGAGATACTATCTTATCTTTTTGTGTGCACGTGTTTAAATGACAAATAAATATATTTGTCTTTCTATATATATTTCTACCGCGACATGAAAATAATGTTTTAAGCACACGTATAAGCACTACATGAGATCATGCCGATCCTGTGCATGGTATTTTGACTTATTGGCTCGTCGTCAATCAGGCGGCAATCTAACGGAAGCACGTAACCGGATCAGCACAGCACCTATGAGGCGACACCCTGCTTAGGTAAGCGGCGTGTCGCCCCGCTTACGGCACGGGGGCCGACCACTCGCTGTGTGCTGGGTAGAGTTCGATTCAAACTTAATGGTGGCTTGGAAGTTAGCTTCTCGTTGCGCAGTACTCCACCGCTCACCCCCGCTGACACATGAAATTGTTACAGCGCAGTGACTCGCCTCATTTTCAAACTGTAAGACCGTAGACGTAAGCTCGCCGTAAGCGGTGTTCGCCCCGCTGCGCCGTAAGCTCGGTGACTGCTGTTTACTAGCATGCCCTGCCCATGCTTGTTTATGTATGGAGTTTCAGAGAAAGAATCCTGAACGACTTGAGTTGAGGAGATGCTAATCCCGTGCAGTGCTTATAAGTGTGCCTTAAAAGTAATGACTATTTATGAGAATTAATTGAGCGCTAATGTTCAAGGACTTTTAAATGAATACGAGTACCTAGTACAACTACCCTTTGTACTGTTATGTTGACTGTATCTAATGATTCACTCTTCTGAAAATATTGACATAAAATGTTCTTATGTACTTGAATAAAATTATTAAATACACATCAATTGTGTTATTATGTATATAAGCAGTAATTTATATGGCTTTAGTTATTTATTATATTATGAGTCAGACATACCACACAAAACACAATAAGTAGCTGTATTTACTCATTTAAAACTCTATATAATAAGTATTTCCACTAGGTGTTTTCGTGGTCTACAGTTGGGCAAAGTAACCTCTTACTGGTGGCCACTTAGGGGTTTATTTATAACTTAATACTTGAGGATGGATGGCGCCGCCGAGGCCGGCTTAGGAGGAGGTGGTGAGACGACCCAAACGGGTACCGTAAGGGTTGGATCGATGTGGCTCTAGAAAAGGATGCATACCTGAGATCCTACTACCACCGCTTACAGCAGTATTATTTTAATCTTATTTACGTGGGGGAAGAAATGGAGCTATACGTCCTGCAGGCGTAGCATGAGCACCGTTTTGTCGACGGAAGAGTAGACAAAAATGACGTTTCCTGTAGACAGTAGACAGTACGAGACGGCAGCAAAATAGAAATAGTCAACCGCACTTTTTACGAAATTCACTCTTTTACATAATTCGACTCAGAATTCTTTGTTTTATCATAGGATTTATCGGTTGTCAGTGTGATTTTGACAGTAAGGATAGAAAACTTTCTTCCGAAATAGTCTACATATAAAATGACCTAGACAAAGATCGTTAGAAATGAAAGACAAAATGACAGATTGTAAAAAGATTTCTACGGTGGATGTCAAAAATGAAGAAACGAACTGTCACTTTGTATAGAAAAAGCTATGTCTATTCTTCGTAGAGATAGAAAGCGCCATACTACGCCTGCTGTAGAGCTTCATCTCTTTCCTACACGAAGTAATAAAAATAATACATTGCTGTAAGCGGTGGTGGTAGGCCCCCGGAAGGATTTGGGGGAGACCTTAGAGAAGCCTAAAAAAAAAAGTTAAGTAATGATTACCGACTGTTTAACCATAAATTTATGACGTTTAAACGTCTCTTAACTTAAAGCTAAAGCTATGTTTATAAATAAAGGAGTGAATGCGTAAGCGCAGTAATAGAAGCAACCGCGAAGAATATTTAAATAATATGGATGGAAGGAATGTAATGTACATTGGCGTCGGCGCCGGTTACGCCCGAATATATAATGTGTGAAGCAACTGAATTGAATTGAATTTGATTATGTCATCAATTCGTCAGGATTTTTATACAAAAAGAAAGTAAATTATTCTTCCACCAAAACAATTTCCAAAGTATAATATAATTAACCAGTCTCCTGTTCAACCAAATCCAACAATAACACCGGTAATTATGTTTGTATTTTTTATGAAAAGAAATCAATGTCATTATGAAATGCAGTTGATTACTAACCAGCATTCTGCGTAATACACGATCAATTAGAATCGGAATCGTTTTGAAACAAATGTTTAATCCATTGCATCATAAGTTCGAAAAAAAAATCTGCTCAACAACGTAAATAACGCAATGGATGTTGTTGAACTGTCATAATGAAACAGCTTAACTTAGCTGAGCTTTACTTGAACAATTCGAGTAGTTTGACGGATGTTGTCGAACCTAAATTAGTATTTAAGTAATACTATTGTTCTCAAGTAAGCGACATGTTATGTTTTATTGAGAATAAAGTTTCTTTAAACCTAGTCTTAATCGGTTACGAAAATAAGTTACGCAATTAGATAGCTGGTGATTTTCAGACTGACCAATACCAATCTGCCTGCCTAGCCTTTTCCCAACTATGTTGGGGTCGGCTTCCAGTCTAACCGGATGCAGCTGAATACCAGTATTTTACATGGAGCGACTGCCTATCTTACCTCCACAACTCAGTAACCCAATCATACCACTGAACCGTAATTAGGTAATTTACCCCAGTACCTACCTACTTAGGCACACACACTGTACTGCGCTCCGTCGCGTAGCGCGGGGCGGCAGATTTAAGGCTCCCGCAGACAGGCGCGACACGACACCGTTAATTGTTGCTTTTTGCTAAATATTGTACGGTGGTACAGAACCCTTTGTTTTCGAGTCCGGCTCGCACTTGCCCTGTTTTTTTATAGAACATTCACAGCTGCCGTCTCGTCTGACCCAATCACCGAACTAATTGAGATATGTATTGACGCTACTCATAGGTTAAAGATCACCTATCATTGAGAAAAAGAGCGGAAGCTCCATTCAACTCGTTCGATAACAAACTATCACTAAACACACTCTTATTACGCAAACTAACCGGTATTGAGCCGGAACTGTTCCATACAACACTAAACCTACTTACATGAAGTCAGGAAACTAAATTTATAGTCAAATTAACTCATCATCTGCCTAGCCTTTTCCCCACCAAGTTAGGGTCGGCTTCCAGTCTAACCGGATGCAGCTGAATACCAGAGAGAGAGCCCTAGAAAAAGTGACATTCTATCAGCGATAACGATGATGGAAAAGGCAAAAATGTATAGGACTGACATAAGCTATCGAAAAGCTTATGTCAATCCTGTTGAAAGTCGTTGTAAAATTCGAAACGCTTTCGAAGCGATTGTCACTCTCAGTATTTTAAATGGAGCGACTGCCTATCTGACCTCCACAACCCAGTAACTGGGTAATACGATACCCTTGGTAAGACTGGTTGTCAGACTTTTGGGCTTCTGACGACCCGTAACGACTGTCAAAGATCCACAAAAGACAGCCGGGACCAACGGCTTAACGTGCTTTCCGAGGCACGGAGGAGTCTCGGTATGTAAAGTTGGTCACCCATCCACGGACCAACCCCGGCAAGCGTAGCTTAACCTGATGGATCGACCCGTGCGGCTGTTATTACTTAGCCACGAGGTCCTCCTCCTGATGATGATGATCTATCCTATACCCCGATAGTCAAATTAACTACCAACTTAAAATATCCGCATATTCAAATCACAACTATCATTATTTGACAATTTTATGAAATGGCATAAAGACGTAGGGTGTCAATTTGCTTAACAATTAGTTTACCTGACTGTACACTCACAGAATGACCCACAAACTGACATAACGCGTCGTTTGTATTAGTATTCAACACTTCGCTCACGTGAATGATTCATATTGGAGATATTGTGTTTTGTTTCACTGATTATAATGCGTCTGGATGCGATAACGTCGACAGGTAAACAGTACGTACCTAGGTACCTACATATAATATAATTATGTTTGCCAGTACATACCTACACTAGTTGCTGCCCGCGACTACGTCCGCGTAAAATTTCTTGTTCCCCGAGACCGCGACCGACCCCGTCGCATCGCATCGACTACCCGCGATTACTGCGTTTAAATAGCCTTCCTCACGAATTGAAACAAACAAACAAACTTTTCAGCTTTATTATGAGTACTTATCTATACTAATATTATATATTCGAACGTAACTCTGTCTGTCTGTCGGTCTGTCTGTATGTTACCTTTTCACGCCTAAACCACTGAACGGATTTCGACAAAATTTGGCAAGGAGATAGATGGTATCCTGGGGGAGGACATAGGGTACTTTTTATCGACATACCACGCGGGCGAAGCCGCGGGCGGAAGCTAGTAATATTATAATATAATAGATAGTGCACATTGTCAATGTCAAATAAAATAATAACTTGTCTAGATCAATGACTTAGGTTATTTATTACCTTTCTCTTTATCTATCACTTGAAACCATCAAAATGAAAACAAAAACACTATCTTTAGTACTTACCTAATTAAGTATTTTATAAATCTGGCTTTTCTGCCTTACCAAAATATTGTTATTTATAAATATTATAAATAATATACCTATTAATATAAAATAAATAAATCAATATTTTAAATATTTTTCACCCGTGTGGGCAATGATATTATATTAATTTAATATCATTGCGTGTGGGTGGTGCCGTGAGGGAGAGCAGTGGTGGCCCAGTGGTAACGGCCGCGACATACGAGTTGTAGGTCGTAGGTTCGAACCCCGACAGGCGCTTTACTTTGTGTAAATAATTTCATCAACACTGCTCTCAAAACGGTGAAGGAAAACATCGTGAGGAAACCGGCATGTCTTAGAACCAAAAATTCGAAGACATGTGACATCTACCAACCCGCACTGGGCCCGCGTGGTGGATTACGGCCCACTCCCTCTCATAGAGAGGAGGCCTGTGTCCCAGCAGTGGGAACATTATAGACTGATTATGTTATCTATGTTATGCGTGTGGGTGTCATAATACTTAACTATATATTAATAAGGCTTTAGGGTATTCCCTGTAAATAATATCCCGGGATAGTTATTCTGTTGATTTGGTTATAGGATAATTATTATGATTGGAGATCTATTTATTTCTTCGTTTTATTTTTTTGTAGTATTTATCAAAAATTGACACCTACTTCAACTTGAGCTCGAAACATTAAAAAGCCTAATAATATTTAAAAAAAAATTGTTGACAGTAATAATTATTATCATGTTAACTTTGATTTAGCATTCACCTTTGACTTAGTGTCATTTAATCAGTAAACTGTAATTTTTGCAAGGCCGATTTTTTTTAATGACGCTGAACCGCTAAAATCGCCTCATTAACCGAAATCTTGTGGATATCAAATAAACAAAAAATATTAACAAGTTTAAACATTACATCAAATGGTACACATCACATGGTACAATCACACATCAAATGGTACTTACACGTAAAAAATCCCATATGGAAACCAAAAAAAAAAAAAAATTCAAAGGAACTCCCAATGTTCTAGTTTCTATCTCACTCTAGACCGGTCTACCGATTGACCTTTAAGAACACCACCTACGCTCATACATAAGGTATCCAGTCGCGATATATCACTGACTGTATACGATCGCTCACCGTTGCGCGCACGCCGCTGACAGTCAGTCGCCGCGATAACTCAACTTAGAACACTTGAGAATTAAGTTTAAAAATTCAATAAAAGAGCCAGCCATGTTCTATAATTAAAATTAAAAAAATATCGTATTTTTGTGTTGTTACGGTTTTTATAATCTGTGCCAGTGTTTTCTTTTTAAACTATGGGTGTGTTTGAATGTGTAAATGCGAGTAAAATCTCGGCAACGGAGAGTACAGAAGTTTTTACAATTAACATTCAGAATTCAAATGAAACTTTGAATGGCAGTAATGGGACTGTGACTATGGTAAGTGATATTGTATTGTTTTATGAAAATGATGTTTTACCGTTTATCTTAATGAGTATCACAGATAAAGTCGAGTATATCTGTTTCCCGCTATATTGCCCTTGTCAGATTGGCGGCAAAAATACCAGGATTGGTGTTTCAAGTTCGGTTTTAAGGTTTGAAAACCCGGTTTTTTGACTGAAAAGGTTAAGATCTTACATTAAAGAGAAAGGCGGAAAATTATTTGGTCCTTCCTGATTTTAGTCGTGAATAATTCTGTGAATTCTGTTCGGGAAATACCTGATTTAAACTGACAGTAAAAGTAAAAAACACTGAGGCTAAGGAGAAAGGCGTATGTATTTCATATTCTGTGAACCCAACCATAGGGAAAAATATGTCATTTTCTGACAGAAAAAGTGTCTGAACTCAACGAAAAAGGCGGTAAATTACAGTTTTTGGTCGTAACTCGTATTTTTACAGTTGAATCAACAGTCTGCGAAAAATTAGAGAAAGAATTGTAGGTTATCTTTGCCTAACGGTAAATATTAGTCATGCGCGAACACAATGTCATACATTATTACAATCATAATTCACTTTCTACTTACTTTGGCATGAAGATTTCAATCTACAACGCTGTTATGGGAAGTAAGTATTTTCCTTATACAAAACTTATGTCATAAAATCCGGTTTACAAGCCATCAGAATTTTATTCGAATTCGAAAGTCGAACGTGTATGTAGACTGTTATGTACTACACCTACGTCATATTATATTCTACTACTAAATCGTATCGTAAAAAGATTTCGCAACATTTGAAACAAATTTAATTCATCGAGGACTCAAAATGTCACATTAAGGCTCCTGCAGACAGGCGCGACGCGACTAGTAGTGCAGTTTCTACGAACACTTCATGGAAATTGTTCCACCAGAATTACGTCGTCGACGTCAGCGTCACACCGTTGCGCCGCGTCTGTCTGTGGGAGCCTTTATTTTGACTCGTCGTTGATTTCTGGTGTAAAACTTTTTCATGCAGAAACAAATGGATTAAATTAGTGAGATATGATAATTTAAAAAAAAACCCGAAGCCTTAGGTAGAGGTGTACCTATAGTACACCCACATTTCGCCAGTGATGTTTAAGTCACAAATCCAGACTCCCGGCTGCCACTGAGAAATTCCAGATGAAAAAATCCAATAACACTTTGCCCGACCCGGGAATCGAACCCAGGACTTCATGCTCAGCAGTAGCGCTTGCGACCACTAGACCATCGAGGCAGATTAGATAAATAACATAAACTGTCCAGCAGTGAAGCAACAGCAATCAAGGGAGATATTGTTAAGACGTTAAGCCATAATAGGTGGATCCATCCTTGAACGATTGTGCTCTTTGCGTTCAATACAAGGAGATACAGCTGCACGTTTTTAAACGGGGCTACAAATCCGGTTTTCGGCCGGTTCGGCTCTGAGCTGACGTCACTTCGCACGTTGAACCGGTTCCGTTTTTCAGTTGGATATGAATGGAGTTCTGAAGAAATTCATCGATACAGGATGACATTAAATTAGCTAGGAAGACTCCGTTGATGATGGGTATCTATCGATATCATGAAATGATTTTTTAACCGACTTGGAAACCTTTTTTGTGTGTGTTTGTTATGCGATTACTTCGCCACTTATGAATTGATTTTGATGATTCGTTTTTTGTTTGGTAGGTCATGCTTCAGAGGTGGGCCCCATAATAAACATTAACTTTGCTTGAGCAGTTTTTGAGTTAGCTTCAACAATACTTTTTTTTTCCACTTAGCCTAAGTTTTAAGTTCTCATCACTGTTATTTACACAGCAGGTAGTGGTATTCGAATTCGTGTGGGGTAGTTACCACAGAAAAAAAATGGAAAAAACTTTTTACAAAAAAAAAAACAACCGAAGTTTTGGAAGTCGGTTGTCGTTTGTAAATAGTATTTATTTAAAATCATGGTTATACCAATACCCATCACGGATGTGGAGTTTCACTAGCTACTTTTATTTGATTTACCTGAATTGAAAAACTCGTCAACCCTGATCTCGTATTGAAGTATACCTTGAAACAATGCTCAAACTGGAACAGAAAAAAATATGGCTATTCTACGTAATTCATAATGAATTATTAATTGTTATTATTCAGCATGCAGTAAATTAATAATGCTTTTATCTCACAATACTACCGACCTAAGTACATTCATCTTCTTCCTGTTTATGCACTAGAGAAATAACACGTATTTTATACCATTATAATAGCAGAATGTTTTATAAACCTACATGGCTACTACGCTTATTCAGTTGGTGAAAATATAACGAGGAATAAACCACTCCAAGTTTCTGGAAAACTACCCAATGTTATAATAACATAACAATTCACGTCTTTTTCGCACAGGGAGTTGAAAGTCCAATCGAGGTATTCTGTAAAACCCTCACCGTGAAAATTTAGATGAACTGAGCTTGAAGTGTACATAGAAATATTAAAAAAAACCGGCCAAGTGCGAGTCGGACTCGCGCACGAAGGGTTCCATACCATTATCTTTAAAAATCACGTTTGTTTTATGGGAGCCCCCTTAAATATTTATTTTATTCTGTTTTTTATTGTTATTGTATTTGTTGTTATAGCGTCAACAGAAATACATCATCTGTGAAAATTTCAACTGTTTAACTATCACGGTTCATGAGATACAGCTTGGTGACAGACGGACAGAAACGGAGTCTTAGTAATAGGGTCCCGTTTTACTCTTTGGGTACGGAACCCTAAAAAAGCACACAACATTCTTTCTTCTAGCTATGCTCGTGAATATTAAAGCCTGAATTACAACTCGGCAAACTATCCTTAAACTATAAGTATATTATAATAAAATAAAAAGTGATGTTACTAATTCGCAATAATTAACCAATGAAATGATAAAACATGAGTCCACGCTCCAATATAACACTGCCCTATATTCCTTTTAGTTGACATGCATTTAATTAGATAATTTAAGTTCACACACAGATTTTTTTCATAACCATTCTCATGAATAATTGTCCTGATTTATAATGAGGTTTATAAATAATTTAATTTAATAACTATAATTGTGTTAGTCATTTGTTATCTGGTAAAAATAGCTGGAAATTGTATTAAACAATGTTGAAGTAGGTACCTAGTGGTAGTGCAGTCCCATTTATTATTACAAATACAAAACCGATTGGGTAATCCCGGGATAATAAGTAGGTACCTAAACCTGGTTGGTAGGTATGTAGGTACCTATTTTCCGGGTTTCTTCCTATCATTCGATAAATGATGTGCCTTATAAGAAGAATTAATTCTACTCTATGGATCTTAGATGCCATAATAGCCCATGCTTTATGGTCGTTTTTACTAACGTCAAAACAAAGCAACGTCTAGGTTAAGCGCGGGTTACGTGTCGCATAGTCAAAATCAATCTGCCTAGCATTTTCCCAACTATGTTGGGGTCGCATTCCAGTCTAACCGGATGCAGCTGAGTACCAGTATTTTACATGGAGCGACTGCCGATCTGACCTCCACAACCCATTAACTGGGGTAATACGATACCCGTTAGTAAGACTCGTTGTCGGGTATCTGACGACCCGTGACGACTGTCAAAGATCCACGAATGACAGCCGGGACCAACGGCTGAACGTGTTTTTTGAGGCACGGAGGAGTCTCGATATATAAAGATGGTCACCCATCCACGGACCAACTCCGGCAAGCGTAGCTTAACCTCATGGATCGACCCGTGCGGCTCTTATTACTTAGCCACAAGCTCCTCATTCTTCCTATTTACGTATCGCATAGTACTAGTCAAAATGGGCATTCTATGACCAAGCACTCCAAATTCTCAAACCCCGACAAACGCGCGTTCATCTCCAAAAGATGCCTGTTACAAGATTATTTTACAGTCCTTTGCTGAGTGAAAAACGTAGGATTATTTACACCATCTCCATCCACAATATCTAATGAAATCCAGCAGTTTTTGCAGCCTAATTGAATTAGAGAAGAAAGTCTAATTGAATTATGCATCAGGACACATAAAAACAGTATCAGTCGGATGACGAGACTGCGATCCGATTCTAACAATACCTACTTATTATGATAATATTTGCCGGACAGCATGGCTATCGGAGCAGCCAAGTTTATTTAACTGAGACTGAGATGACGACTAATAGAGGCGTATGGAAAAAGAAGAAATGCTGTAATACCAAAAACTAATATAATATAATAATAATAATAAACCATTTATTTCAGGCGACACAGGCGCATAGAAAAATACCTTAACCTAGACATACATACTTTTATAAAAACTTGTGTTAATAAATAAGGCTTAAGACTATGTTAGTAGCACTTCACTTTGCACTAGCTCTTTGTGCTGTCCTGTGGTACTTGTCCGCGGAAGCGACGGAACACTACGTCCTGCGGCCAAAAGTCTTCTTCCATGACGAGGGGCAGATAACAATTTGGTACACGCACCACGAACGCCTTGAAGTTGACGTTCCGGTGCGATTCCAGCAACTGCACCCTCGGCGTGTACTTGATTTTCTGGCGCACGTACTCCACGATGTCCTCCGCCTTAGTGGTGTAGTGCAGGCGGGAGATGTACACCGGTGTGTTCGGCTTTGGGCTCCGTAGGAGCTTTACCGCAGCGGTTCTTTTTAGTTTGCGATCGGCGCTTCCTCCTTTGCACCGTTACAAAACCATCTTCATTATCAGCCCTTTTCGTTGCATTTTCTGGCAAGGACTTGATACTTGGAGCGCCTGGGGCACTCGCGGTGACGCTAGCGAAATCCCTTTGCAAGGTTTTCGCCAGGGCTACAGACACTGGCAGCGGGACGGGGCGAGGAGATCGGGCAGCGCTGCGCTAATACTACTGGTATTTTTTAAAACTCATATTTTATACTAACTGTACCTTATATCTTTGAATTTGTTTTGATAAAAGTCTATACAGTGGTATCCGTTCAGAATAGAAAATAAGTATGAGTTTTAACAAATACCAGTGGTATTAGTTTTTGGTATTAGAATGGATAATAAATCGCTGTACCGACTCCAAATACATTAGGATGAGGAGGCAGGAGAATATTGATAAGAAGAATCAGATCAGAACTGACGAAATATCTGCCTAACATTTGGTGTCGACTTCCAGTCTAACCGTCTGCACCTTAATACAAGTATTTTACATAGAGCGACTGCCTATCTGAACTTCACAATACAGTACTGGGTATCACAATACCCCTTGGTAAGACTGGTTGTCAGACAAGATTACCACAGGTAACGACTGTCAAAGATCTACGAATGACAGCCGAGATCAACGGTTTTCCGAGGCATGCGGGTCTCGATATCTAATGAATGGTCACCCATCCACGAACTGACCACATTAATTATGAACATGCATAATCATTAACTGGTGAAACGTCATAAACTGGTGAAACGTCACAGACGTGATGAGTATCGATCTTCAATGATCTTATTAAATACAAGATCATTCAAGATCGATACCCATTTTTATGTTTATTATGGAATCTGTGGTTTCTCAACGCGTGAATGAAAGGAATGGGAGAAAAGTTATCAATTCCGAAGTAATTCATGTCTTTCAGTAAAAAAGTGTGTTACTTCTGTGAGATGCGTCGATGCGTGTAATTTAATGGAAGAATTTGGAATCGATTTATGGGAATATTTTTTTATGGTTTGTAGAGAATTGATGAAAGGCGAGCAACAAAGAAATCCACATAGCGGATGTCTATGGTAAAGCAGGGCACGCCCTAGAACGATATACATACCCATAATAATCTTATTCATAATGAGTCCCTACAAAAATAATGCCAGGTGCGTACTACTTATTTAAAACCCGTACTGTCAAGATGAAAGGAGTATGAAAAGATCGAGTATAAAAGAAAGAAAAGAAAAGAAGGAAAAATTGTTTATTCTGCACAAACAAGACGCACATATTACAAAAAATAATACCAACAAAAAAAAACCCATACAGAGCAGCCAAAAACCTCTTATTCAGGCAAAGTAAGTTTGCCAATCTTGTATAGTGCGTTTCATTGCCGTAATGTTGGCACTACTATTAAATTTAAACGAACCTATTAGGTAGAACCGTGGTGGCGTAGCGTATTCGTATTGATCCTCAGAGTATTGGTCCTACAAACAGTGGAGCCGACATTACGGCATAGGAACTATTTGATGAAACGCACTCTAGGTAGGTACCGACATAATATGAATTTCGAAAGAAAATCTGAAGCAAATAGCATACGGAAACGTTGAACCTTTTTTTTAATAGGTTCTACACATTACAAAGAAGATTTTTATTTCAGTTTTTGAATTAAGAACATGTACCTAACGTTCTTAAAAAACTGACAACTTGTCCGACTTTAGTCAAAATAATATTCGAAAAACAAAAACAGGCTCTAGAATCAAAGAATCATTGGCTAGAACTAAATATTGACTAGAACTAAAGTCTCGTTTTGTAATAAGACGGTATCAAGTTTATGCTTGTGTTGGTGATTTGCGGGCGCTACTTCATCGCCGATTTTCAAAAGGCAATCTTTTAGCCTTAGTCATCTTGGCAAATACTTGGAACTCTAAGATGCTATAAAAGATGTATCTTTTCCTTGAACTGTTTAAATCTCTCACGGACATGGTTCAGGTTGCCCAGTAATATTGCCAATTATCCTGTGGCGTTAGTCATTCAGTCTAGATTCCTCAGCTTTTCTTGTACAACGCGTTACTCGAGTAGGCAACCGAGTTTCCTGTTTATAATTTTTCTTTATGTTAATGTCTGTCGCGTTGTGTCAGCCTACTGTGAATGTCATTCTTTGATAGTGTGTGCTACATGATTGGGTCATACCTACGCAATATCTCCTACATACCGCAACGTCTCAAGACGAAAGTCTTTGACTAGTGCGTGTTGCCAGAGATGACCTATGGCACTGAAATGTGGTCGCTCACAATGGGCCTCATTAGAAGACTAAATGTTACCCAAAGGGGCAATGGAGGGGCTACGCTTGGAATTTTCCTACGTCATATAATTTAGATTTATGTTAGACTTTAAAATAGGTACCTGGATGCCTCGTTATTTTAAAAGAAAAACTAATATTTATTTTGCTTCATAATCTGCCTAGCCTTTTCCCAACAATGTTGAGGTCGGCTTCCAGTCTAACCGGATGCACACTACACTCACTATACGCTTAGTTAGTGAAATTGTTGACAGGTAATTCATAAAATAATTGTGAGTTTATCCTCATAATATTACTATCTTCTGCACATATGTTTTTTGTTCCGACTACGTAAGATGTTGTTTTTGTGATCCAGAGCATGTCCTTTGATACATTTTATCTAGTTTCAAAAGATCGACAATAGCAACCATGGACGCTCTTGGTTGAATTTCTATGACATCACATATCACTTTCACACAATACTTACATGACATTTTATTTCAACGAATGGGTGAAACGAAGTGTCATACTGGTGTTCCACTCGATTGACAATGGTGCCGATTCTCTTGTCACAAATTCTCTAAACTAAACTAAAAATCACTAAAATTTAGTTTATTCCTGTCAAACGACGATTTCACATTCTGAAAAAACACTAAAGTGACAAAACTTAACTATAATTTAGTTTGACAGCACTAAGATGACACTGAGTTTTAATTTAGTGAAAATGCTATTCTGAATTTGACGTTTTAACCAAAATTTTTGTTCCATATCTAAAATCTTCTAACTAACTCTGACTATTTTTAATCACGATTAAAAATGTGTGGAATAAAATGAGATGTCATGAACTAAAATTCAAACCAACACCTCGAATTCAGTTGCAAAACGGTCCTATCTTTTTTTTATTTTCTTTTGCTTATATCTCGAAAATGGTGTGTCAAAATAATTTTTAAATTTAGAGATTTTTTTTGGCAGAATAGCTCTAAGATTCTAATTGTAAAAAGTAAGGAATTTTAGTGATAGTTTAGTTAGTTTAGTTTGGTGTACAAGAGAATCGGTACCACTGTCGCTGTCCACAACTGGACATGGACCTCTCCCAAGCTGAGTCACAACACCCTGTCCTCCGCCTTTCACATTCAGTCTTTTCACGCGTGTAGGTATCATAAATGTATAATTACATTAATTACAATGCAAATCAGTTATCTGTAACTTTACCGCAACTACGTATCTTACAATATTCAACGCAATACAGATCCGGATGACCTACCACGCATTCATATGCAAGATACATAAAGGTATGTCACGGATTTTGTCGAGATACACACTACAAATCGTCACGTATTGGTAATATCTATGATTAAGTATAATTATGGAATATTACCTAATGCGGTTAAAATATTCATTTATCTCATCTGCAGATATTACTAGGTGATGCCCGCGGCTTCGCCTGCGTGGTTGTCGGTTATTATATACTAAAACCTTCCTCGAGAACCACTCTATCCATTGGTGAAAACAGCATGAAACAACAAACGTACACACGGCTACACATCAAACCATAATTTTCCAGTATAAGCTGACCTCGCATCGTACGGTAATCCTATACAATGCGAGCTCAGCATAAACTGGAAATGTATAGCTTGATGTGTAGCCGTGTGTACAAAAACAGTCAGACGACAATTTGATTCCTCGGATAAAAGATTATCTGACTTTGATCAAATCAGCCCTAAGGGCTCGATTTTTAGGTGGGCCATGGCAGTTGACGGCCCAATGGCAGCTTTGATTATTTATTTTATGATGATGACAAACGATGATGATGATTTCATAAGTGACGCGCACAATTGTGCTGTCACTCAATTACGTGCCTATGTATTGTACTATTTACCTACATAAATTATTACTTACATTACTAAACAAACAAGATTTAACGCTTCTCCATATATTTTGATCGTCTTTTGTTATTTTTTCTGTAAACTATGTTTCTTTTTATTGTTCTCGTTTTATTGTTAACGTGTGCAGTGGTTGGAACTAATTTATTATTTCATGTATGGACCATGTATTTGAGTGACGTCACTACCTTATTGTTGAATGCGGGTGATGCATAAAATGTTTGCAAAAAAAATGTAATTAGGGTCATTACGAGCCGCGGTTCGGTTAAAAAAGTCATTGGTTTTTCCTCAATACCTGAATTACACATTTAGCACACTATCTGAAAGGTCAAACTAATTACGATTATACGTAATATTATAATTACAATTTACCAAAAAGATTACAGATAGAATATTAAGGCAACATTTTTTTTTTAAAGAGTTTTTTGCCCATTCTTCAAAGGTTTCTTGCCCATTCTTCTGCATACGAAAACTACCTTTTGGAAGGGGCAACTAGAATCAGTTCTATTTCTATGTATTTGACGTTCAAAAGTGCCTTTAATGTGCCTAGTTGAAATATATTATTTGACTTTGACTTACCTCAGATTTATCTCGCTCGCACCAGAGCGAGACCTCGCGACCTGAGTGAGAGCGAGACGGAGTAGCGAAAAAAATTCTCAGGGTTATTAAGTCTGGAAATGCCCTTACCCACGCCCGATTTGATCCATACTTCCAGGGACACCCTGTACAACAGATTTCAATAAAACATACATCGTTAAATAACGCCTTCTTCCCATGGCAGAAAGTCCAGAGGCCCTAGACAAAGTGACATTCTATCAGCGATAACGATGATGGAAAAGGCAAAAATGTGTAGGACTGACATAAGCTATCGAAAAGCTTATGTCAATTCTGTTGAAAGCCGTTGTAGAAATACGAAACGCATTCGAAGCGATTGTCACTTGTCCAGGCCCTCAGAACGCCACTTATTACCATCCATATAATAATATTATACACTCTTGATTACACTAACCGAATACCTTCATACCATAAGTGGCGAGCGAGACAAATCAATGGTTTCATGAACGATACCTTGTGATTGCCTTGCTAATTTAAGTCATCTTAAATCATCATCTTAGTCATCTACTTCATTCAATACTGTTTATTCATTTATTTATTTAGTTTACCCAATAATTGTTTACACAATACATTTAAAATAATTTGCTTAATAGTACGTTTATAAGTGCAACAATTACTTAGGTACAGGCTAACACAACATGCACTACTTTTGGTTTTACATTATAATGTTATATAGCCAAAAAATGATATTTACAATAAAAGATAATCAATATTTTTTTAGTAATTCATGCGCAACTATAATGAATAATAATAAAAATAGCTTTCTAAATACATAATAAGAGTAAAAAAGTTTATAAATTTGAGTAGTCACTAACTATACAAATAAAAAAATAATTATAATCCCAAAATACACACAATTTATACTGTCACCGCAAACGTTCCAAATAACAGATTAGCATCAAATTACTCATTCACACATTAGCAAAAGAGACAAAGTGAAATTAAACCTAATTTTACACAATTGAGTCCTGAAAACGTCACTGTAATTCCTGAAATACAATCTACATAACCAGTACCAAACTTCTAAAATATAAACAAATGTACGCCAGTATTCCCCGAAGGATTAAGTGGTGGAGGTGGTACAGTCATCATCATCATCATAATCATCAGCCTATAGCAGTCCACTGCTGGACATAGGCCTCTCCAATTGCACGCCATACAGCTCGATTCTCGGCAGCTCTCATCCAGCTGCTACCAGCCATCCTGCGAAGATCGTCGCTCCACCTAGCCTGAGGGCGTCTTACCTTACGTTTGCCGATTCGCGGTCTCCACTCAAGAACACGTCTACCCCAACGGTCATCGGTTCTACGGCTAATATGGCCGGCCCATTGCCACTTCAGATTGCTTATTCTGTGAGCTATGTCAGTAACTTTGGTTCTCTGCCGGATTACCTCATTCCGGATACAGTCACATTTCGCCAATAAGGTACGACTCAATGGTCACCAATCCAAACTTCGAGATACTACTGACAATTTCCCCAAAAATCCTGTTCGAACCGAGGATTGAAACCCAGCGCTCTACGCTTAGCAGTCACGGTTGCGACCAGGCAACCAGTGAGGTAGGTAGTCAATTCTTGAATTCAATTTAGAATCCCCTTAGCTTATGTAAGGGATTCAATCAGGCAATAATACATAGGGTACATTATCCTAGATCCACGTGGACATCATGTTTGGCTAATAATAGCCTCATTGGTTCAATTGACGCAGCTAATATGTCCCTATTAGGTTACAAGATGATAATGATACGGATCTGTGGCTGGCTAATCGATTATGTAAAGAGGTGATGTTCAATTGTTTTTTATTGAATACATGATCTTGGTTGTTCTAGAACCTTTTTGTCTCCCGAGTATAAAACTGCGAATTAGTTCCCATATACAGATCGGGTTCCGGGTACAGATTAGTGAACGTAACATGAAATGTAATGGAACGGCCAATCTGGGGGCGAGCACGACCTATTGTGTCATAGCTCGAGTCACACATTATTTATGACTAAACTGATATAAAAATTTGTTAATCGAGCCATTTCACAAGGCCGTGCTCGCCCCGTTGTACCCGGCACGAGGATGCGAGTGAAACTTAAACTTTCTTTGTCTAATTTGGTTTTTGTAGCTATTTTTTTTTATGTACGACAATACGTCTTTCGAAATCCGTTTTCCTTATACTTTGTAATGCTAAAAAAATATTTATCGATAGTGTTATATAGGTACTTAACAGGTATTCTGAAACCACGATAAACCTAGTACATATTTATATTTCTTATGACTCAGAGCTGATTGTACCAACTCCTATTTAGTTTATCCTTCAGCTGTATCCGCTTAACGAGTGGTTCATCGATTTTCTTATTAATTTCGTGCCCAACAAACAATTACCTTACCTATCACTAAGAAAACTTTATATCCGTGAAGCATTCTCGTAACTGCATGCATTTTGGCTGAAAAATGGTTAATGTAAATAACATTGTTTTCGCCTAGATTACGAAGACCAGATGTTAATTGATAAACAACTTTAACAAAAACGATTTAGGTATGAGAATCCGGGTGCAGATTATGTGGTGAGCAATTTTATTATAAGAATTGCAGGTACTGGCAGATAGATAATTAATTAATATAGGTAAACAGACATAAACACAGTTGCCTCCAAGGTCATGTTGTTTTTTTTTCTTTCCTTATAAATTGTATACAATAAATAAATGAATACTTACTGTATTTCTATAAAAATGCTTGAATTGTTGGTTTCGCTTTTGATTTTTAACGGATAGTTCTTCTACTCGGCACTAGATGGCGCTGTGATGAAAATTTCTTATCGTATTTTTTATTAAAACTGAACGTTTTATTATAGATTCGCGTTTATAAACAGGTACTAATAAATCAAGAAAAAAATAATTAACCCTTAATCGTTGTAAATCCTAATAAATTGGTCTCTAATTAAGCATCGCACAGAATATCAATTTCATTATTATCATCAATTTCACGCTTCTAAAATTACTAATGAGCTTTCAGGAGTCTTACCGTAAACAGATATTGTAATTTTATAATAAGATATTTAGTAATTGAATATGTTTAATGCAAAGTACCATAATTGCGTAGAAAATTATATTCGATTTTTTTAGAAATTAATAATTATGCTATTGCAAAAACTGTTAGAAAGTTCGATTAGATTGTTTATGTACCTAATCATTGTTCGTTGGTCACTAATTGGGATTGTAAATTAATCCTTTTAAGTACTTACTCATTTTCAAGATTTCTTCCATGTTTTTCACGGAATCATAATTATTTAGGTATCCACTGCACCACATTATTAGTTTCGGATGACTATTTATTCGTTTTGCGGGATAGCCATCCACAAAAAAGAATATGTGGTGGCTAGGTATATTATCTGCATACATTTTTCGAGATGAATCTTAGACCTGCTGGAAAGACCGAAAGATAGCATAACACAGCATCGAGAAAAGAGAAAAACGGGTTTTATATCGTTGATTAGATACTTATTTTTACTTAGTGTGCTTTTGTAACTTTATAATCGTTTCATAGATTCGATAACAGCTAACAAACGGCGCACTATAATAGAGATGATAAAAAGTATTTCTCCGAATTGTATCGCTCTGTTCATTATGTGTTCTATTCTAGGTTAAAAATACGGTAGGTACATGAACAACATTTAGTTACATTGACATTCTAAAGCGCGCTCCATTAGGTATCGCATTTTTTTTCCCATTGCCATTCTAATTGTATTACGCGGTTACACTACTCGTTGTTTAATTAAAAATGACAAGAGACCACACAGGTGTAACTAAGAAAATAGCAACTTACTTACGTTACCTATTCACAATCACAAGTAAAATGTTTATTAATAAAATAAACCTGTTTATTTAACGTAAACAATAAAGTAATTTATCGCGCGAACTGGCGGTAAACCTATCACTTCACTGCGCTTCGATTATCCGACGCATCTTGAATTATGCGCCGGCGCTTGCGAGATGCGGATGGGATTATGTAGTAGTGAGGCGAGAACTTAAATTATTTATTTAATAAACACTATAATTTTCACCACATAAAAAAACACCTATAGAATTAGGTAATTCCGCCTCTGTGTGCTGAAAGTGTTTAAAATAAAAAGGACAAACATATTTAAAAGTAGTGTACAAAGGGTGGTCTTATCACACAAGGGAAGGGTCTTACAAACAGGCTGAAAGAAAGGAGAGATATACAGACTTTATGTATTAGGTACCTACAGTAGTTTGTAGGAACAGGTGGAGAAGTCATCATGTGCTAAACGATCGGAACCTCATTTTGTAAAATAATGTTAGTTTCGTTTCGTTTTCATTAATTTGAGTTTCGTTTCGTATTATTGTTTTGTTTGCCACTAATTTCCAAAACTCAAATAATTTTACAGATTTATTTGGCCTGATTTTTTCGTCAATATTAACAGTTTTTTGCCTTGGTCGTAGTATTATAATATCTGTGCCTTGGTGGTCTCCTTTTTCTTCCAGTACCTTCTTACAAATACTAATAGTGACGGTGTGGTAAAAACATTTGCAGTCATAGTTAGTAATGCTAGCTGGGTTTTTTAGGTAGTGCCTCATACCTATGCACTAGATACAGGTACGCACGTAATCCTGACCTATTTTTTTTGGAAATCACCTTTACAAATTGCTTTTTAATATATTATTAGTTCATTTCTGGTTTTTACAATACCTAGGACTTAACATTTTTAGTGCCACTTGCTAATTCCTAGAATAAAACAGGAAATAAATGCATTAAAAAAATCGCTGAAGAGTTTATTTGTTTGTTTGATCACACTAATCTCTGGAAAGCCCAGTCGGATTTGAAAAATTATTTTTGCATCTGATAACCCAATATTTGAGGAAGGTTATTTATTTATTATAGGCAATTCAAATCACGCCACGACCATTAGGAGTTGAGCAAAAATAACATAAGTCAGAAAGACTGCTAAGCGAAAACGAAATAAAAGCGCGGCCGGGCGATGCGATGCGACGCGGTTGGTCGGGGCTCAAGAAATTTCACGTGAACGAACTCTCGGATAGACACTTGTCAGTTATATGTGCTGGTTCCGTCTCCAATATCAACTTTCACTCCAAGATATAACAGATAACCGCTCGACCTGTGACCGGCTGCCGCGATGAAGCGAGCCTTTATTTATCACCACCAGCTTATTTATTGTGCCTAAGGATGTATACAGACGAACATCGAGATAGTCTTATAAGGGTGGCGTTGATTATCAAGTTTAGTTGGTTGTGTTTCTTATGTGAGCAGTTAGTACAATGTAAACAGTATTGTTTGTAGTCCTGGGGTAGTATTATGAAGTATTAATGTCATCATTATTCTACTGTGAAAATGGAGATGGTGCTAGCGACCTTGAGTAGCTCCATCTCTTTCTCACACTTCATAATAATGCTTCACATAATCTGAACTGTAGAAAAACTTCCTAAATATTTTTTCATGCAAAAAATTAAAATATCTTAAATCTGTTTAGATCTAAATGACTCGACCAAATAAGGACTATAATGGTGTCACAATCTTTCATCAATCTTAGTTAATATATTTCTGCTTCGGCCCCTTCTCATGCCTTCAATCATACATGAATGAATGCCTTAAGCCTTAGGGCTGTAAACAATCGTATCTCAACCGAATCTTATCGGATTATCCTTCGTTACTATTCCAGGGGCTGCAGTCCCGACAAAGATAGCGATCGCCGTACAACCGAATTCGGTCGGGCTGCAGTCTCGACATAGGTAGCGATAGTTGTACGGACTTTACATTAGGACTTTGCGACCAAATTCAGTCATACAGCGATCGCTATCTTAGTCGAGACTGCAGCCCAACATAACACAATACTGCGGTTATTTATAAACAAACTTTAACCGTCTGTTTATAGCCTAAGGGGTTAAATTATAGTATCTATTTGTCGAAGGCTAGGTGTCCCGAGTAATGATCATAGATAAACGTACGTGATTTATTTGTATACGATTAGTTATTATTTGTGGTCGGTGTCAGTATTTCTCAAACGAGACGGTGAGCCGGTCGTGGAGTCTGCAACACGCAACGATTTAATTATAAAGTAAGATATATATCTTGGTGGAGTATTTGTTGAATTTATTGTGATTTTAGGTACTACTCTAAAACGCAGAACCCTCGACTTGAGACGGGAGTGGACATGTCTGCCGCATAGCTGCCATCATCATTATCACCCACAGTCCGAATTCACCCACTGCTGGGTATAGGTCTCTCTTTCATATGTCCTTTCATAATCTTGTATATGTCCATCGCGCGGTAAACTCTAATTGCGCGATGCAGAATTTATGTGACGTCAGGATTTTTTATTTTATTTTTATTTATTCATTTTAATTCAGATACATTGATCCATATTTTTGTTAGTAGGTATACTTAAGAATTATGTTAGTAACCAATCATACTATTATAACTAAAAAAATAAATATCAAATATCATAAATTATCAATATCATTATAAAATTAGGAATTCATTAAAATATTTAAATTCATTACAATAACATTACAAATAATAATAATAAATAATACATAAAAAACAATCAAATGAATGAATATCTTATGTTGCTGTTCTTTTTGACATGCAACTGTACGCAATGCCACAATATTGGGCAGTCAATTCTGCCAGCCACAACACTAAGAATGCAGTGCCACTGCCGCGGGCACGATTTAGCAACGATGCAGCTCTCTTCCTAAATATGGCATGGAAGCCATCAATACGCGCATCGGCAAACATGCCTGACGCGCTGCAGTGCCTCGGCAGCCGCATCAACATTCTAAAGGCATTATTGTACTGTACGCGCAGGGCGTTGATTGCCTTCTGCGTATAATTGACCCATAGACTGCACGTATAAAAAGATTGGCAAAACGCCCGAAACAGTGTACCTTTTACTGCTTTACTGCAGCGTGCAAATCTACGAGCCAACATATTGCATCGGACAGCCAACGCCCGACGCTCTCTTTCAATATCCTCGTAGTCTGAGAGGTCATCCGAGACCCAGTGGCCCAGGTATTTGAATCGCGAAACTCTTGGTAAAGAAACACCGTCTATGAGGACGGGTGGTACATGTGTGACCTTATGACCTGGTGATTGGAACACCAACAGCTCGCTTTTATTTACATTATACCTGAGCCCGTGGGCCTTGGCATATTCCACACATATATCGAGGAGTTTTCGAACGGCGCTTATAGGTAGAGGGGCCCAGCAACACCATATCGTCTGCGTAACTGATATTGTTGAAGTATTTTCCGTCTATAGAGCAGCCAACATTGGTGCCGCTAAGTCTCTCTATGAGCCCATTTACGTACAGATTACGTTTTGTGTGACGTCAGGTCTTTGATGCGTAGTTCGCATGTGGCGATGTAGATGCCGCCACACGCTCTCCAATATCGAAGACCTTCGTACGTCTTCGGATCTCGACGTTTGGAAATCTGTCTAATAGCCTAATGCCAAGCAGCTATCTAGGGATACTTGTAGGCTTTTGGAACACAGGAACTGCTCTGAAACTGCGAGACGGGGCTACGGTTGATCAGAAGTAGTCCATAACCGTACATATACTGATGTAAGGATTGAGTGAAGCCTTTGCAGGGCAGTTAGACAATAATGGGCTATAAATTACTCTCAATGATGACTTAGAGGCTGCCGCAGAATGGCGCGACGCGACTCTGGTGGAACAATTTCTATGAAAACTGCTCAGAAATTGTTGTCGTATCGTGCCTATAGGCGTCTATAAGAGATTGGCCGGATAAGGCAACACATATAGATGAGTGAAAAGCTATGAGGGCGACCTTTTGTACAGCAATGAGACAAATAAGCTCAAAGCTCTGAGGATACGGAATAAACCAGAAGTATCTATATTAAACACAGATTTATATGGGCGGATACGACTTATTTCCATCTCTTGGAGCCAATAATGACGAGTTACCACGCGTCAAGTGATAATGCTAACCACATCAATTATAATTTTCCTTAAGCTTCAACTGAGTCACACGGATTGCCGCGGGATGACCGACTGGCATAACAATAAGTTTAATTCCATTGCTTTATGTAATATAAGGGCCTGCTTATGGAAAGTGGTTACCAATGCGTATAAAGAAGGTTGCTGAAGGTTTGATGGTGGTCCAAGAGATGAGGATACAGCAAAGTGTTGACAAATTGGCAAAGTTGAAATGTCTTATGAGTGTGCTTGCATTATTGCCGACACCTATAAACCAGCTATCTAATTGCGTAAATTATTTTCGTAACCGAGTAAGACTAATCTGTTTCATTTTGACAGTTCAACAAAATTCATTGCGTTATTTACGTTGCTGAGCAGATTTTCTTTTCAAATATATGAAGCAATGGATTAGTAATTGGTTTCAAACTGATTCAAATTCTGATTGATCGTGTATTACGTAATTAGGGTGCAGGAAAGGGCATTCCTGGTAAACGGCAGAATTTGATATGATAACTGAGTACTGGGCCTCCGTAAAGAAGTACCTACGACCTACGGGAGGGACTCAAGCCTCCATTCTATGAGAGGAATCTCATAGAAGGCTCGAGTCCCTCCTTTATGTGAGAGGAAGTAGGTTTGAGGAGGCTTCAGTCCCCGTGGCCAATAGTAGGACCTTGTTAGTTCAAATTCCCATTAGGCTGATTCTGTAACAGTTAGACTTCTCCGGTTTAGTTGCTCTACAAGGAGGTCGTAACCGCTTTGTCACGGTTTGAACCTACCATAACAGAAAATCGTCACGGATGATGACGGTTTGACCAATTTCTAGTAAGCTTGCACTCAATATGGGCCAGTAAACCACCGGAACTTGCAATTCATTATGACTAGGTACGGTCAACCGCAAGTCTAGTTACAATTTTACTTTGACGGCGCCTTAATTTGGTAGCGGTATGGGCTGTTTTCGTAGTTTTAGTTTTGCTCCTGACGTGTGGACTGTACTGAATTCTTATTAAAAAATATAATATTATTATTAATTAATATATTAACTAGGCTATAGTGTGACGTATTGCTTGTTAAGGTTTTTCCTTAACTTACTCATCATTAGAGCAATTGTTAACTGAAGTCATACAAGCTTTCAGTTACAATATAACTGTTCATTAGTGCGGATTGATTTGTGATTTTAAATAATTGAACAAGACTGAATTAATCTCGTTAAAAATAAATTAAATTCTCTTCTTATTTTTGCAAACAAAGCATAGACATTAAGTAGTGAACAATTTGGTCGAAAGTGTGAAAATATTTTTTTATGTGCAAAATGCCAGCTTCGCCGTTGCGTACGAGTTTTCAAGAAATAAAGAGGATAGCTTCAATTACAGTCAATATGAGGAAAGAGGTTTGTTTTTCAGTGTTTATTTGAGTACGTGTGTTGTGGTGGTTTATTTTTTGTGGTAAGGAACGGGAATCCCTTATAAAAGAGTGTATGAACAGGAGCCCGAATTGCGTAAGGCCTGCGTTCTAGGAGAGTCGAGAGGAAGATGTCTCGTAAACAACGTACCTAATTGTATTGCCAGCGGGGATAAAAATATAACTCAAATATATGTAATGTTTCTTCAAGAAATCTCTTTTCTCCTCTTTGGTGAAAACCTTGTCAATCTGGGTGTGTATCTTAGGTCAGAACGGGTTTTGTTTACAGAATAGGCCACTAGTATTACAATTCTTATTTTAATATAAAAAATGCGAAAGTCTGGATATTTTTTGTATGTAAAGTGTGTATATTGGCTGAACGAATTTGGATTAAATTTGGCACAGGGGTAGACCTCGACCTAGAGAAGGACATATACTTTTTATCCTGGATCGCAGACGACAGCTAGTGTTCAATAAAAATGTTTAATTGCAATGATTGTGAGTGTGTAACGTAATATGGATACAAATCTATCGTGTAGTGTGTTTGCCAATCAGTATTTTTAATGTATTTGTTGAGGAATGAATACACGAGTATTTAGTCAGACCCTATGAAGGTCTTATGTTTCTGATTTTTGTATCTTTATTTCTTCCTGGATAATAATTGAATCACTCAATCGATACCTGTAACCGATATCAGTTGATATGCAAATTCATTTTTTATCTATTTTATTGCTGAATATAGAAATTATCTGTAAGTCACAATTTATTGAGTCCGATTACATGGAAAGTATCTTATCAACACTTAAATTTGCTGTGAGCCAAGTTCTTGTCGAAAGTATGTATATTATATTCTATCCATCTATCTTTCTCTACAAAATAGGATAAAAAAAAAGAATAATAAAAAAATATATAATTAAAATATACTACAGTTATAATGTCAGTCACTAGTAATGTGAAATGACAGCTCTCTTCAAGTTTTCTTTAGAGTGCGTTTCATCAAATAGTTCCTATGCCGTAATGTTGGCTCCACTGTTGTAGTACCGTTATACGAATACGCTACCTAATAGATCCGTTTTTTTAAATTTAACAGTGAGAGCCAACATTACGGCAAAGGAACTATTTGATGAAACGCACTATAAGTACTTCAGTTTTCGCGGTTAGATAAATGCCGAATATATCGGCAGAATAGGTACCATGTGCTCTGTGCATGTGCATGTGCGACCACTGTTCAGTCACACTGACCACACACGCGCTGGTTGCGGGTAGGTGCTACAGTTCGATACTTCGATCGGAACATGAGGCGAGTCGCTGCGCCAGTAACAATTACATGTGTCAGTGGGGTACTGCGCAGCGAGTAGCAAACTTCCGAGCCGCCATTAAGTTTGAACTGGACTGTACTCAGACTAGGTCCTACCTTAAAACATACTGTACTTGACTTATACCTTAGTTCTATTGTACATCAGTCTAAAGTGACGTTTTCCATTTCCAAGTTTTCCAACGTTATAGATTCAGTGGCTTTTTCGAAGGATATAGGGGATGACCGAGGAGTTCTGCCTCGTCATCATGACCTAGTTACGCAAAGGAAGTGGCGTCATACTTCAGGGTATTGTGTTTAGTCAAGGTGAGGGCATAACTAAACTGTCGGAAAGGGTCCTTCGGGAATTCCTTTGCCGTTTGATTCAAAATCAAGTCAAATCAGTTATTTCAATGACCATGTCATTTTGAAGCCACCTTTGTAGGTCAAGAATTTACAAAAAAAATATGGAACTTTAATTATTTATTTTACCCATTACTAGCGACCCACTCCTGCTTCGCACCTTTGTTATGACTTAACAAAACATCGAGATTTCTTAGGTACTTATTATACACATAAACCTTCCGGAATAAATTCCCTAAACGATGGTGAAAACCTCATCAAAATCTGTTGCGTGGTTTAGAAGAACAACGTGGACATACAAACAAACTCGAAAAGCGACTTTAATTTATAATATGTACCGACAATATATTACACAACTGTTTAAATTAGGTACTAAATTATACAAATAAACAATTAACTAAAATATGGCGTCGAAAAATTCCTCTGCATAGCTGACGGCTGGTAATGTACCCAAGATAATGGTGGCATTGCCAAGTGTTATATCGCAAAAAAGAAAAGCTATATAATATCTACCCACTACAAAAATTATACGTATGAAACCTTTAAAACAATTTAAATAAAATCAACCTCACACTAATTTATTAATCAGTAGGCGTCCTTAAAATAAATATCGGATGCTTCTTTGAAATTATTTCACCACATCATCATTATTTCAGCCGAACAACGCCAAATATTATTAATTCCATCAGTTCTGAGCTTCTCGCATCCAGCGGATTTCACCACATAAAGACAACATAAACAAACGAATTTACTTATGAAATCGAAGAGATATCTACAAACGTCATTCCTTTATCTATTCACACTCATAAGGGCTAAGCCTCATTACTCAGTAACTAAACAAAAGATATAAGGACTTGGCACATTTTTGCTAGCACTTATTTTCAGCAAGATAAGCAAGCCTATATCAATATCTACCTAGTTAAAATTAGTCAGTTTCAGATTTCATATCAGTTGCAAATAGTGTGTCGATATGTCAACATGTTCTATTTAGTTCATCATAGTTTGTGATATTTATTTTATTTGAACGTATTCTTTTTTACTTATTTTGTGAGTAGTGAAGTGAATTTTGGAAATAATTATGTCGCTTTATCGGTCGTACGAATCTGTTGAGGTAAGTGAAGCTTTGTTCTAAATGACAGATAATTATATTTAGGTTACATTATGTTTATTGCAAATTATTTAGAATGCTATTTTTGTTGTTATTATTACATATTGTTGCGCATGAAGTACCAAAAATGATTGATTATTTATTACTGTAAATATCCTTTTTTGGCTTTGTAACATTACCTATGTAAAACCAAAAACGGTGCATGTTGTGTTAGCCTGTAAGTAATTGTTACACTTATTCTTGTACCCACCATTAAGCAAATAATTTTAAATGTATTGTGTGAACAATTGGTGGCTATCCTAAATAAATAAATAAATAAAATTATTATGATTAATCCCCCAAATTACTGGGTAATATTTATAGCACGGTACGGTTATCATAACCGCTATGGGTGGTCTTTAAAAACTAAACAACGCGCTTGAAAATAAACGAATTCATTCTGTTTGTTTTGGGACAATATTCAGTTTAATCAATCTGCCTAGCCTTTTCTCAACTATATTGGGGTCGGCTTCCAGTCTAACCGGATGTAGCTGGATACCAGTATTTTACATGGAGCTACTGCACCTCCACAATCTGGGTAATACGATACCCCTTGGTAAGACTAGTTGTCAGACTTTCGGGCTTCTGACGACCTGTTATACCATAAATAAATAAATAAAAATAAAATAAAAATTCTTTATTGTCGCAAGTTAATACATTCATCTTGACAATAATCTGGGCATTGATATTGATTCAAGAAACTATGATAATATCTCAAGTTGTTCGTCGAGTTGTCATCATTACTTAACTTTTAGCAACGTTTATAAAAAACCCCTATATCTGAATATTGTATAGACGTATAGTAATAACAGCCGCATGGGTCGATCCATCAGGTTAAGCTACGCTTGCCGGGGTTGGTCCGTGGATGGGTGACCCTCTTTACATACTCCTGCGTGGCTCGGAAAGCACGTTAAGTCGTTGGTCCCGGCTGTCATTTGTGGATCTTTGACAGTCGTTACGGGTCGTCAGAAGCTCGAAAGTCTGACAACCAGTCTTACCAAGGGGTAATCGTATTACCCAGTTACTGGGTTGTGCAGATCAGATAGGCAGTCGCTCCATGTAAAATACTGGTATTCAGCTGCATCCGGTTAGACTGGAAGCCGACCCCAATATAGTTGGGAAAAGGCTAGGCAGATGATGAATTAGTTTATTTGAAATAAATGCTTTGAGTTTGAGTTTAATAATACACTGAAAAGAAGAAGCGACGAAATAAACTTTACGACAAAACATGCGTACGAGTTTTCCCACAAAGCACATTTTATAATAATTATGTTCTCTCAAATTGCTGAACAAGATCTTTAACGTAAACATAAATATCCAAAAACCGTGTTATTAAGTAACTGGCGTGTGAAAGACTCGCATCTGTTGCAACAATTAGGTTAAACTATTAAACAGCTGTAAATCTTCTATCCCTATAAATCAATCCATTGTGTTAGATAATGTTAAAGAAAACCGTAGTCAGAAAATATTAGACTTATTTAGTAATGTCTCAATCAATCAACTCAGCCGGCGGCGTCGCACACTACACGTTATAAGTCTATAATTATAACGAAAACACCATTACATAAAATTTTATCGCTAGAACTAATATCCAAAGTTATATATTTAGTAGTAAAATTTTCGAAATATTCGGGACCAGAGTTCCTAAATATGAGGTCTGCATACATAATCAGCCTATAATGTTCCCACTGCTGGGAAACAGGCCTCCTCTCTGTGAGAGGGAGTGGGCCGTAATCCACCACGCGGGCCTAGTGCGGGTTGGTAGATGTCACGTGGCTTCGAATTTTTGGTTCTAGGACATGCCGCCGGTTTCCTCACGATGTTTTCCTTCACCGTTTTGTGATGAAATAATTTACACAAAGTAAAGCGCCTGGCTGGGTTCGAACCTGCGACCTACAACTCGTAACCACTGGGCCACCACTGCTGAGGCCTGCATGGTTTACACTTTTACAGAACGGAAATTCCAAGCGAAAATCAAAGTTGATAGAATATTTTTTACGTAGTTAGGTAATCCCTAAAATATCAATTTCCGATAATTAATTCTACCTATAACATGTCCAAAATATGCTTATGACGCGGACATTAGATTAGTATCCGCATATTATCCGTACACGTTATCAAATACTTTACAAAGTCACTGCGTTGATTCATTTCCTGTGTGACGTCATAGAGGTTATTCCCGTTCACTTCAAATCAGTTTTATTTGCACAAATACTTAGGCCGAAAATAGGAATATTTATTTACGATTTGGGACCCATAATCCGACTTGGGAGAGACTTATTTCCAGCAGTGGGTTGTGATAAGCTGCTGTTATTAGCGGTACAAAACTTACCCAAATTCAAACTCAAACCGTTTATTTCAATTAAACCATGTACTCGTACAGGCACATTTGAAGTGTCAAAGTGTCGTTCAGTTAGTCAGAAAGTTGAAGCTAGTTGCCCATTCCAAAACGTAGATCTCTATGGAGAAGAACTGTCATGAAACTCCAAAGACTCTTATAAATCGTTTTCTCTGTTTTGTACAGTGACAGATTTCGCAAACAAAAGCTCTTATAATTTAAGATTTTCAACATAACCACATTTAAGCGTGCTTAATCAGGAATTCAAACACTTTTTATACCTTTTGCGATGTCACGCTTCGGTCGGAGAGTTCACGGTCGCAAGGAAACGACAGTTATTCAAACTGAATTTCACACCACACATACAAAGAAAAACGTACCCCATTTTCAGGAAGCTAAAGTTCAAAATCCCGAAATAAACTCATGAAGATTCTCTTTTCCATCCAGTGTATTTAGAGCTGTTTGTATTTGAATGTAGTTTAAATTTCCTAGCTCTTAAAGTTCATATTGGAAAAGCAAGGGTCTATAAAATTTGGACATGTTTTACATGTCAAGTATTCGCAAAAACGACGGAATGAAAAGGCTTAAAGACGTATTTTAAAGCCAGATTAATATACTTAGTACTTATAGTTAAGCTGCTATTGTTCAGGGCGTTGAATCATATTATGTTGTAGAGATTTTTTGATTTAGGACATTTTTAATGATGCCTAGACCAGAGTTTGGCTACTCTGTGGGCTTTTTTTTGTTGTTGGGAAATCATCAAGTGACTTCTCCCGCTCTGGGCGGAGCGGGAGTGCGTGTCAGACTTTTACTGACTAAAACCCACCCGTGTTCCTTCAGTTGTCTGTTGCCAAGAGTCGCGGTATCCCTTTCGGACTTTCCCGCAACCCTGGCAGTACTCTGTGGGCCTGTAATTATGTAGTTAAGCGATCGCTTTTTGTCAGCCGTATCGAATTTCCCATAATTGCTTGCTCATCCGTGCCGATGCTAAAACTACCTATCGTATCTGCTTTGGCCCGAAATGATGGATGGACAGGGTAAAAGATGATAATGGCTAGAAAGGTTATGACTACCGGGATGACGACTAGTAGAGAAGTATGGAAGAATAAGACATGTTGCGCCGACCCCAGCTGGGGGAAAAGAATGATGTTATATCTGCCATGGTCCTAAGGTAGTCGATTGTTTATGATGTGCACTACCAGCATTACAGTAAAACATTCCACGTGGGAAGAAAGACCCGTTTGTTAAACGCTCAATATGTTTACTGGCAACACTATGATCGATCGATTAGTTGTCAATAAATAATCGCTGATAGACTTTTCGAAACTTGCGCGTAAAGTCGTCTAACGGTTTGTTAAGTGTCGAATCTGTCAGTTTAATTGAACGATTAACTTCTTGACGTGGGCTTAAATTGACACGTTATTTACTTAAATTATAAACCGGTTTCTAAAGCTTGTTTTTTGGAAAACTTGGTGACTACGAAACTACACAAAGTGAGACATTTTTGTATTATGACATTTATCTCTCTTTTAGTCCTTAACCTATTTTTTTTTATCCGATCGTCTGTAGGTAGTGATTTACTTTTGTTTTCGCTAAAAGTAGCTAGTTGGGCTTGGGGAATTCTTCTAGAAATTTGTAAAAACATCTGGTTTCATAATCTTACTGTAAAAATATCTAGTAACGACTCGTTATTAGGCGAAGTACCAACATAATATAAGTGTATTGTGCCCATAATTTTCTATTTTCTTCATTCACGTGTATCGTAAAGATCCGGGTTCCATGTCCGGATGATGTTAAGAGTTCTTGAAAATGTTGCTCATAATATTGTGCGCAAGACCTTTAAGCGCTTGGAATGTATTGAGAGCTAAAAGTTATCTTGCACCCTAATTGCGTAATACACGATCAATCAGAATTGGAATCGGTTTGATACAAACGTCTAATCCATTGCTTCATAAGTTCGAAAAAAAATCTGCTCAACAACGTAAAAAACGCAATGATGTTGTTGAACTGTCAAAATGAGACAAATTAGTCTTAATTGGTTACGAAAATAGGTTACGCAATTAGATAGCTGATCCCAATGTTGTAACCAACTACGAAATAGGTGATTCAGCAATTTCAAGCCTACGCAGACTGCGTAACGAATTACAAAATTTAAGGTTCTTATCTAGCACAAACCTGTTGACACAGCCTCCAGGGAATAGGAACAACTGTGCCCTATCTGGCACAACGGAATGCCCTATTTTCCTTTGATAACTAAGGTTTAGACCTCCTGAACAAACAGTCGAAAATAGGTACATTTAATTTAAATCTGCTGAACATAAAACGACCTCAGTAACATTGTATAAAACAGTAAACACCAACATTTTGATATTTACTTTGTTCCTAAATAAACAGGGGGTTGGAACCGCAAATGTAAGCATTTGCTAATTCTCTCCCTTTGTAGCCAGCCCTGGGTAAATACTAGATAGACTGGACTGGAGACGCAAAATTGTAGGCACAGAAGGTCCATTTGCTAAAATTGAAAGAGTTTTCGACACTCACAATTTTTCAGAAGAGGGTCAGTTTGTTGGACCTGTCCCGTCAATGCAGGCATTTGTCAGTAATCATGTAGATGGATTAATCCTCTAATCCCCATTGACAATCCCCATCAATGGGAATTTGCGGACAAAAAGTTCAAAAATCCCCATCGGTGTACAAATAAAATACAACATTTATTCTACAAGAAATATAGCACCATGCAACCAATTTTAATGTTTTTATTACAATCTAGAATACATTCAATTATAGCCCGTATTATCCCATCATCATCTATCTAACTAGCCTTTTCCTAAGTTAGGGTCGGCTTCCAGTTTAATCGGATACAGCTGAATACCAGTATTTTACTTCTCTACTGCCTATCTGACCAGACCCAATCCAGTTACTGGGTAATACGATACTAGCCCGTATTATTCCACTGCTGGTCAAAAACCTTTCTAATCTCCTTTCCCCTTCTAGTGTATTTAAAAGACCATCCAACTAAATCCGCCTGAAAACATCGGAACAAGGTGTTTATTCCCAAGGTATCTTCCAGAAACTTATCTCAAAGACAAAAATTCAAAACATCAATCTTGGGGTAAATAAACGATTATTATCAAAATAAGATATTCTTACATTTCCTTAGAATGAATACAAGTAAATTACTACTAATAATATTTTTTACAAAGGAAACATAATTTTAATATTAACTTGTGGACTCCACACTAGGTCGTGCCTGACTAGAGTCCTTGAGAGTTTTGGACAGTTCGCTTCCGGGTCGATATTTGTAATATTAATTGTAAATTATTATGATTACATAATGTTTAGAAAAATCAAAAACAAGAGAATTCCTAAATAAAATAAAATCGTAAAAAACCAATTACTGTATAGAATAACAGTACTTAGCTATTGTTTTGTTTCTGTCTACCAGACATAGTATGAACTAAGCCTTCTGTCAATAGATTTTCTGTTAGAGGTCACTACCCTCCCAAACGTTAAAGGTCAGCCGACCTTCGAAGGTCACAGGCGCCAAGGTCAAACCGACCTTGCTCTGAAAGGGTCTGAGGTAATCCTACTTTTACACACGACTTAGCAGAACTCCACTTAGGATTACGTGAATACTGAGACTTCTTGTTTTATTCATCATCTTGAGAGTACTTTTGGACTAAGCGTTTATATTATCTGTCTGAAGTTAGATCCGGGCCTGGTTTATTACTTTTTCGATTGGATTTTTAGGGCTTAGGAGCACTTAGCTCAGTATACTTTTTTTTTTTTGTACGTGGGAAATCATCAAAATGGCCTGCTCTGGGCGGAGCGGGAGGGCGTGTCAGACTTTTACTGGCTAAAACCCACCCGTGTTCCTTCAGTTGCCTGTTGCCTATATCCCCGGGTATCCTTTTCGGACTGTCCCGCAACCCTGGCAGGCATCTGTCCTAGCGAGTTTCAAAATGGTAGATGGGATTCTTCAGATTAATTGCAACTGACTATGACAATAATTACTAATAACTATAACAAAACTGAGATCAGCAAGACGACCAGTCAACAGAAGCAAAGATCAGCCATTACCCCCGCCATATTTGAGGGAAGTAGGCAACCTGACCCCCGATGCTACCGCAAGCAGTGACATCTGAGGCCCTAGACAAAGTGTCATTCTATCAGCGATAACGATGATGGAAAAGGCAAAAATGTATAGGACTGACATAAGCTATCGAGAACCTTATTTCAATCCTATTGAAAGTCGTTGTAGAAATACGAAACGCTTTGGAAGCGATTGTCACTTGTCTAGGCCCTCTTTTCTACATATCCTTCGAAGATCCCTCGGTCAATGCTGGGTATCATGGCCTTTTATTAATTGTTATTTTCTTTGTTACAGAGAAGAGACGTGGAGTCGCAGTCTACGAAGACTAGCTTCTGTACACGACATGGCTTGTGGTGGACATTGGGCCTCGATATTCCTCTTCTTCTGATATGTAAGTAGCCAAAATCCTGTTAAGTATAATGTGTTTGGTAATATTGGAAGAGTAAAGAGGTGAAGGGTTACCTCGCCTAGTTCTGCAATCAAGCAGCAGTGCAGGGTTATTTTAAAATGATCTACCTGACGCTACTGTTAGACGACCATTAAAATTTATGACCCATTCTGATGACTAATAAAACTACTTCATTTCTGCGCTAACATAAGTTCATAGACTAGTGTTAATTTAATACTAATTATTGTACAACTTCTTTATGCATGCGGAGTTTACCTATAAGTGATTGTTGCACTGTTGCATATACATTTTTGCATGCATTTTTCATTAGCATTTTAGTGCAAGCAATTTTTGCGGCCGTTGTTGTGATCTTGTGAGCTCAATGTTTTATAACTACTTAGATTATTCTGTACGAGTTAATTCGTCACTTATGTATGATCGTCATAAAACTTCACAAAACAAGCCATTTCTCTTATTTTATTACAATATACAACGTGTGTGGCATCGTACGTAATTGATACCCACAAACATATTTGGCCCATGGAGAGCATACAGGTTTTTTTCTTCAAATCCAACTTTCCAAGTCCAATAAGGAAGCGCCCCAAAGACTTATGCATCCCGCATTAATTGAATAAATTATTCAATTAATTGATATTGTACCAATAACGGATGCAACTAATTATCGGACACGAGTAAAATAAAAATTCATGGTCGTAATACGTTGGCTACCAAATACGGCTCCCATTTCATTGCAACGAAGACAGATATAATGTTGCCAGTAATAATAAATTGAGCTGATTTATTTTCGGAAGAAAACCATGTGCATTCAATTTTAAATTCTAGTTTAACGGTGTAAAGTTCTGCTTCCAGTGAACATATTTATGTAAATAAAATGCAAAAAAATTCAATCTTGTAAATTGGTTTTACGCGTGTTCATATGTAATTTATTTTTCCTATAAATGCAACGGGTTCGTATTAAAAAACAATATGAATAGGTGTTTGTTTTTATTGTGGAATTCTTGATATTAGTTTACAGTTTTTCATAGTAAGGTAAGGATAAATGTAAATCTAGGTATGTAGGTACGTTGTTTGATACGAAAAAGGCTGCTAGGATGCTAGTTAAAATGTTTGGAATATACTTCCCTGGTAAATAAATTACAAAATAATATCTAAGTATAAAGTTGTAAGTATTTGCTTCAGGAAAATCTGAAGGAAAACCTAAATACACTTAATACAGACAAATAATACATTTTACACAATAATATACATACATACATACATAATCAGCCTATAATGTTCCCACTGCTGGGACACAGGCCTCCTCTCTATGAGAGGGAACGAGCCGTAATCCACCACGCGGGCCCAGTGCGGGTTGGTAGATGTCACATGTCTTCGAATTTTTGGTTCTAGGACATGCCGGTTTCCTCACGATGTTTTCCTTCACCGTTTTGAGAGCAGTGATAATATACATGTTGTTATTTTAAACGTTTAATTATTATAATAAGTGATTAAATAATAGGTAATGTTGTGTTATTAAGTAATTAAATAATGTTGTGTTATTGTATATTTATTTTTATTTACATATTAAGTACTTCATAATCATAATACTGGTATTTATTACTATATGTTTAGACTTTTAGGTTCTAAGCGACGACGTTAGACGTATCTATGTAAATACCAGGAAGCTTATCCTTAATTGATAGATTTGTGTTCCTGGATTCTATTCTGATTCTTAAATTTTTAGGAAACCTACATAATAAGGTATTTTATAGATTGCATTTTAATGCTTTGAATGATAGATAGGTAGGTACTTATAGAACATTATGGTGGAAAGATCTACGGAAACAGGTATTTCCTCCTGCTTATTATACGTCAAAAACAAAGTTGTTTTACGTATTAAACAACACTTCTGTTTGTTTTTGTCACGTAGAGAGAGACGGTGTACGGAAATTTTATTGGTCACTCATTATTATTGTTATTAAGTTTGTCATAGGGATAATAAATGATGCTTGGTCGTTAGTTATTTTATTACTTAGACAGTTCACATTTTAGAATTAGATTCTACTGAAGTAGAAAAAGATTTACTTAAGCTTCTTCAAAACAGAAAAGTCCTTAAAAAGTCCTGTGCTGAACTGAAATACAAAAAAAAATCAAGTAATAAAAACTAAAACCCAACTACGACTTAAAAGGTAGTCACACGTAATCTGTTCGATTTATGCCCTAACACGTGTGACTCCGGATTTTTAATTTGTCTGTCTGTGGTGTCTTGTTTATACCTTTTAAGTCGTAGTTGGGTTTTAGTTTTTATTACTTGATTTTTTTTTAAATTCTTTTGGGGTTATAATATATATATTTTTGAAATGTGCTCATTAAGCCCTTTCATTTGATACACAACATGGTACGACTAAACCATTTTTTTTTTTAAGTTACTCACTTTATGTCCTCTACAGGGCGCCATTTTTATATTTAATGTGACTTCACATAGCCTATAACCAGCGGACAACCACGACGCTTCTAACGATACCTCATTTGTGATAAGTGGTTTGGAAGATAGGAGGGAAGAGATGAACATACATACATACATACATACATACATACATACATACCGGTCAAAATCATAACCCTCCTTTCTTCTTCGCCGTAGTCGGGTAAAAAAAAGCTTAAAAATACTGCCTGTACCGATAAAATTTAAGAGACACTTCAAAATAATAATTAAAAATAGATTATCGGCTTCGACTGGAAAAAAGGTAAAAAATATTTTTATGAAACACACGTGGTGGACCCCACAGTGTCACGTTTTAAGGGTTGTCACGAATTTAAAGTGACAAAAAATGTGGGAATATTTCGAAAGATTTTTTACGGCTCTAGGCGGTAAAAGTTTATCTCATATATCACTTCTACGCAGGTACCTACGTAAACAATGCCTGATAGATATCATTGCTTTGCTAGATGTCAATTGGCATAGCCTGAAGAATTGGCAAACTTAAGTGGCAATAGTCAGGATAAATTATGGCTCGCAGAACAGACCGACGGGGCTGAAACGTTCTTGGAGTGGCGACTGCGTACCAGAAGATTTAGCGTTGGAAGGTCATAAGGTGGACTGATGACCTGATGAAGGTCGCAAGAATCCGTTGGATGCGAGAAGCACAGAACATCAATTCAACACCGTTCATTCGCATCGCCATTTTAACCAACCAATCCAAAATTTTGCGACGTTTTTCGTCGGACGTCTTTCAGCTGAATTTATGATTATGATGATTTGGCTAAGTAAAGTTACTTAGCTTACTTATTTAAAACTTCAATTAAAAATGAGAGTTATGAAGCTCTATCAAAATCAATGTATGGTTGTTTAGGCTTATTTTAAGATTGTACCACTTAAGCTGGATGCTACAATAAATTATTCAAATAGCATGCGATGGCAACTTCTACAAATTATAAAATGTCCTTTATTAATATTGTAAACTACGACCTATTATTGTATCACCTACAGTGTATTAATTAAATAGGTTCGCACTCACAACGAATAAATAAGCAAAATACTCTACGTGCTAAGAATACATAAAACAAGGGATATCTCTGACGTGTTACTAGACACACTCATAAAGTTTCGCATTTATTGACGTCAAATACTCAGTAAATTAAAATGGTACTTGATAGATGTGGCTGTCTGTGACAATGTCAACCATTATTTGCGTACTTGTATGGTGGTCAATAATTATGTCATTTTATGAACCCTTCAGCGTATGACACGACAATGCGCTGCATTTACACATACAACAGTAACTCAACAACATTCAGTTTTTTTATTTAAAATTATTTACTGATGTATTCACTTCCAAGCAAATATTGATCAAAGTAATTAAAAAAAAGGTCGATGTATAATTCAAACTTCGCAGTTGGTAACACTCGCCGCATGTGGCAGAATGCACGCAATCGCAGTCACTGTTTACAAATACGAAAAAAAAACCGTGTCAACGACCTTTTGACAAGCGTTCATTAGGGCAGCCATTGAGAACATTATTTTTTAAATAGAACAAAGATTATGTAATTTTTTTGAGCTACTTTTTACACCATTCACAGCGTAACATTTTGTTATTTATTATTGTTTGAAAAAGTTAGCATTCAGTGCTTATTTTAACTGGCGTTGCATGTTTGTATACTTACACGTTTTATATAAAATGTTGCTTTTACATTTTTAATTATAATCCAGAACTATAAAATTATTATATTAATAGGAACGTAAAGTAATAAATTGATACGTGCACCACACTTTCCATTTTATAAATTCTGTTTTATGAAGAAATTGGGTAATTCGTCTGGAAGGTGAACCGTACTGTTGCCGGACTAATTTATTAT
Organism: Lithophane semibrunnea; assembly: GCA_947363905.1. Lineage (NCBI taxonomy): Eukaryota > Metazoa > Arthropoda > Insecta > Lepidoptera > Noctuidae > Lithophane > Lithophane semibrunnea. Next base: position 14,259,757 of record OX376205.1, read on the forward strand.
TTAGGTAATATTACTAATAATAATCAGGATAAAAACGGCTTTCTTTTTTTTTCATTTTATTTTTGCTGCGACATTTTTGGCGAACTTTTATGATGGCATGGATGGAATGTAAGCATCGAATCCCGTTTCGGATCAGTTATTATCATGTATTTCAATGTTCACACTGAAGTAGGTAATTTTTTGATGAATAAAATATTAGGTAATTCAAAACACCTTTGAATATAAGGTAAGATATGAATAATAAATTGAATGTTTTTAACCTATTCATGATTATTTGCAAAATTATTATCTTTGCGAGCTATTTAGCGTTATCGATTTAGGAAATAGGTATTAAAATTTATTATAGATAATATATTATCTACCTACACATCTCAATAATTCTAATAACCAATATCATTCTATTCATATTTTTTTAATACCTAATCATTGTTAGATTTTGATACCTACATAATATACTATGGTAATAAAATAAATAATTACGTACATATTAACATAAACTAAAAAAAAAAATCTTAGAATTATCTACCTACTTAGTATGTTTGTATACTTACCTAAACTCATTAATTTATTATTAATGCCGAAAACAGTACCACTTACCTTATAACATTTAACACCCCGTTGCGTTGCACTCTGTCCCCGCGACGTTCAAGTGGTATTTTAATCCATACCTTTTCATGGGCGTTCGATTTAACGGTCATTATCGCTTGTAATCGATTCCCGATTAATTGTTGTAATATTCGTAATCGTGCCGTTAATTATAGCTCTCGTTGTGAATGAACGAAAACGAAACCATTATTCATCTTAATTTGATTACAGATAAGCGATAATAGTGGAGTTTCACTTGATATTAATTAATTTTATGCATTACATTGTGGTCTCGATTAAACTTTTCCCACCAACACAAAACTATTAGCAACGCCATCTGTTATCGAGTAGCGGTACCAATTGCACACTTCAACTCTTAAAACTTTTTAGACTTTAATATCTCAGCTATTTACCATCATACTATTACAATTTAACCTCTTAAAAAATAGCCATCTCTTGCGTTATACGTCAATCTTACCAACAATCTTTAAGTACGCCCTTTTGCTGAAGCTTGGTCGTACACTGGAACGTGTCTGACCACGCAGCTGGGCCACGTGGGTCCAAACGTGTCGGATGCACTGCAAATTGGTCTATTATATGCGTCACGTCACTATTCGTAATGGACTCCCAGGGAACACGTTATCGTAAGTAAGGTGCATCTAGGACTCGGGACTCCATTCTCGTAATAATAATATATCCTTTTAACTGTTCTAGAAAAGACGAATAAAAAAATCCTGCTGTAGGTAATCTCTACAACCTATTACAAATGCAATACCAAGAATTGCATTAGATAAAATAAAAGCAATAGGTACAGGACGTGTCCTACGTGTCATTGCATTCGTTTTCGTTGATTACATTCAAGGAAGGGCCATAGGTACCTACATACTGATATTTTGAGTGAAAAACAATTAGAATCATCAATAAATTCAAATTCAAAATCATTTATTTGCTAATATGGGTAATTACATAAAGTTGTTAAAAAATAAAGCATAGTTCAACCATATTACGCCAATACAACTCTTTATGTTATAATTTGACCTCAAATGTCATGATTTCATGAAATAGTCATTCAACACAGGGTAATTTAAACTTGGAGAGTTGTATTTGTAATTTTGTAAATAGATTTATGTTACGGTCGCGAATTTTATTTTTATCAACATACAGTCTGACACTGACCTGCAAACTGCAATAAAACGACAGAATATTTGAATTTCGCCTACTTTAGCGCAGTAATTATTAATATTAGTTAAAAAGAATATTATAAATCCCTCGAACAGTCTTCTCATAGAAATTGTATTTAAAAGAGATGATTCGAATCGAAAGCCTATCCAAATCCAACGCATAGGTAAATTCGATAAATATATTACTTATGAAGATAGGTAGGTACCTACACAGCCTGCAGCTAAGCCATTGTCATAAATGTCTACATAGATTACTAAATGCTATCTTAAACGACAATCATTGTTTAAATACTTAATCTAATCTACTAACATTTACCACGTGTATGTAAATGCTCCATTTGTTGAGCATAAACAATAAGGTGTGCTCAGCATGAGAAAGCACGTTGATGCCTATCGGTCTAAGCTGCAATAAAGATTAGCTAATTAGCGTAGCAAATGATTGGCATCCAGAATTCCAGAGTAATTAATATTTTCTAGGTACCATTGTTATTATCCGAGTGGAATTACCATTGTTATTATCCCAAAAGGAAATGATGGCAAGTTATTTGAAGGTTAGGTTTGTATCGATGCTTCGATCGCTGATTATTATGATGATAGCTCTGATTATGACGTCTGAAGTTCGCCCGAAATAAAACGATTTGATTTCTTTTAAGTCTAAAAAACTCAATCTAGGCATGGTTTGATCGTTGACTGATTTTTAATTATGACGGACAATAAACGACTGTCTCATTACCCAAGTCCTAAAATACAAGAAAAATACTACAAATACGAACATTTTGTTCTTTCGTACTTTCCAGAGCTATGTCTAGGAATCTCTTTACCAGCATAATTTGCAGGAACTGTCAAATCCCACACAGCTACCCGTCTAACCTCTCACCTTGAAATCCTCACTATCATTACGTCATTACAAATCTGCACCAACATATTTTGGAACATGGCGAAAAGTGGAACTAAATTTTAAACGCACAAAATTTGGCTCTCGCGATCCTCTCGTCTTAGCAGGCAGCGCCACGCCAATATGTCAGGTTATACTAGCCAGTTAGTTCTGTTCCTGGTAGTTTGGCATTGACTTTGAACTTCAACAACAGCCACAGTTTGGGGGATTGGCAAATAAATTGGCCATAATGGAGGGCGACGTCCATTGCAATGTCACGGGGACGAACAAAAATTGCGTGAGTGGTTAGATAATTCTAGAACTAGATTTGGACTGTTCGTTCCGGGTTTATTATAAAGAAGATTTCCTTATACGTTTTAGGGTTCCCGGAAGAATGTTAAATCTGCGTTTTACTGGTTAGCAGAACGTTTGTACTTAATTTGTTATTTAACAGCATTCTGCTAGTTTGTATGGTAATCACATTTAGAATAACTGGATAGGTTATCAAGAACTTGTAGCCGTTCTAGTGATAAAATGAGAGATTTAGCAAGAAAGTAACTACTTTCTTGCTAATTCTCTCATTTTATCACATGATTGACGATGTGCCAGCGTGTTTCCAGCGATTTGTGAACGTGGTCTCCGCGGGTGCAAAGCGAGCTACCTTCGAGCACGCGACTTGTTCGTCGCGTTTTCACAATACACTCGCTTGTCTCGCTCTCTCTTGTGCACTCAGGTCAATCGCTCTCGTTCCGCAAACGCGGCGAACTCGTTGCGCACACGTGGCGTGCTCGCTACGCACACTCAGCGAGCTCCTTAAAAATTGCCTCCCTGGAAACACGCTCACCAGTGTGATATGGCCTTTAATCTTGGTTGTCTTCTTAATTTTCATTTTTAATGAGCTCGCTCGTTGCAACTTTAACTATAATACTAAACAGGTAGGTATTTTACCTACCTGTCTATAGGTATTAGTTAAATTATATCAATCTGAAATTCCTCATAACCACCGCGACCTATGTATTTCCGACCGCTGGATTGTGTAGGGCAAACAAAATAGGTACCAGCCTAAAAATAAATAATACATTCATTAATCATCCATTTATATTTTGTACCTAATTTAATGACCAAAATGGTCGTGAGTATTTGATTCATTGCATAGTGACGTGCACTGATTGATATAATGCGCGCGAGCGTGACTCTTGTCCGGTTTTTCATAGAAGAATGAATTTTTAGTTTTAGTTTTAATATTATTGATATAGTTTTATAATTAATTATAGGTACTTGAGCGTTATGAGGAGCAGATTTATTGGGTATTGGGTGAGATTAGAATTCCTTAGCTGTTGGATTTACGATCTAAGGAGTCTTTCTTCATAGATTTTAATGGGTTTTGAACTTTTGATCAATCCAATGGGTTCGTAAGTACGTACCCATAATTCCTTTACATTTCAATTTATTGATGGGGAAACGAATTATTTACATAATTATATTTAGTATATTTGACGTGTTACTTAATAAAATTAAACAGATTCTCATTGTAAACATAAAACTGCCGCCATTTTCTAACTGTATATTTTTTTCCATAGTGCTGACACTGATTGGACTCTTCGAGCTGGGCATCATCCCGAACCACAAAGGTGGCTTCTACTGCAACGATCCTGCTCTCAGCTTCCCTTTCAACGGAGACACGGTCAACACTGAGATGATTATGTCAACTGTGTTTGGATTGCCGCTAGTTTTTGTAAGTGTATATTAACATTAATTCATAAGCATACTTTGTAAGTATATTGAACTAACTGCGCCGCGCGGTTTCATCCGCGTAAGTCTCGATCCCATGGGAATATCGGGATAAAAAGTATCTTTGCCTGGATTCCTGGGAACTGGATTGATTATCACACTATGTTGTCATTTTCGTAAAGAAGATGCAAAACATTTTAGTCACCTTTTTGAGGAAGAGGTTGCTCTTTGCTGAGAATCAAATGATGCACACAATGCAGAAAGTGCGTCATGGTGTTTGTCTGTTTACAAGTATCATCAGTAGCTAAGTACCTATTGCTAATAATGTTACTGACCGCAGATATATATATTCATTGTCCTGAAAAGTAGAAGCGTACCTACTTCCATGGCTTTTCCTCACTTATAATAACGAGGTTATTACCCTAAATGGTTATTAAATAAAAAGCCCAGCGAACCATAATTGTTTACTAGCAAATGCCGTTGCAATATCGTTTTCGTTTTTTTTGTTACGAACCTTATCCGGCGCGCACGTACCTACTAAAGGTTCATCACAATCAGTCGAGCCATTTTCGAGTTTTTGTGAGTGTAACGCACGGCAATTAATTTTAATTAGATAGATAGATTTTTGTTGATAGATTGGAACAATCAAAATTCTTAAACGTACAACTTTTAGTAGTCCAAAATAAACTTTATTAAATCGATTGAAGAATCTTTCTTTCTTGGAGTTTTTTTTTTCCTAAGTGCTTCTAATCCTTCTGCCATTCTAAATTCTTGATCCTGAATAACCAAATTAATATCTTTGTCTCCTCTTTTCAGATCGCCGTAACAGAGTACATCTTTCTATACGGCGACTTCTCTCAGTCAAGATTTCGACGGACCTGTCAGAGTACCTTCTATTTATATAGGACTTACATCTACGGTGTGATCATCAACCTGAGCATTGTGGAGGTCATGAAGGGACTCGTCGGGAGCCCTAGGCCTACCTTCTTCGATCTATGTGAGCCTGATACTGGCAAGACTTGCAATGGGTAAGGATTTTAAAAATTATTTCCAACTAGCTACCGCTAGTGGCTTCGCCCGCGTGTAATCTTTATAAATTATAGCTATGTTACTCAGGGTGAATGTAGCTTTCTAATGGTGAAAGAATTTTTGAAATCGGCGCAGTAGTTTTTGAGTTTATTCATTACAAACATACACACAAAAATACAAATCTTTCCTCTTTATAATATTAGTGCTTATGTCTTTTCTCGAAAAAATTGGTACGATCATCCTGGCGCTATCCACGTCTATGTAAATCAATTCTGGATGAACCATCCTTTAGGAAGATCATAACTCTTGTTGCAATTAACTTTCACCACCACTTCTTATGGAGTTGTAAAAGGCAACTAATTGTATAGAATTTTATCACTATTTACTTGCCAAGTTACTTTGGCAATAAACTCTCATGAGGTTACATTGCATTCAAACCAGCTGATTATAATGACGGGACGAGTATTACCATTTCATTTTTAACTTTTTCGAATATGGTTCGTAACAAATAAACAAAAAGCAGTTGTGACAGTTCTTCCCAGAGAGGTCCGGTCACTGACTGTACATTTTACGACATCCTCATTTACATAGCAATATATTCGACTCGTAGGAGTAATACATTTGACATTGAGCGATCTTGAAGATCTTCAGACTACTTATCTAATCGCAGGATTGACGTGGGCATATGAAACTGTCAATGAGGATGGAAATTCATGAGATTATTGACACTAGATATGTACGGTCATAAAAGGCGTAACACTAGGGAATAATTTGGACAGTTCCTTTACTAGAAGACATAACATCACTACTGTATTCCGCGAAGTGTTAGTCAGAGGTGTACCTATAGTGCACCCACATTTCGCCAGTTATGTTTAAGTCCCATGTAATAGGTGGCAACCCTATTGCCATTAGCCGGGCAAAAATCCAGACTCCGGGCTGCTACTGAGAAATTCCAGATGAAAAAAACCCAATAAAACTTTGCCCGACCCGGGAAACCCAGGACCTCATGCACAGCTGTAGCCTTTGTGGCCACTAGGCCATCGAGGCAGTCACTAGCAGGCAGTTCTAGAAGAATCTGAGAAGTATGTGCTGTCAAATCAAGAGCGGCAGCATAGGACATGGGCCTCTCCCAAGTTGCACAAAACACCTTCCGCCTTCATGCACTGAAACTGTTGTCAAAAAACAATTGCAATCAATGATTGCCACTTCCTCACTACAATTCTCGATCCATCTGGCAATCCTGCCATCTCTTGGCAAATTATAATCTACATCTTTCGAAGCTCTTATGCCATGTTCAAGCTTTGTTTGTCCAAGAGCATTGACGTTAACTACCTCCGTATACTAATGTTTTATTCTTTCTTTTGTTCCAGTACCCAGTTCGTGAGTGACTTCCAGTGCACATCTGAAAAGTACACCAGCTGGTACCAGATGGATTCATACCGCAGCTTCCCTTCAGGACACGCATCAATGTCCGTGTACTGCGGCTTCTTTATTGCAGTAAGTTTTGCAATGATAACTGATAAGATGGTCGAAATGCCTACAAAAATTCAGATGTTTCCTAACCTTATAGCAGTCACTTTCAGCAAAATTGCATCCGCAGATGCTAAAAATACAGCTAAGGCTTGAATTCCGCTGTACGCTGATGTCAGTCGCGTACGGTCAGTCGCGTACGCGTAGCGACGTAGTACGCGCCGTGGACGTCAGCGTCGCTGTATGGTACTACATAGAACACAATGTAATGTACGCGCGACTGACGTACGCGACCGACATCAGCGTAGGAGGAATTCGAGCCTATTGAAGACTTGAAAAACTATTTTAGAAGCCTATTTGATTTTCATTGCATGCAAGTTTATTATGACATCGTTTTGATGGAATTCTCTAAAATGTTTTCGTGCTATGATTAATAGCATTCATTATCTATTATGCTATGATAGCATATAGCATATTATTATTATGCTATGATAGTATTCGTTCGTTCGTTATGGGGTTTGGTTTCCGCACTTAGTCCTTAAAAGGTGGACCATTGTGCGTGAGCCATGGCGGCTATCGTGGTTACTCCAACCAGCCCACCTCCCTCCAGAAGCTAATTAAAGCTCCTGGTCTGTTCAGAACATCTGTGAAGGATCTGGGTGCCCCGAGGGTTTCTGTTCTGATCTGGGTTACACCGGTGCATTCGAAGAGCACGTGCGCGACAGTTTCCTCGGCCTCCATGCATGCCCTGCACAGAGGACTGTCTGTAATGCCTATTGTGTGGAAATGTTTATTTAGCGAGCAGTGCCCCGTGATGGTCCCCGACACCAGGCGCAGGCCGTACCTGTCCAGGCGTAATAAACGCCTGGTCAGCCTGCTATCCAAAGATGGCATAGCTTCCCTGGACTGCCTGCAGCCCGGTGCCGAGGTCCACCAGCTCCCTGCCTGTGTGTGGGTGAGCTCCTGTAGCCACCTGCGTATTTGTTTGAAGGGGATGGGTACAATAGGTTCGGGTCCACAGACTGCCGTGCTAGAACCTCTTCTGGCAAGTTCGTCAGCTGCGTCGTTACCTAGGGATCCGCTGTGTCCTTTAATCCATTGTAGTGTCACCGTGTTGCGGTTAGATACTGTTACTCGCTCTAGTGCATTGTGACATTCTAGTGTTAGCTTTGAGGTGATGCATTTTCTTTTTAGGGATTGGAGAACTGAGGCACTGTCAGAGAGTATACGTATTTGGCTGTCCGTGACTCTCCTGGCTTCTAGGGCGTAGACCGCTAGAATGATGCCCACACACTCCACCTGGTAGACGGTGTTGAGCCTCCCCAGCGGGCTGGATATATTTATGTTGAGGTCGTGTGAGAAGACTCCGACTCCGGTACCGGAGTCGGTCTTCGATCCGTCCGTGTACACTCTCATTTCCTTCGGTCCTGAGTAGTCACACTGTTCTTCTGTGAGTACTATACTGTAGTGCCTTTGGAAGTGGTGTGTTTTTGGGGCTTTGTCGCAGGGTGATGCCATCATTGGCCGTCGCTTAATCGCATGTTCCTTTATACTTGTGTGTTTTACTCTGGAGTCTTTACTTAGGGTACCTGATAAATGGAGCCTAAAGGCGGCCAGGGCCGCCTCCTCCCTCACGATGAGGTGTAGAGGCGGCAGTCCAAGCATTGCCTGTAGGGCAGCAGTAGGTGCGGTTCTCATGCTGCTAGTGATTGCCACGCATGCGAAGCGTTGCTATGATAGTATAATAGATAACTGTTGTCATCTTTTTTGTTCTCTACTCAACTATGTACCAACCACCTTAATTTTTCTTAACCTGATATTTAATTGTGTAATCTTTTCTCTCTCCAGTGGTACCTCCAACGCCGCGCCTTCGACTGGTCCCACCGCTCCATCTTCCTCGTCCCAATCCTGCAGCTGCTCTGCATCTCCTATGCCGCCATCTGCTCGCTAACCAGGATCACTGACCACAGGCATCACTGGTGGGATGTGCTCGTCGGCACTGCTATTGGACTTGTCACAGTTTATTATGCTGTAAGTATTGTTTGAACTGTTGAAAAACTTGTCTCTCTCCTTTAGTTGACCATATATTATATCGCTGACTCCTATTGAATTATTGATTTTATCGTTTTACGTTTCTGTAGTATTAAGTCCGCCTAGAAACTACTACTATACATAAAGTTTAAATAAAAAATTATGTAATCTTTTCCAGGTTGTAATCAGCGCAAACTTCACATACGAGCACTCAAAGACCAGTGACCTGAAGTCAGAGGAGAGCCGGCACACAGTGAGGACTTTGTTATTCGACGAGAGAAGACCGGTGACAGTGTCCTAATAGTGTAGTGTGTGCAGTAGAGACTGATAACAAATTGTAGAAAAAAATGATAAAAATTGTGTTTTAAAGGTGCTGAGAAGAATTTATTGTTTAAAAGTTTTTGGCGCAGAGGTTTACGGATCCTGGGGGTTTGGGAAGGAGGACCTATAGCTAGCTACGTATAGCTTCATAAGAGATGAAGCTATACGTATAAGAGATGAAGCTATACTCCCTCACTGAAATAAGATGAAAATAATACCGCTTTGAGGTGGTGGTAAGCCACCTGAACTCCTAACTATCTCGAAACGGACTGTTTTTTTTTGTCAATCAATCAATACAGAAGACCTGAATAAATTAGTCGAATTACATTCGACAGTCCTGAGATTAATTCAGAGACCTCACGATTCATTCCGTTTCAATAAGAGTACCTACTGAAATACTTCTAAACTGTAAGAAAGAAAAAAAAAAGATAAACTAAAAAGAAAACACTGACAGTGTTAGATATAAAAATTATTACGATAGAAAAAATGCAACTGAAAAAATCCGCCATATATTTTTCCAGTAGGTATCTAATACCTACTTACTTAATAATAAGTTAGGTTTAAGTTATAACTTAAATATGTATTTTGTGTTTGAACTCGCTGAAGTTACAATGACACGATGATATTATCATGTAAATACTTTTGTATGTATTCAGATATTTATGAAACAGATTTGACAGGGATGCGTTTTCGCGACAGGATGCTTTTGTATGGACCAACAGGTTTAAATAGTTTATGAGAAGATTTTTTGTATGTGAGTTTCTGTATTGATTGTAATAATATTCAAGTCCAAGTAAAACCAATAGTGAACCTACTTAAATAGATTTTAGATTTCTATAATGAAACGGGTTTGCACATACTTATTCAAACATTTATTGTATTTTTTTTATATCCTGGTAATATTATTACTTTGGTAATATTATTTGTAATATTATTTGTATAGTGCAAAGTAAAAACTATGTGTCAAGTCGTGAACTTTCGACCAATTTGAATATTTACAGTACCTTTTACCTTTATTATTTAGTTATTTATTTATTAGGCTAGCTATGAATTCTGTGTGGGTATTTTAAAAATATTTATTGCCTAGAAATTATAGGGATACATGGTAGGTATCAGTATTATTAAATTATTTTTTATGAAAACGAGAGGGTCGCTCGAAAATGAGTGTGAAGTTGAATAGTTTTTTAAGGATGCAAGACAATTGGATTTACGATACTGATGAAAATTGTATCGCTCACGATTGTATGGAAACCATTACAATTTTGTTAATAAAATGTTAAGATATATGACTGACTTTTATTTTCACCATGGCTACAACCAGTACCCGCCTCTATAATCTAGATTCTAGATAGATTCAGCTCTACAAGTAGATTACTGTTTATCTGATGAAAATAAATGCCTCGTGGCTCGGTGGTCTAGTAGTTGCAAGAGCTACTTGTTGCAGAGCATGAGGTCCTGAGTGCGATTCCCAGGTCAAGCAAAGTGTATTTCCATGGTTTTTCCGTCAGGGATTTTTCAGCAGCAGCCCGGAGTCTAAATTTGTGCCCGCTGATGGCAAAAAATGGGCTCGTTCCTTATTACATGGGACTTAAACATAACTGGTGAAATATGGGTGTACTAAAGGCAGACCTCTGTCCAACCTTCGAGGATTACAGGCTCGATGTTATGAAAATAGATAATTATGCGTCTATCAGTAGTAAAGGAACTGCCCAGACCCTGGATAACCTAAAGGACAACTTTTCCATTCTTCTTCGATTGTGAATGTCAGAGTTTGTGGATGTCACATGTCTTGTCTTGAAAGTTGAAGTCACTAACTTGTCTTGAAAGGTCTATATTGTCCTCCCATGCCTACTAACACTATAATTTGAAAATATTGTAAAAGCCAATTATTTTTAAAAGAGTTATCGTGGAGTTTCTTGCCAGCTCTTCTCCATAGGAAACGACCAATTGGAACATTGCACCTATCTTCTGATGTTTCATATGTGCCCATGTAGGATTATGTGAAATAAAATATTTTGATTTGATTCTTCGATTTTTTTAATTCTAAGACATGTTCTCACGATACAGATATTTTCCTTCACCGTTTTGAGGGCACTGGTGATGAAATAAACAAAGTAAAGTCCTGCTTGCATTCGAACCCACGACCTACGACACGTAACGACACGACTGCTGTCAAGTCACAGACCATAGCCAAATGGATAAAGTCTGACCAACGAAAGCTGTCCAAGAAAAAAGGCGGCAATTTTAAAAATCAAGAGCTTGCTGTACACTGCATAAACAGAGTCGATACTATTTATTATTCAAGACATATTATGCGATACTTATATCAGTATTTCGTTATTTATATAATAATTAGACATGTAATAATGTTACTTAGAAGTGAAGTAAAATATTCAACAGATAATAATTCGTGGACAGCTTTCGTTGGTCAGACTATAAATGATAAATGCAAACACTTTTACACGTCAAAATGGAGGTACAATATTCACAAAATAATTAAGATTTGAGTCACGATCATCGTACATTTTAAGGCCAATTCAGAAGAGGATAGTAATCAAAATTACTGACACAGATAGCATAATGCCCTTCGTACCACAACACCACAGGGCCACAGGGCCCTAGGGCGTAGAGGCGAAGGGCCAATATATATGGGTCATAATGATAGCGTTGCATCACCGCTGGCCACTTATGTGCTATTATCAAAATAAGGATGCTAGCGATCGCCGGTTCGGTTCCCGTGTGAGGCACCATGTACTTGTAAATTGTAGTGTATTAAGATGTTTTGCTGTGGTTCGAGGTAAAGCCTGGGGTTTGGTTTTAATACATATTTAAAAGTAAGTAGGTACTAGGATTTCTCGTTCTTATATTATCGAGTCGATCAAATACCTAAAAGATTTATTTTATTCCTGACAAAATGAGCCACGCGGTTTCACCCGCATAAGTCTCGATCCCGTGGGAATTTCGGGATAAAAAGTATCCTAAGTCCTATTTCAGGTCAAGGTCTACCCATGTGACAAATTTCATGCAAATCTGTTCAGCCGTTTTAGCGTGAAAGCGTAACAAACAAACAAACTGACTTTCGCATTTATAATAATTACTAGCTGCGCCCCGCGGTTTCATCCGCGTAAGTCTCGATCCCGTGGGAATATCGGGATAAAAAGTATCCTATGTGTTAATCCAGGTTATAAACTATCTGTTTGCCAAATTTCATCCAAATCCGTTCAGCCGTTTTTGCGTGATTGAGTAACAAACATCCAAACACACAAACACACAAACTTTCGCATTTATAATATTATCGGGATAAAAAGTATCCTATGTGTTAATCCAGGTTATAAACTATCTGTTTGCCAAATTTCATCCAAATCCGTTCAGCCGTTTTTGCGTGATTGAGTAACAAACATCCAAACACACAAACTTTCGCATTTATAATATTAGTAGGATTAGTTAGGATGACATACACTGTCAGCTCTTCAAGCTGACTTAGCTGACTCACAATTATTTTCTAACTAGCTGATGTCCGCGGCTTCGCCCGCATGGATGTAGGTAGGGGAACAAATTTTTTTAAAAATCATTTGCAAATTGCCTTCGATAAAATTAAGCATACATTCCCTCATTTCGATATGTGCACACTAAAAATCACACTGAATGAGGCTGGAATTATTTGACCACAGACGTGAACGTAATAACAACGACAAACAACCATTTCGATTGATTGATTTATTTATTTAACAAGTAAGTTCAATAAATCAAAATTAATTACTTACACACGTCTTTCCAACGAATTTCTAAGTACAAGAGCTAAACAAAGACTTATTTCGATATCCCAAAATATATTCTAAATACTGTAATAGTGATGCATTTCACGACCCGCGTCTATCATTGCATATTAAACCTTACGTTACTGAAATAAAGTCACATCGGGATTAGCAAAGACAATTGCAAGAAATTGGTGCAGTTCAGGAGTTCACAATGTAAATGCAACTTTTGATGAGCCGTCACTTTTATCTGCTCTCGAATGTAGACTAGGAGCTAGTAATTAATTGTCAAGATGATGTGTCATGTTAGGCTGTCTTGCTCCTTGACTATGAGTGATGTTGTGATTGATAGATTTAGTTGGAAGTGTGATTTGTACTAGTTCCACCTAATTGGGTTCTTGTTAATTGATAATTATATCAAACACTTAAAGAAACTCAAAGCATTTATTTCAATTAAACCATTTACAGGCACTTTTGAATTGTCAAGGAGTCGATCTATTCCAAAGCGTAGTAGGAACCTGTGGAGAAGCACGGGTACAGATCGATTCAAACTTAATGGCGGCTCGGAAGTTCGCTTTTAGCTGCGCAGTACCCCACCCCTCACCCCCGCTGTCACATGAAATTGTTACTGCGCAGCGACTCACCTCATGTTCCGAGCCGCCTTTAAGTTTGAATCGAACTGTAAACTCAGTTTGAAAAATCTCGAGGTGGCGCCTAAACCGAAATAACTTGGTACATAAATGCTGTTTTTTTTTTTCTAAACCTACTTTAGGTACGGGAAAAGTTGATTTTGGAAAATTTTGGTTTACCGAAAATGCATTCAAATACTTTCTTATTTTATTTACAACTAGCTTCCGCCCGCGGCTTCGCCCGCGTGGTATATGTCGATAAAAAGTAGCATATGTCCTTCCCCGGAATGCCATTTATCTCCTTGCCAAATTTTATCGAAATCCGTTCAGTGGTTTAGGCGTGAAAAGGTAACATACAGACAGACAGACAGAGTTACTTTCGAATTTATAATATTAAATAGTATGGATATGTCTTGTGGGTAAAGGACCAAAAACCATTTCGTATAGGAACAGAAGGACCAATGTTTTTTCACCATCACTGAAAGAACTGAAAACTTCAGTGGTACCTACTTAATGATATTTTCTCCAGAAACCCCTCCACCACTAAGTGTTTCCACGTGTAATTCACCATGAACCGTGTATAGCCGGTACTTCTATAGACGTAGGTAATTTATTTTTCCGTCGTGGCCGGCGTAGGGGAAGGGAATATGGCTATAAATTACAATATAACGCGGTCCGTACGTCAAACATCACGCTAGTTCATGTGGCGGGCGATTATTGTTTATGGCTTGAAGGAATTGTCCAGAAAAAATGTGGTAGGAGCTCATGAAAAAAAGGGAAGACTTTATTTTAGATTTGATTAGGAATTTTGGAAAAATAACAACTAATACCTAAGCTAGGCTTTAATAAATAAATAATAATAAAGCTTTATTTATTTCCGTGCAAAATTACAAACTAATAACTTAGAAATAGAAAATATTAAAAAATATATACAAAGTGAAATATTATGTAGTTTGCGCGGACCCCCTACGGGTAAAAGCCTCCCCCAAGGAAAAGGAAAGCCCTGATGGACTTACCTATATTAAATAGGCTATCTGAAATCTTTGTGATTCATCAAAGTTTTGTGTATCAATGCGAATAGGTTTTCTCCAAAATTCACAAACATCAGAGAATTCTAGAAAACTTTAAATATTATAAATTAAAGTCGCTTTTCATGTCTGTCTGTGTGATCACGGTGTTCTTCTAAAGTAAGCAACGGATTGTGTTGCGGTTTTCGCCATCATTTAGAAAATTCGCTCCGGAAAGTTTATATGTATGATACTTAAAAATCTTTTGCATGCTAAATCCAGCCACTTGTGCAATTGAAAATTTGTATCCGGGCTGTTTATCACAGCAATTTTTGATAGGGCATCAATAAAATAGGAAAGAAAAATATTTGTTTATTCTGTACAAACAAAACGCACATTATAAAAAAAAAGACGTAAAATACACACATTTCATCATCTACCTAGCCTTTTCCCAACTATGTTGGGGTCGGCTTCCAGTCTAACCGGATGCAGCTGAATACCAGTATTTTACATGGAGCGACTGCCTATCTGACCTCCACAACCCAGTAACTGGGTAATACGATACCCCTTGGTTAGACTGGTTGTCAGACTTTCGTGCTTCTGACGACTCGTAACGACTGTCAAAGATCCACAAATGACAGCCGGGACCAACGGCTTAACGTGCTTTCCGAGGCACGGAGGAGTCTCGATATGTGAAAATGGTCACCCATCCACGGACCAACCCCGCCAAGCGTAGCTTAACCTGATGGATCGACCCGAGCGGCTGTTATTACTTAGCCAGGAGCTCCTCAAAATACACACATTTAAAGTAGGTAGCCAAAAGCCTCGTATCCAACCAATAAAACGTTGACAATTTTGTTCATAGATAGGTACAGATTGGATAGGTTTATGTAAGATCTATTTAAGGTTGATGCGCTAGGGTAGCCCGCGAAATTCAAATTTTCTTACATACACTTTCATGAGCTTAGAGATTTGTATTGCTGATTAAAATGTTTATAATTCTGTAAATCCATATTTGTTACGAGCGCTAATAATATTTAGATCAACATACAACCTGATACTGACCTGCAAATTGCAAAAAACGTAAGAAAATTTGAATTTCGCGGGCCACCCTAGCGCATCCCCCTTAAAAATAATAGGTATGCTTTTAATAAGGTTAAACCCGCCTATAAATTCCAATAAGTAGGTACACTTTCTACCACTTCACCTATAAATAAGAACTACGCAAATACATCAAGTGCAACCATCCGATATTAATTGGAGGGAAACCCCACGGACATGAGTCATGCTCCGGAGGTAGGTATAGGGTGGCTCAGGTGGGTGCAATTAGCCTCACCCAGGGCTTCTCAAAGTGGGGTTGGAGCATAATTTTACGTACGTGTCAGGAACGGTAGGTATACACTAACAAAGGGCGTTCCCGTTAACTTGCAATAGTATAGCGTGTATACATGCTAAAACAAATATTTCCAATAAAAAAAAAGTTAAAAAAAATATATTTGTGCCGTGAAATGTTCACATAACGAGTAAATTTAAACGTAAAAGAAACACGTTGTACACGCACACTTGTATTTCAACGTAGAAAAACAAGTGTGACAAGTGGGCGTGTACAGAAAGTTTATTTTCCGTAAACATTTAATATTTTTTGTGAATATTTTACTATTCAAAAACAAAAAAAAAAATTTTTTTTTAATGGTAATATTTTTTTAGCATGTATAGACGCTATACTATTGCAGGTTAACGGGAACGCCCTTTGTTAGTTAACATACTGTATAAAGAAACCAAATTGATGCAGATGCAGAATAACGATTGGAATAAACCAAAATCACTATAATTTAAAAAATTAGAATTTTATGTTCGACGACCATTTTCCAAATAAACAATCTTCAATAGATAAGTCTAGGGAAAATATCTAAGGCCTGAATACCTCTTACGCTGATGTCGGTCACGTACGCGTAGCAACGTAGTACGCGCCGCGGACGTCAGCGTCGCAGTATGGTGCTATTATAGAACATAATGTTTATACGCACGCGCCACCGTCATCAGCGTAAGTGGAATTTAGCCCTTACTGTCACCACAAATAGAATAGATAAAGATCTTTTGGATAGAGGTTTTGTCACATGCAAGTGACATTCTACCTTTTGATTGTAAAGTGGTGAGATCGACTATAATTTTTTACTTATTTATTATATTTTCTATTACTTACAGCTAGATTTTCTTTTAATCAAGGGGTTCGCAGTCGTCTGTCAAATTAAATAGGGTTACCTGGGGCTAAAAGTTTGAGGAACCCTGTTTTAACCCGTTCACCGCGACGCCCTCTTTTAAATTTAAACCGTCTTTATTTCGCAATGTGTGTTTTATACCAACGATTTTTTGATAGAGATCCGTAATCGTGTAAATAGGCAGGTGTTTTATTTTAGGTAGGTACATACAAAAGCATAATGCGATGTGCAATTGTTTCAGTTGTTTTAATATATGCGAGCCTGATGTGTTTATGTCCTTGGAACATGCAACTGTTGTTAGCATAATGTTTGCGAGGTGAAATCATGATTAGATGGATTTAATGATAAGGCAGTATTGGTCAAATAAAAAAAAACCTGAAATTGCCTGAATTAATTTTGTGCCTTTTTGTGCAGTGTTGGATTTTTTCGATGAGTCACGTGAACGAGACAACTTGTTTTTGAATAGTTTTGAACTAGTATAGCTTCCTTAAATTCTTATCCTAAACCCTACCTATCAATCCATTCAGGTAGGAGTCATGGATTCATATAAATGGATTTAAGATGTTGAATGACTCGAGACTGAAAAAAAAAAAAACACATTTTGTTTCTGTCTGTTACTTGTTGCGGCTAATCTCCGAAACGTCTGGACCGATTTTGACGGGACTTTCACTGGCTGATGTTATAAGGAGTAACTTAGGCTACTTTTATTTTAGAAGAATTAGGGTCCACGCGGGCGAAGCGAGCAGCAGCCAGTAAACAATAAACATACTTAACAAAAAAAAAGAAAAACCATTATCTATCCACAGAAATCGAACAGCCGTGCATTAGATTGGCAGGCCACACAGCCACCTGCCAGGGTTGCGGGTTAGTCCGAAAGGGATACCGGGACCTTGGCAACAGGCAACTGAAGGAACACGGGTGGGCTTTAGTCAGTAAAAGTTTGACACGCCCTTCCGCTCCGCCCAGAGCGAGAGAAGTCATTGGATGATTTCCAAAGCTCAAAAAAAAAAAAGTCCGCGCAGCCAATTCAATTTCATTCCCCAGCATGTATTTCGATCTCAATTATTACGACAATAGTTAACAACAGTGTTGATGATAATTATTTTAGCAGGATTTTGTCGGACATAATAGTGCCAATGAACTGGGGTAAACATCTGCTTCATTCGCCACTTCACGCGAATATATTATATCGTTATCATTTTACTTGCGATTTCCTAGACTATTATTGTAGATCATTTCTAAAATTAGGTATATCTAACGTCTAATCATTTCATTGTTTTGGTTGTCATACTGTCCTTGTTACAAGATGATAATAGTAATTATGTAGATAGGTACTACTAGTAGATATAACTACATACAGGTTACTTACCTACGTAATGGAAAGACAAGACAATCAATCTGCCTAGCCTTTTCCCAACTATGTTGGGGTCGGCTTCCAGTCTTACCGGATGCAGCTGAATACCAGAATTTTACATGACCTCCACAACCCAGTAACTGGGTAATACGATACCCCTTGGTAAGACTGTTTGTCAGAGTTTCGGGCTTCTGACGACCCGTAACGACTGTCAAAGATCCACGAATGACAACGGCTTAACGTGCTTTCTGAGGCACGGAGGAGTCTCGGTATGTAAAGATGGTCATCCATCTACGGACCAACCTCGGCAACCGTAGCTTAACCTGATGGCCACGATCTCCTCTCTTTGGAAAGAGAAGACAGTAACTATTGGAAAAGAGTTGTAGCAGTTGTTCCAGTCTTGTAGTGCTGTGTTCCAAAAATATTTGATTAAAATGTAAACAAATTAATTTACCCTGAACATGGTTTGTTTTCAGTTTCATCAAAAAGTTTTGGAACAGTTTATAGCCAGTAATTCACCACATTTTCTGGTGAGATTGGCTATACGTATAGCGTATGGGAAATTATCAAATGATTATAATAATTAAACAGGGCATGGGGGCCAATCATCGGCTTAATTATAGAGTGGCTTTTACAGAAATTACCATAGTTTTGCTATATTTATTGAATACAATCACTACATATTATAAAAAAAAGTCCTCCGCCGCGTCTGTCTATCTGTTTTTTTGAGTCATTCCATTCTAATACCAAAAACTAATACCACTGGTATTTGTTTCAATTCATGTTTATTTTCTATTCCGAACGGATACCATTGTTTAAACTAATACCAAAACAAGTTCGAAGATATAAGGTACAGTCAGTGAAAATGCTTTGCATGTAAATCATTTTTTGAAAATGTGAACGATCAATCTACTTATGAGTTGGGAAACTTTACGAACAAGATATTAAGTGATAATGAAAAAGTCAAATTCTTGATAAGTATGGGGCCTTTGTAGACTTCAGGAGTTTTTCCGAAACACGCCTACCAGAATAACAGGTGTTTTTCATAAGCAACTACTTCCAGTTAATTTTTTCCTGATAGTTATAATAGGTATAGGACATTACAGTTACAGGTAAGGTATAGGACAGTTTTAAGACTTCTATCGATATAGTGAATAATAATGAATACTTTATATTCCTCTTTGTATTTAATCTTTGGTTGTTGTGCAACTTAGTGAGATCGTTTAGGCGCCTACTTTCTTTTCATTTCTGTCATCCTGGTACTTTTCAAAACAACAAATGATTCAAATTCAAAGCCTGTATTTTTACCATTATTGAGTTAAGTAGTAAGTCGCGCACCTAGTTCCAGTTCATTTCTGCTTTCCTGGTAGTTTGAATAACTAAACAATTAGGACAGTTGAATTTTAAAACATCTATCGATATCATTTGTTACGAATCCGTCATGCTCTTCTCTATGTTTCATCGTGGGTGCGTTTCGAGGAATAGTTTAGTGGCGCTTCATCGGTTGTGTTTCAAAGTAGTTGCGCTTCAAGCAATATCCCAAAAAAAGTAGCAAGATGATTCACTTAAACTAATCTTACCTATGCCTTTGTAAAAATATTGGAATTAAGTGTATTTGAATAGTACTTTATAAAAATATTAGAAAATAAATTTAATTTGATTAGGTTTGACGGAGCTGACTGTACGAAATTCAAGTTGTTGGTATTCGTTTGCACATTAAATTTAATTATTTAAAAAGTGGTATCGGTTCGGAATAGAAAATAAATGTGAGTTCCAACAAATACCAGTGGTATTAGTTTTTGGTATTAGAATGGAATAACTCGTTTTTCTTTCTCGAGGAAGGTTTTGGTATATAAAACCGACAACCACGCGGACGAAGCTGCGGGCATCAGCTAGTATCAAATAAAATGCAGATAATATTTCATTCATATAAATACTTTACTTGTCCCTATATCTCTCGTAAGTGACAATGAGGATATCCGGTGTTCTCAGTTTATTATCAGCACCTACAAATTGGTCTTACGGTAAATTATACAAAGACATCTAACTTTCTTTTGGCTAGAATGTCTACTAACGGAAGGAAATTAATTACCACTTTGTTTGGTATTGATTAGCAGCTGACAGTAGCTTAGGTACTGGTTTGAGAAACTCGTGACGACACATAATTTGAATCTATCAAACATTTTAAGAAAGTTAAAGTCAATTAATTTATTTCTAATAATTAGGCACGTAAAAGGCACTTTTGAACGTCAACAAAATGCATCAGACGCCTAAGTAGCCAAAAAAAAATTATTTAAGAAACAAAAAATGCAAAAACCTATAACCGAAAAGAGAAAAACAAGCATTGAACTTTGTTTTTTGTAAGGTATTGCAGGCCGACAAACAAACCAATAACCTGAAATATGGTGTAAACCATATTTCAGGTTTTTGGTTTGTCCCCGCCTTAGCAGGTATGCCAAGCTGAATAGGTATCTATTCAGCTTGGCATACCTCCTAACCATGTCACTGCGACAGTCGGTCTCAAAGACCGATCAAATAACCAGACGACTGTTTTATTTATTAGTGAGTAATTAGACGTAATCCCGTGTCAGATATGCATTAGCCGTAATCCGATGCAGTGGGCATTACAGGCTAAATATAGTCGCACAATCGTAAATAAAGACTGATTGTGTATTTAAATCAAGCAACATTAATTATTTACATTTTGTTTCTAGATTACCGCTAATACGATCGCTAAAGTTAAAAAAAATATGAAGAAATAAGATTATAAGGGTAAATAATGAATCTAAACATTGATTAATTACCTATGTACTCTTATAATCTTATTTAGGTAAGTATTCCATTGATTGAAACAATGCCAGATATTAGTAACTTAATTAAGTAAGTACATAGACTACCTACCTACTTATTTAATTATGTACTTAGCTCGAAAATTGGCGCTGACGACAGCTTTTTAATTTAATAACATTAAACTATAAATAAAAAGACAAACATTTTAATTTTACAGACCATTTTAACCATTTTTTTAAAAGTGGTCCTTAGTTCTGAAAATAGTTTTAACCTGTCACATCAACCGTGTTCAGCGTTGACAAACACATTTTAGATTTACAGACTATTTTAACCATTTTTAAAAAGTGTTCCTGTGTTCTGAAAATAGTTTCGACCTGTCACCTCAACCGTGTTCGGCGTTGACAGGTTATAAACATAATGAATTTAAGTGTCGATTGATAGATGACTCTAAACATAGATTATTTTATAAAAATGTATGGCTATGTTGAAACTTGAAACGTATCTATGTTTTTAGATGGGTAGCTAAGTAGTTGTTTTTTTATGGCTGATTCTTTTATTGGTATTTTATTATCAATTAATGGGGTTCAGTAAGAGTGTTTTAAAGAGTCATCAATTATCTACCTACCTTAATTTTCTACTTTATTGTCCAATGTCCGCAACCTGCCCAACCCCGATACTTGCTCAGTGGTGGAGTTTTAAGAATTCCTTTCTTGGTGATAGGTCTTCGCAATACACGCTCTTAGGACCATTTTTCGGTACCTTTACTAGTTATTCATTATAAAATCAATCAGATTGTTTAAGGAGATAAAAATAGATTATAAGTAGTTCGTTTCTTAGGTAATACCGTAGATTAATTTGACATTTCAAATGATTGTTTTTTCAATTTGGAGTTTGACATTGGCACCTGTCAACAGCTATCTGTTAGAACTTTAGGTGGGTCTTAATATCTAACCACTGCTGCACCGGTACTAATTATTTCGTACCGCCATTACACAGCGCCATTATTACGATATACGTCGTCGTGCTTCGTCGCCAGGGGGCGGGCACGAGTCGTGCTCGTGCTATTTATTTACCACGTTATTTACGTTTCTCTATAGGCTGGTCCTTTTGTACAGGCGCCAACGAGATGATCCTGACTTTAACTTTGTTTGTATTGTTTCAAGAAAGGTGTGGAGTAGGTAGTTGTGTGTTTGTTTTTTTAGAGCTTTCAAATAAACTCTGAGGACAAAGAGCACATTCTCAGCCTAAACAATTATCGATATTGCTGACTGGTCGGCTGATTGGCAAACAAAAACAAAATCGGTAACACGAGTTACACATCACATTGTTAAGTGTAGGTATGTTAAAATTTTAAACGCCAGTTAATACCTACTATAACACCAGTAAATAAAGAATTAATTAAGTATATACGAATTAATTGTGTATGTTCTATAATCTATGTAGTAGTAATACAGGGCGACGATCTTATGACGCCCTGCGGGTTCAATATAACAATGCATTCAGAATGTTGTCACGGCTACCGTGGCGCTGCAGTGCTTCCGGGATGTTTGCAGAAGCCCACACGGACGGCTTCAAGGCCATAATTCGCAAAAAATCGGCTTCTTTGCTGCAGCGTCTGCGGGGTGCTAAGAATGGCATTCTGAAAGTCATTGCTGCTCGTTTTGACTGCCCTATTCAAAAACACTGGGTAAGGGTCGTGAATGGTCTTTTATAGTTGTCTCCATTTAGATAAGTAGGTACTAACAATACTAACTTAATTTTAAGCTAATATTGTTGCTAATTTATACTAACAAGATATGGATTTAAATTATCTGAAATAAATTATTCTATTCTATTCTATTCTATAATAAGCATTATTACGCAATTGTTTGTTGTCCCAAAGAAATAAAAATAAAATAAAATAAAGTACTTAATAATTTGATCTGAATAGAGCAACTATGCTATCTCAAAATAATAATGAATAAATACTTACTTCAAATTTTTCCTGCTTTTATTTTCGTCATTCTTCTCCTCTCCCTCTTCGAATCTATAAAAACTTAATGATATCTAGCCTCGGACATGGTTCACGGAAAAATATGAAAACACATTAAGTCTACTCCATTCCATTCCCTGTCCACCTTTATTTGAAAGAACAGACGCTCGATGGCGCGTCCTAGACAAACAAACAAACTGACATACACAGACAACTACAAACACAAATAGATTCTTTTTATAGCCCCCTTAATTAGACACGCCCTGTATACAACCCCTTACTATAGCAGTATGTACAGGGTGCTCTTTTGTAAAGAACCCGTTGATAATGAAAGAGTTGCTGGTTGTTGGGGTTGTATTCTTTGTGATCTAGGCATCAAAGAATAGTAAAAGCGTGCTTTTCAGACATATACAAATGCATTTTTCACATACAAATGCAGAAATTAATGCACTTGGATTGATATAAAAAAAAATGAATACAACATTATTTTTTTATGGGACTAAACTTGAAATCACGAAAAAAAAATCAGATCACAAATGTATGAAACAGCTGATTTTTTTTTCGCGCAAAAATAAGTTGTTCAAAATGATGAGTACAATGACCCCTTTTCTGGTTTAGCATAAAAACAAAAAATAATGTTGTATAATTATACGAAAAAAAAAACAAATTATTCATAATTATTATTACAATTATTCATAATTATTATTACAATCGTTTCCCGGGTCGGGCAAAGTGTTTATTGGGTTTTCCATCTGGAATTTTTCAATTGCAGGTTGCAGCCCGGAGTCTGGATTTGTACCTACCGGGTCGATGGCAAAAGGCGCCCCTCCTAGGCGCTAGGCCCTTAGGCGCTTAGATAATATATGGGTGGGACTTGATCATAACTAGAGAATTGTGGGTGTACACACGGCTACACATCAAGCTATACATTTCCAGTTTAACCTGATCTCGCATTGCATAGGATTCCCGTACAATGCGAGGTCACCTTATACTGGAAATGTATAGCTTGACACATCAAGCTATACATTTCCAGTATGTACCGCCGTGTATATACAGCCGTGTGTACTAATAGGCCTCTGCCTAACCCTTCGAAGAATCTAGGCGTGATGTTATGTTTATACGGTAATCGTTCCCTTATCTGTGCAATATTTTCATTTCTGGTTGTTTTTGTAGTTATCGTAGTTTACTATTCAAAGTGCCTGCCAAAGTTTAAAGAGCAAACCGTGGGTCCGCCACTTATGGACTGTTTGCAAGACCCTCACAACATTTGACGCATAATCTTTTAAAAAGCCCTTAACACTTTGTTCAAGAGAGTCTGAGGGTTCTCTCGAACTTTCCATACTTTATATAGGTACGTTACATAATTATAAATTAGTAGGTGAGCTTCGATATTATGTGCCAACTGCCAGAATAGCAAGGGATAGATAATGACGGAGGAATTAGGTACTTAAACAGAAAGATTGAAGTTCCGTGTTCCATTTTGTGGTTATACATATTAAAGTATATGCAAAAACTTTATATTTGTTATAAATAACTGTAGGTACTTACTTAATTGATAGTTCGACGCGGTTGGTAATAAAGCGCCTAGAAGAAAACGAATGCACTCGAGGTACTTTTATTACAGCAATAATTCTATTGTCAAGTATAGTGTAGTGTAAACTTATTTCTGTATGAGAAGAGCCAAGCCAAACTATAAATAGGCCTCGACATGGTGGTTGCATTCAGCAAGCCAGCGAAAATCAAGTTAAATAGAAAATACCAGGCATTCATGAGGCATGAGCAAGTCTAGAGCCCTCCACCGCGATGATAAGGACTTTTGACACCCATTCAATACTTCTCCTACACCCATAGCAACGGGAATTTAAACCTTATGGCCTGATGTTTAAGGTTGGGTATAAAGGGGGTGATTGAAAGTATCGCTTGTATGCCTGAACAAGCTGACTGCATTGTTTTTCTTTGTGAGGACAACGCTGAGATGTTGAGGGTGCTTCATGTCGCCTATTTCCTATGTAGGCAATAACTGTGCGTTTCCATTGGTTTTACATTTACCTACATAAAGTAAAGTTCTTCAAGAGTCATAAAAAACCCTGTAAAAAAAATCGACTCGTGTTTCACCTCTCAACGAGGCATCCTCAGGATCACGATTGACCAGTTGTAAACCAGAACACGATGTGTTGCCATACCACACACACACGCACATCGTGTTCTTTTTGGTTTGGCGAGGTTGGTTACATGAGTACAAATCATGTATCCAACCTCGCCAAACTGCCAGAATTTGTGCTTTTAGCAGCTGCGTTGACTTTTCTAGATATTATAGCTGGAACACCATTGTGTCGTAGGAATCACCAAATTCTACTTGTTCAGTGTTGTTTTGGAACCTTTTTGGCAGAGCTGGATTTTTGGTGGATTTGAGATTCATCTCAATCAAGCATCACTCAGCTTAGTGTTGCTTCAGATTTACCTACTCCAGCCATAAAGCAAAGAAGGAAGGAATCCTAATCGTAAGCAGTCTTGCCAAGCAGCTAAGTGAACAACATTCTCGTGTCGTAAAACAATGCACATTCACTAGAAAGCTATACCTACTTACTTGTAGTGGACACGGAAGCGAGTCCACATCGCCGGCGGCTGCTCGAGTAGTCTCGACATGGCACGAGCGTTGACGAACACTTCGCATAATGAAACACAATAGAAGGACTTACTTATGAAGTTATGATGGTGTGGACTAAGACCGACCAGAGGCCCGCCTTTTAAACTGGAAAGATTCATATTACAGAAATAAGAAATAATTTCTTTGGCTTTTCTACTTTTCGTGTGGTTGGTGACTAACGTGGTGTCAGAGTTTTAAAACTGCCCATAGGCGTCTGACTTGGCTTCACATGCCGTCAAGAAATGTTGCCGGTTTAGTCACGATGAATTCCTTCACCGTTTGTGAAGCAAGTGATAATTATAATACCTTACTACATTACGAAAAGTCAGAGGTGCGTGGCTTGGGTTCTAACTCGAGACCTATATTTATGGCGGTTTTGCAACATTCGTGCAACACTTTGTGATTGCCACCCGCGAAACTTTTGTCAGTTTATGAACATAATTACAGTATTCTTCATACATTTTTCAGTTTTCATTTCAAACTTGTCCAGTTTTTTTTAAATTGGTGATGAAGTCTCTTTGCAACTACCATGAACATAAATTCAAATAACTCCTGCTTACAAGATTCAAATAAAACTTGTCCAAACAAAGAAATGGCAAAAATTACTGCGTCAGCCAATACATCATTTTATCATGGTGACACAAAGAACGAAGGAAGTGACAATTTGGCATGTAGTTACCCAATCAGGACCCTCTGTTTGGGCAGCCTCGCACTTGAACGTTGGATACAAGTTCAGGGTCAGGGGCAAAAGGACGCGGGAGTGTCGAGTGGTATGTTTCTGGATTAACTGGGGTTAAATGTAGGTGTCTGGGTTTTTTGTGTTTGTTTGTCTGGCACGTGAAAGCAGAGCAGTAGATGAGAGGAAATTGGTTGTTGCTAGCGATGGAAAATCCAGACGTGACTCTGTCCTGCCAGGGTTGCGGGTTAGTCCGAAAGGGATTCCGGGACCTTGGCAACAGGCAACTGAAGGAACACGGGTGGGTTTTAGTCAGTAAAAGTCTGACACGCCCATCCGCTCCGCCCAGAGCGGGAGAAGTCATTGGGAGATTTACAAAACTGAAAAAAAAAAAAAGGACGTGAGTCTGTATTTATTTCACAATGAATTAAAATTTATTGTTCCCAGTTAGGTAAGTAGGTAGGTGATAGGTTTCCATTCCATTTGTGTAGACAATGGTATTCTGAATGTATTATTACATAGTGACTTATGTACTTAGGCTTGTTATAGGAAATAAAATTACTTAGGAACTCAGCCTCTTTTTTGAAAATAAACAAATAATAACAATTCTCTCAAGACAGCGGAGAAGCTATTCAGGCTATAGCAGAGAGACGGAGAATAGCCTTTTTCTAATGTCCAGTATAACATCGGACTTCCTCATTCATTCAGTACTCAGCAGCAGAATTGTGACGGCATCTACATCGCCAAATGCGAATTACACATCAAAGACCTGACGTCACACAAATCCTGCATCGCGCAAACAGAGATTACTGCGTGATCGAAAATTCTTTTTTTATCTTCCCGACATCAATTGTTAGGCAGTTACCCACCAGACACAACCCCCGTCTGGTTGGAGGATCCTCCCTTTTCTATGAAGGATGAGTGAACTTTACACCCTGTTTCTCATACCAACGCAGCGCCGGCTTAGTATTTTTTTTGGTTTTAGATTACCTACCTAGACAATTATTTATTGTTGTTGGCAATAGACTCACCTCCTATTAATTAACTCCTAACATAAAAACTGGCGAATTGGGTGTATTATACAACTCTGCCTACCCCTTCGGGGAATACGGCCATGATTTATAAATTAAGCGATCTGTGTAAACGCACTTTTTCAGTGTGGCCAATTAATTTCCAGGGAATAAACCAGTAGATAGTTACTATCTACTATTGTTGGAAAGTTTTTACTGTTTTTGTGTTATTAAAACAAAAAAAGAAATATTTCATAATATTTCTTGCCATATGGCACATTTTGGATAACAATCAACAAGATTAACTCTAGCAGTATTTTCAAATAATAATTATTTGTTAAAAATAAATCTATCAATGATTTAAGAAATACTACCACCGACTACTACCAATGGTAGTTTTTTTTATCCCAATTTTGCAACCCCCGTCATAATTGTCAGCAGTGTTGTTATTGATACGGCAATAAACGTGGATTAATAAACGTATATTACGGTAATCCACGTTTATTTATCAGAAAATACGGTATACGGTAGGCCTTTCAATGCCGTATAAAAAAATACGGCAATTGGTTGTTAGTGAAACGAAACGTTTTACTAAAAACAGAGCGAGAGAGCGCGACTAAAAACAGAGTTCATATCGCCGTATCACAGACTACTTAGATATACTACGTATCGCCGTATAGAGCCATCTCTTTCGCCTCAGTTAAAAATGAATGAGACAACATACTGAACTAAAGTAAATAGTGTTATCTAGAGTCTGGCTAACGAAAGTTGATCATTAAAATACGCGCGAAATAAAAAAAGATCAAGACTGTTTGTCCCTAAACATAGTGCGATAACACGTGTTGATAATTGAAGTTTAATTTAATTTACTTAAAATAAAATTTCAAGTAATTTCACGCGTGTTTTCAGGATCAACTTTCGTTGGCCAGACTCTATGAGTCGAATTACGAATAGCTATATATACCTACACAATAGATAAACATGAATCTGAAGTGATAGAAACGATAAGAAACCTTTTTGGAGAAGAAACAAATGAGGAATAAATATTTTTAAATTTTATACGGCATTTTTGTATTTTATCTCTTAAAATAAGGCAAATTAGAATGTGACATACGGCAATCCAGATTTTTACGATAACAACACTGGTTGTTGTTGGGGCTGGTATCAGGGAAACTTAATATGAAATAACTTGCGTTTACTTTTATAACTATACTTTTATTTTAGCATACATATTATTTCTATAACTGACAAGATATATAAAAAGAACATCTACATTGACATAAACAATAGTCTCATAGACAATTATCTGGAGGTTGAACTCCGACACTCCTCCTCGATTTCTATGTGAAAAAACTTTGGAACATAAAAATCGATACATAAGTTCATACAACATACACTCCTCCTAAATAAATATCCACACAAATATGTGTATTAGATCAATACTTTGCATTGTTCTCTGCGCATCTTATGTCTTGCAGTCGCTAATGATTTAGTTAACATATCAGCCAAATTATTCTCAGTTTGTATGTACGATATTGACATCTTCTTTGTGAATATCAAATCTTTTATGTGATGGTAGCGAATATCGATATGTTTCGATCTTTTACTATTTTCATAATCCTTCGAAATAAAAATTGCTCCTTTGTTATCGACATACAGCATTGGCGTTAGATTTATTCCAAAATCTTTTAATATTCCGTTTAAATTTATTCCTTCGCATGATGCTAATGAGGCTGCTATATACTCTGCCTCTGCAGTTGACAATGCAACACAGTTTTGTTTTCTAGAAAACCATGCAACAACATTCTCATTGTATTTAACTATACACCCGCTTATACTCTTTCTGTCTCTTTTATTATTTGCCCAATCTGCATCCGAAAAAACTTTTAAGCTTATCTGTTCACACTTTTTATATTGAAGTGAATAATCTTTGGTTGAACTAAGGTAGCGTAATACGCGCTTGCCATGTTTCCAACATTCTTCATTTGGTTTGTCCAAAAATTGACTAAGATAAGATACAGAATAGCATATATCTGGTCTTGAGACTGTACTCACAAACATTAAACTTCCTATTAGCTCTCTGTAAGGAATTTCTGTAGTTTTTTCCGTTATATTTATGTTTAATCCTTTCTCCATTGGTGTATCTTTTTCCTTGCATTCAGTCATATTAAATTTTGTTAACATTTTCTCTATTTGTTTTGACTGTGTTATTTTTAACATTCCATCCTTTCTTTCTATCTCCATTCCAAGAAATTTCTTTATCTCTCCTAAGTTTTTTGTATCGAATTCTTCCTGTAATAACTTCATTAATCTGACAGTTTCTTCTTTCCTTCCCATGACCAAAATGTCATCAACAAAAATCAATATCCAAACCTCTTTATTGAAAAATAGGCAAAAATCATTTTTTGATCTTTGTAGTCCACATTTAACTAAAAAATCTGTTAATCTTTCATTCCAGCATCTAGGACTTTGTCTTAATCCATATAAACTTCTATTTAACTTCAATACTTTCTTTCTATTTGCATTAACTCCTTGTGGTACTTTGATATAAACTTCATCTTTTAAATAACCATTTAAAAATGCTGTTGGTACATCCATTTGGTAAATTTTGTAATCTTGTTGTACCGCTTGTGCTAAATAAGTTCTTACTGTGCTCATTCTCGCTACAGGTGAATAATTTGTGTTAAAATAGTCTTCTTCTAGTACTTGAAATCCTCTAGCCACTAGTCGAGCTTTCTTTAAACCGTTTTCTTTTGTCTTAAATATCCATTTTGTGTCTATAGCCTTCTTTCCTCTGGGTAAATCTGTGTTGGGTTCTGTCCATGTTTTCAACTTTTGTAATGAATTTATTTCTTTACTTATAGCTTCTAACCATTCTTTATCTTTCGCAGCTTCTTTGTACGAAGTTGGATCTTTATTTTCAGTTGTAATCAAACAATATGCACTATAAAGTTGATAGTCATTCACATATTTAGGTTGATTTACAGTTCTACCTACTCTTGTAGTTATTATATTATCATCTCCATCTTGTACAGTATCATCACTATCACCTGTCGTGTAGTTAGATTCATTCAGATCGTCTGAATCATCTTGTTCATTTAAACTACTTCTTATTTGTCTACTTTCTTGTGAATTTTTGGATATATTTTTATATTTGTCTTCGTCTTCGTCATTGAATATTGCTATATTTTTATAGGGATATTTTACTACCTCCTCCTGCTTTTCAGGCTGGTAAATAATCTTTGATTCGTCAAATATGACATCTGTTGAAGTTACAATTTTATTACTTTCATGATCCCATAATTTATAACCTGAACCAGTGTAGCCGACCATTATCATTGGTTTTGCTCTTGGTTGCAGCTTGTTTGGCTTTGGTATTGTTACAATCCATGCTTTAGAACCATAAACTTTCAGTTTTGATAAGTCATTATAACCGTACCATATTGAAGCTGGTGTTTGACCGTTTAATGCTTTAGTAGGACTACGGTTGAGCTCATAAGCTGATGCACAAATTAATTCGCTCCATAATGCCTTAGGTAACTTCGTTTCTGCAAACTTGACTCTTACTTTGTCTAATAACGTTCTGTTCATCCTCTCGGATGTGCCATTTTGTTGTGGCGTATACGGACTTGTATATTCTAATATTATGCCTTTTTGAATACATGATTCTTTAAATCTTTTTGATGTAAACTCTCCACCATTATCTAGTCTTAATCTTTTTGTTTTTAATCCGAATTGAGCTTTAATAAGCTGTATATGTTTCAAAATATTATTTTCTGCTTCATTTTTATTTTTCAATAGATATACCATTACAAAATGTGAATAATCATCTATCAAAACTTCAAAATAGTATTCGCCATTTATAGACATTGGATGGATAGGTCCACACAAATCCGAGTGTAGAAGATCTCCTATCTCTTTACTTTCTCTTGTATTAGATATAAATGGTCTTCGTGTGCTTTTACCTTCTATACAACTCTCACATATTTTTTCTGAGAATGGTAATCCAAGTATTTTTAGACCTTTCCGATTTAAATGACCTAGGCGTCTGTGCCATAAATTATCTTCTTTATTTTTTGCTACATTTGCGGATTCTTTGTTTGATATAAGGTTAATTTCTAATGTGTACAAATTTTGGTATTTTGTACCATAAAAAATTGTATTTCCTCTTCTTATGCTTACTGCATTATTTTTGAATAGTACTGTGTAGCCATTATTCGTTATTTTGTCTACTGATAATAAGTTATGTGTTATATTTCCCACAATAAGTGCTTCAAAGTTTATTTTTATGTTATTACAATAACCTGTTATTGTTCCCATTTTATTTGCTGTTAATCCTTTACCATCTGCTATAGTGACAGTTATCGGTTCATCTAATTTTTGTATTTTTGTCATATATTTTTCTAATTTTTCGGTAACCATATGGTTAGTAGCGCCGCTGTCTAATATAAATTTGTTTTCATTAATAGTTGATGCTGTTAAAGCTATAAATCCATTAAAATTTTCTTTCATTCCTCTTCTGTAATGTCCTCTATTTCTACTTCCTCTTCCTCTAAAAGGACGTCTGGATCTTGTGTAGTTTTTATCATAGTTTATTCCTGAGCCTGAAGCTTTAAATATTTGTTGTGAGTGAGACTCATATGTATGCTTATTCTTCATTTTTAATTCTTCATCAAGTAATCGTGATTTTACGAACTCTAATGTTATATCCGTGTTGATAGTTTCAATAGCTGTAATTACGTGTTCGTAATCTTCATTTAAGGACAATAATAAATGACAAATTTTGTCTGAATCGTCTAATTTTTTATCTATGTTTTCAATTTCACTTAAGATTTTTTCAAATTTATGAAAATGTTCGTCTAACGTATCATTTTTTTGTAATTTTAGACTTAGCAATCTCTTTTTTAGTGTAATTTTTGTAAATACACTTTTACGTTGAAATACGCTGTCTAATTTTATGAACATTTCTTTTGCGGTTGTGCATTCTTGTATTGTAGATAAATGCTTGTCGGTGATGCTTTGAATGATTATGGATTTAGCTTTTGAGTTGTTGACCTTTAATTTTTCATCTTTTAAAATGTCTATATCGTTATACTCTAGTATTTGTAGCACCTGTTTTTCTTCTAATATTGCCTTTACTCTAAATTTCCAATTAGAATAATTTTCGCCGTTCAGAATTGGCAAAAAAATTATATTTGTGCTCATCATATTTTCTTAAGTACGTATATTTATTCTTCTGCTTACCAACTCCATGTATTTAATGGCCCATAACCTTATGTTGGGGCTGGTATCAGGGAAACTTAATATGAAATAACTTGCGTTTACTTTTATAACTATACTTTTATTTTAGCATACATATTATTTCTATAACTGACAAGAACATCTACATTGACATAAACAATAGTCTCATAGACAATTATCTGGAGGTTGAACTCCGACAGTTGTCAGTGTTGTGTTTGTTGTGGTTTTGATTTTTCGAATGGAAACCATTAACGGCCTAAGTATATTTTATCCGTGTATGCGAATTTACGGGAAGATTAATTTTAATTTTCAATTATGAATTCGTTAGATGACATGAGCGATGAAGAATTTGTTCCATTCCTCCATAGTTTAGGTGTGGACACTTATAAAAAGTCGTTTGAATGGATGTTGAATGACCGAGACTTTTCTGGCGTTTTGCGTTGGCTTCACAACAATTTGGATCATAATAATGCATTGAGTGCACGCGAGGAATGTCGGTAAGTGAAATATTACTTGTTTATCTTGATTCAGAGCTATTATTTTGTGCGATAAAATAATGACTTTAATTTTGCGTCATTTTTCCTTCTCCTAGCTAATATTCATGTTTGATAATTACCCAAGGCCTAATACGGGTTATCTTAGGCCTTGTTTACACTTACTAATTGGTGTAGTAACAGTTTAGCTGTAGTAGTTTTAAAGAATATTTTAACACCCCAATAAATGACCTAGCCCACACAATTCGTGCAATTATTATCAATTCTGCTTACAGATTCATAGAATTAGAAAAGAAAAGTCTTCTTCTAACCCCAGAAGATCTAGAATCTTCTATAACAAGCATACAAGAACAGTATGAAGGTATATGTCTACCAGGAGATAAGGATGCTAAGGAGGATGTTGAAATGGACATCAAAATGCTACAGGATCGGCTTCATATGTTACAGAAACAGGAGACGATACTTGGCGACTTGCAGAGACGGAATAAGTAAGTAAATATAAGTTATACCATTCCTTCAAAAAAGAGTTCTTGCTTGTTCCTATAGTTGTAACAGAAAATTCAGAATGCTACAATCTACCTCTTCCCTGGTCCTACATGTTTTATTCACAAGCCACAGACAGGCCTTTGCCCTGTAGTGAAATAAATTATAATCAGCTGTGTCTTAAATGAAAACTAACGATAATAATTATGTCTTCATATAAAAGGAATCATCAGCTTTAAACCTCCAACTGTCACTAACAAGACACAATAGAATTTTAATTGTTAAAAGCCATTTTAGAAGGCCGATAACAATTAAAATTCTATTGTGTCTTGTCAACAGTTGAATATACTAGCTGTTGCCCGTGACTTCGTCTGCGATCCACGATGAAAACAGCCTATGTCCTTCTCTGGGTCATGATCTACCCATGTGCCAAATTTCATCCAAATCCATTCTGCCATTTGAGCATGAAACTGTAACAAACAAACTTTCACATTTATAATATTAGTTAGGAATGGTTTTTCCATTGATAATAATGTCTCTTGTATTTTATACAAATTTACTATACTTTAAACTTTATATTCTCCACAGATTAACAAAAGAAGAATTATCTGTAGAGATTTCAAAGCTCAACTCCTTGCACCTGCAGTGGAAGGATGATGAGAGTGCTGCTGGTGAGGACTGCCTGGCCCTCGCTCAAGAAGTGGAGACTATTACCAATGAAGTGATAGATGTGATCGCTGATACTTTAGATGTGTACAGCAGTTGTCATAGTGATAAGGTATGACTCTACTCGACTGTAGTCTTACATTTTAGAACATTAACTATAAGATGAATGTTTCCAGCCTCATTGGTTTAGTGGTCACAAGCGCTACTACTGTACAGGAGGCCTGGGCTCGATTCCCGGATTGGGCAAAGTGTTATTGGGTTTTTCCATCTAGAATTTATCAATATCAGCCCGGAGTCTGGATTTGTGCCTGGTTGATGGCAATAGGCTCGCCCCCTATTACTTGGGACTTATGCATAACTGGGAAAATGTGTGTGTTACCATAGGTACACCCTGCCTAACCCTTCGGGAATGCGGGCGTGATGTTATGTTATGTTGTGTTGTTACGATACAATAATGTAATGCGCATTTTCATATGGCAATACCACCCAAGGACTCCCAAGAGACAGGCTCGTCCTAGTGTGGAGTTCATAAGCTAAGTACTTCCTTTGCGTCTTATTTTAATATGTATTCCTAGCTATTAATGTAGATTATAAGGAAATGTAAAGCACTGTTTTTTGGCAAATAAACATTATCTTATCTTATCTTATCTTATGTGAACATAAATGTTAGTAATGTGTTATCTTTGAAGTACTTACTATAAGTAGCATTGTTTAACTATTTTATAATACTAGAAGACATGCTTGTACTCAGCTGCAGCTGGTTAGACTGGTAGCCGATTCCAACATAGTTGGAAAAAGGCTAGCCAGGATGGTCACTCCTAAAAGACATTATTTTTTAATACTAACCCTTCGGGGAATACAGGTGTAGGTTGTGTTATGTTATGTGAACGTAAATGTTAGTAATGTGTTATCTTTGAAGTATTATCAGTAGTAGCATGTTTTAACTATTATTTATTATACTTCTAGAAGACATGCTTGTACTCAGCTGCAGCTGGTTAGACTGGTAGCCGATTCCAACATAGTTGGAAAAAGGCTAGCCAGGATGGTAATCTTTCTACAGTGGTAAACTTGATTGTTTTCTTCATCACATAACCATTTGTGGTTAAATCATAAGTTTTCTGTTTATTATTTTACTAATAAAACAGCAAACAATGGTCTATGCCATAGACCATGGTTTGGTGTTTACAATTTAAAACATCAACTTAACCCAATTTTTTCTGAAAATCTTCTAATGTTATGTAGAAATATTTTTAGAAAAAAATGGTTTATGTTGATGTTGTAAATAAAATTAGTAGCTATGATATAAAACAATATTTTTATTTAATTAATATGTTATCAATATTGTGTAGAAAACATGCAAGAAAATCTTTGTAAATCATTCTAATCTGTTTTCTTTTTCAGGAAAATGCAAAGAAATTCTTCACATTCGGCCCTTTTGAGACCTACAGGCAGTCACAGGCATTATTTAGATCCCACTTTGACTTGTACACATCCAAGAAGTTTGCCAAAAGAGTTAATGACACCTCATCTGATGAGGAACTGAGGTCTGCGCTGGCTGAGGCCAAGAGTATGGAAGAAAGGTGAATTGTAAAGATTCATGTATATCACAACCAGCGCCGGCGTCCTCGGCATGCCGTTGCCTACCGCAGTACGCCGCGGGAGCCCGTGGCGCGTCTTTGAATGCTGTGCAATGAAATCCCTTTCGATGCCATGGCATCATTTTAAAGCATAGCAATTTATGTCGTATTTCTATATCGATACGTTTGAATGTCCATTGGTAAAAATTTAAATCCCTTGACATGCCGTCCTGGTCTGCTTAGGCCTTTAAGGGTCAGCTCAGACCGCGACGTGAAGCGATGTGACGCTGCACGCACTTTTTAACAATTATCGAACTTATTTTCATCACGAAAAGGTATAATTTCATTACGAGGGTTGACACGTGTCAAAGTACGCTGAGATGCGCGGTACTGCGCAGCGCGTGCACCTTATTGTGTAGTAAATAAATTCGATATCGTATCGGATCATAATAAAGTGCGCGTCGCTTCACGTCTCGGTGTGAACAGCAGCTGTTGCTGCTGAACCCTAACTTTGACTTGTTTAAATTTATTGAGAGCTGGATATTTTTGTAGTTTCCAACTGATTGAAATATGTTTGTATTTAGTAGAAGTGTACGCTACTGTCCTTGTTTTAATATTTGTCCTTTTTGTATATTTCAGACTGTCTGATGCAATGTGCACATACATTGAATCAAAAGCTGAACTATCTGGAGAGCAAGCAAAGGTGGCATTAGTTGCTAATTACAAAGATGTTCATCCAAGTCAAATAACGTAAGCATTTTGTGTTAAGTATTATCCATTTATACATATTTTGTATATCTAACTAGCTGATGTCCGCGGCTTCGCCCGCGTCGATGTCGTTGTTTATTATATATTAAAACCTTCCTCGAGAACCAATTTATCCATTGATGAAAACAGCATGAAAATGGTGCAGTAGTTTTTGAGTTTATCGCGAACGGACAGACGCGGCGGAGGACTTTGTTTTATAATATGTAAGGAAGTTTGGCGTGGTATCCATAAGTATCCCAGCCCGCCGTAAATTCAGTACGTTTTTTTTTGTAATTTTTCATGACATTTAACCAATTCTTTCCCAGGTCATGTCTGATGGAAGCTAAAAGCGCAGTGGATCTTCTGGAACAAGAAGAGTCTATCATTTACCAACAAATACACAATGCAGTGAGGCATCTTGTGGACTCGAGAACTACTCTCGCTGTAGAGACCACTGCTTGTTGTGCACTGGCTGTCAGACAGTAAGTGATAATAATGATTTCAATCAATATTTGCACAATAAGGCCCCTAGCACACGGCGTTGTTTTTTTGTAAGGTATTGCAGGCGGAGACAAACCAATAACCTGAAATATGGTGTAACTTTTTTATAAT
This sequence comes from Lithophane semibrunnea, assembly GCA_947363905.1. Taxonomy (NCBI): domain Eukaryota; kingdom Metazoa; phylum Arthropoda; class Insecta; order Lepidoptera; family Noctuidae; genus Lithophane; species Lithophane semibrunnea. The sequence goes on from OX376205.1 coordinate 14,296,858, forward strand.
CACTTACAACTATTATTACAGGTATAACCCAATGCAATAGTGAAGACTTGACAATAACAACTTAGTTTTCTAAAACTTTTGTTTGTCCCCACCTGCAATACCTTACAATTATCAAAGTTCAATGCTTGTTTTTCTCTTTTCGGTTATAGGTTTTATGCAGTCGGGTTTTTTGTTTTTTAAATAATTAGATTTTTTGCCGTTTACAGACAAATCCACGCCGACCTATCCCACCTACTAGATACGACGAACCGCGCGCTCTGCCTAGACCGCATCGTATACAGCGCACTACGACACGAACTGCGCTCAGTTCAAGAGTTCCTGCAGTTAGCGGCTCATTTGCGACAGTACGCCGCGGCCGACGCTAGCGCAGTTATTAGTAGAATTGTAAGAAAATTATTTTAAACTAGCTGCGCCCCGCAGTTTCACCCGCATAAGTCTCGATCCCGTGGGAATATTGGGATAAAAATATTCTATGTCCTAATCCAGGTCATGGTTGACCCATGTGCCAAATTTTACCCAATCTGTTCAGCCGTTTCAGCGTGAAAGCATAACAAACAAATAAACAAGCAACTAACTCACTTTCATTTATAATATTAGTTAGGATAAATTAAATAAAAGAAGACAAAAAAAATGACGGTGACCATTTATGCCCTAATCGATTACAGCCAATTCATATTTTAAAGTATCCTTCATTTATTCAAACTAGATTTAAGGTAATAGTCTAAAGTCAATCAAAGGATATGATTAAAATTGAATAAAAATAAATATTATTTGTAGTTCCGGTTACATTTTCGATTTAATGGCGACGATTAGTGACAGATTACAATTCATTTCGTTCATTCGGTTAATGTGATCAGATTAGTGGTAGGAGTATCCCTTATTTTTGAGGTACAGGAGATAACCATGGAGGCCACCATATTATTTATTTATTGATATGGCACTTCAACCAACCCACTAAAACATACACAAATAAAAATCACATAAAGTTTAAGGTCTTGTGAATTCGTCACATACAGATGTGCACAGCACCATCTATAGAACAACATGCAACATATTATTAGTGTTATAGTATAGATTAATAATATGTTCTTTTGTAAACGTTGAGCTCTTTGGTGTGTTATTGTTTGTTTGTTTATTTATTGTTTATTAAACACTTAGCCGCACATTTTTTGCACTTTAAGCTCGATATACACCTTGAAAGCGATATCTCATTGACGATTTTGGTTTTCCTACTGGACTTACGATACGTGTCAGTTATTGCGGTGCTCTGATGATTGAAATCGTACATCATTGTTTCGGTGAATCAAATGTGTTTTACGCGTGCAACGTATTTATAGACGTGCATTCAGTGAATTATCCGCGCAACTACAAAGCATCTTGATGGAAAACAACATGACGTGTTGGATCATTCAGTCTCCTTCAAAATGGCTAAATGGTGCTGATCCACGCATTTTGCTGGGACTGCCAATACTACTTCGTCTGTGGGACTGCCCATCTCTTCACTGCCATGGCTTATAATTATTTAGGTTTTTGATATAAATGCTTAAAGATTGAATAAAAAAGGCGTACCTACGCTGTTTGTGAGAGATTTGTTTTACTTTCCTTTACACTGATCGCCTTACTAGTATGTGGACATCGATAAGTTACAAGCATCTGGTAGACCCACTCCAGATGTTTTTAGCTATCCTAGTCAGCCTCTCCACCAGAGTAGTGCCTAGCGATAGAGGTGTATCTAATAGGATCGTTTGATTTTCATAGCATAGTTTGATTTCATTCTGCCTCTCCCAGTCTTGGTACATTTTAAGCTGGTCCCAGCCGCTGCCGAACCTAGTGGCGAGTTATGCCACATTATATTGTTATTTATGTTGCTAAATCTAGTCAATCCCTACTAGGTTAAGTCAATTGTTACTTAAATCGAAATTCGTTACTGAACAAATTATGTATAAAAACGCCTGACACAAAATGATTCGCAATCAATAGTTTTTTAAGTGTAACGGATTAAAAATGCCAGGAAAAAGATTTTTTTTGTTACCGAATATACAAGAAACTGCTAGTTTATCTGAAACAGGAAGAATTCTTTCAAAATGTAGGTCAAAAAGTGCTTTTAAATTCACCATGTGCAGCTTAGTAACGTGATCGTTTTAGTAAGGGTATGCATGTATAGGACCTTGGTCATGGTCCTTTACCAACTTTACCCTTTTATCAACTTTACATTACTGTAAATTAAGTTCATTTTAGAATGACTATTATATAGAAAAAGTCATAAATATTTTTAAAGTTGGCGAGTATTTTATCCAAAAAAACGTACATATTTATTATTTGTTTGTTTTTTGTTTCATAATAAGTGATCTATATCGATTGCTTGAACTTTATTGCTGATTATGATCACAAGGTGGACCGATGACCTTGTGAAAGCCGCAGGAATCCGCTGGATGCGAGATGCGCAGAACCGCTCGATTTGCCGATTGTCAAGTAGTATGAACCGTACGAAGAAGTTGCTTGATACAATTTTTATTTTTTTATTTTCAGAATTCAATGAACGAGATATGCTCAGAACAGATTTCCTGCGAGCTAAAGCTCCAATCCTCAGATGTACTGGTGCAAGCATTACTGCACATTCTTGGTGCGCAGTCGGGTGACCCCAGTCTTTTGGTGAAGCTGTACCAGGAGATGCAGCATCAGGTGAAGGAGTTGAAGGGTGCTGTTGATGATGGGTATGGGAGGAAGGAGGACATGACGGTGGAGTTGTGAGTATTTATGAAAATCTTTTATTACTTATAGTTAATTGATTCAGGCGAAACCTTGCGGAAATCCATGATACAATAGACGTAGATATATTTAGTAACCTCTCTGCGTCGAGCGCTCGGCGGCGGCGTGGCAACACGTCGTGTTCGGGTTCACGACTGGTCAATCGTCATCCTGAGGATGCCTCGTTGAGAAGTGAAACACGTGTTCTTACAGGGTTTTTTATGACTCTTGAGGAATATTTAATTTGAATTTCGAAAAATTATTAGGTTGAGGTTCAATGTAGCATAAATTACAATCATGACTAGTGGCTACGTCTACGCAATTGCGTAATATGGTTAGTACTTAGTTATAATGTTTTGTGCAAATTGCGAAGTAGCACGTAGTTTGATATAACAATTGTTTTTTTACATTTGGCAACCCACCTACATCCTAACTAATATTATAAATGCGAAAGTGAGTTTGTTTGTTTGTGAGGCTTTCACGTTAAAACGGCTTTCGATGACATTTAGCACATTGGGTGACCAGGACCGGGGTTTATCCCGGTAGTATCTACGTTCCAGTGGGATAATTCCCACCCTCCATGCGAGCGAAGCTGGAGTGACAAAAGCTAGTATCGTTTTTAACTAAAATCTGACACATAAAGCTCCGTCTTTAATCGAGTCCCAAAATAAAAAGAAAAGAAAGAAAGAAAAATTGTCTCTAATTTTTCTCCTCATTTACTTTTTTTCTTATGTAAGTTTTGCAGCATTGACCATTATTTTCTCAACTCCACAGTAAACAATCAACGCAACCCCTCCGCGCCTACATCTGGGACGGCTGCACTCGCCAGCCGAACAGCCGCGACCGCACTGTCGCTACACTCGCGCACACACTCAGACAACACATGGATACTGTCGACAAGAAGGTTCTAGACGCTAGTCACCTCTTCACTAGTGTCAAGGTAAGAGTACCATTATCATTATTCAGCTGAAAGATGTCCACTGCTGGACATAGGCCCTCACTAATCAACGCCACATTGACCGATCGTGTGCTTCTCGCATCCAGCGGGTTCCCGTGACCTTTTCCAGTCGATCTATTCTGTAAAAATCTCAACGTGAAAACTTATGGCCGCATAGACATTCAAGTCATTTGATCAAATAGAAATAAGAAAATTCCTATTTCTTCATGCCATTTGACAACTCATTTTGATCAAATTTTCCCACACACTTTCATGCCAATTTGATAAAACTGTTTGAACCAGCATGTTTGATCAAATTACTTGAACGTCTATGGGCCACATTAGGTGAGCTGAAATGAGCTGTCATTTCACGGTCTGTTTTGTGAGACGCCTACCAACGCTGCGCCTTCCGGTATGCGGCTGCTACTCCAGAGGAGCTAGACAAAGTGACATTCTAGCAGCGATAACGACGATGGAAAAGTCAAAAATCTACGAGATTGACATAAGCTATCGAAAAGCTTATGTCAATCCTGTTGAAAGTCATTGTAGAAATACGAAAAGCTTTAAAAGCGATTGCCACTTGTCTAGTCCCTCTGAACCCTCATCGGTCATCTGTTGTGCGAGTAATGAACGCCGCCTACTGCCACTTAAGTTTGATAATTCTTCGGGCTATGTCGACCTGGCTTCTTAGTTGTATATTAGTAAAACATCAACGCATTTCTTCCGTGCCTACATAATAATAACTTGATCCAAATACCTGGCAACATGCAATCTTTCTAGGACTTTCTGCCATGAAAATATTAGGAAGACAAGTGCATCTAACATCGGTTAATATTATTTATTAATATTTCCAGAATGAAGATAAGCAGTGTCTCAGAAAGCTATGGCAATGGTTCCTGACAGATCCTGCCAGACTTCTGCATGCTTTGAAGAACGCGAACTGCAAGCTTTATTCATAATGGATCCAAGTAACTAACATCGTATTTAAATATGAGCTGTTTCTGGCACAATCCTGTGGAGTATATTGATAATTATGAATTTTATGTATAGGTACATAATAGCGCTGTTCCGAGCCAATAAAGTTCCTAACGATATTTTATTAGGATGCGTTGAACCAAGACAAAAATAATAATAAAAAACAGCAAAATAATGATAATAACACTGTTTGAAATATTATCTACTCAAATATAGCTATGCACAATGCGACCAATATTTAACCAACTAACTAATATTACGGCACTATAAATTCTTGATACTTTCATACAACGAAACTAAAGTTTTACAACTAGTTTAATTTTATATTCTTGTTTACACATAAGAAATATTCTGTATACATTTAAAGCTACTAATAGTTTGTATGAAAACCCGGTTACAAATGTGTGCCTTTTAAATAAAACATGTACAATTGTATAAAATAACTTTATTTTTATTTACTTAAACCTACTTAATAACAAAGGTATAAAAATCTCTATAAATAAATTACTAAATTTGATCACAATGATTCTTCAAGTATGTACAATGACTTAAAATTATATTTGTTTTAACAAGTTAAATAAAATTGTCTTGAGACGTTTTTCCTTAAATTGCAACAAAAGGAATAAAATTCATAAATACTTTTATTCCATTCACAGTAGTGCAGTATTTTTATCGCACGAAGCCATGCGCGCTTTACTTGTGATTACCGAGTTTACTAACACGCTTTAAATGTGTGTGTGTAAGCGATGGAGCTCTCGTCCGAGACACGGGCGAAGTCAGAAGTGGGTGTATTATGTTATGTGCTGACACTACCCGTCTCCACGCTCACATTCGTGTTTGTACACTTGGTTACCATAAATAAGGCGCGCGTCTCTCGTGATATAAAAATACTGTATTGTATTATGCAACAGAACGAATGAACGTTACTACACGAACAAATAAATAATGCCTTGGACTTTGTAATGTAGAAAAGTCAAGTTTTCTTCATATTATTTGGCTTGTTTTCAGGCCCTTCATTATGCCCCTGAATATTTCTAATCAGACCCAAGTTTTGCTTCTTTTATACAAAAAATTGGGTACTTATAATAAAAAACGGAGAAACAAAAATGTACTATTCAATGTGTACTTCTGTAAATCAAGTCTCGTAAAGTTTCGTGGAGGTTCCATAGGCACTCCGCCCATTTAAATTTATTTCGTCGTTTCTAGCTTAGTAATCTTTGAAATTACGTTTCCAAGTGTCATGTTAAGTGATTTGATTGACTGGTTATTTTGATCAACCAATATTAACAGTTAACACGAGACTAGCAGCCACCAGCAACCAGTCTTACCAAGGGGTATCGTTTTACCCAATGACTGGGTTGTGGAGGTCAGATAGGCAGTCGTTCCATGTAAAATACTGGTATTCAGCTGCATCCGGTTAGACTGGAAGCCGACCCCAACATAGTTGGGAAAAGGCTAGGGAGATGATAATGATGAGACTAGACTTCCATTTTAATTGCGTAACACACTCAATCACAATCCGAAGGTTTTGAAGGAAATTCCTAATCTATTACTTCATTGGTTTGAATAATTCGTCAACTCAACAACGTAAACAACACTATGAACGGGGCTGTACTGACAAAATGAAAGACTTTGTAATCGATTGCCATTGTACGTGTGTTACGCAATTACCCCGGAGATTGACAGATTAGGGATGATCTTGACTTCCCGAAGCCGTCTCATCGGCTAGTACAATCTTACTGCTCATAACATAGAGATATAATTATAGTATAGAGTGAGCGCAACCAACTATAAACAGTAGACACGGGTTTGAACAACACGACGTTCCTCACCACACTCACTCACTTGTCAGTTCGAGATTCATTCATTTGTATGTCACAGTGAAACGGTACAAAATCTTATTTTGAGGTGTTGGGACATTCAATCATTTTGTATGGGACATTTGAAGTGCCTCTTGTATGTCCTACCCAACACTTATCTATAGCTCACTTGTCTACGATGCGCACTAAGCGATTTGTGCAATACGCGCACTCTATGTAATATTATATCTCTATGGCTCATAATAATCCCAAGCTTGAACAAAATTTTGTTTGGCCAAGATCGTTCATAAAGTTGATCCATCTGCTAAGATATGTATCAGTTTATGGGCGATTCCAATTTCTAACGTTCAAAAGTAAAATTTTCAAAATATCTTTTAACTTTCATCCAGTATTTTCATAATTTTAGTCCCACGTTGGTCTCGGAGCCTTCATTAGTAGCGTGTCTTCTGGTGCGATGTGAATCGGGTTGTTGAAGTCCACTTCAATATGCTCTGGAATTGAGTCGAAGTAGGTAATGTGGTCGGTCAAATTGTCTGCAAAAGAGAATTGATTTGGGTTAGGGGCTTTGTTACAAATGGCTGCTTTTTTATTTATTTTTAGTCTGTGTTCTCCCACTGGAGGGCAAAGGCCTCCCTTCCTCCTTTCCACTCCTCTCTATCTTGACAACGAATGAAAAATAAAAATGCAATATTCACAAAAGAATTTATAGAACCGACAATAAAAAAGTCCGATACCGTTTTTTATTAGGAACAAAATGAAAAAAAAAAAACATTTATGCATATCCTAGACTAGGGTGAAACTGAAGAATTTTGGTATAATTTTATCGTTACAACTAAGTTCCTGTACCAAGTTTTTTCGTTGTTGCAATAAACAAAAACTTCTTCAATTTTCATCTTGTAAAGATTTTGGCTAGAATAACAGGAATCAAAAAGGATCTCCTATCTTCTCCTAGCCTTTTCCTAACTATGTTGGGGTCGGCTTCCAGGCTTCCAGTCTTACAAGACGCAGCTGAGTACCAGTATTTTACATCGAGAAGGATAATTGCACTAATTTCGATTGTTCGTTAAAGTCAAATTTTATAAAGCTGTCCTCATTGTAGGAACCAGGGCTTGAAAACGATACCAATTCACATTAAAAGTAACGTTAAGTAACGGTATTTCCGTAGAGATACTTCGATATCGGTACAATTTGGTAGCGTTACTTAGTAGCATAACATAATAATAACGTTAACATTTTTGGTAAAAATTACCGGTATTTTTAACGTTATTGCAAAAATAGCGGTAAAAAATTATCGGTATTATTTTGTTATTTTAAGCGACGTTGCCAGCCCGCCTCAAAGGCGGCCGCGGCCGGCGTGCGCGCGCGCCCCTCTCACTCTCACACCCTGTCGGCGCTGTTGCCATTTCGTTTGTCGTCTTCATACCTCTCACCGCTCACGGCAGTCGTACGCGCTTACAGAACACGGTGGACCAACCAACCAAGTATATTCTCAAGTACAAGCACAACACAGAATAGCAATGATAAGATAATATCTATTAAACGCGCAAATAGTCGTACGGCAGTCTTAGCGTCGATGCAATCTGACATTCTTTTGCAATTGGACGAGAGCGACGGTAACAAAACTAATTATAACGATAAAATTATCGTTACCTTAGATTTTAACGTTACGTATGTTTAACGGTAAAATGTGCCAGATATAACGGTAAATAATATAACGTTTTTTATTAGTTAACGATACCCGCATCAGAAGGCTGTAACGATACCATATTTTTAACGGTATTTCAAGCCCTGGTAGGAACCGGTAAGTCTTTGGGAACTGTCGATAGAAGTGAAAACAACTTAATTCAAACGGTAGATCGTAGATGGCGCTAAAAGAAACAATCACTTCAAGCGTGACGATGACGCGAGTTCCATGATTTTTGTTCACCCAAAAATTGCTCAACGCGCCTAAAGAAGTTTTCACTTCAAAAAATGTGATTACTTACTAGTCAAATTCAGCCTCGCAATAATATCATCCAAATGCTTCTGGTCGAGGGTTGCCTTGACAGTGATCCTCTCGTTTCTCAGACTGCGTCGATGTCGCGAGGTGCGCCAGGTGACGCGGCTGGTACTGTTGTTGATGTAACTGTTGTAACTGTTGCGGTTCAGTAGCGGGAGCGTGAACACCATCTCGGAAAGAGGGGTGTTGTCGGGGCCAAATTCCTGAGAAACGTTTAAAAAATTAGTTTTAGGGGTAGCTTGTAAGGAGTCTCGATATGTAAAGATGGTCACCCATCCACGGACCAACCCCGGCAAGTGTAGCTTAACCTGATGGATCAACCCGTGCGGCTGTTATTACTTAGCCACGAGTTAGAGTATGGTAATTGTAAAAAAAATAAGCCAAACAAAATTACAACGAGGATGGGTGTAAGCGAAAAGTTTATCTCTTACTAACGAGTGAACATCAAAAATCAATCAATCTTCATCGAAATCAAGTTTTGGGTTTATTAAATATTTGGAAACTCGGAAACAGATCCTGAAATGTTGTATAACGGTTAGCAGTTGAAATATCTTACCAAACATTTCCCACTAACACAATAGGAAGCGTTTCTCTTGCCGCACGAAGTTCCTAGCGGGAACCAGCCTTCGTGTCCGTTGACTAAGTAGAACCGATGGGACACTCGCTCGTCTTGACATGCTATACGACAGGGTCTGTCTGGGTCCTCTGGAATGTAAGGGGGCGAAATTGTTTTGAAATATCGACTGGGTAAGAGAGATGCGAAAAAATAAAACTCAGTTTTTCTAAAAAAAAAAAATTGGTAGGTATCTATTGACTGAAGTTCAAATCGTTCAGGCTATAACAATAGCAAACAGCATCCTGAAAACTGTAGCCGAGAGTTTAGGCTCTCCGATTGTTCAACAGTTTGTGCTGAAGTTGATTTATACTAACACTGGGCAATAAGTTATTAAATAAACAAGGCATGCAACGCACTAATTGGAAAACTAGTAGATTAGACACTAATTTTGAGATTGTAAAAGATCTTACCTATGTATACCTATTGTAAGTTATGGTGTAATTGGAGTCGTTTCCTACCTAAAGCTGGTGAAATCTGCATTCCCAATCCAGATAACCTTCTGACTCTGTCCTTGTACTTCGTGCAGACCATGGTGGCGTACTGGTACGGTGACTTCCTTTGAGTACAACCCTGGAAAATCAAGAATATTGAAATATTGATATGACAGAATTTTTTTGTATAATTAAGTTCAGCATCATTTAGGACCATTGGTTCAAAAATGGTGAAGTAAAACATTGTGAGGAAACCAGCCTGAGAGATATTTCTTGACATGTGAAGCCAAGTCAGAGGCCCACGATTAGTCTCAAATCAGCATTATAGCATTTTTCGGGAATAGCATTGAACCGTAGTCTTTGATAGACTGAGTTTCTTCTGGAGTCAGTACATACCGAATCAGGTCTACTATCAGGCTCGCACAGCTGTATACTGGTGCGCGGCCGCTCCCGCTGCGCGTGCGCCACGAGCCGCACGCCGGCGCCGCGCCACATGCAGTGGTAGTGGCAGCCCGACGCCGGCCGCCACGCGCCGCCCGCTTCGCGACGCCACGTGCCGGACGATTTTGCTCTGGAAGAAAGATACTTGCTCGAAAATAGCGTTTTCAAAGCAGCCAAATTGTGCGGAAAGTGCCACTTTTTCGCAATAGTGCCTTTTACGTCTTCAGCCCCACGTTGTTTTTGTTTTAAATCACACGTGAAGGGCAGCGTCGTGTGCGGGCGAGCCCCGGCAGGAACGAAGTTCCTTAGCAATAAAACTAATACTTTATTAAACGCGTTAATTACCTAATATAGATTTTGATTTTGATCAATTATTAATTTTTCGATTCATTTTCGGAAATCACCTACTTTCCGCACTTATATCATAAATAACTATTATAGGTCAAAATACATTCTCAGGTTCTTCGAAGTCTATTATATCTATATTGTTTCATCCATGTCACATCGGTCATGCGACATTTGCGCTCCCATTCCCTAACGATTGTCTCGGCTACTATTCTGTCAAGATTTCGTCCCCATTTAGCAGTAACTTGGTGAGCCAACTTCACTGGTTTGTGCAACTTATGATGTGCAGTTATGACGTTTTAGTGCCATCATGATTCCAGTGCAAGAAAGAGAGATGGAGCTAAACATGACTGCTAGCACCATCCCTTTTTACAAGCTTTATATTATTAGCTTGCTCTGTTCGTATGTCTTTCCTGTTACTCCTTTTGTCATCAATTTTTCAAGCACTTCCTGGCATCTGATTGAGCTGAAACTTGGCATACGTAAACAACTACCGAGGCATTTTGAAAAAATGATACCATGGAGCTGGTTTGATGATGGAGCCGGAAGTTGGGCATAGGAACTCCTCAATCGAACAAGATAGCACCATCGTGTTTGGACTCATTGGTTACGTATTAACAAGTTCTTTGACACTGGGTGGTGTTCAAGGTCTGATGATGGAGCCGGAAGGTGGCCATATGGGTTTCTAGTTACTTCAATTGTCATCCATTTTTTAAGCATTTCCTGGCATCTGATTGTGCTGTACTTATACAAATACCGAGAAATTAAAAAAAAAAATACTGTTTTGCTGGTCTGATGATGGAGTCGGAAGTTGGCCATAGGAACTCCTCAACCAAACAAGATAGCACCATCGTGTTTGGACTCATTGGTCATGTATTAGCAAGTGCTTTCATACTAGGTGGTGTTCAGGGTCTGATGATGGAGCCGGAAGGTGGCCATGGGAACTCCTCAATAAAACAAGATAGCACCATCGTGTTTGGACTCGTTGGTTATGTATTGATAAATAGGTGGTGTTCAGGGCCTGATGATGGAGCCGGAAGGTGGCCATGAGACAACCTCAATCAAACAAGATAGCACCATCGTGTTTGGACTCATTGATCATGTTGTATTAACAAGTAATTTGACACTAGATGGTGTTCAGGGCCTGATGATGGAGCCGGAAGGTGGCCATGGGAACTCCTCAATCAAACAAGACAGCACCATCGTGTTTGGACTCATTGGTCATGTATTAACAAGCGCTTTGACACTAGGTGGAGTTCTGGGCCTGATGATGGAGCCGCAAGGTGGCCATGGGAACTCCTCAATCAAACCAGAAGGCACCAACATTTTTGGACTCGATGGTTATGTATTGACAAGTGCTTTGACACTAGATGGTGTTCAGGGCTTAATTATGGAGCCGGAAGGTAGCCATGAGATAACCTCAATCAAACAAGATAGCACCTTCGTGTTTGGACTCATTGATCATGTTGTATTAACAAGTAATTTAACAATAGGAGGTGTTCAGGGCCTGATGATGGAGCCGGAAGGTGGCCATGGGAACTCCTCAATCAAACAAGACAGCACCACCGTGTTTGGACTCATTGGTCATGTATTAACAAGCGCTTTGACACTAGGTGGTGTTCTGGGCCTGATGATGGAGCCGCAAGGTGGCCATGGGAACTCCTCAATCAAACCAGATGGCACCAACGTGTTTGGACTCGATGGTTATGTATTGACAAGTGCTTTGACACTAGGTGGTGTTCAGGGCTTAATGACGGAGCCGGAAGGTGGCCATGAGATAACCTCAATCAAACAAGATAGCACCATCGTTTTTGGACTCATTGGTCATGTTGTATTAACAAGTAATTTGACACTAGGTGGTGTTCAGGGCCTGATGATGCAGCTAGAAGGAAGCCATGGGAAAACCTAATTCGTTGGATTTGTGAAGGTGATAGACCAGATATTTAAACAAATCCTAATGCTTAAAAGTAGAAAATAAAATATAAGTAAAAATCTTTTTAAAAACAAGCTTTAATGAACTAAAAAGTACTAAATAAAACTTACGTAAACAATAGAACTATAATATTTTCTTAAAAGCTTGAGGCGTAAATGTCCTTCTTACACTAAACTTGAAGATGAGCCTCAAGCTTTTAAGAAAATATTATAGTTCTATTGTTTACGTAAGTTTTATTCAGTACTTTTTAGTTCATTAAAGCTTGTTTTTAAAAAGATTTTTACTTATATTTTATTTGGTCTGGAATCATAATGGCATTTATACTTCATAATACGGCTTCAGGATTTCATGTTGTACCCTTTGCAAGCTTCGAAGATAATATTGCTCTAAATATGAAAATACTGACTTAACCTTTTGCCAATATTCTGATACACTGACTTGATGCAAATGACACAATATTATCTAGGCACTTACGGTGGTGTGTGCGGGGTGGCAGTTCTTAGCGCTTCCCACTCGCAGTCGCTTGGCTTTAGAGAGAATTCGGTGTCGGAACTTGATGAACAGGTGAATTTCTGAAAGGTGAACAATTTTGCATTATGATAGAACCACTCCTAAACTTGGCATCCATAGAAGTTACTGGATAGAAAATCTTTAAAGATCGCGCATTTCTTTTGTTTTCTTTTTCATCACCAGACAAGAAATTCCAATATTCCTTGGATTCTTTTGTGTCGTCTGATTCCAGTCTGACATTCTAAAGGACGTTTTAGCATCTTGGATGTACCCAAATATGGCTAATACCTGACAGATTCCGCTGATGCAGAACATAGGCGAGACATTAGAGCAGGCTGTTCCATCAGGTAAGCTCCAGCCGCGAGACTTGTACCCGCCGCCGCGAGTGTCGCACCACACTGCGCAGGCGCTGCTCACATCTAAAAATAAGGGTGATTTAGAGGTATGAGTAACAAGGTGTAAAGTTCACTCATCCTCTATTGAAAAGGGATGATCCTACGACCAGACGGGTGTCTGGCGGACAACTACCCAACGATTGATGTTGGAATCTTGTATATAATTAGTGTTGATAGATTTTGTGTGACGTCAGGTCTTTGACGTAGTTCGCATGTGGCAATGTAGATGCTGCCACAGTGATATCACAACTAGTAGTGCTACTGTGTGTCCAGTTTGAAGGGCATGGGCACATGACACATTTCAGCTGTGTGACACAGCTGAAATGTCTGTGTCTCGTAACGCTCCTGCGATAGCTTAGTATTGCACAATTAATTGCAACATCTCACAACCAGCTTGTTTGCCATCGAAGTGTATTATTTTTTTTATGAAACTGGTCTGTTTAGGCTAAAACTGTGACCAAACGCGCGCAAGTCAAGTGAACGAAGCGAGCGGTGCGGTGCCTCAGCAGCGGCCGGTTAGTCATCAATATCCAAGTTGGTCGCAGGTTACTCGACTATTTAGTATTGCTAGGTCCCAAAATATATATTATTTGAGGCGCAAAATAGATATTATTTCATATAAAGAAGCGCATTCATTTTATTAGAGTATTCAATAATATTTTTAGGAAAGTGAAATGGAGTTATTAGAGGTTCGATTAAATACATGCCTTATTTTGAGTAAATATGGAATAAGAAGTCAAAATGCTAACTTATAACAAGGTATCGCTTCAACCTACCATCAGAATCGATCCTCTGCAATCCAGTACCAATCAGATCAGGGTCCACATCTCGAGCTCTCAAACAGATCTGGTCAGCAAATTCTCTGACTGTCATTCTGGGAACATTGCTGCACTGCAATTGAGAAATTATTATTACTTATCATGATACTGGGAAAAAGTATATAATTATATACAGGATGAAATTAACAACTTAAATATCAGCCTGTATATAGAAATTTTAAAATTACCTGTTGCGCGTGACACGACTGGAACTTCTTATCGTGTCCTACGCAGTAATTTTTGCCGTTGTCATGTCTGAAAAAGTAAAGTTTTGATTACATTACATGTTTGAGATATCATTTGTTAAGTGTTTTCTAGAGGTAGCAAACAGCAATTTACTAATTTTGGAGATTTGGAAATAATTCTGATTTAATTGACTGAAGGAGCCGCTCCATGTATTAGCACAAGTATTAGTTAATTGTGAATGAAGAGTTTCAGATTAGACAGATTCTGATAAGGTAATAAAGGTGGGGGAACAGAAAAGCATAGTCTTGTAACATTTCCAAAGACTGTCTAAAATACAATAGACGTAGATATATTTAGCAATCTTTTCCGCTTAACCATTCTACAAGACTCATTAAAAATCCTGTAAAAAATCGACACGTGTTTCACCTCAACGAGGCATCCTCAGGATGACGATTGACCAGTCGCAAACCAGAACACGACGTGTTGTCATACCGAGCGCCGGACGCAGGATGCCTCGTTGAGATATGAAACACGTATCGATTTCTTACAGGGTTTTTATGACTCTTGAAGAATAATTGTTAGGCGGAATAGGGTACTAAATATATCTACGTACCTATATTGTATTTCTTTCGTAGTTCAAAATTACACATACCTCGGTCTATTGCACCTCCTAGTGGCCACTGCGACCCCTGCCGCAGCAGGAGCATGCGTGTCATCGAGCAGGCAGGCGGACGCGCACTCGGACCAGCCCGACCAGCGGCCCCACGAGCCTCTGATCACGGTAGACCCTTCACGTTCTACGCATTCACCTCCACGGCAGTACTGTTGACGGAATGGAATTAGGAAATGTGGACGGCATATAATTATATTAGCGTATTGACTCATTGAGATTCCAGGTTTTGGAAGATTAAACAATTCTCTGATCAGTCAATTTAAAGCTAAATCTTATGCTAACAATGGTGATTGATTGACCAGCAAACAATAATGATGAGATGAGATTTAACGGGAGAATTGGTGATTTGTGATTTGAAAATGCCTTTAGAAACCGAGTGCTGGGGATAAGTGTCTACATAAATAAGTTGAGGATTCATCATCATCATCATCGTTTCAGCCGAAAGACGTCCACTGCTGGACATAGGCCTCCCCCAAGCACCGCCACTTCGACCGGTTATGTGCTTCTCACATCCAGCGCATTCCCGCTGCATTGTAAGTTGAGGATTACAGAATGGCAATCAGGAGTATTTTATTGTATCGGGCTAGGTACTTAACTATTTAGCCTAGTTGTAAATGAAGAAGGTAGCTTACCATGTCCTCGCCACACCGTGTTCCTTCCAGAGCAGGGTGTGAGGTCCACGTATATCTCTCGCGCTGGCAATGAAGGTCTCTGCAGATGTCTTCTAAACTTTGAGCTCCTGAGTGACGACTGCCTCGTCCGTATTTTAACATGCCTGAAATTGTTAGAAGATTGTTATAATGTTATGCTATCTGCTGCTACTTTATCATAAAAGTGGAGTTGCAGCTCAGAAAATTAATTAATTTCAGCTCTATGGAAAAGTTTGTAAAGTTGTGTTTCATTTGGTGAAATTCGCCTTCAGTCTTTTTGCCTGCACTCAGGGGGCCTTTAGGGGGACATTAGCAATTCCTCTAAAAGTAATTCATTTCCTGAATTACTAGATGTCATTAGCATTTCCTCTAATTTGACACATATCTCCATAGAAAACTGTCAAACAGATGCATTTAATTATATCGTAATATGAATCGCACGCAGATCATATTATGAATTGTCGGTTTGTGACATTTTACGATGATTCATAATATTTTCCTATTGCGATTCTACCAAAGTGACTGTTTTAAGCCCCTTGATGGTTTGCGTTGACAGGTCAACTATTTGCTCTCACTTAATAGTAAATAGAAGAAAATATTGCGTGATATCCTTACATTGTTGATCAGCATCAAATCTCTCTCCAGGTAGAATGCCTTCAGCGCTGTGATCCAACTGACCAGCTGAGTTGCCATGGTCCAGTAGACATCGAGATTGTACTGTGCTGCAAAAAAAAATTAAAAATAAATACAGTTCGCGGTCATCCGACCCATCAAGATCTGTGCTTGCGTCGTCTTCGCTCGAAGGTTTGAGCCAGTTCGAAATAAAACAATTTCAGTGGCTGTCCATCCGCCATTGGTAGGTAATGTCAGTTGCATCACTTGTAGTCCTTTGGGGATGGAGGAACAAGGAATAAGAGAAAAATACTAAAAGTACTATTCCTCAGCTCTATAATATCAATTGCATCATTGTAGTCTTAAATTGTAGTCATAGTCTTTGGTCAGTCATTTATTGTAGTAATAGTCTTTGGGGATGGACGAACAGTGTGTACTCCATTGAAAAGGAAGTATCCTCGGAGCAGATGGTCGCTGTTGGGTTTCTGGGTTTTTGGGAAGGACCCAGGTGGCCTCAGGCGCTTTTGTGACTTCAGGCTTTACATGGAACTTTTAGTTAGCTGGTTTCTTACGTTGTTCGTATGTCTCTAATCTGATTTTTCTGAAAGTCTCAAAATTAAAAGTCTTACTCCAAAAACTTCTGCAGGTAATTCTTGCTGCATTGCGACCAAGTGATCTTCCCGCTGCCGAGAGTCGGGCTCATGATGTAGGCGCTAGGGTCACAGCCGTTGTCTGCTAAAGGTCCGTCGTGACGCATGCCCAGACTGAAATAAGAGATAATTAGGGTAAAATGGTGATGAATATAAATGTCGATGGATGGAAGGGAAGAGGAAGACCAAAGGAAAGCGGGATAGATAATAAAAAGAAGCATTAATTAATTAAAAGGGAGTGAATGATAACATGACGGCTGATGAAATGGGAGAATATACTTCCAGCTCTATCTAGCTTCAGGCCTGATGTCAGGCCACGCTGATGTCGGTCGCGTACGTCTGTCGCGCGAACGTATATACATTGTAGCACGTTACTGCGACGCTGACGTCCGCGGCGCGTACTACGTTGCTACGCTGCGTACGCGTATGCGACCGACATCAGCTTATGAGGAAATCAGGCCCAGCGCGTTATTTGAAATTAAGAATGAACCAAATCAGACATTACGAGTTCATTTAAATCTAAACGATATTGTGAAAGTAGATCTGAAAACTGAAGCGAAATGATTGTAATAGCAATCAAATAAATTATATCATCATTGAGGTTCAGTATTTCAGTTGAATAACTTGATATGACTTAGCTGCAGGTCATCTGTAATTTAAATTACATCACACATTTAAGTTTATTTGTGACATAACTGTAAACTTACAATTTTCCATAGCTTCGCGGTAGTTTCTGTTATTAGGGTTAGGTATCTAAACTTCACGCTGCTAAGTACGGTCAAAGATTAGATGAGCCTGTGCTTAGTCATTAAGTCGATCTTCGCAATTACTTAAGTATTATAGAATTAATCAACTGTTCATGCCTAACGTAACAAGTTTACACTGCTCAGCTCACTATTAAGAAATAATTATGACAATTCTATTGTGCCGAAATACCCTAAAAATATCAACCAATTGCAAATCAATCGAATGGAAACCACAATGATTGCTGAAATCGGATTGAATTTAGAACTGCTAAATATAGTTACGGTTAATGAGTTTAGCAATCATGTCTGGAAACTAAATTATAAATGTAATGTAACCTACTGAACTGTTATATTTAATATCTGCAAATGCAATTTAGAGAAGCATGCACAAAAAAAAAGATTATAATACATGCGACATTTTAAGAACGTTATATATGGTATGAAATTAAAACTAAGGCCCGATTGAACCTGCACCCTAATTGCGTAATATACGATCAATCACAATTGGAATCGGTTTGAAACAAAATCGAATGCATTGCTTCATAAGTTCGAAAAAAAAAACTGCTTAATAACGTAAATAACTCAATGAATGTTGTTGAACTGTCAAAATGAAACGGATTAGTCTTCGGTTACGAAAATAAGTTACGCATATATATTGCTGAGATCAATAAATACGTATATCTGTAACTTAACGATTCTCAGAGATTTTAGGTCGATTATTTTTTGCAAGAATCCGATTTTTTTACATAAGTTTTCAGGCAGTAGTTCAGGTAGTTCCCTGTCACCTCAAGGATGGTAGGAGTGAAGAAGGAAGACTGTTCTGATAGAACTAACTTGTGTCCGATTTCGTGAGCGACTACGTAGACGCTTTCAAAGTGCCTCCCTTCGTTGACCGTGCAGCTACTAGTGACGGTACACATTCCTGCTACTGGCGCCAACCCTGGGGACATAAACAATATTCTATTGCTTTATCACCACGTACGTTTTATCACCTCTGCAAACAAAATATCATCAAACAATCGGGCAAACTGCACGCCATCTAATAAAATTCTCTTGAAGAGCCGAGGGAAAAACTACATGTTGACATTGGTGCCTGTATTTTCTTCCATAAACGCGTGCTCCTGTATCAGATTTGTATTTATGTGGTTTCGTGATCAGAAAAAAATACTAATTTAATGGTCTATTACACCATTGCTACATCAATTGTATATAGAGCATTACTGCTGATGAAAGCGTCACGAATCGTAATAACAAAAGTTACAGGCGTAATATTGAGTCGTTATAAACTACTTAAAATTATATTATCGTTACAATAATGAGTAGCGTTATCACATGGTTCTACTTTTCGTAATGTAAAGCTTTTACTTAAGAACATGTTTAAACGAAAGTGTCTAACAGCCAGTATCTTTCTCCATTAGCGATGCCACAACCCAGACGTACTTTCCTCGACGTTTACATTCATCGCTGATGACCGAATCGTCTTATTTTAACAAATTTTCTGTGGTCTTATCTTTCATATGGGGCTCTGTTAAAGAATAGAACTTCACAATGTTAAAAAGAAACGCCGATTTTAAATCGGATCCCGATTATCTAACTTGCATTCTGAAGTTAATATCGCCCACCTGTAGTTCATACGGACCTACGTTTTGGAAAAGTCTCATACAGATTATAAATAAATAGAACTTAATTGAAGTATGACTTACCCACAACTTGGCTGCTAACTTTCCCATTCTTGTTGACAACATACAGATCCAATCCAGTCAGTATCAGTGCATGATCCCAGTGCAAAGGATCATTGTCACCTGGAGGATTCTCCAGCCTTTGCCACGTACAGAAGTTACTAAGAAACCTATCAATATCATGCGGCCTCTTTAGATTAGCCGGGTCTTCGTGCAAAATTTCTAATCGTTTGAGTATAAAGTTCACAGGCCTTCCTAATGAAGGATCGTGGTATATCAACTGTACTGCATTGATCATTGCCAGTACGAATCTCACTAATTCTCTCTCCGTGTCTTTAGGAAAATTGACTGTCATGTGTTTGTATAAGTCTCTATCTACAAATACTGCAGTTTCCACAAATACTGCTGGTAGTATAGCTCTTCGTTGCCTGTTCGCTCCATTCGATAGTTTCTGTATAAAGTCTGTTAAAGTCTTATTTCTATGTGCTAAATTAACTTTGAATCCTTCTAAATTATTATTTACATCATTGACTGGTGCTTCTCGTTTTCTTCTATGTTTCGACCATGTTTTAGCAGGTTGTGGTTCATTAGGAATTATATTTTCTCTTTCTATGCACGTGTCATCTTCATTATCTTGATCTATTTGTTTTTTGACTATGACATGTGCTTTCGCTTGGTCATCGTGAAATCTGTCTGGCAGTGGATGTATAAAGTAGTAAGTGTCATTAGATCTGACTAACCCTCTCTGTAAAAGAAGAAGTTATGAAATGAAAGTGCAATTAAAATTTCTCATGATTGTGTCTAGAATTAATTGTTGGGTATTAAAATTTCTTCGGCCTAGATATCTCGGACACTAATGATTACTACCTATGTGTTAAACAACGGATGTATGTAATAACAGCTTTTACTGCTTATTGTGTGTGGAGTTTATAACTTTTTCTTTATTAAAATTCTTTAGAGATACTACCAATTTGTTTGGTATGGAAAAGGAATCTGATTATGAAATTGTAACGTAGCCTAATGTAGTACCTACACACACCCTTACTTTATCGATATTGTTATTAGCAGTTTTAGACTTACCACGTCATCGCAAACATAGAGAGCGGCATTATCACTTCTATAATAACATAGATCCACCTCCTCATCAGTATGGTCCAGCACCGCCTCCGTATTGTTGGACCACCTTCTCATCAGCAGGAACTGGGGGTCTAGGAAACTGTTTCTGGGGCTAAGCTTTATGTCTAGATGCTTCTTCAGCCCGACTAGGTCTTGATCGTCGTACAGGAGTGAGCGTTTACGACGTTTTGGCTGCTTGAGATGTGCTACTTCGAATTGTGCTTCTGAAATTGAATAAAAGTTTTTTAGGATTAGGTATCTTAAAAAATTTTGGTCAGGATTCTCGGAGATCCCGAGGTATCGTTAAAGGGTACTTAACGATTACGTTAAAAAAATGGACAGCGGTAGGTATAGTCCTGTTCTATCTATGGTGTTGTCAGATTATTTATCAACAAACTGCGATTACCATCCGACCGTCTTTGAAAATGCTAAGATTGCCAATTTCTCCTTTCATGACTATTATGAATAAGGGAGATGTTGAACGGTGATCGTTTATATTTGAGTAAATCCTGATGGCAAATGATTCTAGTTTACTTGCTAGACTAACTTTTGGAATCACACCATTCCGATGCAATTTAAGCAGTCCAAGTAGTATCAAAGAATAGAATAACTTTATTTTGCATAAAATATGGTACATAAAAGGTCTTAAATATGAGAAGTCCCACATATTTTGCTTACCTTTTTGTTGAAGTTTTTTGATGACGATTCGATATTGCATTTCAGCATGCAATATCGAATCGTCATCTCAAACTTTATACAGTTCGCTTGTTAAAATGTAGGGAACAGCTGATTTATTTTTTGTGATTTCAGGGTTGGTCCCAGTGTTGGTGAAAGTTGTTCATACATATGACATGAATACAACGGGATCCTTCAGAGGATGCTCAAGAATTAAATTCCACCCTGTAGATTCAGATGACCCACTGACCGATTCAACAATGTTGTGACGTTTATTAAGACTAGTTTTGGCTCTAAAGTCCAGACTGACATGGTGAACCTTTAGTCTTGATTGACAAATACGGCTTGTGTATCAAAAAGTGGTATCTCCCATGGCCGTCGACACCTTTAATTCACCTTATTTGAGCTGTTACACCTTTCGCGGTATAATAAGCAGCATGCTTTCTGTTTTTCTTTGATCATTAGTGTTCCACTCATACGCATAAGTAATTACTTTCTTTCGTATTTGTGGTTTGATATCTAAGCAAACTAGAGAATCAGTGGGTCTATAAATGCTAATGATGGTGTGGCTAAGTATTTATAAAAACTTTATGTGTGCGTAATGAGTTGAATAAATTATAAAAATGCAGTAATATTTTTATGGCGACTATATAATTTTAACAGGTGACAATAATGGCTAAAAATAATAATAGAATAACGCAACACATTTCCTAAGTAATGGCCACCACGACATAACATAAGTTATTTAGCTATTTTCCTATTAAATATCATCTCAGTGAAATAACAAATGCATTACATTATAAATGAAATGAAATGAAATTGTTTATTCTGTAAATAGGATATTGGAATCACTTTTACACGTCATATTAAAAAATATTAAAAATAAGTTAGATGTGGTCGGCGTTTCCTATCTGACTACTCTGAGAAGAAAGGCCGAAACCATCTCATAGGTCGCAGTCTCTTTTAAAGTCCAGACATAATCTTGGTCAGGCCATTTGAGGACCATGTAGAATAGCGTCTGAAATGATACAAGTTCAGCAAAAATACATGATCTTGAAAACAATGTTGCAAGAAGCACTAAATAGATAAGACTATTGACTCGATTATTATCTGTAATAGTCTCTACTATCATTAAAATTAATTAAGTGTAAGTATGTGAGATTTAACTAAAGCAACTCGTACGCACCGTTAGGGTTGGCACCAAATAGGAATATTTTTTCAGACTCTGTCAAGTGTTCCAATAGCTGCTTTGAGTGTTCCTGTAACAAAAGAAGAAAAATGCGTTTATTTATTTTATTACAAGTAGCGTAACTTATAGTCAGGAAAACTACCAGTCAAGCTGTCTATAAATGCAAGACATCGAGTTGTTGACGTCGTAGTATCTATTGGTAAAGTACACTAATACGTAAAGTCAGAGGGCAAACTAGATAAATATAACTTGTCTAGACATGTTGAGCTACTTGATCTTACAACAACATCTAATAAATAGAAAAGTGTACCCAAACAAACAGGAGAAAACACAAACAAGTGGTAGGAAGTGTGAATTCTCCACGCGACTCCCGTTCAGCCTTGCATTATAAATATTATTAGCTAAAGCTATTGTCTCTCCGCCATTGGTTATGCGCAACCTCGACACGTTATTTTTGACAATAGATGCTTTTCGCACGGAGTTTTGCGATTAAACGGAACCTAATTGCTGTTTAAGTGAAAGGCGATGGCGATGCATTAAAATCATATTAGCGATGAATGAAGCTGTGAGTTTAATGTGGGAAAATAAAGGGCATACACATAAGCTGGTAAACATGCTTTGATGATAGGCATGAAGGCAAATCCACCTTCTGTATTTGATGTCCCAAGTATCTACGAAACTTGCTTGAGAATGAACTAAATAATGATTTATCGGTAAAAATAGTATTTTTATTAATTAACTTTAAAGTTACTTATCACCTTCAAATTGGCGCAATCTCTTGGAATGAATGTTAGATGTGGTGACTTAACATATTACTACCTATGATTTGACTCTAGAAGCAGATACTGGCGAAGTCTACGATCTTAATGATTGCAGACTTCGCTATTCTCACTCTACGATCATTATCTTTCTGTTCCTCAGTCCGATCAGCAGTCATTTATCGATAGAAAGAAAGAAACGACATCAATCAATCAATCAATGTATCAATCACCATAGATAGCCTATTCTATTTAGTCTATATAAACTTACTGTTTTAAAAATGATCATTATATATGGCTCATTTATATCCAGATAAAAAGTAAGAGTGAAAGTTGAAAATATAAAGGATGGTGGGCAAGAATATATGGGAGCTGGTCCCACGACGCCCACAGATAAAACCACTGTAGTTTTGAAGACATTACTTCTCCCTTTACTCAGGCCAAGGCACATCAAAATCTGTCCCAGGGTTATTCAGTTCTGACAATGTTAGGTCAGGTTAGGTTAGGTTTGGTCTGGTTAGGTTAGGTTAGGTTTTTAGCGGAAAGGTGTGTCACCTACAGGGGACGCGACGGCGGAGGCCGGCGCGACATGTCGTGCGGTGTTCCACAGGGTTCGGTCGTTGGCCCACCCCTGTGGAACATCGGGTACGACTGGGTGCTGAGAGGCGAGCTCCAGCCGGGTGTGGCCTTGGTGTGTTACACGGACGACACGCTGGTCACGGCCCGGGGAAGCAAGTTAGGTTAGGTTAGGTGTGATATTAATGATACACGGCAACCCGTTCCAACCAATCTGTTAATTTCGTGCCATTAAGCAGAGTACATCTGGTCGTGTGGCTACAGCGTGTACCTGCCCCGTGAAGCCGAGTTCAAACCTCACTAAGTGATATTATTTTTGTATTTTCAAAAGTCCTGTCTGTACCATACGAGAAGCCCCGCGTTCAAAACGAAAACATTTTTCATCAATATTCTCTGTTAAATATTTATCTTCAAATAAATACGCTACCAAGCTACAATGCCGTTAAAACGAACACCGCCTATCTCGCCTGTTGTATCTGGTTCTTCAAGCCAACAGCGACAGTCACCGCTTATTCACCATCAATCGGAGCCAAACATTAGCTTATCTACCGAACCAAATTATGAGTCAGCAACGATGAACGTCACATATCGCAACAAAAGCAACAAAACGACACGAGATAATTTTGATCAGGGTGAGGATTCGAAATCTATACTGCGCTCTGAAATCATAGACATTATAAGAACAGAAACACGCGCCGCAATCAAGGAAATTCTGAGTGACGAATTTTCGTCCATGAGAGAGGAAATCCTTAGCTTTGAAAAATCTATCAAATTCATGAACGCCGATTTCGAAGACATGACGGCCCAATTTAAGGCTTGCAATGAAGAGGTAAAATGTCTGCGCAGCGAAAATAGCTGTTTGATTAAAAAGGTGACAGAAATAGAAGTAAGAATTGCGCAATTAGAGCAAGATGCTAGGCAAAACAATATAGAAATACACTGTTTACCCGAACATAAGCAAGAGAACCTGGTTAAAACTTTAGTTCAACTGAGCAACGTTGTGTCTTATCCTATAACAGAAAGTGAGATATTGTCTTGCGCTAGAGTACAAAAGCTGAACGCGTCGTCGAATCAACCGAGAGCAGTTATTTGCAAGCTACCAAGCAAAATTAAGCGCGATAATCTTCTTGGGGCAATTTCCTTGTACAACAGATCGAACCCCAACAATAAATTGAACACCAAGTTACTGGGTTACGGGGACAAGCAATCCCCAGTTTATGTAAGCGAACACCTCACTTTAGCTAACAAATCATTGCATGCAGCTACCAGGATCGCAGCCAAGGAGAAGAAATACAAGTTTGTCTGGGTTAGAAATGGAAAAATTTATATCAGGAAAGAGGAAGGTTCATTAACACGTGTTATAACTAGTTTAGAAAGTCTTAAAAAATTAGATTAATCACGTTCATTTAAATCACAATCCTGTCATTGTCAAAATAATTCAACTTTAAAATTCGATCAATTAGTTTTCTATTACCAAAATTCCAGAAGTATCCGCGGAAAATTAGATACAGTTTTTTTAAATGTGTTGACTATGAATTTTCATGTGATTGTGCTCACTGAGACTTGGCTGAATGAAAATGTGTTAGATTCAGAAATTCTTGATAACCGTTATCAGATTTTTAGAAGAGATAGGCAGTCGGGAACTTTTTCTGGGGGCAAGGAGGGAGGTGGTGTGCTTATCGCAATTCATAAATCTATAAATGCTTATAGAAATTCGTCATTCGAGTCTAGTTGTGAGGACTTATGGGTGACACTAGACTTATCAACTAATCGTGCTTTTAAAACATCTAAAAAAATTCACTTGTGCGCCACTTATTTGGCTCCTCCGGTAAACATTGGTCTTATAACGTACTTTACGAACAGAGTTAGTAGTGTAATTAATGATGAACCCGTAATTATAATAGGTGACTTCAACTTAAGTAACGTTGAATGGACAAAAACATCACTACATCAACATGCGGTACCAAATATCGGAACCAATAATATAAGTAAAATTTTTATAGAATTCCTATCCTCTAACGACCTATACCAGTATAACTCAATCCAAAATAAACAGAATAGGATTCTAGATTTAGTTATATCCAACTTAACTTATCCGATTGAGGTAACTCGGTCTTGTGATTCCATATCAAGAGTCGATGATTTTCACCCACCTTTACAGATCACCATTCATCTCAACCTTCCTAAGACACTTACGAATAAAATGACCAAGATTTATAAATTCCATAAAGCCGACTATCGTGAAATTAGAAATCGTCTTGAGCAAACAGATTGGGACACTGTTTTAAAATCGAATACCGTCGATCTATCAATTGCTGCTTTTTATTCTGTATTACGGGAGATTATTGCTGAATTGGTCCCACGGCAGAATGCTGGTAAAAAGTTATACCCAGTCTGGTACAATAACAGTTTAATAATAATGTTAAAAGAAAAAGAAAAATGTCGGCAGAGGACGAAAAAATATAAAAATAAACGAGATGAATTTGAATATGTATTACTTAAGGACCGATCTAACCGAAAAATAAAAGAATTGTATCAAAAGTATTTACAAAATGTACAAAGCAATGTGATTAAGAATCCTAAATACTTCTGGTCATACATAAAAAACAAACGAGAAAACAAAAGCGTTATGCCAAGGTACATGAGGCTCAACGATAGCACTGCGACCGACGGCATAAGTATAGCTAACTTATTTGCGGAGAACTTTGCATCGGTATATAACCCTATTTCTGGCAGTGGTCCAGACCCTGCACATATTTATAAATCCAGCAGCAGTAACAGCTTACATCAAGTAATACTATCTGAACTTAGCATACAGAGAAAACTAAAGAACTTAGATGTTGCTAAAGGGCCCGGCTCTGACGGTATACCCCCACTGTTTTTTAGGGAGTGTGCTAATGTTTTATCTAAACCGTTGTGTATAATTTACAACCGATCGTTATCTGATGGAGTTTTTCCGGAGATATGGAAGGAGGCCATAATAATACCAATTCCAAAATCGGGGGATAAGAATGATGTCTGCAATTACCGGCCTATTAGTATATTGCCCACTTTGGCAAAGGTTCTCGAATCACTTTTGTGTCCCATCATGAATTGGCATATCAAAGGCTCTATTACGGAACATCAACATGGCTTCTTTAGAAATAGATCAACTGCCACAAACTTGGCCAACTTCGTCGAAAAAACTCTAGCTTACATGAGTAACGGTAACGAAGTTGACGCCATCTATAGCGATTTCAGCAAAGCTTTTGACAAAGTTGACCATAGCATTCTGCTACAAAAGCTCGAAATCACATTCGGTGTTCATGGGTCACTTCTGAAATGGTTCCAGTCTTACTTAATTGGCCGAACAGCAAGAGTAGTAGTAAATGGACACTCATCCAACAACTTCACGCCCACATCTGGTGTACCACAGGGGACACACTTGGGCCCAGTATTGTTCATACTGTTTGTTGATGACATTAAATATTCCATACAAAACTCACATTTTGAAATGTATGCCGACGACTTAAAATTATACAGGGTTGTAATGACAAAGAACGATGAAGATCTTTTGCAAGAAGATATTGATAGGCTCTGTGTGTGGTGTGAGAAGAACAGCATGCAAGTTAATGTTGGCAAATGTTATCATATGAAATTTTCTCGTAAAAAACATAAATATAATTCTACGTACATAATGAGGAACCAAATATTAAGTAAAGTGTCTGAAGTTAGAGATCTGGGCATCATTATCGACTCTGAAATGAAATTTCAAACACACACCGAAACCGTAATCAATAAAAGCAATAGAATGTTAGCATTTTTAAACCGTAACACAAGACAATTCAGTAATTTGACAGCACTGAAAGTTCTGTTTTCTGCATTAGTTCGTAGTCATATAGAATACTGCTCTATCGTCTGGTACCCAGTACATAATATCCATATTCAACGCATCGAACGAGTTCAAATAAAATTTATAAAAAGACTCTCTTCTAAAGCAGGTATAAGGAATACAGTTAAAAACTATGAAGATAGACTGAATCACTTTAAAATGAAATCTTTGCACTGGCGTCGAGATTTTGCAGGTCAAATTTTCTTATTTAAGATATTAAATCAAGGCGTGGATTGCTTACAGCTTCTATCTTCAATTAATATTAATACGCCCCGGTCGTCAGCTAGACTTCATAATTATAAGCCTTTTGCCCCTGGTGGCCGCAAAACCAAGTACGGGAAAAATGCCCCTCTTTCCTATATTCTCAGGAAATGTAACGAAATTTTTCACAATTGTGACCTTGACATATTTTCAGGCAGCATCACAAAGTTTAAAAGAGCTTTGCTCAATAATATGTAATTCTTGCTCAATGTTTCTCTTATTGTTTCTCGTTTTATCTTTTTATTTTATTTTATATTTTATTTTGTGTCTGTTTATTTTATTTCGTTTTGTTTTGTTTTGTGTGTGTGCTTTGATTATAATAATTTCAGTTAGATATGTTTTTAGTTTGTTAGTTAATTCAATCTTAAATAAACCTTGATTCAATATTATTTAATTAATTAATTAATTCAATTCATTTTAAATCAATTTAATTTCAATTTCAATTTTAATTTCAATAAAGTTAATTTAAATTTTAATTTCAATTCAAGTTAATTTTAAGTACTTATAAAAGACTAATGATATTCTGGTTCTTATTACATTGTTATCCATCTTTATACTAATTATTATTGTTGAGGTCTAATTAATATGCTGTGCTTACCTATAATTTAGATGCATGCAATTCTATTGTATTTGTTAATGATATGAACTTTGAATGTCCTTGTGTGTATTTAGTTGGTTTGCCTAAATAAATAAATAAATAAATAAATAAATGATATGAAAAATACTTCAGATGCACGTAGCCCGGTTCCTCCGGGACAGATTTTAATGGTGTCATAGTAAAAAATGTTCAGTGTTATCTGCCCTTTTATGTAATTCACACGTGGTGGCTGGCCGTGCTGGGACCACCCTCGCCCACTCAGATAGCACTTAAAAGCTTAATATTTCGTAAACGGATCCCTGAATCCGAAAATGGTTCTGACAGACTCACAATATTTTCAAACGGCCTTTCCAACGACACCCCACTCCATGGGATAGAGAAGAAAAAAAAACACCATCTCCACTTTACTTGTAGGGGAGGTACCCTAAAAAAAGATGATTTTCGTGATTTTATATAACCGCTTTGTCGGCGTGATTAATATGTCTATCGATGCCAGATAACAGCTGTCTAGTACTAATAGTGTTTGAGCTTAGCCGCGGACAGAGAAAAATACTTTAGATGCACGTAGCTCGGTTCCACCGGGACAGATTTTGATGGTGTCATAATAAAAAATGTTCAGTTTTATCTGCTCTTTTAAGTAATGCACACGTACTGGCTGGCCGTGCTGAATAAGTTAGGTTAGGTTAGGTGAGATATTAATGATATGAAGAATACTTTAGATGCACGTAGCTCGCTTCCACCGGGACAGATTTTGATGGTGTCGTAATAAAAAATGTTCAGTTTTATCTGCTCTTTTAAGTAATGCACACGTACTGGCTGGCCGTGCTGAATAAGTTAGGTTAGGTTAGGTTAGATATTAATGATATGAAAAATACTTCAGATGCACGTAGCTCGGTTCCTCCGGGACAGATTTTAATGGTGTCATAGTAAAAAATGTTCACTGTTATCTGCTCTTTTATGTTATTTACACGGGGTGGCTGGCCGTGCTGGGACCACTCTCGCCCACTTAGATAGCACTTAAAAGCTGAATATTTCGTAAACGGATCCCTGAATCCGAAAATGGTTTTCACAGACTCACAATATTTTCAAACGGCCTTTCCAACGACACCCCACACCATGGGATAGAGAAGAAAAAAAAACACCATCTCCACTTTACTTGTAGGGGAGGTACCCTAAAAAAAGATGATTTTCGTGATTTTATATAACCGCTTTGTCGGCGTGATTAATATGTCTATCGATGCCAGATAACAGCTGTCTAGTACTAATAGTGTTTGAGCTTAGCCGCGGACAGAGAAAAATACTTTAGATGCACGTAGCTCGGTTCCACCGAGACAGATTTTGATGGTGTCATAATAAAAAATGTTCAGTTTTATCTGCTCTTTTAAGTAATGCACACGTACTGGCTGGCCGTGCTGAATAAGTTAGGTTAGGTTAGGTGAGATATTAATGATATGAAAAATACTTCAGATGCACGTAGCTTTGTTCCTCCGGGACAGATTTTAATGGTGTCATAGTAAAAAATATTCAATGTTATCTGCCCTTTTATGTAATTCACACGTGGTGGCTGGCCGTGCTGGGACCACTCTCGCCCACTCAGATAGCACTTAAAAGCTTAATATTTCGTAAACGGATCCCAGAATTTAAAAATGGTTTTCACAGACTCACAATATTTTAAAACGGCCTTTCCAACGATACCCCACACCATGGGATAGAGAAGAAAAAAAAACACCATCCCCACTTTACTTGTAGGGGAGGTACCCTAAAAAAAGATGATTTTCTCGATTTTATATTACCGCTTTGTCGGCGTGATTAATATGTCTATCCATGCCAGATAACAGCTGTCTAGTACTAACAGTGTTTGAGCTAAGCCGCGGACAGAGAAAAATACTTTAGATGCACGTAGCTCGGTTCCTCCGGGACAGATTTTGATGGTGTCATAATAAAAAATGATCAGTTTTATCTGCTCTTTTAAGTAATTCACACGTAGTGGCTGGCCGTGCTGGGAACACTCTCGCCCACTCAGATAGCACTTAAAAGCTGAATATTTCGTAAACGGATCCCTGAATCCGAAAATGGTTTTCACAGACTCACAATATTTTCAAACGGCCTTTCCAACGATACCCCACACCATGGGATAGAGAAGAAAAAAAAACACCATCCCCACTTTACTTGTAGGGGAGGTACCCTAAAAAAAGATGATTATCTCGATTTTATATTACCGCTTTGTCGGCGTGATTAATATGTCTATCCATGCCAGATAACAGCTGTCTAGTACTAACAGTGTTTGAGCAAAGCCGCAGACAGAGAAAAATACTTTAGATGCACGTAGCTCGGTTCCTCCGGGACAGATTTTGATGGTGTCATAATAAAAAATGATCAGTTTTTTCTGCTCTTTTAAGTAATTTACACGTAGTGGCTGGCCGTGCTGGGACCACTCTCGCCCACCATCCATACTAATCGCAGCTGTTTGTGCTTTAGACCAAACGTCGAATAGTATTGTTTATTATGCGCTTAAATACTGTTTCTTTCGATGGGTCAGCTACTCCGGTAGATGTCTTTTTTACAACTTCATTAGGATCATTATTGTGTGTTGTTGTTCGGTAAATATTAAAATGTCATTGTTGTGATCTTCTTGACTTTTATGGGACGTTCATCGTCCTCGGCTTTTGGTTCTTTTGAATCGGGAAGCGTGTTGTGTTACTTTATCAATGCAATATTTTATAATATAAAATACTGAAGCTTTAAACCGTGGAGAATAATAATTATCAACTATGATACAACACGCTGCGCTCCAAAACTGGGATCCTAGACGAAGGCATAAAGGCTCTGCCAGGGTTGCGGGAAAGTCCGAAAGGGATACCGGGGCCCTTGGCAACAGGCAACTGAAGGAATACGGGTGGGATTTAGTCAGTAAAAGTCTGACACGCCGTCCCGCTCCGCCCAGAGCGGGAGAAGTCATATGGGATTGGACGGGTCCCGTCAGCCGCATGCATAGTGACAACAGTCTCCACAACTCCACACATTGGGCGTCTGAGGATGGACGGCGTCGCCGAAGCGGTGGCGAGACGACCTAAGACGCGTACCGCAAGGGTTGGATCGTGGTGGCCCTGGAATAGGAGTCTTAGAAGTATTTTGCTCAGCAGTGGGATAGGGTACGATAAAAAAAATAGAATGTTCAGGGTGGAAGTAAAGCCGCCAGGGTTGCGGGAAAGTCCGAAAGGATACCGGGACCTTGGCCACAGGCAACTGAAGGAACACGGGTGGGTTTTAGTCAGTAAAAGTCTGACACGCCCTTCCGCTCCGCCCAGAGAGGGAGAAGTCATTGGATGATTTCCCACCCTAAAAAAAAAAGGTAGAAGTAAAAATCAATTTCATCGTTTGGCTCTTTGAATTCCTGCGCTTCTTTAGTCCTGTCGATAGGCTCGCTTTTGACCTAGTATTGTTTTATCTGATTGTACTGCGATGATGGTGCACGCTTGAGAAGAATCCTATTCACTCGAGACTTGAGAAGAGAGACTGATATAAGTTTTTTCGATTTGCAACAAATACATGCTTATCAAATTCGTGCGTCATAAAGGCTTCGGCGTATTTAAAAGCCATTTGTTTACGAACTATTGTTGAAATTTCACTTATCTCCAGCAAGAAATTACTTAGCAGATTTAGGACCACACCGTTCAGCTTTTACGAGCACAATGTAAAACAATTTCGTTCACTTTCTTTGGTAATTAACAAATTTTTCATCTCGCTTCCGTTTCGTTAGTTCTGAGCGCGAAAGTGTGTAATTACTTTGGATGCGTCGGTTTCGTTGTAGGTAGGTCAACTGCACGTCCATGTTAGCGTCTTTATGTCGGAGCGGTAAGGGCGATCTTCGTAGTATACGTATTTTCACTGTTCTGCGGTTGGCTGTACAATGAAGGCATCGGACATGGTGCCTTAGTCTGGCTGTAGCGTTTCTTCTTTTACGTAATAAATAATTTGATGGTTAATATTTTGTCTGAGAAATTGTATAAGTAGTGTTGTTTTGTGTTTAAGTGCTGATTATTTTGCTTGTTAGGTACTTACCTACTTGCTGCTGGTAGGACCGGCTTTGTTGACAAAATGCTAGTAGGTGAGTGATTTGTATTATGAATGTGCGGTTTATTTAGTTAGTTTGTTGCTGCATTGAACATAAAATTGAGCTCTTTTTCTAATTCTTCCATTCATCCATGAGGTAGCGCGTCTATAACTTAACTCTCTCTCTCTCTTTCTGGGTATGTATCCCATATGGTGGTGGGTTTAGCCTTCCTGGGGGCCTAGACAAAATCCCTTTTCTGTAAGCGTTAACGCCAACGGAAAGATTAAATTGTATGGAGTTGACAGCAGCAGTCACGTGACATCTCTAATGCTAATGTCAACTCCATACAATTTGATCTTTCCGTTGGCGTTAACGCTTACAGAAAAGGGATTTTGTCTATAGGCTCAGGTCTTTCTCTTCCACTTCGCTTTATCCTCGACATCGAGATATTACCACAAACCCGTTTTATCAGTAATTGTTTAGCCTAAACACCTTTGAAACACCATTTCTGTATGGAGTTTGACATAAAAGTGAAATTAGACACGCGTTGAACAAGTGTCTAAGTTTTTGTGGTAAGGCCCTAACTATATTATTATATTAGGTTGTTGTTTATTTAGATGCTAATGACAATGACGTGTCCTAGTTGTCACCTAGATCATTTTATAGGACCAACATTCTCTGGACTAAAGATTATAAGTGAAAGCTAAATAGTCATTATCCTAGTATAACCGCCTTGACAGTCTGCCAAGGATACAGGCATGACGCCCATTCACGTTCCGACACGCCTTACCGTGATAGTAGGCGACTTTTGTTTAGCACGACAGGAATGAGATAGACAAGGTTTGGCTGTATTTGGGTGGCGTAGTTGAGATTTTTAACACGATTGTGTCGTGTCGTGGGTGTTTTTTTTTGTTGTTCTTTTGTATATCTGTTTTGATCAGTAATCACACTACTATACTACCTGCTATGGACTTAGGTACTTCGATCGCCACTCTCCGAAATGTATGACATTTTCTCTGTTTTTGTTGAGGACTTAATTTCTCAGCTTAGTTACAGTACGACACAACTTACATGTCGCATGGATTTGAAAATTTTCATTCATTCATTTCAATTTTACGAATGTTTTTGGTTATATGACTTTACAAGTTATTGCTTTTGCGTAAAGATCATTTTCACCAAAACCAGTAATCAAGAACGGCGATTTTGAAGGCGCACTCAGTTCGGATGGTGATCGGTTTTACGGATTTTGCCGATGCTACATCTAAGTTGTGTCGTACTGTACCGGTGCGTAAAGAGGTAAAGCAAGCAAGTTATGATGAACAGAAGGTTTCACGAAAAAATGTCGGTCGCTGTCGCTTGCGATTTAAAGTCGTATCAAAAGACTTTTTAAAGTCAAGGAAGTGTCTTCAATAAATAGCTAACCTTTTGACTGTTTCAGGTCACGACGCTTTTTGATGGCTCTAAATATCATGGTCAGAAACTCAAAACTGTTAAAAGCTTACCAGAAAAACCAAGATAAATACTATTGTGTGTAACTAGTATGTTTTGCTCATCCAAAAGTATTGACTGATTGATTTGATACTAGGCCAATTCTCGTACTTAAAAAACGTTCACATTCAAGGTGCAATCATTGAAACTTGTCAAAAAAAAAAATAAGGCACTCTTACGCATTAGGAATTACTGCTCTAGGATTAGTAGAGCAAAGTTCATGGGATATAGCCACAAGTTATGTTGGATGTAGCTAAGGGCAGATCTCAGCTTAACCGCTGGATTCCCATTGAATATAACATCTTGTAGATCTTGGGCCTTCTTGTTCGTCCCCCGAAGTTACTTAAAAGAAGGGTCAAGCAGAGGTGTGCCTATAGTATACCCAGATTTTTCCAGTTCTGTTTATGTCTCATATAATAGCCTATTGCCATCAACCAGGTACAAATCTGTGAAATTCCAGATGGAAAACCTAATAACAGTTTGCTCGACCCAGGAATCCAGGACCTCATGTTCAGCACAGTAGCACTTGCAACCACAAGACCAACGAGGAAGTCACTTACATTGTTATCATTCTTGAATTCTGATGCAGTTAGCCACATTTGAACTCAGGCTATAGACAAAATGCCTTTTCTGTAAGCGTTAACGCCAACGGAAAGATCAAATTGTATGGAGTTGACATTAGCTTTAGAGATGTCACGTGACTCCTGCTGTCAACTCCATACAATTTAACCTTTCCGTTGGCGTTAACGCTTACAAAAAAGGGATTTTGTCTAGGCCCCCAGGGCTGCTAAAATTTAACTCCTCTCCACCCAAAAGGAAATCCACCAAGAAAATACGCAAATGCCCCACACATTACCGTTGTTAGCCAAAAGCTGCAATTAAAAGGCGAAAGAGACGAAGCGAAACGAAAAATCCACGAACGTTAACGTTTCGCACACAATAATGTTTGGAACAAAGACGTACAGACGGACAGACAACTGTTTGTTGAGTTCCGGGTTTTTATGATAATGTGGTCTTTTTGAGGATAAATTTTTCATTGTTGAGTGGTGTTTAGATGATAATAAAGATAGGGTAAGACGGCTTCTTTTTTCCCACCATGGATCGAAGCTTGAAAAAGCTTAATCCGGATCTTTTTATCTTCAACATTAAAAATAACATATCACAGCTTTGGGTGGAAGCAATGTGGGCTTTGTGTCATCTTCTGTAAGCTCTCACCATCATCATCATTTCACCCTGGAACTACCCATATCGCGTTATAGCCCTTCATTCCTTGCCACAAATCTCCACGATTCTGTGCGACCTTCTTTCAGATGTTAGCGGCCAATTTCTGACAAAATTGTTTATAAAAGATATTGTGTTGATGAACGTCTAAAAGGTACAACGGGTAGGGTTCAAACTCACCGTCCCGCAGACGGTATTGCGTTTATAAAAGTTATTCGTTACGCATCCTACAGTACCTGTATAAATGCCAATGCATTCTACAACTTTCTTCGACAAATCTTTTTCTGATGTACAATAAAGTTTAAATAAATAAATATACTTAAACATAAAACTTCATTAAGTATCACTTGTGTCTGCGACTGTAGCAATTTGTCGGTGATATTAGCCGGATAATATCACTAACAGCCTTGTGATTCTTTGCGAACTTTGCAATTACTACAAAAAGCGACAGATATTATGGAACTATTTTTCTTTTCGATTCTATTAGCACTTTTCTTCCAATGGGTTTTTGAGATTTTAGGATGATGTTTACATACCGAGACTCCTCCGTGCCTCGGAAAGCACGTTATGCCGTTGGTCCCGGCTGTCATTCGTTGATCTTTGACAGTCGTTACGGGTCGTGAGAAGCCCGAAAGTCTGACAACTAGTCTTACCAAGGGGTATCGTATTACCCAGTTACTGGGTTGTGGAGGTCAGATAGGCAGTCGCTCCATGTAAAATACTGGTATTCAGCTGCATCCGATTAGACTGGAAGCCGACCCCAATATAGTTGGGAAAAGGCTAGGCAGATGATGATTTTAGGATGTTCAATACATTAGGTGATGGCTAATATTTTCACCAATCCAAGACGATACCTTTTATGTTGGCGAGGTCCGCTAGGACCGATGCCTGCCAGGATTGTGGGAAAGTCCGAAAGGGATACGGACCCTTGGCAACAGGCAACTGAAGGAACACGTGTGGGTTTTAGTCAGTAAAAGTCTGACACGCCCTCCCGCTCCGCCCAGAGCGGGAGAAGTCATTTGATGATTTCCCAAACTTAAAAAAAAAAAGATGATATTCACGTCAAGGATAAATCGAGCTGTTGATTAAACTTTTTGTCTTAGGCCGCGTCCTATTGAAAAGCGATTACGCGATCATCGCGTGCATATTGTATTATTGTTCAGTGAACCTGAATGCGCGGTCGTACCGACAGAGGGCGTTTTCCGGTTTTCCCAACAAAAATGACATGCACGCGACAATCGCGTGATCGCTTTTAATTAGGATGCGGGGTGGTGTAGCATTTTCGGCGATGCAATGATTACTAATCGTTTGGAATAGGTACTTGCAATATTAAATAGAGTTATCTTGTTTCTTTTATGTAAATCGGCCATAATAAGAATTTAATAAATACATACCTATTTGATTGTTAATGTATTTATTTTTAAAACCGTTGATAGTCCTAATCTATGTAGGAAAATCTTTTTAAAATTAGGGGAAGTAATATAATTTCAAGGCTGAATATATTATGATCAAAACATTGCCTGGTTGCGTGTTTATACATTCGGATACGAAAAAATATGTAAAAACTTTAGAATTTTGAACCCCGGAAGATGGGTGCAAGGTGGTTGGTTTCATGGGAAAAGCTTCCTGCGGGACAGGACTACCAAAAGCAGGAACTCTGGAAATTGCTCATTTGTTAAATTCTAAGAGCTAAAATGTTTTAGCTGTTATACATATTCTATTCTATTCAGAGAAACTCCCGATTTATCTTGCTCTGCTTTTCTGCGTTCAGGTATGTCAAGTCAAGATCTCAGAATTTACTGTAGTTGCTTAAAACTAAAGCTGTGCTGAAAAAGTGTTGCTGTAGTAAACATAACTGGCGAAATATGGGTGTACCTACTATAGGTACACCTCTGTCAAACCCTTCAGAGAAATAGGGCGTGATGTTATGTTGTTGCTTAAAGCTTTAATACAATCAGAGCTGACTTCAATAAATAGTTAAATTAAGTTTTTATCGAGATTGACCCTTCACGCAAAAAAAGATCCAATCATAACAAATATTATAAGTACCACGATAAAAATCACCCCAAACAATTGTTTTGAAACTACTTTGTGCTAAAACTTCAATGCACGGCTGCACATAAGTGTTGGCTATTTCTTATAACACTTTATTATCATTGTTTATGTTGACGACCTCTGCACAAAGGTTGAACGCTGATTGTTACAGAATAATTTGTAGGAAGCTGCTCATCAAGGTATTTTGATGCTTCCTAATCTAAATGGAAGTCTTTATTGTGGCTTTGATTCGGAATTTGTTATTACGTACGTTTATGATGTAATGTGGGCTAATTTGAAAATAAGCTGGAGTGTAGATTATGGTCTGTGGGGGTGTTGCGGCTTAGTAAGTAGTTGGCACGTTGATTGGAGCAAGGTTTTGCTGGCGCGGGAGCAGTGGTGGCCCAGTGGTAACGGCGGGGCCGACTTACGAGTTGTAGGTCGCGGTTTCAAACCCATGAAGGCAGGCGCTTTACTTTGTGTAAATAATTTCATCACCACAGCTCTCAAAACGGTGAAGGAAAATATCTTGAGGAGACAGGTAGGTATGTCCTAGAACCAAAAATTAGAAGACATGTGACATATGTCAACTCGCACTGGGATCGTGTGGTAAATTATAGCCCATTCTCTTTTTCTCGAAGAGACGAGCCCTATGTCCCAGCAGTGGGAACATTATTTGCTGGTAAGAGTAAGTACAAAACTACTGTCGTGCTGCTCCATAGGAAGTTTTGAAAGCCCTATTTATTACCTAGCAATTAAAATAACATGTTCACAGATAAGCCAGTCAGCAAGACTGCCAGCAGGACGGATCACGCAATATGTGCTCGATAAGTATATGTAATTAGTCACTTGAGGAGACTCTTTTCATCATCACTACGTCATCATAATTGGCAGCCTTGTTCCACCCACTGCTGACTTTGTGCATTGCTTCTTTGGTCCGGGCGAGTCTTAACCAGAGGCTCTTTTGATGCACCCCAATGAGGGTTTTCTGGCAGCACGAGTTTGCAGCAGTAAAAAGTATCAAAGCGCTTATTTCTTTAGTCGTTATGAACGAATGAATTTTGAACATCAAAAACAAAGAAATAGAATTGAACGAACAAAGAATGAAACGAATGATTAACGTCATCATAATAATATATTTTATATTCATTGTCGAAATGGAATACCAGAGAGAGAGAGAGAGAGAAAGAGAGAGAGTGTCAGAGTGGCGCCAACTGATGGAGTAAATTTTTATAAAAACCCTAATTTTACTTTACGTGGCTTTATATATTTTTAAAGCTTCTATTTATAATTAAACTGTCATCTCTCGTTAAAGCAACCGCTGATAGATGCGCGTGAGACGTCAAAACGAACGGTTTTCATGATGCGACGCGCAATTACATGAATTACAGTGATTATGTAACTGTCGTAATGACATAAGATTTGTTAAATTACACGTAACCTTAGGTTTTTCTTAGATTCATAGATATAACTGCAGTTACACACGGAGATTTGATAAGGCTAATTGTATAAGAAACATGATTTTTTAGCGGAGTATATGAATATGTTTAAAGTGGTGATTGAAATCAATGCTTATTGTATGGTGTGGTAGGTCCGGTAAAAAATATCGTGGTAGGTATAAGAGCTCACTCAGTCTTTTTCGTTGGTTTCACGGCAACTTGTAGATTAGCATCAGTAATGAAAGACCAACGATTTGGATCATCAATGCGATTGGCGATAATTATGTCGTTTGGAGACAGCAGTATATACAATCGAGTGGAGAATTAAGGGATTCACTTTTCATCTTCCAGAGTGTTCTGGTGGACTACTAATTATCCTAGATCAGCACCCTCGCTTACAATCACGATCCGGCAGATTTTGAAGAAAATATTTAATGCATTGGGTTCATCCTAACTATCCTAACTAATATTATAAATAGTGAAAGTGATTTTGTTTGTTTCTTACGCTTTCACGCTTAAACGGCTGAACGGATTTGGATGAAATTTAGCACAGGGGTAGACTATGACCCGGAATAGAACATAGGATACTTTTTATTCCGATATTCCCACGGGATCGAGACTTACGCTGGTGAAACCGCGGGGCGCAGCTAGTAATGTAAGTTTGAAAAATTCGTCTGCTCGACAACTTAAATAACATAATGAATATTGTTGAATTGTCACACGACAACGAAGATTGACAGTATATCACGCAATTAGGCTACTTATATAATCTAATCGCCTGGCCCAGCACTCTTAGAAAACTATCGACTATCTATAACAGTTATTACCATCTCAGAAACAGATTTTATTTTATTGATGGACGCCACTGAAGGTACCAAACTCGTTGCCATATTCTTTCCATATTCGTAGACTGTATTTAATAACAGCAGTAATAACAGCCGCACGGGTCGATCTATCAGGTTAAGCTCGCCAGGGTTGGTCCGTGGGTGGGTGACCATCTTTACATACCGAGACTCCTCCGTGCCTCGGAAAGCACGTTAAGCCGTTGGTCCCGGCTGTCATTTATGGATCTTTGACAGTCGTTACGGGTCGTCAGAAGCCCGAAAGTCTGACAACCAGTCTTACCAAGGGGTATCGTATTACCCAGTTACTGAGTTGTGGAGGTCAAATAGGCAGTCGCTCCATGTAAAATACTGGTATTCAGCTGCATCCAGTTAGACTGGAAGCCGACCCCAACATAGTTGGGAAAAGGCTAGGCAGATGATGATTCGTAGACTATATCTAGATTGCTGTATACACGCTCGAGATAGCCATCGACACGCTCGCAAAGACTTTTCAAATTCCTCAATATTGCCAAACTCACAGATTTAACTTCCGTTGTATCTGATTCAGAATATTCAAATTCTTCGTTCCAAATCTCCTAAAATATTCGCCTTCAGTTAAGTTATAACCATATCTCGCACTAACGATACAATTATTTCCAGAATCTAGGTTAGGTTTTGACAATAAACGCAGGACCTAAAACTCGTAGTGCGACTAGATTACTTCAAGAATTTGGCTTGCGTAACCTATGCTTGTGTAAAGCTAAATGGGACAGTTGCTGTAATTGTACAGAAATCCTACTCTGAACAACGTATGGGCAAATAGTTCCAAGTCGAACGCTTTATAACCTCCGGTTCCGACAACTTTGCATTTACTTTTGTTTATTTAATTGGTCCTTTGATAAACACTGTCGGTAATTTCACCTTTTACACGGAAATCTTATGAGTGAGTGCGTAGGTGCCATGTTAAGCTCTGCAGATAACCCCTGGCGCAAAATCTTACTATGTCATTTGCAGACTGCACGCGTTTTTCCTTATATTTTTTTTAGCTTCAGTTTGCCTGAGAGATGAAGTAAATCTTATTCTTATTTATACTCACTCTGTAATAGCAGTTTAACGTTTATGGTCAGTCTTCCATACAAGAGTATCTCAAGCAGCGATGATTTTCGTTCCTTTTTGTTTTGTTAATTTGTTGATTTGCTGTGACCAGTAGGATGCTGCTTATAAATCCGTATTAAGTTCAGTTACAAAATACTCTTTGCCAGGAACCAAAAGCAGTCCTTCTGTACGTTTACCTCTTTAATGTCCCAAAGCTCTAAATTCGCTCCACCTCTCCCAAACCACTTATTACACATTATAAGAAACTGGACACGCAGTTCTTGACTTGAATTCAACAAGTTCTCTCAGTTTAACCTCGATTTAGGTACAAATATTATGTGCGTATGTTTCATATTGAACGGTAGCGTGACAATAAATTCAGTTAATTGGTCCCGCGGGTCGAATAATTGGTATTTAAATGGTATGTATTAGTGTTAGTGGGTGGGTAAATAAATGGAATCACGATTATGTCTTAATCTTTTGGGTCAGAACTCAAGAGCCACCTAGGCATCGAAGGATTATTTATTTTAGTTAAAATAATCTATTCTTTACTTGTAATAAGATATTTTACTTTAAAAGTAAAAATCTGTTGACAAAATATATACGATAAGTAGCTCAGACCCAATAAAAAACCAAGACAGAGCACTGCGAACAATACAGTGAAGCATGCCAAAACTACACCTCCGCTCAGTGCATACTCGCTCACACGCACACATTTACAACCATTTACAATCAAACTACACCAAAATATGTGCACACATGTTTACGAAACCTGCCTCACGTCACTGTTGACAGCGCTCTGTCTTGGTTTTTTATTTGGTCTGAGGCTAAGTAGGTACTTACTTAATTCTGGCCACGACTTCCTTTTCGTGAAATTTCTTGTTTTAACATAAAATAATTATATCCTGTGACACTCGGCAATACTGTAGCTTCTCATTAATTAAAGAATTTTCGGAATCGAATCAGAAGTTCCAAAGATTACCTCCTAAGTATATACAAACTCAGAAATATCTCTTTATAATAGGTATATGCTAAAAGTCGGAACTGCTTTGGGTTTCTGTCATTTTGTTGGAGATCTAAAATAAAAAGATCGTTACATTATTGGCAATAATTTATTCATGTCGCAGTTTTGACAAATGACGTTCGGTAAAGTTTCAACAGACACTTCATAAAAATTCTAATTATGAACATACCTAATCAAGATAATGAGCTGTTCTAAACAAGCTAATTTCTACAAGACAATTTGTCACATCATTTGTTATTTTGCATAACTGTCCTGTCATCATCAATCTTAAGACAGTTTAGTGATCAGAAGATAGCGAGTATCTTAGGATTCAATCTTAACAAAATAGTTTTTAATTAGTTAACAAAACAATGCACGTCTGGCTTTCGAGAAATAGTCTGAAAAGTAAAATCACTTTTACAAAGAAAGTAAGCGCTTTCTTCTTTTGCACTTTGAATACCTAATATCTATTTATAAATATTATATATTATTATAAATATTTTTTTATTTATAAAAGACAGAAACACATTGTTTTCTTTGTTTCTGCCATATTTTCATTTTGTGGAATGGTTTTTCATAATTCGAGTTACTGCTTGCCAATTTTCATGAATTTTATGCCTGTTACTAAGCTAAGAAACTTAAGTCCTAAGTCTTTATAGTGAAAAACTTTATTAATCTTTATTCTTCTCTTCTGTTATCATTTAGCACGGCTGATAGCGACGATTATGGCACAATAGGGGGACACCTCTATTCAGCAGTGGGTGGATTAGACAAAGTGACATTCTATCAGCGATAACGATGACAGAAAAGGCAAACGTATAGGACTGACATAAAGCTATCGAAAAGCTTATGTCAATCCTGTTGAAAGCCGTTGTATAGACACGAAATGCTTTGGAAGCGATTGTCACTTGTCTAGGCCCTCAGGGCTGCCAATGACGATGTTGATGATGAAGACTGGCAGCGGAGACTCGTGAAGGCTCTTGCAAGCTGCAATTAAATCTATTATATTATTCCACTAAAACAGATACGATCTACAAATAATTACCCTTCTAATTAGGGGGTGTGAAGCTCAATTAAACATGTAGGACAAGAAACGCCATTATATCACGTATTGTTCAACGACATAATTAGAAAAGATATGTATTTGTAATTACTGGTCTTATGACATGTAAAAGATATTACTATATTGTTAATGGGCACTTATATACATACTTAATTAGCAGCCGATTTATCTCCTCTGTTGAACATCGTCTCACAGTATATATATCGTATGACAGTTCATAATCACCAGGTTTAACAAGCCGATTGGTCTGATTACGAGTATTAGCCATCTCCACCCTTTTATGTAAACTCGTAAAAGGACCCTACTACAAGGTTAACTGACCACACGAAACCAAATGATCAAATTATAAGAGCATATTCAGGACGTTGTATCAGTAGTTACGGCGGCGTACCACAAGGTAGCATTCTTGGGTCAACTCTATTTGATCCACTCATTGATAATATGATAATGTTGCTTTTAAGTAAATAAATTAGCTGCTATTTATTTAATTAGTACCTACTTAAAGTGAAAAGTTAGAAAATATCGTTAGCAATAATTTCTGTAGCGAGAACGAACCAGTTGGAAGTAAAAGCGCTTCTATATTATTACAAGTACATACATCAATAGGTACTGCAAATAATTATATATTGCGCATATCTATTAAGGCGCGAGTTGAGAACTGAGAGAGATGTTTTTTGTGAGCAAGTACAAATTGGTTTTTCAAGTAAACACAAAGTCAAAATGTCGCTACTTATTTTATAACTGACTGCGCCACGGCCAAGAAAGAACCAGATTGAAGAACTCTTGGCCCTTGTTTTGTTACGCACTTTTGTCGGACATGATGGCTCCCAACCCAAAATAACGGGTTGGAAGCCATCCAAAATCAAGAACAACTGGGTAACCACTGGTTGTCACCATGCGATCTGTTTTAGTAACCTTGCAGTTTTCTTTATATTATACCGTTGTCAATCGCTGTACTTAAAATTATTTTTAAACTAACGCGGTTTCACCCGTTTATGTCTCGATCCCATAAGAATATCGGGATAAAAAGTATCCTATTTCCTATTCCAGGTCATGGTCTACCCATGTGCCAATTTTCATCTAAATCCGTTCACCGGTTTTAGCGTGAAAGCGTAAAAAACAAATAAACAGAACAAACTCACTTCCGCATTTATAATATTAGTTAGGACATGCCTAGCCAGAACACTTACCTAACTATAAATCAATCATGTCCAACCCTTGATTTACCTTCAAACATGCAAAACAAATATTTGACGTCTGTCAAACCAGCTGGCCACTTAAACCTTTAGCCCGGAGCAGTAACGATTGCGCGATGAATCTGAAACAGCCTTAATAAAACGTTGGTGAAGGACCACACCTACCGACAGATTGCTATAAATTATTGAAAGGGCATTGCTTCCACACTGAGCTACGGGCTAACTGAGAATTATTGATTAGTAAACATTGTTGCTATTGTATATTATGTATTTTATAGGATACAAGCTGCGCCCCGCGGTATCACCCGCGTATGTCTCGATCCCGTGGGAATAAATCTGCCTTCCTAGCCTTTTCCCAACTATGTTGGGGTCGGCTTCCAGTCTAACCGGATGCAGCTGAATACCAGTATTTTACATGGAGCGACTGGGATAGATCCCGTGGGAATATCGGGATAAAAATTATCCTGAGTCTTATTCCAGGTCATTGTCTACCCCTGTGCCAATTTTCATTCAAATCCGTTTAGCCGTGCATTTATAATATTAGTTAGGATTAGGATTCGTGCATACTATAACATTTCTTGTTACGTAGGTATTATTATATTCCCAAAACTATGTGTTTAGTAGCCTGTGTTCACAAAGCCATTAGACAGCAGGAGATAAGCGAAAGCTAATCGAGAATGCAATGGGAACGAAGAAAATGCAAAAAAATATCGGATTCTGGTTGCAGCCTCTGCCGAATAAAAAAAAACAACCAAGAAAACACTCGACCAAGGGGGCGTGCACGCCCTACTGTGATATGGTCACACATTTTATATGACTAAACTGTGATAAAATGTGTGACTCGAGTCACGTCACAAGGCCGCGCTCGCCCCACAGAATGCAGATCTATGAGCCAATCTACAT
This sequence comes from Lithophane semibrunnea, assembly GCA_947363905.1. Classification (NCBI taxonomy): domain Eukaryota; kingdom Metazoa; phylum Arthropoda; class Insecta; order Lepidoptera; family Noctuidae; genus Lithophane; species Lithophane semibrunnea. Next base: position 14,341,386 of record OX376205.1, read on the forward strand.
AGGCTTTACGGTTAAACAATACCAATGTTTGCACCAACACAAAATCCTCCAGATCAAACTAAACTAACCCCTTTTCTAAAACCCAGTGACGTCACAAAAGTTCTTCAACCAAAATTAACCTTGCCTACCAGGTTGCGATAACCATTAACAATACCGCTGCACACCGCTATGGTTTGATAACCACATGTAATTGGTTGAATGCTTTATAACGCAATGCTTTCTTCAATTAGCCTTCCTATGCATTGCACAGGCAATTAAAAATGTCGGTCAAACTTGCGTAGTGTTATGAGTTTTCAATTTAAATTGTAGCTTGTATTTGTATTGGTTTATAAATCAATCATTCGATTTCAATATAGTAAACAATTTGTCTACTGAGTCATTAGCAAGAAATTGAATTTTAATAACACACTCTGCCAAACTGAAGATAAAGATGGCGGCGAGGGCTAGATGGAGAAGGTGGAGAATCTGATTCTGTAGTGCAACTTGAGAGAGGAGAGAGTTCAGCGATAGACTACGATAAAAGTGATAAAGTGATATTTTAAAAGGTTCTGAAGAAAATCAGTCCATGAAAGCGATTCTAGATGTTGAAAGCATCTAATTAACTAAGCTATCTTTATTTTATTTCCTTCTTTCTGTCTTTCTTTCTATGAGGACTACACCTATCTACGTCCATTTTGAGTAAACCCATAACACTTCGCAATAATAAAGTGGTCAAAATAGACGGGTATTTGCGGTATCTCTTCATTTACAAAATTACTCTCCTATTCACTGTCTAGACCGTGCTATGTAACGGCTAATCTCTTTCAATCTAACGTTTAGCCGCACAAAACGTAACACTGGCAACACTGGGCTTACATTAGCATGGCAACATCATGAATATTAACAATATTCCGCAATGTTGCCACACTTTCCACCACGCTCATGGTGGGTGATTGTATTTTGTCGGTGTAATGAAATTAAACCTACAATGGATTATTCGGTTTTCTTCCAAAAGGAGATCATTCACCGTCCATAAATTTTTGGGCTATATGTATACATTATGTTAACTAACAAAGGGCGTTCCCGTTAACCTGCAATAGTATAGCGTGTATAGGGACATGCTAAAAAAAAAAATACCAATCAAAGAATGTGTTTGATTATTTGTGTCCTGAAATGGCCGGCACTTTCATATTTTAGCCCAAAATGAATGATCTCCTTTGTGTAAAAGCTGTTATAATAATATCTATTTTACATAGAGCTCCTGCCTGTCTGACGTCCACAACCCAGTTACTGGGTAACACGACACCAAACCAAGCCAATATGGCTGACGGTATTGATAGGTACTGACGTGATTAAAGTAACAAATAAAAGCAAATCACAGGAAGCAAATAGAGACAACCAAAGTAAATAAAAGAAAAAGTAACTTGAGCATTGATACTTTCAAAAACATGTTAAGATAGCAATCAAAACATTCAGTACGTAGTTTGTTACGCATAAAGCGTAGATATTTTAGTCATTTTAGAGGAAAGTTATAAATCATTGTTTTTACAGTGCTTATGAATTGTATAAGCTTATAATTATAATAATGTATAGTCTGCAGGAAATAAACATCACGAAATGACGAATCTAGATAAGTTTTCGTTTTTCCATGTCTATTTTTATTGCCGGTATTGTTCCACTGAAAAGTGGCCCCCCTCTCTGTAGATTGTGGAAATTCTAGAAGTTATTAAATAAAAGGGCCGTATTATTACCATACAGCGACGACGACAATAAATTATGATGGTAAAAGCAAAAACTATCAAAAGAATATCTTATTTTCCCTTTCCGTTGCTCTCAAGCACATCGCTCCATCATTGTCACATTGGTCTGCCCTGGTTTCCAACCTTTCATGGAGATTCACTGGTGATTCTTTTACGCACATAGCTGATCCGCCATGTCCGTCCCGATCATCAATAGCAGTTTACTGGCTGAGCATCCGTGACTACTTTCTTACGAAGATAAACTAGGGACTCTCTTATTTTTTTAGTAAATTCGATTTCAATGAATCTACTATTATATTTGCCATCCCTAACTCCACACACGGATGGCGGAAACCCAGCATACGTATTACCACAATTTAGCTGTCCGGCTCTATCTAAAATTAACCGTGACCAGTTGAAGGCCGCATTGCAGTTAGTTGTAATGATTGATGTTACATATTTATACAAAATGCTACTGTCAAGTACAATATGTGTTACCTTCTATATGATATGTACTCTTTTGAATGGACAGAGTTACGAGTCAAACCTTGATAAATGGGTTTTTGATGAGAATACGAGCAGATTTTTGGAGTTTCCTTTTTTACGGAATACACATACAAGGAAAAGAAAAAGGGAAAATACTAAGCAGATGATTGACTACAATACTCTTTTATATCTCATTCTATAAATATAAGAAAGGAAAGTGGAAACTGTTGTATATTTCTTCTGAAAGAGCAGAATGAAAATAAGAAATATTAGGGAGCCGGTTAGCCATTTCAAAAAGCAGGGATCACAGAAATTGGGTTGCGTAAATACGCTCTGATGTCCAATTTTGAATAAAGCAGCAAAATAAGAGTCCTACTAGACATGTTAGACTGAAAATACCATGTTTTAGAAATAAGTTAGTAGTCAAAAAACAGTTTCGAAATGTCTAAAGGCGATGATTGACTTGCAACTTTTGATTGTAATGTATTTTTCGCGGCGAGCTTGGTTACAATACAGTGATGCACAAGACGCGGCGAACGCTCGCTTCGAGCACATGAAATGTTCGATTCTCATATTTCAAAGGAATTCACGAAACAGCCGACAGTGGAGTGGAGGATCCGGTGCACGCATCAAGCGGCTCGGCTCGCTGCACTGACTACTGTAACGCGTTACAAATACTCAATACATTACAAACAAATGTTACAAGTCAGACTCCGCCATATCATTATTAGACCAAAACTGACATTTAATTCAACAAAGAACTATTTCACGACCTTCCCCTTTGTCTCAATAGAATATAATTCAGAATATACAACAAACTCATCATAACAATAAAGTATAACATAACGACCATATTCTTAGTACCTTTGACCTTGCAACCGAGGTCTTATTAGCCGCATTTTGAACATATCAATTGTAATGTGTATTTAACTACACGATAATTAAAAACGTGATACACGTTAAGACGTGGTTGTACTGTTAGAGGAGCGAAGAATGAAAGCGAAAATAATACCTGCATATTTTACATGTTATACTAAACATATTTGAAATTAAAAGTGTTCTAAAAGCACCGCATTTAACAACCCTGTAGTCGTCTTTTTTTTACTCGCGATTTCTGAAATATTGATCAAGCTCCGATCCGAAAATCTACTGTCATGATTTCTCAGAGGTCAAGATGTTTATATTGTTTAAAGTTAAGTTTATCAATACATACTACATCTTCATAAATTATAGCCAGCCTTTGTTACTCATTTATACTGTAGCATTCGACTGGTGAAAGGTTTTTTCTATCAGACCTATAAGTTTTGTGTTTTTTGTTCATTACGAACAAAAATACAAATCTTTCCTCTTTATAATATCAGTGTAGATATTATATTATCTAATATTATAAACGCGAAATTTTGTAAGAATGGATGGATGGATGGATGTTTGTTCCTCTTTCACACAAAAACTACTGAACCGATTTGGATGAAATTTGGCACGCAGATAGTTTATAACCTGGATTAACACATAGGATACTTTTTATCCTCATATTCTCATGGAATCGAGACATATGCGGGTGAAACCTGGGGGCGCTACTAGTTATTAATAACTAGCTGATGCCCGCGGCTTCGCCGGCGTGGATGTCGGTTATTATATACCAAAACCTTCCTCAAGAACCACTCTATCCACTTGTGAAAACCGCATCAAAATCCGTTGCCTAGTTTTAAAGATTTAAGCATACATAGGGATATAGGGACAGAGAAAGCGACTTTGTTTTATATTAAGAAGAATACAGCCCTGATGACTGCTTAAATACTGGTATCATCTTTTAAGTCTGCATTAATAAACCAAGAAAGTGAAGCAAGCGTTAACGATGAGTAGAAAATTGCCTCACCAGACAATACAGATCCCTTTCTTTGTTAAATAATCGAATAATCTGTTTATTGCGAATTTCAAACCATTGTTTTTATTAACGACGCCTTACATTACTCTCTCTTACGTAAGGATTCAGTTTAAGAGAAGCTGTAACTGTTTGGAAATGATAGTTAGCCTATAAGTTAACTATAACCATGTTTTTTCTCTGCATTACATTATTTTATTTTTTTGAGTGTGGGAAATCATTAAATTAGGTACTTCATCCACTCTGGGCGGAGCGGAAGGGCAATGTCAGACTTTTACGGAATAAAACCCACCCGTGTTCCTTCAGTTGCCTGTTGCCAAGGTCCCGGTATCCCTTTCGGACTTTCCTGCAGAGCATGAGGTCCTGGGTTTGATTCGTTAGTCGGACAAAGTGTTATTGGGTTTTCCATCTGAAATTTCTCAGTAGTAGCCTGGGTCTGGCTCTGCGCCCGGTTGATGGCAATAGGCTCGCCCCCTGTTACATTGGTCTTAAACATAACTGGTGAAATGTGGGTGTACTATAGGTACAGTCACGAGCAAAAATATGTATACACTCAGCAAAATTCAATAACGATTTTCTCGTGGAATTAAAATTGTAACTTTGAGATGATAATTTTTTCATAATAATAGGGGTTCCAAAATACTATATTCGTAATATCATAAAGTTACAATCAATACAGTAGGAGAAAATCACTTTTAAAAGTTGCTAAGTGTATACATATTATTGCTCGTGACTGTACACCTCTGCCCAACCCTTCGGGGAATACTGGCGTGATGTTATGCTAGACTTAATCACGGACGCGGGAAGTAGCTCCAAATTGGAAATTAAGCGAAGTGAAGCCAGAACTACCTATCTCATTCCTTGGTCTCGCCACGCCGTTATGTAGAAACCTCAGTTAAAATATATACTTACAAGTTACAACACATAGAACAGACATGATTTCCATTCAGTTTTAATTGCCGATGGTACTGTTGCAATTAAAATAGTTTAAAATTGCCCAGTACCTACTAAATAATTGCTTTAGTCGATTTACTTTGCCGTCTTCAAATAAATGTTGCAAACGTATGTTATGATTGTCGTTTGGATTAGAAAGGATTGTCTACATTTCGTAGTTTTAATGAATACTCCAGAAATTTTCAGTATGATAAACTTATAGTACCTACGTCAAGAATTCTATTTTTATTATATTTTCTAAATCAGTCCACGGTTTTCGGTTTTGTAAATTGAAATAAAGCAATTCATCTATTGAGAAGACCTAAAAGATCCGAACCGGCACCGAAACGGTGTTCCAACGTTCCTGAAAATGAATTTATGAAATAAAAAGAAAACTTTAGTGATAAGCCCTGATTCACAGCCTTAATGAATAATTAATTGAGTGTGAAATGAAGACAACGAAATAAAACGGTTACTTATCCACTGACAAGCTCTATTAAACAAAAGGTTACATTACGTTTTTACTTGAAGTTTTTTATTTAAAGGCATGCCAGATTAAAAAATCGGCCAAGTGCGACTCGGACTCGCGCACGAAGGGTTCCGTACCGTTATCTATAAAAACGACAAAAAAATCACGTTTGTTGTATGGGAGCCCCCTTAAATATTTATGTTATTCTGTTTTATATTATTTGTTGTTATAGCGGCAACAGAAATACATCATCTACGAAAATTTCAACTGTATAACTATCACGGTTCATGAGATACCGCCAGGTAACGGACGGACAGCGGAGTCTTAGTAATAGGGTCCCGTTTTACAACCCAGTAACTGGGTAATACGATCCCTTGGTAAGACTGGTTGTCAGACTTTCGGGCTTGTGACGACCCGTAACGACTGTCATCCACGAATGACAGCCGGGACCAACGCTTAACGTGCTTTCCGAGGCACGGATGAGTCTCGGTATGTTAAGATGGTCACCCATCCACGGACCAACACCGGAAAGCGTAGCTTAACCTGATGGATCTCACCCGTGCGGGTGTTATTACTTAGCCACAAGCGCTCATACCATAAAGGTACATATACCGTCTATTCATACCAGACAAAAATAGCTATTTAACTGACTGACTGAATAGAAGACTGGGCAATTTATGGTTATTTACCAAAAAATTACTTAGCTTAACTTTTGGTCGGCAACTAAGTACAAGTCGGGCAGTCTAAATTAGCTATAGCTTAGCTCACTTAGGGTATAACATATTACATGTTTGATCAAAAGCTAGAATAGCTTAGCTAGCTATAGCTATTATTAGTAGACAATCTGCTTCAGGCGCGGCACGAAGGATTCTTTGTGTTGACAGTTGCAAGCATAGCTAATCGTGTGATCCGCGCGGTCCCTTATTATCCACAAAACCCAACTTAACTACTTTTATTATCTTCGATTAACTTGAATACTGTTCCACACCTTAGTTTCTTGCAAATAAATTGCATAAACATAATATTATAATTATTTCAAGCACGATTGCTAAACAAAAGCAATTTTGATTGTAAACTAGCGTTTGTGAAATAACGTGTATGAAGATAAATTATACATTGATTGTGCTTCCTTCCTTTGAGGTTATGTAAAAAGGTAATAAAATATATAAATAATACACTGCTCAGTTTGGTAAGCGTGCCATTATTTCCTTATGATCTTTCGCTGTAGCGTGCATGCGAATGCGAAGTAAGTAATGCAGAACTTAGATGTAAGAGTTGATAAGAATTAAAACATTACGCATCATAGGCCATTCTATTTTATTGAAAAGGGTTATTTAAGTAGAGAACAGCTAAATAATGCAGTAATTGAAATATTGAGCGTGTTTGCATATTTATGACATTCACGGGAAAAGAGACGACATTTATCGAAAATGACGATAGTACCAGTTACAGAGAAAAGGCAATTCCCAAATGCGCAAGCCTTTCCTTATTATTTAAGCTCCGTAGAAGACGCGCAATGATATGTCTATTTCTTTGGCACGCTCTGTAACCTAAACGGCTTGATGGATTTTAACATACGAGGTGTCGTTAGGTTCTTCTTAATTGCGGGAAAGTCTGAAAGGGATACCGGGACATTGGCAGTAGGCAACTTAAGGAACACGGGTGGGTTTTAGTCAGTAAAAGCCTGACACGCCCTCGCGCTCCGCCCAGAGCGGGAGAAGTCATATGATGATTTCCCACCCTCAAAAAAAAAAAAGGTTCGTCTTAATTGTCGGAGTGACATAGGCTATAATTTTTTTATATTTCATCTGTAAACAAAAAAAAAGGGATTGTTTTTTTTTAGAAATAAATTGCAATATTGGTATCAAATGAAAGGTAGTAATGAGTTAATTCCAAATATATGAATTAATAAAACTAAAAAGCCTAAAACAAAACAAATTATTTTAAAAACAAAAAACCCGACTGCAAAAACTTTTTAATCTTCCATCACTAGTAGTACATCAAAGGTAGGTACGAAAAGAAGACACTACAACAAACCATCATAGATCCTTGATCACATACCATAATAATAACATATGAACCAGTCACGACTTGATCTGAATTACGACACCCATATTTTTGTACCAGTATTATTGAACTATTACTTATTTTCATTGTTATGCATAATAGGTGTGTCTGTGTGTCTCAATGTCCGTAGGTCGCCGCCAATTTGAATTTCATTTGAAAAGTTCAAGCCGTCTAATTGTATTGTAATGTGTACGTTGAAAAGAAGCTTAAGCTTCGATTCTTTATTGGTAATAGAGCAGTATTGTTGTTAGATTAATTATTAATAATGAATCAGTCTTTAAATGCAGGACCATAGATATAAGAAAGAAGTAGAGGACAAAGAATTCTCCTCAAGAAAGAAAGAAATTTGATCACAACTGCCTTTTGGTCATTAATGTAGGTTTCCCGCGTTGTCATCCTTCCATAAAAGTCCCAAAGATTTAAAAATGAAGGCAATTTGATGCCTAATAAGGGCCATGAACCTTAAGACCAACTGAACTTGTAATAGAGATTGGAAATAAAGACCCCGTTTGGCATGGTAACTGCATCTGCATACAAAGTTATACATAAGTTATATCTTACTTCATCGGCCACCAACTCAGTCCTAGAAAGGGGCGGACAAAGGTTACTTTCATAATACAAAGTGGTATGGTAGGATTTGAATAGATACTGAACTTCTAATATTCAGTACACTGATTTGGTAAAACAAATTGTTTATGACTTTGAAGACCAGCGGAAGAAAGATCTCAACAGCAGGCGAGCATGCAATGCCATTATCACAATGGCATTCCAGCGTATCCGCACTAGGCACTGGGACGTATGTAGTCAGTAGGTATACAGTCCTCGTAGATCCATCTCCTTTCTTGCATCAAATTCAATCATCTTGATATTCTACTCTATTTATACACCATTGATTCGTAAACACTTTCGCACTTTCTTGTTTACCGGAAAAAATTATCCCTATAATTATCCACTACAAATCCATTTCCCCAATAAAATGTCACAACCATCGCAGAAGAATATGTACAGAAGGCTTACCTGATAAACAAATGAAAATGTTAAAGTAAATTAAACTTTATTGACACATTTCTTTGGCTTTACTCTTTAGGGGTATGAGGAACAGGGTGTAATGTTCACTCATCCTATATAGAAAAGAGAGATTCCTCCGACGAGTCTGGTGTCGTGTCTGGCGGGCAACTATCCAACGATTGATGTTGGATTCTTGTTTATATGTCCATCACGCGGTAAACTCTAATTGCGCGATGCAGGATTTATGTGACGTCAGGTCTTTTATGCGTAGTTCGCATGTGGCGTTTTAGATGCCGCCACAACTCAATGGGTTCTTTTAGTACAGTAGCAGTATTTTATTCATTATAGAATCGCGTGGCAAGATTGCAATTTGAATTATTCCAGAAAACTTGTTTTGCAACCCCGAAATATAAAATAAAAAAAATTGTTAACATTAAATTCAACAAATTAGTCCATATTTTATAAGTCCTAAAACAAGTCCTTGCCTTCTTCTTCTCAAGTTCAGGTTCTAGCATTGTAGCTACTGCAACTGCTTTTTACAGCATTGACATAAGTTTACATTCTGCATCTATTTGCTCTATGGCACGTTTGCGTGTGCGCACGTAGTTGCAAGTATTCCGTTGTTCCGCGGCGCGTGTCGGCAATCTGCGAGGATGAGCAAGAAAACGCGACGCTCAGCATTCCGCGTGATGCAGACAATGCTCTGCTGAGCACGGGACACTGAACTGAGAGATATGCACAAGGGGTAGTGATGACTTTTATTGACCTTTGTGAATATCTTTAAGAACCATAGGTGAAGGGTGGATCATAAAGGAAGTTGGTTTAAAATGTGGTAATCTGGGGAGAATGAGCAAGAAAACGCGACGCTCAGCATTCCCCTGTGATGCAGACAATGCTCTCTTGTGCACTGGACACTGAACTGAGACATATGCACAAGGGGTTGTGGTGGTCTTTATTGACCTTAGTCAATATAAATGCTAAATAAAATAGGAACAAGTGGGTAAGAGAGAAATAAGTAGATCCTAATATGTTTGGATAGACACCTTGATATGCCTGCCAGGGTTGCGGGAAAGTCCGAAAGGGATACCGGGACCTTGGCAATAGGCAACTGAAGGAACACGGGTGGGTTTTAGTCAGTAAAAGTCTGGCCCTTCCGCTTCACCCAGAGCGGGAGAAGTCATTGGATGAATACACAACCTCAAAAAAAAAAAAAGACACCTTGATATTGTATCTATGATAAAAGAAATGGTGTTATCAGCCCTACGCCACTGCTTCACCCAAGATTTTCCTCTTGATTAACATAGCCTACATATTTTCACTTGTTGGATATTAGTGAGAGAAAACTGTAGTAGAATAGAATAAACACTTCTTCGCTCTTAATAAAAGCTCACTGCACTATACTATTTTGCCCTTAAACAATCTCTATGCTGTTGCCCCATACACTGTACACAGAGAATCCACTGACCTGGCTTCAACTGAGATTGCGAAACTTTTTGTCGTGAAACAATAGCTTGACAAGTAATGGGTGAACTTGACCTAGCATGATCCAGTTTTAGTTTAGTATTGTATTTGCTTATCTACAGTTTGAATGACACTCAGTGGCGACCAGTGGCAGTATTTTCAAGTCACTAATTTCGTGTGTTAACTTGGGGTGCAAAGAAAATAGTGTCGGTCGAACTAACTTGCAAGTAGGCATTTATTTCGTGCTGAAATTAAAAATACAAATTAATAAAAAGAAAAGTTTGCTTAACGTGCAATTTTTTGCGACGCGTTTTTTCATTATGATGGCCATTGTCTGAATTCAAAGTCCCACAAAACCGCATCGCATTTTGTTCAAATCAACTATAGTTAGCCTGTACACGGTATCAAACTATCTAATCTACACTACCATACGAGATTCATAGTATTCTAATCAGCTCTAAACCTTTATCTGAATAAAGTAAAAATGACGCATCACCAACCCCAACAAAGTTTTTGAACCACACTTTGATCATAATATCCTTACAAGCTCTTCTAAAGTGCATTTACATTAAATAAGGAACATGTTTACATTATAATAAAGGCAATGCTACTGCGTGGGTGCCAATGCATTAGGGCATTGAACCTAATGAGATATCTAGTGTCCGACAGCTGGGAACTTGCTTGCCCTTTACGTAAGTGGTTTTGTAAATCAATGTTTTATGCTTTGGTATTGTGGAGAAAGGGATGGATTGATTGAAGGTAGTTATTGCTTGCAATATTCATATCCATCTTGGAAGTATCCAAAAGCCAAAAATCGAGTATTTGCTCTCAGTTTATTTGAGAATTCTTTGACAAATGGCCATTCCATTTTTTTTTATCTGTAGAGCTGAACTAAATCTTAGTTTACTGGTTATGACTAGAAATTATTAGTGGATATTGGCCATTCGGTCTGAAGTAAACAATTAAGTACGATTCTGATTGCAGGGTTAGGGGGATTTGGGGGCTAAGGACCGGGATCGGTGCATTTCGAAAATTAAATTTCCCGCTGTAGATAAATATAATTATCACCAATAATGGTGGTATATCCAGAGTGGGCTAATTAAAATTGGATTTAGCCTTTACAACTGGGCAGTTCGGTACAAGTAGGTATTGTGAAGCTAATCAGTAGGTACTGTGAATCAGTAAACGTACATACCCCAAATATTAAAAACGCTTTTTCCCAACGTTTTTGAACGTGGGTCCAAAGTAGGGGAAAAGCCTTTTTGGGATTTAGTGTACTGGGAACTTGGTGATAAAAACCAGTTTTCTCAAAACTGCGAACTAAAACTACTTAACTATATCTGATAAGCAATAAACACAGCAAATAGTATTGTGCAACAGTTACTTACTGGTTCAGTAACTCTATCATAAAAATTTGATAATAGCTTCCGAGCCGTCAACCGCGTTCGTTACGCGAAAAAAAAGAAATTTCTCTTAAATAGAATCAGATCTTTATTGCGAACACGCGTCGTTTTTATGTAATCGTTAGTTACTTCACGGTTTTTTATAGGGTTAAGTAGTGTTGGTGTCAATTTCAATGTTTCTTTAGGATGTTTCTTTATGGTAGATTGTTTTGAAGATGAGCAAAATTTATTAGCGATTGGAATTCAGTTCCAAAATTAATAAGTTGATTATCGTGCATGCACGCCGTTTAGAAACGTTTCCAAATTCCACGTAGTTATATTAATTTTTTGATGCCTTATGATTATTTTCCCTCCTGTTTTATGTCCACGACCTGTCGTGATAAAACTTGTATATTAAAAAAAAAAGTCGTAGATATATTTGACATTTTCATTTCAATAACAGATTTAGGAGGAGGCATGAAAAAGACAAACATGAGCAAAAGGATAATCTAGGAGTCGCTTCCGAAATATCTGGATTTCGGTACACAGGTTCCAACTGCTATCCTCCTAAAGGATCATCTGTAAAGGTACTCCATGGTTTTTTTTTTTTTTTTTTTTTTTTTTTTATTTATTAAAGGACTTTTACACATTGTGCATACCAGTCCCATTATACCCTAACCACATCTGACTGCCAAAAGCTTAAACTAAAAATATACAAATAAAATTTTACTTAAATGTCATTAACTCAAACAGACACTTGGCTATTTTAGAATTGGGTTGACTAAGAATCACATTAAATGTACCAACATCCAGTCTGTTTACATCAAAGGCATTTGCTAGACATGTTCGTCCAGACCCAAATCGGACACATTCCAGCAATAAGTGATATAAATCCTCACAGACGCCACAATCTGCACAGTTTGGTGAGTCAGTCTTCCTCATCATAAAATTAAATTTATTGCATGGTATGTGTCCCGATCTGAGTCTGTGAGCTGTAACAATCAGTCTTCTATTTAGCTTAGTGTTTGCGCACCAGGGGATACGAAGGGGCTGACACTGGATGGTTTTGTACCATATTCCTTTTTCTAATGAGCGCTTATTGAAATACTCCTTCCAACTCTCAAAGCATTTTTGTTTGTATTTGGGCAAAAACTCTGAATAATCTGGTTCAATATTCATTTGTTTTCCAGAGGTAGCTGCAAATTTAGCCAATGTGTCAGCCTCTTCATTACCCCTTAAGCCAGTATGAGAAGGAACCCATTGCAACCTCAGAAGTACACCCCGTTCTGTAAGCTCATCTATCTTACTTAGGATAACATAAGCTATCGATGCACCTCTGCAACCAGAGGCGCATCGAGCTATGTGTTGTAGTGCGCTTTTGCTGTCTGTCAAAATAACCACCTTCCTGTGTACATCAGCATTACGAACATAAGACAATGCTTCCGATATCGCAACAAGCTCCAAGGTCATAATACAAACTCTGTTATCAATTTTAAAACAGTTATCATGATGAGGCATTGGTGTATTCGGTACATAAAACGCGGCTCCTTGTCCGTTCTCATTTTTGGAACCATCCGTAAATATAGGAAACCAGTCCTTATATTTTAAATGTAACTCATAAATAATTGATTGATTTAATGAACTATTTTCATACGACTTTTTTGATTTTGCGACACAATCTAAGTTTGATACAACTATTTCATTTACATTAAAATTACTAACCCACACTCTTAACGTAAACATTTTTAAAGGATCACTAGAAGCCACATTTTCCTCTTTAACTTCATCGTACACAGAAACAATCAACGGAATCGTTTTGTTTCTCCAATGACAATTGTAACGAAAAGTTTGCAAATCTGATAACAAACTAGTTATTGGACTGTTTAGTAGGGATTTAGACTTAAGGCAAAACTTATATGCTAAATACTTTCTCCTTAACTGCAGTGGAGGTACACAGAGTTCACTTTCCATAACATGGATCGGCGTGGATTTGATAAATCCTCCTATAATCCTTAACGCCTGATTTTGAACCTTAGTAACCTTGTACAAATGACACTTAGCGCTGCAGTCATATAAATAGCAACTGTAGTCCAAACGACTTCTAATTAGCGCGATATAAATGTGCCGTAAATGCTTTGGGTGCAAACCCCAAGAAGATCCCGCTAAAACTCTAAGCAGGTTAAGATGCTTATTTGCCTTTTCTAAGATAACATTAATGTGTTTAGACCAACGCAAGCATCTGTCCAGCCATACGCCCAAATACTTGTAGCTATCTACCAAATCTAGCCTACAATTATGCAATTTTAAATCACTGTTTAACTTTCTAAAACTCCTAGAAAAAATACAAACCTTTGATTTAGTTGCTGATACTTCCAACCCCACCTCCCTCATAACATCACAAAAATTATATAACGCTGTTTGAATTTCACGTTTACATTGTATAAGATTGTTAGAAGTAATAAACAACACGAAATCATCCGCGTACTGACACATGTTGACGTTATTAAGTCCTTGAAAACATCGAATAGTAATAATGTTAAAGAGAAGTGGGGATATCGGATCACCTTGAGCTAAACCTTTGTCTGTATGTCTTACAAAGTAGTTGTTATGGTTACTTTCATCTTCAATGTATAAATGTCTTTCGCTCAAAAAGTTCCACAGATACCTACATATGTTTTTACCAATCCCAATGTTGTCTAATGTTGTCGCCATTATATCTATTACTACATTATTATAAGCGTTATCAATGTCTAAAAAACATGCTACAGTTGGAGAATTAATTGAGAAACCTTTGTATATTTGGCCAATTAACTTGACTAAACAATCTTGACAAGATTGTCCTCTTCTAAAGCCGATGTACCTGGAGACAATAGTTTATTCTTCTCAATAAACCACTCCAGGCGCCTAGTAAGCATAGAATGCAATATTTTACACACGCAAGATATTAATGAAATGGGCCTGAGTTTAATGACACCAGCTGGTGAAGGTTTAGGTATAGGCGTTATGTATATGTCACGCCATTGTACTGGCACAGCACCTGTATCTAAAATACGATTGTATATTTCTAACAAGTGAAGTTTTCCATTTCGAGGCAAATGATATAACATAGAATAAGTTATTCCATCGTGTCCTGGTGCTGTGTCTTTCTTTTTGAAACAATTGTTCATTTCGTGTATCGAAAAATGTTGCTCCAGTAATGAGTTATGTGAACGAAACTCGGGCGTCTTTGTAGGAACATAATCTGGTGTGAGATTGGTAAGAAGTTAAATTTTTTGTTCATTTGATACTTGTGAATTAGTATTTGGTGCCCTAAAACCTTTGGCCCATCTCATACGCTTCCACAGCTCTGAACTAGATGTTTGCTCGTCTATGCTGCTACAGTAATTTTGCCAGCCATTTATCCTAGCTAGCCGAATAGCTTCTTTAGCTTCTTGTGTTTTACCTTCCAGTATGTTAAGATTATGTGGCGTAGGGTTTTTCCTAAATTGACTCAAGGCCAACCTACGCTGTGCTACTAAATTGGCCAAGGAGGGATTCCAGTAGGGCTTAGGTCGGAAACATCTTTCGGGATTAATAATTGTTTTTATCATTGGGATGTGTTCATCTGCCGCCTTGTTAATTACTTTAATAAATGTATCATATAACGATTGCACTGACTCATTATAGCTATTATATGACGTCTGTGAAAAATATTCATTTAATGACATTGCGTACTTTTCCCAATTCGCTAATTTAAAATTACGTTTGGAATTCATTTTAACAGAACCTATATCACAAAAAGAAATTTTGATAAAGAGATGATCACTGCCTAGATTTTCACTGAGAACTTTCCAATTTAACATATAAGACAATTCAGACGAGACGAATGTTATATCCGGAGATGTTTTTTGAACGATATTGTTGACACATTTAATTCTAGTTATATCTTTATTATTTGAGGAAATATATCCCGCATCTAATGCTGCGTCATACAACTGAGTACCACGAGTATCATTCTTAGTTGACCAATTCAAGTGATGAGCATTAAAATCACCAGCTATGATACATTTGTTCGGAAATAGTGAAAATATTTGTTCCCAATCAAACTGTGTACATCGAACTGATGACGGGCAATAAATAGATATAATATGCCTAATATAATTATTACTAAATAATTTCACACAGACTAATTCTATTCCTAAATTATTAATCTGAATAGGGTATTCTTGCGCCTTAATTGTTTTATGAATCAATATAGCCACACCTCCATATCCGTCCATTCTGTCGTTTCTATAAATATTGTACCCACTTATTCTCAAATATGATTCCGTCTTGAGCCAGGTTTCCGATATTATTGCAACATGTACCTTTTCTTGGACAAGTAAAAGCTCAAATTCATTTAGTTTAGGACGCAAACTCTGTGCATTCC
The DNA here is from genome assembly GCA_947363905.1 of Lithophane semibrunnea. Classification (NCBI taxonomy): domain Eukaryota; kingdom Metazoa; phylum Arthropoda; class Insecta; order Lepidoptera; family Noctuidae; genus Lithophane; species Lithophane semibrunnea. The sequence continues at coordinate 14,357,200 of OX376205.1, forward strand.
ACTGCATAATGTTTATCATTACCCTCTTATTATTAATATCATTAGCCATTGATAAACATAGACATAATCTTGCCACAAAAATCAACATTCTTAACAAATTTTAATAAAAACTGAACACAAAGTTGTATCAAATAACTGCCCAAAATATTTATTTTATCATCTAAACTGCCGCTCGATGTACAAATATCTTTTATGCGTTTGACGGTACTCGAAAAACTCACATCAAAATCTGGAATAGGTTTGTTTGGAGTCTTTTTAGTGTCTTTTTCTTTGGGGGTATTTTTAGCTTCTTTTTCTTTGGGGGTATTTACAACTTCACTATATAAACGATCTTGAGAATTTTCATCTGAATTATGTTTTTTTGATTTTTTCTTTTTTTTCGTGTTTTTGTTGTAATCTTGGCTATCCTGACCAGATGGTTCCTCCATTTCCGCACAACTATCAGAAGTTGACATTTCATTGTGGATAATAGCCTCGGTAGTGATTAAGAACCGGTTCGAATTGTCTTCGCTCGTCACTTGAGTGACGTTCATTTGGGAACTCGGTTGCGTAATATTTACCTGCTTGTCTATTTTATGTAATTCACTTTGGTATGTTGCCTTCTGACATTCTGCCATTTTAATATATGTCTCTGCTGCGATTCTATAGGTACAGCAATCCTTACTCATTATGTTTCTAATCTCCTTCTCCTTCAAAAAAATTGGGCATTTTTTGTTCAAGGCCATATGTGGCCCTTTACAATTGACACACGTATAAGTTGTTGTCTCACAATTTGCGTGTTTATCTCCACACTTAGGACAGGTTGGGTTCTTGTTTGGGCATGAACGGGAAAGGTGGCCATATTTCCAACATATGGAACACTGGGACACAGGAAATGTGAACGGCTCAACTTGAAACCTACAACCATACCCGTATACGTATGGTGGCAAAGTTGAGCTCTTGAAACATATTTTTATTGTTTCCGAGTTAATCCATTTACCGTTATCATCCAGTCTTTTAAGTCGCTTGACTGATTCTATTTCGAAATCACATTTGAGATTTTCAAGGATTTCTTTTTCTTCCATATCTAAGTCAACCTGTCTAAGAATACCGTAAGTAGGTTGTAATTCATTTATAATGTGGGCTCTGTATTCTAACTCGTGTAATTTTGTAGATGCCATCAATTTCAATGCGCTTTCTCTATTCTCAAATTGAATCAAAACTTTGTATGCACCTTTATATTTCATTTTTGAGATATTCTCAAAACCTGACGCTCGTAACCACTTAGCCATACCAAATTGCTTGGGTAATATTTCTTTCTTGCTTGTTACACAAACGATACATTTTTCGGATTCGTTAACTTCCTTGAGCATGCACGACAAGTCCCGGTCCTTCGAATCTCTTCTAGCAGGTCTCTTATGTCCTCTTACTACTGTGACAAAGCCTTCGTCATCCTCCACAACTTCCTCATCATCTTGGCGTCCTCTCTTTTCTGGCACCCGTTGCTCGCTCTTCTCTTTTTCATACATACTCCTCACTGCTGTCAAATTCCTGTTATCTTGTTGCTCACCTTCATCTCCTATATCCTCCTCCATTATCTCACTGCTACTGGTGTAGCAAAAATCAACATTAGCTTGTTCTTCACCCATTTGAAATAATCATTATTAAAATAAGTATAACAACTAAAACTTGTCGCAAGAAAGACGTATACGCGCGCGCATAAAACGTGTGCACACGCGTTGCCGGCTCACACGCAACTGCTTCATGGTTAGGATTATAATCATTATTATCAGCCCATAAACATCCACCATTGAACAAAGGCATCCTACACACAAAATACATAAAAGGATATAAAAATCTGCCTTTATCCATATTTAACGCTGAGTCAATCCGTTCCGGTCGAAATTATCCAAAATCTGTTTAATGATTACTATTTTGTGTAGGCAAATAATTGCAGGTCATTTGCCCATACCGAACCATTACAATAATTATCTATTTTTGGTTGTGATAGTTACATAAGGTCAATAGGGTAAATTAACTAATGGTGTTTTATCTGCTGGTACAAAAGAATCGATTTTAAGGGTCTGCAAGTGTTTGCTCCAACTTTGATCATGAGTCCTGTAAACTAATTATTTATCTAGGCTGCAAAGTATATGGCTTCCTTGACTTCATCAAAAGATGTCCTATGATTTTAGACTTCTGCTTAATGTCGCGTGTACACACTAAGAAATTTTACCGTTTCTGCTGCAGATAGGACCAATTCATCATGTACACGACAAGAATTTTGTAATTTTGTACGAAAACATACCCTCCCTACCCTACCACCCCCCTTCCGCACCTTGTCTAGCGCAGATAAGATTCTTTCTTGGTCAGCGCCGAAGCAGTGTACCTACACAGTTCGTGTGTAGAAACGACACGAATTCTTGCATAGGCAAAGCGACTTTTCTTAGCATGTACAAGTGGCCTTAAAATATAAAAAAGTCAGGGGTTCGATAGTGGTTTTTGCTTACAAAGCGCTGTTTACCATCATCAACACATCATTTCAGCCGAAATATGTCTACTGCTGGACATAGGCCTCCCCCAAGCGCCTCCACTTCAACCGGTTTTATTTTTCTCGCATCCAGGGGTTTCCTGCGGCCTTCACCAGACCACCGGCCACTTTGTGGGGGGCCTTCCAGCGCTACGTCTTCCGGTACGCGCTGTTTATCACAGTCTTCTGAAATCTATTGTTAGTAGATAGACTTGGTGAAGAGTAAGACGCATCCCATGGCAGATAACTAACCTAACAATACCTAATTATCATATTAATTAACCCATAAATAACGATAACATCAGCTGCAAATGAAGTGATATCACTATTAGATGAGTATGTACCGACTTTCTACAATCAACGCATGACATGCAGAGGGAAGTAAATGAACATTATCGCCGCATCTCATCAGTGTTACCAAGCGTTGCGTATCGACGAAAGTGGCGTAAGAGCATTTTCTCATCTTGCTATTTCTGTGTTCATAGATCTTGTAAGAAAGTGTCTGTCCTTACACTCTTTAATTTCAAGAATCCGAGTGTGTCGGTTTGTTAAGTACTTACTTGACGTCTCGGCTATTGAACTGATTTCGAAATAATTTGCCACGAGAGGGCTATCGGTGATTGGCTAGGTTAAACATTACGCAAAAGAGGAAATATGTAACAACTAGCTGCGCCCCGCGGTTTCACCCGCGTAAGTCTCGATCCCGTGGGAATATCGGGATAAAAACATTACCCTCCTTCTGGGGCAGTCGGGTAAAAAGTATCCTATGTGTTAATGCAGGTTATAAACTATCTGTTTGCCAAAATCCAAATCCATTCAGCCGTTTTTGCATGATTGAGTAACAAACATCCAAACAAACTTTCACATTTATAATAATTATTGGGAGGATTTACCTCGATAAATAACATAGTTTTTAGAGATTAAGGTGAAGCCACAGACAATGCCCACAATTTCGCTTGTGTTGATGTGTACACGTCAACACACGCAAAGTTGTGGGCGTGAGCTAGATTGTTGATAATTACTTTCCCTTCAAGGTTTAGAGGTCTGGTAGAATGCAAGTATCATGTTCATCGATAAGGTGGAATGTTGATGCGAATTTACGGATTGCTATCGCTTATGAGCATCGCAGTTAAATGCTTGGAGTTCTTTGATAGCTTTTAGTATGCGTGCATCTAAAAAGTCTCTCTAAATCTGTTTAAAGTTGGTTGCTTGTTGAAGAAAAGGCTGTCGTAGGCGATAAACGTGACGCTTTATTATCGACCACGTTACACTTAAGTGTGACAATCTGTAGATGAATGGAATGGGCTCTCGGATGAAGGATGTTGTTCTCAGTCTTTCGATTTCCAGTTGTACATAGTCTATGTTCATTGTGTAGTAAAAGACAGACCCATTTCTTTGTGAACAAGAAAGGTGAAACAGATTATCAGGTCATCAGGTTTTTATTGAAATGTTACGCATCGTATTTGTGTCATCATCTCTACAATATGTCATTCCTTCTAATTGCATACCACACTTCCAAATCAACAGCTTCAGAATTAACCTACCCACTAGCACCGGTTGCGCCACAATAACCGCCCGAGCGGCCCCTGCGCCCGCGCCGTTTGACAATTAGTCACAGGTTTGCGGGCGTGCGTTGACATTGAGCGCAAAGCATGCGCAATTAGCGCTGGTGCCATCTGGAGCGACACGTTTTGGTGTTAGCGTAATAAACGTCAACTCGTGTGACTTGAGCAAGTCGAGCTACCGTTCTGAGGGCCTACACAAGTGACAATCGCTTCGAGAGAGTTTCATATTTGAGTATGTTCGTGTAGTTATGTGTATGTATTTGATCTTATATTTATACATATATATTTAGGATTATTATATATTATATTTATATATATATATATATATATATACATATATAGTTTTAACAGTTACAAGTATTTAAATAAATATTTATTCCACACTTTAGTTATTGCACCTACCACTGTTTGTCTCTGCATCACCCAAAGGTTGACTGGTAGAAAATGCCTACGGCATTAAGTCCGCCTCCGTACATTTGTGTGCTTAAAGTATTAAATAAATAAATAAATAAATATTTCTACAACGACTTAAACATAAACTTTCGATAGCTTATGTCAGTTGTATTCATTTTTGCCTTTTCGTTATCGTTATCGTTGATAGAATGTTACTTCGTCTAAGGCCTTAGAAAGGTCAACTTGCGTTGCACAAGGCATAATCATCCTATAATATTTCCACTGCTGGGACACCAACCTCCACTCACAAGAGAGAGAGTGAGGTGTAATCCAGCACGCAGGTCTAGTGTTGGATGTCACATGTCCTCGAACTTTTAGTTCTAGGACATGCCGGTTTCCTCAACATGGTTTTCTTCACCGAGCAATGGTGTCGAAAAAGTATTTATTACATAAGTAGTATAAGTAAAGTGCCTGTCTGGGGGTTCGAACGTCCGGCATAGGTAAAATCCGTAAGTCGCGACCGACCACTGGGCTACCACTGCTCCTGCACAAGGTGCTGAAGACTCTCCGTTCGGCTCAAATAACAGCTAACTATACGTTCTGAAATTTTCGAGTTTGGAAATGGATTTTTTGCTATAAGTCCGATTGTGAGTTTGTCCCAACCAATCACCAACGGATTCTTTAACCCTCCCATTTCCGCCTAACATTGTGTCCTAGCGGCACCCGGGTTCCTTAAATCGTATTGATAATTTACCGTTTTATACAAATGCTGTTTGCACTTGAGATTTCCTCAGAACTTCGTTCTTCGACCAAGATCGTTGCGGCCGGACTTAATACGAAAGTTTAAGTTTAATTACGCGAGTACCTTAGACGAGTAGGTAAGCTGTCAAATACATGTTATTGCCTCATATAAACCTGTCAGTCACAATTTACGTTGAACGGGTTATAAAATGGAATGGTTTGTGGATTTCCTTGTTACTATTTCCTTCACTGGTTGGTAGGGGCAAAAACTGGGTACTACTTAACGTACCTTTTAAATGTAACTTCGTTGTTTATAAGTATTTTTTTTAACTTACCATGAACCATGGCAACACGTTTAAGTTCGGTATTGAAATTGATTCCTTTATAAATGAAAGTCAATATTATCAATTGAAATGAGCTGTAAGTAGAAAAAAAAAAGCATTGAATGCTTAGCAAGCTCTTCTTTTTTGTAACACCTGTCTATGTGACCTTCCTTAAATCACGACTAGGTAAGAATATTAAAAAAAAAAACGTTTTTAAAACTATGCATTCAAATTCTAACATCGTTTTTCCATCGACATGTCACAAACAAGGTCAATACAAGGTGTTAGGATTCTCCTTCTAACGATTTATTATAATTTAATTATATAAAGAAAAGCTTTAGAACAGGTAGGTATAGGTAGTTATAGAAAACAAATCCATAAAGTTGTCTAGTTATAGAAACGCTCGGGTCATGGGGCCCGAGTGCGCGTCTCCTTTCTCACACACTGGTCGACACTTCACGTGACCAGAGGGCTGACTTGTTCTTTGGCCAAAGTATTAGCATTGCCATTCAACGTGGCAATGCTGTCAGTCTTCTGGGCACGTTTTCGGATGAAAGCGATGCGGACGAATACTTCGACGCCTAAGGGTCCTTTTGTTTTTATATTTATTGGTATAGTTAGTTAGTCCTTTTAGTTACCCAATGTATATATTTTAACTTTGAGTAATAAAACTACGTTATAGAAACCTGGATATCAAAAGTGTCACCCTGACAAAATGTACGTAAACAAACATGACCTTATGATGGTCAGATGGGTCAAATTCGCAATATTTTATGTCCAAAAATATAAATTGGTAAAGAAGAATATTTTACACCTTTTTTTAGACAAATAGAAGAAAACATTGAGTTGCGCAATTCGACATACGAGATACTTAAGTATAATATGATAGCTCAATAAATAATTTTGTTGATACTAAAGGTTTAAAGGGTTTAAAGAATTGCAATCAAAATAGCAGTATTTTTAGCGACCGCTGGGCAACAATCGCCACACGGTGGGTGCGTGAGGCCGGACGGCGCCGCCGAGGCCGTCCCAGGAAGAGATGCCGAGACGATCTAGACGCGAACCGCAAGGGTTGGATCGAGGTGGCCCTGGAAAAGGATGTTTGGAAAGATTTGGGGGAGGCCTTTGCTCAGCAGTGGGACAGTATAGGCTAACATAAAAAATATATATTATATTTCTAGTAGTTAGGTTAGGACATATAATATTCGCCAATGAAAGGGTCCAAGCTAAAAAACCTATTAATATTTTGCCCCAGTTAGAAAAGCAAAAACCCAGTTTTGTGGCTTGTGGTACAACTTAGGAATAGCCCATGATTTGTGCTGGAAATAGGCTTGCTTAGCTCATAGTATAGCGACGTCAACAAAGTTAGCTCGACAATTTATTCTTACAGCACCAGACAATTACTTGCCTTTTATAACAGCATTTTGTCATCTCTGAAATGAACAAGCATCCAACTATTACAATATACCATTGCACAAAGAATTTTTGTTACTAAAAACCGAATTGGAAGGTTCGTGACACTTTTATGTTTGCAAGAATTTTATATAATAAGTACCCCAATTATTCTAAATTAAAATCATGCGAAATCAGTGTAAGTAAGGCTTAACTTAGTCAATGTTTTAGCAATCAATAAACAATTTGTCAATTCGTTCGAAATATAGGTATTTAGTTAGGTACCTAATTACGTATCTAAACTCTCTAACTTTCGATCAATGACCGTGAGTTCGTGACTTGGAGTTCCAAAGCCATGGCCAAAGATCGAAAGTGCAGTCATTGAGATTGCAATCTGCTCCTCAAGTATTGTTATGAAAAGATTGTTGAAAATAGCTGGCTTGGGACATAATAAATAAATAAATAAATAATCATTTATTTCAGACTTATCTTGCGTTTACATCCATATTTGTTAGTAGGATTAGTAGCTTACAAATTAGTGTTAGTAATAAATTAATAATAATGACATAAAACTCCAGGTGGACTCCCCGATGCTGGTGAGAAATCACTACACGACTGCGTGCAGCCGTATAATAAAAAGATATGTTTTAACTTAAGGAAAAACTGCGAAATTATACGTTTTTTTAACAGGATGCCTCTAAATCTAGAGCCTTTTCTTTGATCATTACTCACTACATATTATAAAACAAAGTCCTCCGCCGTGTCTGTTCGCGATAAACTCAAAAACGACTGCACCGTTTTTCATGATATTTTCACCAATGGATAGAGTGGTTCTCTAATAACCGACATCCACGCGGGCGAAGCCGCGAGCATCAGCTAGTGTTATATAAGTTTCAAACGTTGTTGTTGTTTATTGTTGTTGTTGTTGGCCTTTGCACCCTACTAGTAACTGCAAGCACGTCATTCTCACTTTTTCCACATTCTGAAGACCAACTTAAGCTTTATCACACAATCGGCTTAGCTTTTTCCCAGCTAGCTTTTTGCTAAGTTTAGCTTAAAGAAAGAAAGAAAGGAAATACGTTTATTTGCGGCAAACATGACGCTAAGAAAGGACAAAGGAGCTGAGCTGCGGATTGCAGGAGCTTCCAATCTAACTAGATGTAGCTGAATACCAGTATCTTACATGGAGCAACTGCCTATCTGACCTCCACAACCCAGTTGCTGGGCAAACGATACCGATACATTGTTAAGACTGGTTGTCAGAGTTTCGGGCTTCTGATGACCCCCGTAACGACTATCGAAGATCCACGAATGACAGTCGGGACGTGCATTCCGAAGCACAGATGCACTCGGTATGTAAAGATGGTCACACATCAACGGACCGACCGCGGCAAGCGTAGTTCGACACGGGCAGCTGTTATTACTTAGCCACCAATGTCATAAAAAAATACAATAAATCCCGTATTTCCTAAATTCTCACAATAAAACGACACATCTACAAAATTATCAATCCATGACGAAACGCTCCACATTTTAACCGGAGCCTCGTTTAGCCCCTGGCAAATATCAGTCTGCTATTTACCATTGTTTGCGTGATAATTTCACGAACTCAATGCTCCGGTTGTCATGTGGGTTTCTCTCTAAGGTTTAAGGCCTTAAGTGTGAGGTGTTAGGGCTGGGGTTCACGATTGCCTCGTTATTGTCTTTTGTGAAGCTTGTTTCGGTGTTTGCTGGTTGAAACGTCTCGTTTGCAAAGTGGAGTGCTTCCAATTTTCAGTAGAAAAAATTAGAAGTACAGAGGAAATAGTATTTACTGCAGTCACAATCTCATACTTATGCTTGCATAATTTATAAAAAATAAATTATGCCTAATCCTTATCCTAACTTCCTAACTAATAATTATTATAAATGCGAAAGTGACTTTGTTTGTTACTCTTTCGCTCTAAAACGTCTGAACGGATTTGGATGAAATTTGGCACAGGGACCTTGAACCGGACATAGGCTTTTTATCCCGACATTCCCGCGGGATCGAAACTTACGCGGGTGAAACCGCGGGGCGCAGCTAGTTCCTTATAAACTAAGATAAAATTATTTAAATTCCATTTTAAAATTGTTTGCTTCCTTCATGTGACCCTTCATGCCTCGCGTGACGATAAGTATCTTATTCATATTTTTTTCTCAGATTATCTAACTAATTATGTACGGTTAATTCGATAAGCTACATAATTACAAGCACATTTTGTCGTATTTTTAAAGTTAAATACGGTAGTTTTATCACAACAATATGCTTAGATTCGATATCTTGAAATTAATTGCCCGATGCAGTAGTAAAAGATGAATTTGATTAACACTTTAGTTATATTTTATGGGTTTAAGCATTCAATTTATCTATCAATTTAGACGTGACTCGTAGACACCAATTAGTTACTTACTATGTTGATGTACTTCCTACGTTTGAACAAGTAAATATGATTATTATTAATGTGGGAGTTTTGTACTCACGATTTTGTGTTAAAACTTAAACCTTGTAACTGTTAATAAAGAAACCGTTGCAAGTTTGATTAAAATGCGATGATTTATAAGCCTACTGACAAAAAGGTTCACAATATGCCTTACTTAAATTGTCACCATGCTGCGCTCTGCTTCCGAAGAAACTCGTCTACCCGAGCACTTATTCATAAGTTGACATAGAATTATTATCGTGATCCTCTAGGGCATGTCGTGATAACTTCGCAATTTTGAGCCATTTTGTTGACATGCTCGTGACAGAACGATGAACATGGTAATTAATTTGAATCTCGGCAACGATTTTTGAGTGCAACGACACGAATTTGGAACGTTTTGTAAAATTTTCGTTGCGTTACAGTGCTGTTTTTGAGTTAACGAAAATTAGATAGGGTTGTCAAATAATGGCTTAAACATGACAGATTTGCTGTAACTGTCTGCTCAATATAACCTCAGTTTATTTCAATTTCCCGAATTAACAGTTAACTTTCGTAAGGGTTTTAAACCGTGACTGATTTATATAGCTCTTTCTAATTACAAATTAAAGATAAGAACGTTGCTAGTTGCTAAAAAGCGCCAAATTACACATTTACTACCTAACCAGATTAGCATTTAAACTCATTTAAAGAATTTGACGCCACATTTATTTAGCTGTCATTGCCTTAATAGCTTTATCTAAAATGTAAGTTTCGTAAATAAACGCAAATTGCTAAGACTTGTTTACATAATATTAAATAGCTTACAATGATGGGTGTATATGAACATTATATAAACAAGTAGCTTACGTTATGTTTTTAAAGGCTATCTTTTTCGCGTAAGGGTCATTTAAGGGATTATAAAGTAGTACTTTTGAATTTTAATCGTCCATTTCCCAAAAATTGTATTTTATGTATGGTCTTTTGTAATTTTAGAAGAGATTTTTAATGTACCTATTATGTAAAATATTTTGAAGACGTTTCTCTTGCCAAAGCCAAAGTACACCTATGACCAATTGAACCTCAAAAATAAAAAGAAATGCTTAAAGACGTAAAATCCAGAAGTTATCTCCATCTTGAATTGAAATAGATATTTAAGAAGCTTAGAAAATCTCATTTGAAGATTCATACAACTGCAGATAGTTAGAAATCTCATTTGAAGGTATTAGTAGAAGCCTATGAGGCATCTACTATTATCCACCGATTAATATTTATCAAAACAACATAGACGGGACTTTAGTAAAATAATTGGAATAAAATAGCCATAAAGCTGCTAAATCGAGACCGTGAACGCTTCGCACGTTCACGCAGTAACCACCGTCTAAATATTTTGTACTAGCCACTAACTTTTACTCGCGACATCTTCTACATTCTACATGCTTAGATTCTTCTACATTATGTATTTCTACTGCATGTATTTGAATGTTAAGTACTGTTTATTTTTTTTTATTGTCTTGTACTTGTGATTTGTGTTGGACTTGTGGAAATGTTTTATCGGTTGTGTTAATAAGAATGCTGACTGCCATTTTTGTGTCATTTTGGTCGCTTAAAACTGCTTTCTTATTGGTAAGTTGTTGTATTAGGTGTACGACGCAAAAAATCTCGTACAACGATTCTCGTATTCAAAGATTGTCGATTGTAGGAAAGGAGATGGATAATAGTCCCATAAAAGCTTGGCTCAGTTATGGACACAAATGAAACAAAATGTATTAAGAAGCTTCAATAGTATTTCATAGCCCTGTATATTTTTTATAGCCATTCTGGCTTAATGGCTATAAAAAAGGATTTACATACACAACATCATGGTCGCACGAATGTATCAAATGGAATTTGTGTTTGGTTTAAATATTCAGATTATAGCCGATCTGCAGACTACTAAATTACAATTTCAGCTGATAAGGCATCGAGAATGATGGCCTGGACTAACAATTCTATCTTTAGAATTCTGTTGGCTTGCCCAACCGTTGGCGGAAGCCTGTTTTGAAATTTTGTAACAGGAAAACACTGTTATTTTGTGAAATTTAACTTTGCCAGAATCCATATTTTTAAGGATTGGAAAGGATATTTTATTGGTAAGGCTACTACTGCTCATCGTCTTATTATGACTACTACAGTAAAGAAATTGATATGACTACAGTTCATATTCAGCAGTCGTTATTTTAACGGATAATATTTCATTCTCTTCTTTTTTACGAAGAAGGTAATTGTCTCAATCATTTGAGACAATTTTATTCTTTGTAGTTTACTGAAACAACTAAGGAGAAAAAATGGCTTAAGCACCATGCTTGGCAGACTGACACTGCAGCTTTCCAAGCGTCCCATACTTCAAGTGCACCTTTATTAGGATAACATTATCATTGCCAAGAGCCTTATAGATTAATTCCTCAGTTAATTCTGAGGCGATAAAATATGTTGAGGCAGACACACACAAAGTCCTTCTTAGTACCACATGTGTATCGACCCTAGGAATGGACACAGTGCATAGTAATTTGTAAATGTAAGCGGCCTAAGACCACAGGACCTTCAACTTTGCTATAACACTCCAAGGAGTTACCATTACCGTTAAATAATAATTACGAATATTTAGAATAGGCAGTTAAAGGATAAACGTCGCAATGATTGGTGATTGTTTTTGTAGGTAACTTTTACCAATAATTATTAGAGATGACCTTCTTATGTTAGAAAAGGATATGAAAGGACAATGCCCATTTTCTTAGAAGCTTTGGGCCCCCAAAAAAGATTGTCGTGTCACGGTGGTTTTTATTTTATTTTGTAGATAAAGAAATATATTTTCATAATCTGCAAACGATTTCTGTTTATTCACCCTGGTTAAAGTGTAATCAATTTTTTTAGGTTGCTGAAATTGAGGTTATGAAAATTAAATTCTTCAAGATTTTATTTCTTCTGAATGGACAATTATGTACCATTCTAGTTGATATATTATGGTTAATGTTAATGGGGTCGCCTTTCCTATGCAGTGGACATTTAAAGGTTAATATGAGGATGATGATTCCTGACAGGCAACAGACAGAGAGCAGTGGTGGCCCAGTGGTAACGCCCGCAACTTACGATTTGTAGGTCGTAGGTTCGAACCCTGACAGACGCTTTACTTTGTATAAATTATTTCATCACCACTGCTCTCAGAACAGTGAAGGAAAACATTGTGAGGAATCCGGCGTGACCTAGAACCAAAAACTCGAAGACAGTCTGGGCCCGCGTGGTGGATTACGGTCCACTCCTTCTCACAGAGAGGAGGTCTGTGTCCCAGCAGTGGGAACATTATAGGTTGATTATGATTCCTGACAATAGGCCTCACTATCGCTTTCTCTCGCTAGAGATTAGTGTGCTTAGCCCTCTCCTTCTAGTAAGTATCGAAAAAGACGACTAAAAGCTTTGGAAGTAGCCTCTTAACTACTACTCAGTGTTGTATAAAATAAGTAATCATTATAATAAAACAGGTTTATGAAAAAAAAACAAATAAATAAAACATTTATTCTTCATAGAATATATTATCCAGAAATTGAGCTGGGGCGCTTATATCATTAAAACGGCCCCAGCTTAAATACCACAATACAGTCATGGTATGTGCGCAACACCCTACAGTACGATTTCCCACTAAGCAATTGCAATAATAAGCGATGATTCTCTCTAAAGAATTTGCCCTATTTTGTTCTCTACTTATCAGTAAATATGTATAATACACCCTGCTGCTGACATGTCGTGATTTAATTCTGGCCCTAACTAAATAATTATTATGACCTAATATTAAGGGCAAATCTTCTTCTATTAATTCATTGCTTATTTCTACACTGTAGGTACCATTTACTCGCACATGCTCCCCATAATAGGACCGTGCCTGTTTTAATTGGTAGGATCCTAATGCAAATCTTCTTAAATCGCTTAATGTTAGTCTTGGGAAATTATCTAGATGGGGAGCACTGCTGTTAATGCTTTGGAAAATCGTACGTCTTCTGTTTATATGTTCCCTTTGAATAAATTCTGATAAATAATTGACTGTGTTCAATCTTGCTTGGGCAATATTAAGAAACTCCACAGCATCGGGCGTATCGTCAATTGTGGGATGGAATTTATTCAAGAGGGAACAAGCTATTTTAAAATCAGCCATAAGGTGACTTGACGCTCTATTAAAATATTCCTGACGAAATAATTTATAATCTCTTTTAATTCTCCCATTCACAACCTCTACCACCCAACGACACATTGTTATACATCTGGACTTATTAGCCTGGACAGTGGTTAATTGATGCTCATTTTCTAATAATGATTCAGGCATATGAGTCTTATAATTGTAAGTTTCTAATTCAGGAATCACATCCCTAAACCCTCTATCCAAAATGAAGACATCATGGGGTCTAAAAAATGAGCGCATAGGACCATTTTCATTATGAAACATAGCACTCATAATTGATGAATCATTTTGGGTTGCTTCATATGGTCCTGCATACTCTAAAATATGCCCATCACAGCAAACAAATAAAAATGGTTTTACAAGATTAGCATATTTGTGTAGACTGTAGGTTCGTTTTTTATATAAATAATTACTGCTGCTTTGGACGTAAACATATGTACCATCACATATTACAATAGCAGGCTTAATATTTGAAGCCATATTGGCATCCCCAAAAAAACCCTCTGGTATGATTCTATTGCGCGATGCTACATTTTGGATAGACATGTGATTGATACCTAAATGTCTAGGAACAAACTGTACATCTAAACAATTTCTTACGATATTCATTTTTCTTTCCAAAGTGGATCTTGGTATTTTAAACAAGGTTGACAGTCTTTGATTGCTGTCACCTGTTCTGAGTTTGACCAAAAATATGCTGACAGCAACAGAAGGGTTTGCAAAATGATCATATAACAATGGAATACAATTTAAAAGCTCATTAAATTGCTCTGCATTAAGTCCCAACCAATAATGGCATAAATGTGGATCCATTGAGTTTATGTCACTGAAGTCTAACTGTCTTTCAGCAGCTTTTTCTAGTTTAGAAAATATGTCATCAACTTGAAATCCAGTAAAATCCGAATATGGGGTCTCTAGTTCCTCCCAATGATTACTGTACAAATGATATTCACAGATTCTAGCTGTAAAAGGAATGTATATTTTGTACTGAAATAATAAAACTTCCTTTATAGTAACCGGTACTAAAAGACGATCAGTTCTCTCACATCCAACAAATAGGCAATGACGTGAACTAGCAGATACTCGTTTATACTTAAGAGAATTAATTTTAGATACTGGTCGGGGCAATATTTGTCCCTGTGGTGGTGAAACAGGCAGTGGCAGTGGAGGTGGTTCAGGAATTACAGCATCCGAGATATCCATTCCTATATTTTCAAAATCCACAGACTCCAGTGCAGGTCTGTTAATGTCAAGAAGTGCCTGTCTTTGTATATCTCTTGTTGCAGCCTCCCAACAAGCACGACAAACTCTTTCCAAATGTATGACCTAAAAAATAATAAATTATTGTTTATTGTTATACTGACAAAAACTTTGTTCCTAATAAAAATAATACCAACAATTTAATGCAGTAGGTAATTCTGCCAAGTTAATAACACTTACGTGATGTGCTGGAGTCCA
Source organism: Lithophane semibrunnea (assembly GCA_947363905.1). Classification (NCBI taxonomy): domain Eukaryota; kingdom Metazoa; phylum Arthropoda; class Insecta; order Lepidoptera; family Noctuidae; genus Lithophane; species Lithophane semibrunnea. The sequence continues at coordinate 14,372,211 of OX376205.1, forward strand.
TCTTAAAATAAAGGTCCTTTGAGGGCAGTCTTGGGAAACTCTGTGAGTTCTGCGACTTGCTATAGAAATGCCACATCCAAAACATATGTTTAGATGTCCAAGAGGCGGGGATACCTCAATTAGAGATGGAGTTGTGTTTGATAGTATACGCTCTTGCAGTAACAAAAAACATTCAAGGCACAGGATATCCTCGGATGATACCTGAAAAATAAAAAAATAACTGAATTTACCTACCTTTGTAAGTTATAATATCTATGTTCACTATTACAATAGGTACATATTCACTTATTGGTTGTACCGATTTTTTGTACAAACTCACGCAATGTTTACCTGCACAATATACTCTTTACATACACCCAATTATTTAGTACCAGTCTTAATACATAGATATAAATACCTATAATGATAATTACACCATTCACTTTAGTACACATTTTTATACATTTTCAATGTTACATAGTGAACAGTAATGTTTTGTAGCAACCACTGATATAACATTTATGCACATTTATTATAATATCAGCTTTTAAGGTAGACATTTACAGCTGAATATAGGCCTCCTCGGTCAGTGGGTCGTCTTAGGATAGGAAATATAAACTTACCGGTGTAGGTGATACCCAGGACCGTAGAAGGATGAGCATTTGTTCGTCTAAATCTTCAATAGGTCGTCTACGAAGATTAGGCGCCAAACGAAGGGAACAATTTACACATCGTCGTGAGAGTGGACGGTTTGTCCGATCTCGACCAGGTGTAGACATTTTGTTGTTAAAACTAGAGTCAATTCGCTCACTTAACAATAAAACAGGAGTCCGATATCTCACAAAAAACAAACACGAAAACACGTTAGCATTGAATCGTAACGTAGATCACAGAAGTAAATACGGAGGAATGTAATTCAACTCGACGCAAAACAAACAGCACTCACGAAACGAATAAACGGCTATTGATTTGACAGATAGATCTCTGACATCTGACACCATGAGTGGTGTTGCCAGGTATAATTATTTGTTAATCGACTTTCGATACCTATCGATTTTTCAAAGTTACAGTACAGTAGTGTATTTTTTAGGTCATTCAGTTTTTTTTTTTTCCTATCCTACGCTGTCCCACTCCTGGGTAAAGGCCTCCCTCCACGCCTTCCATCTTTCGCGAGCCCGCGCGTCCTCTTTCCAGTTTGGATGGAACCTATCCAGCTCGTCTCGCTATCTCCTACGTGATCTGCCGCGACCCCGTCTCACTGTCTTAGGGCACCAGTTCTGCGCTATTTGTGCCCACAGTTTGTCAATATGTCATGCGGCAGACATATCCTGCCCAGTTCCATTTAAGTTGGGCAGCCTTTTGAGCCACGTCAGCTATCTTTGTTTTGGAGCGCAGTATTGTGTTACAAACACAATCCGTTAATTTAACGCCTAGTATACTGCGCTCCATTGCTCGTTGGCAGACTTTGAGTTTGGAATTCTGGACTTTAGTCAAAGACCAAGTCTGTGCGCCATAGATTAAGACGGGAAGAATACACATGTCCATGAGCCTGCGTTTCAGTGCCATAGGCAACTCACCCTTAAATAGTTATTTTAAAATAATTATAGTAAAACGATACCAAAAATACAGTTTAGACATTTTAAAACAGACACCGTTAAGTATCGATATCAATCAATCGATTCCGATGTTTTTACCAAATATTGTTTGACATCTGGCAACATTTAATTTAGGTTTCGTTGGCGGATGTACTAAAGATTCAGTTAAGTAAATATTTATTACGTCTTTCAATGCTAGGGTAAACTAAATGTTCATAAAAAACAAATAAACATAAAAAATAAGATATAAATTTTGTATAGCGTGAAGTTACGACACGGCGCCACAAAAAGGGGCCCGTCCGCGGTCAATCTCCTTTTGTTTAAAAAACACATTATCTAAATTCCGACTTTAGCCACTGCTGTAGGCGTTCTTGTGGAATCTAGGATACAGATATTTCACATAAAATATGTTGGATATAGGTCTAATAATAATAAAGTAAGTATAGGTAAGTTATTGTTGCTTGCACGTTCGATAAGCTTTAACGGAATCAATTCACTTTTAAATAATTATCTTCAAATAATAGGTATTTCTCATGGATCGGACATGAATTATTAAAATTATATAACTTTTCATGCAGATTTACAAGATAGCCTTCAATTATCGGGTTATACGCATTATACGTAGTTTGATATCCATTACGAATTACGATATAAATAGTATTCAACATAGAACTTTGAAGAAGAGAATGGATTCTTCTGTTTTCTGATAGATTGCTGTGTATCCCTTTATAATTTTTCATTTTGCTTTTTCGCTTTCTATAAAATCATTAGATAAGTCACTAACTTTATCTGATTCTAACTTTTATAGATGACCATCGTTCAACCATTTATTTTTCATTTGCGAAAGGCAAGTACTTACGACTTCAATCGCTAAAATTAACAAGAGAATAAATACTAATATTATAAATTCGAAACTAACTCTGTCTGTCTGTTACCTTTTCACGCCTAAACCACTGAACGGATTTCGATAAAATTTGGCAAGGAGATAGATGGGGGAAGGACATAGGCTACTTTTCATCGTCATACCACGCGGGCGAAGCCGTGGGCGGAGGCTAGTATAATATAAAATATTAGCATCCATTTTAAAAATCTAGACAAAGACGAGTAAGATAATGTTTAACCGCAACTTAAGACCATTTTTATGGCACCGCACAAATTTTTACGTAGATTATCACTTAGCCTCGAAATAGCTTAACATATTGAATGAATAGTTTCACATAACTAATGCAATCGCTTGTGAAAAATTACTGGGACATAATAACTGTAATCTACTACAATATTCGTATAAAATTAGTAATAATAGGTATCCTATTTACATGATAACAACTGTAAATCCTGGAGCTTGGAATAATTTGGTTTTATAATCACTGGATAATATATTGAATTTTATTTTCATGTGTCCGGCTCACAGGAGGCAAAATGGACGTGGAGCCGTAATAACGCGTGTAAAAAAACGCTTAAAGAAACCCAAAGTCACTTGTTAGTCCAGTAATTTTTTTTTTCCTTGCTATATCTTTTTAGACATATTTTAAAGATAGCTAGTTTTAAATGGTTTAACTTAATTTTAAATAGGTACCCCCATAAACCCTCAACCGTTGCATGCACCCATACCATGTTTTGCTTGCGTTACGTTGCGCACTACCGTAAACAGCGATTTTTCACACCAAAAATAAAAGTCGTTTCCCAGCAATTATTTTTGTGCAATATTACTTAATTTGATGAACAGAATGCCTAGTTGACGGCTATGTGATGGGTCTTGTTACACCTATGCGACGACCCCCATCTTAAGGGACTAGGGAAAACAGAAGAAGTTAGATTTAATTTGGACCAAAATAATCAAGTAGCTTCGTATTTTGTCAATCCAACCAATGGATTTCCTGTTCTAAGATTTAAACCGAAGTTACGTAATTTGACCAAACATGAAGTGTTTTCGGCTTCTCAACACTTCCGAGTGAACGTGCAACCTTTTGACCAGCGTCAAGACGGTGTCCATAATATTGTTGACAAAACAATGAAATTGGTAATTGAGCTTGCAAAAATTACCAATAGGTACTTTGACATTTCTATACGGAAGACTTACATTTCTATACGGAAGACTTACTTCTCATGGTAAAAAAAAGCCAACTGGAACTGATTGATTCAATCAATTGTGGAAAAACTATGCTGTCCCAGATTTGGTATTTTCTCTAGTGAAAAAGATTCCAATGTTTCGTCATTATTTTTGGTATATAGTAGAAAAAATCATTTGAAATAATGTCGTTAGCTGTATATAAAATGGCTCGGAACGCTTGTAAAGTCTCTCATTTCCCGGGAAATACCCGCAAGTTCCATACATGCGGTTAGGTTAACTTACGCAGGTAACAATTTAGAATCTACTTAATTAAAAAGAAAAACACTTGCAAAATAGTAAACAAACTCCAATACCCTAGAGAAAACCCACTCCTACCCAATACGTCAAACCAGCCATACAGCTCATCGTTTGACCAAGTAAAGTTAACCAGTACTAAAACTCGACAGCTATTTAGACTGCGTACCAGAATGTCACTCAGTGAACTCATGTCAAGGTTGCCACTGACAAAATTCTCAACAAATTCCTGCCATTGTATCAATGACCCTGACCCCGGATTGGGCCAGTTTAGCAAAAAGGTTAGTTTACAGCTACCGGTCGTGAGTTCTGCCTTAATTCCTGCCTACGTGCTATTAAAGATAATCCTGTATGATTGACCTAGTAACAGCATTACGTAAGGATGTTTTACGAGTATCTAAGAGCTGCCCACGTGAGGTTTTTGACATGAATGAGGTTGGTAAATTGACTTGATTGGTTGCTACGGTAATTTGGGAAATATTTTGTGTCAGCCCTATGAGTTATGTCGCCAGTGCTAAATCTTGATGGAAATGGAAGGATAGGTACACTTCTTGTTCACGTCTTGACGATCTGTCATGCTGTATTTTCCTGTACTTTTGTATTTATTTCAAACTTAATCTTACCTATTTATTTAATTTAGATTCATCGTGGGTAGTTGAAGCGTTTTACTCAATAAAATCTCTTGTGCAGAAAATAGACATTTAAATTTTGCGGGGCACGCGCTTCCCTTACCTTACCTGAGGCCCTAGACAAAGTGGCATTCTATCAGCGATAACGATACTGGAAAAGCCAAAATTGAACTGACATAAGCTATTGAAAAGCTCATGTCAATCCTGTTAAAAGTCGTTGTAGAAATACGAAACGCTTTCGAAGCGATTGTCACTTGTCTTGCCCTCTCTCAATATTGTACTTAAGTACCATTTAATGGGGCAGATAGTTTAATTATTATAGGCGTTAACTTATGTTTAAGTAAAGTCACAGCTTTTCCAATAAAGCTTATACAAAGTGCATACAGTAGGTACAGTAAATGAACCTCATAAACAACATTATGTAATTCTCTTAGGACGTGACTGGGCTTAATAATGAAAGTCAGCCATATTACGAGAAAGTCCGTGATTGGACACTGTTATTCTGACAATAATGTACATGCCTCCACGGATTAAGTTAGGACGTGCTTAGGATCTTATAACAATGTTTAAGTTATCTTAAGTTTAGTAACAATGCTAATTCTTTTTCATAGGTGCTGTCAATGTGCTTAGCTATGAAAATTCGTTTTTTTATCAACTAGTTGCGTGTTCAATCCTTACGTGTACCTATTATGTACTAACGTGATTTCCATGTCATACATAAATGCATATCATTTTCTTCTGAGAAAACTTGCATTTTCTAAATTGAACTTCAAACATTGAAATTCCTAACACGCTGCAAACACGCTTGGTTGTAAATTGTGGTCAATGCTCGTAGGTTTCGCTCGTGCTCGTGGGTGGTTTTGCTTTCGAGCATTAGTCCTGTACTGAGTCAATTTAAACCTGATCATGTACCTATTATTTTCAAATTACAAGTTACTTGTAAAAGTATTTATTACTCTTTAGCCAGTTTCTTCCGACAGTGTTTGAACATTATCAAGGTTTATTCCGACAGGATTTTAATGTTGTGTAGTGAATATTGAAAGGTTAAAATGGTTCAGTCTGGGGGCCTAAAACGGCCACGTTAGCAATTACTCTAAGAGCAATTCATTTCCTGAATTCCCAGCTGTCATTAGCAATTCCTCTTATTTGATACAAAGTAATTCGTAATTTGTGGACCATTTTACGAATCTCCATAGAAAACTGTCAAACAGATGAATTATTTCGTAATAATTACACGCAGATCATTGATATATTGTCAGTTTGTGACAATTTATGATGATTCATAATATTTTCCTATGATTTTTTCATATGATTCTGTCAAAGCGGCCGCTTTAAGCAAGATCTTCTTATGTTTCCATAGTACATCATCGCAGGTCTGCAGACATTTAATATAGAATGAATACCACCACAGGCAAGCAGATAGTGTAAGTTAATCTTAGAGCTTCTTTTTGGCAACATTCGCATGAATGTAGGTACATGACTTTAAATAAATTGCTCTACAATTTTGCAACCGCGTTTACGATTGCTGAATTTAAATGTACTGCGAACTTTATCTGATAGATTTTACGATTGTACACGGAGATGTTAGTAGAATACTAATTTTGAAGTTAGGTTTTTGGTCTTATGAAACAGGATTTTCTGTTCTTTTCACTATGCTACCTGAATTTTTAAGTACTGTTTCGTCGTTTTTTATCCGATTTTTGTTGGCGATATTCATTCTGGTTTTCCTTTTTCTTACTGAAGATAATGTCTTGTTACTGAGTTAACTTTTTATTAGAAACAAAGTCCGAAGAGTTTGACTTTAATATTACTGGAAGAGTGACGATTTTATATGCGAAAAATATAGGGAGTAAAGAGACTATAGTCTATAGGCTATTATTGGACAATTGGAAACACGGACCCCAAGATTAAGCCGAGAACCAAGAAAAAGACCGGCCAAGTATTATTTGTTGTTATAGCGGCAACAGAAATACATAATCTATGAAAATTTCAATTGTCTAACTATCACGGTTCATGAGATACAGCCTGTTGACAGACGGACGGATAGACGGACGGATAGCGGAGCCTTAGTATAGGGTACCGTTTTACCCTTTTGGTACGGAACCCTAAAAATGGGCACTATGGTTCATCTAATCAGACAATAGCTAATGCACCTAGGTAAACTGTTCATATAATAAAAAAGAATAATAGGTACCAAGACTGCAGACTGATAAACAGACAGACGAAAAACAAGTAGCCTACAGTAGACAAAAATTAGATTACATAAGATAAAACCAAATTGTTATTACGCGGGTTTATGGGCTATTCCGGTAGCTTGAATTATGACTAATGGCATAATAAGATATATAGTTGTTCCTTTTATGTACCGCAAAAGTTTTCGTTCATAGACAAAATTGTCTAATCGTCGTCGTTTGTGACAAAAATGAGGTAGTAAAGTAGTGAGGTAGTTTGTATGAATGTTGGTTAAGACATGCAGGCCAGAGAAAAATGAATGGATATTGGTGAATGGAGTTATGGCAAGCGAGGAATATTGGTTTGAAGGCTAATAGAAATGGATTGAAGAAGAAAATATACTTCGCTAGTGTAAAATAATTTGGATAAGGACAGGAGTATGATGATTGATGATGCATATTCTAGTTTATGTATGTAAGATCTACTGACCTACGGAGAAGAAAAACATCGTCGGAAAGTCTGATGTTATTTGTCCGTTTGTTCACTGTTTTTTGGCGATTTCGTGGTTACCTCTGTATACGAAAAGATGCTTGAAAGGCTGATGATTATTATATCAAATATTATTATGCATATTACGCTATGAGAGGCTAACAATAAATAAATAAATAATTATTGTTAGCCTCTCATAGCGTTATATGCATATAATATGTAACGTGCTAATACGCATTCAAACAGGTTATTGCAAAAAGTAAACAAACAAATAGTTAGAAAAAAAAGAAAATCAAGTCAATGATGCAAATTGTCGATTGCATTTTTTATATTTACCGTTCAATGTGTTTATGTTACGAACTTCAACGAGTTGTTTTTTTTTATTTTGATATAATAACAATTTATAAAAAAAAAAACTTCTATACAATTAACTCAGCAACTACAGCAATCATTAAGTTAAAAAATAGTTAACTCAGCTAAACATTTATCAGGTTTTTGTTGGAAAAAATAAAAATAATTAAACAAACTTACATCATTCCCAAATTGTTCGCTGCTGACATCCAAAACAGACGACAAGGCAGCAGCCAGTATCACTTTCCTCCAGTACATCACCATATTTACATAAATTCACCAACTAACAATTTAAAATAACTTCACATTTTATAAAACTTTAAAATACCAACAATAAAAAATGTTTTCAAAAAGTCCACCATTTTCTTTATTTTCCCGGGCGTCAGTGACAGGTACCATAAATAAGATTTTTTAGGCAAAGGAAATTACATGCTTACAGCCTATTTGTGGAGGAGTTTTTATTAGAATTATAAAAGTTTTATCGTATTTATTTACGGTAGTTACCGCGTGGTTGCGAGCGGCAGTTCGCGTGGTTTCGCGGCATGCGACTGCGCGGATTAGTGCAACAGATACAGAACAAAGTGTTAGATAGTGTTGGGATTCTATCGATAGAGTTGTATATTTTTTATTAAATATTTTGTTTAATATTTTTTTGTAGTTTGGTGTTAATAAAATTAGAACATAAGCCGAAAAATACATAACATCACTTGTAATCATTGAAAGGCATTAAGAGAAGTAGGATTCTTTTAATAATTTTAGTACGTGAATATTCTACATTTTGTGTGCTTCTAATGGTCAAAATAAGCTGTTCATTAAAAACATCTCCAGACAGATTTAAAAATATAAGTAAGTATAAAATTATTTAGCCCGCATTATTTCTGTAAACAAACAAACATTCTATCGACAACACCCCCTCACTAGTCTATTGCAATTCGGAATTGTAAAAACTATTTTCCCAAACTGTGTCAGCTGTTTGTTTTAGCCGCCGATTTTACTTTCATTTCAATTAAAATGTTAATGTTACACTAAATAAAAACTGTCTATATGTACTCACGTTGTTTTGGTGTCGTGGGATCGGGCACATGTATCCTGCAATGTACTTTTTAGTGTAACTATTTATACCTATTCTGTTGTAATTGTAACAGATTTTTTGGGTCTATCATTTGGAGTGAGAGTTTCGTCCTTGTATTTCCTGGTTATATTTTCTTTCTTCAGGATAATTATGATATATAAAAGACACAATAGACGTTAATATATTTAGTACCTAACCTATTCCGCTTCATCATTTCAGCCGAAAGACGTCCACTGCTGGACATAGGCCTCCCCCAAGCACCGCCACTTCGACCGGTTCTGTGCTTCTCGCATCCAGCGCATTCCGCTTAGGTATTTCTCAAGAGTCATTAAATAAATCAGTGAGAAATCAGCACGTGTTCACTTCTGAACGAGGCATGCTCAGGATGACGATTGACCAGACGCGAAACAGAACACGACGTGTTGCCACACCGAGCGCTGAAGGCAGAAACAGAGAGAGAGTCTCTGCTATCTCTGTCCACCTGAAACCTTATAACAGCCCTCTAACCATACTTAAAGTATCCCTTAAACATGGGATATCGGTGAAAACGTGTATTAGTGTACCTACCTAGCTAAAAATATACTTTAGGCGTGATGTATGTTTACACACATACATCACGCTCCTCCAAAGGGTTAGGCAGAGGTGTACTTAAGACCTACAGTCTGGTCGTCGTGAGAATGCGTTCTTGACACCTCTCAGTTTCATCCATACTAATATTATAAATTCGAAAGTAACTCTGTCTGTCTGTATGTTACCTTTTCACGCCTAAACCGCTGAACGGATGTTGACAAAATTTGGCATTTAGATAGAGATAGATGGGATCCTGGGGAAGGACATAGGCTACTTTTTATCGACATACCACGCGGGCGAAGCCGCGGGAAGAAGCTAGGAGGATATAAATTGTCCAACTGACAGGTGTCAGAAACACTCGACAGTCGAACTAACTATACCTATATAAATTATTACCTGCCTAACCCACATTTCTCAAATGATATATAACTTCTCATTCAAGTTTCGTTTCAAGGTCAGTTTGTCTAGGAACAAGGTTTAAGTAGCTGGTCCAATTTAGGCGATTTTCTGATTCAAAGTGCTCAGATAAAAAGTGATTTAAGAATGACCATAAAAGGGGAGGCCCATCTCCTATCAAAATTGTTTTTAAATGCGATCATTCGCGTAGGTGTAACAGGACAAGACCTATATTGAAGCCTATAATAGGTACGCTAGGCGAACAAGTTGTTTAAATAAATCTGGAATGACTTTAAAAATGTATCAGGTCAAAAACTGGTTTATTTAATGATGACCAAACATAATGGTCCTATGTAATCCATACAATTTGTCCTGAACACGCTGAGCTATGATTTTAGTGGGAACTAAAGGTAACGCACCTACTATGCTTCAGTTATAAGTATTTACAGATATCTGAAGGCAGCGATAACCACTTACAATAGTTGGAGCATTATCTACTTAGCCTTTTCCCAACCGTGGGGTTCCAGTCTAACCGGATACAGTTATTTACATGGAGCGACTGCCTATCTGACCTCCACAACTCAGTTATTGGTTAACACGATATCCCAATAAGACCAGTCTTATTATTAATTACTTATCTATAATTGTTAGTCTGACAACCAGTTGTCAGACTAACAATTCATTGGACTATCTACTTGTTTGCTTGAACTCTTCCAAAATTAATGGGGATGACCGTAGTGGAAACGGTTGTCAAACTGTCTGGCATAATTCTACTTGTTGTACATATATGTCACCTATATCCGATATGGTTTGTAAGGTATATTATGGTTTGCTTGCTCTCTAAGATAAACCGAGTTTTCTACGTGAATTGGTGATCCATCCAAAAAGCAGGCTGCATCATGCACAGTTTAACTTAATAGATCGATGTATTTGTACAGTCAAAGTATTTTTTTTTCTTGCACCTTTTTATTTTTCCTATAACGTCATTGCCGACACGTTACACATTTTGGTGACACAGGAATTTGTTTAAGAATAGCCACGAGAATACCTAATAATTTAGAACAAAAATAATAAAGGATTGTTTTGTTGTGTTGTTGATCCTTGTTATCTTTACATTATATTTATATAAGTTCTTAAGCATACCTGTATATTTTATATGGTTTTACTTATGGCATACGAACAAAAATCCTACGGATTTATTAAAATAAATAATTGCAATAGCGGAATAGTGAAAATGTTCGCTATGAGGCAACAGTTCCGCTTCGGTTCGCGCCGCTCTGTGTAGATCGGAACAGAGGGACACTAGTGGCATGGAGTCGTTGCACTATTCAAATAAAGATTTTTTTGTTTGCCTTATTTTATATTTGGATATAATGAAGGTCATTGATTCGATTTACTGCTTTGAATCTTTGACTTGGCAAAAATAAATTGATATTTTCAAGCCTCATATTTTCACAACGTAGTTTTTCACATCATACAACACTAACAACAACAACTGATTAACCATTTACACCGTATAACTTGCGCTTGGAGATGTTAGATCCAGAAATAAACATTAGATTAACACATTAGATAATGATACTGTTTCTAAAGAAGGTAACTGAAAAATGGGATCCTGCGCTGCGGGTCGCGGTTTCAGGAGATCTTCATGCTGCTTTCTGATTAATTTCAGATATTTCAATTCATATTTTGTAGGCATACATGAAGGGGACTCAAACTATTACCCATTAGTTGGACCCTGCAGATCTATGTATTTAGGTATATAAAATATTTAGATTCAAACACCGACTCCACCCCACCTACCAACCCATGTTACAGATTGGTTTCGATATGTCACCTCACACGCTATTGTTGCGTGCTTTCTCCGCACAGCCACACGTCTGCAATACCATTGTGTACCACGGAAACTAAAAGAGAAAGGGTTAGTTTATTGCTCGGCTGCCATCGGAAGGTTTAGACGGGATTCCGTTGGGAAATTGCTCGAATATATTGCAGAATGCAAAATAGGTGTGAAGTATTGAAATACTGCCAAAACCTGTGTATTTCAAATTATGACGGGTTACTTCCAACCCGTAAATAAATACACACAGAGTAGGTACCATAGAGTTGCCAAAGATCGAGTTGAATGGCAAGCATTTGGAACTCTGGAGAGCCTATGTCCAGCAGTACAAAAATACAAAATATATTTATTGAATAAAAACGTTTAGAAAAAGTGTACATTTAGTCTATAGAGAAAGATTACACAAACAATAATAGTGCCTACAAATAAACTAAAACTAAAATATGCTTAGGTATTATAGGTGCAAGTCGGTAATTATTGTTTGAAATGACAATTAGGCAGCGACCCGCCCGATCTAGGTTAATTCAAACCTGTGTTTCAGGCCATCACTTTACATCTAATTTAAATGAAACACAAAAATTTAAGGTTAAACTGTTAAGAAATAATCTATGAAAAACTATGAGAAAAAGCCTAATTATTGGTACATTAATAATTATCTAACACTATACCTATGTATATATACCAAAGTAAATACTTACGAGAGAGTCAATTATCATCATGACATAATTTCTAGAAGTTTTTCTGTGTCTGTGTAATTGAGTATTGCTAAATATTCTGATAACATATTACTACATTTCTTATAGCTTACACTATAGAAGCTTAGTAACTTGTTGAGCCTATTATACAGAAGAGGTCCTAAAAACACATAAAATCGATTTGAAAACGAATGACTAGTTTGGGGATTTATGCAAACCAAGTCCTTCAGTAGTGTACTGTTATAGTGAATAATATGACAAGCAAGATGATGTTATGATGCCTATGATCTTTGGAAAGTCGAGCATAGTGCCCTGCTATCTTTCGGGTTTATTATGTGAGGCCATAATAGTGAACTTATTGATGATCTTCTTCAGGTGCGTAGGATATTCGCAACTGGCGTGTGTGTATGACCATATATCTGTATGAACGTAAAGGAAGCAAACAATGTAAGGATCGTAGCAGGTGGCGTTCTGTAGTTTCTACCTAACCCCATGGGAAAAAGGCCTCAAATTCTCGAAAATTCAGAAAAAAATTCTTATCTCGAAAGCTATGAAAAATCGCGGAACATACATGGGGGTGATTCGGATACTCCACGACACGAGGGACCTAAATATTTTTTTGGACCTCAATGTTCCGGCCACCCTTTATATTCTGTTCGTATGTGCTTCGGGTTACACTGTTTTTTTCTTAATACCTTTCTAAAACATTACAAGCACTACACCAAGTTATCACCGAACCGTGTCCACCTACCGTTGGTCCTTTGTCTTTGGCCATCCGACTCAAAGGCACATGTTAATGAATTAATCAGTAAAAATAACTGTTCCGTCCGTCTGTATGTCAGTGGGGCAGTTGGAACAAAAGATGTTGGATAATATTTATTGTGTTTCAGTTTTTAGGGCTTGTTTAGGTAATTTGTTGTTCTATTGTTTTTTGTACAAGAGGTCATCGGATAGGACTTTCTTTGCTCTTGGTTGTTGTGTAAAAATGAATTTCCATAAACGTAGGGAAGCATTTAACTTCACAATTTATAACAATGAATAATCATGGCATTCTGAGTCTCTCAGACTAAGTAGACTGCTAGAGAGGGTTGCAACTGCAAATAATCAGGTTTTGTTGCTCAAACTTTCAGACAAAGCTCATACCAATTTTTTTTTCACTTTTCAGAAACTTTTTGCACTTTACAGCAGGGTTTTGAGGTTTAAAGAAAAGCAAATGATTGAAAAAAAAAGGTATGCGATAATGTAACATGAAAATGGATCTGTAAAATATTGAGGACAGTTAAAACTTTTTTGTACAGAATAATGATTAATCTCTGCTTGCTTACATGAACTAAGTTCATTGCAAACTCTCCATCCTCAATGGTAATGACCATTAAGTTATGTTATTGACAGCATATTCTCTAAACATGTTTTGCATACGTAATTGTATGAATCATCCGCCATACATTAATAACGAGTGGCCGTCGCGTCATTAGGATCATTATCTCATCTGAGAGAGTTCAATGATACCTTTTGACTTTTAGGTAATAATTATTGTTTATTTGGGGCCTAATTATACTTTTTGTGTATTCTATGCGTTTGACCAATAGGTATCATGCCATCGCTTTGTTATTTTGTAAGTAGGTAGTGACATTGTTTTTAGCCAACAGGACAAATAAAGTGCCAAAAATGTTTAAATAATCATGTGACAATGCGACCGCGTTCCTTTATTTTATTCCTTGTTATGTGATGAAGCGGTCGACTGTGAATTTATTTCATTTTACTACTCGTACACTCTTAGGATCTGAACTCATTCTTTTGTAACCATATCCTTGTAATATCGCAATCCTGAGCCACAACATACAAGTGACGCTCAGTTTGTGGCTCGCTGAATTAGCCAAAATTATATTGTTACTCTTTGAATAATAAACTGTATTCACTTTTATCCAAAAGTTAAATTGAAGAATAATTGGTCGCCCCAACTACATTATTTTTAAAAGTTATTTATTTATCTTAAAACGACAAAAGCTTTAATGAATCAATATATTACGCAAGATTACAAAGTCGTGCAGTAATCGAGTTAACACGTTTTATCGATAAATAAAATGTAACTTTAAATCGACGTACAGTTTCACTCGAGCTCTCTTACTTTCGCTCAAAAGTGTAACTTTCAGTTTCGTGTATACTAAGAATACTAATATTGCGTTTTCGAGATCGGTGTGTACTAATGGACGTGCCCTGAATTTATATCCATCGACAGTAATTGAAAATAATAAGAGTATCATTACTAGCACTTTTTTAACAGGGTTGTTTATTATGTATTTTTTTTTGGAATGAAGGACCATAGGGCCTGGACAAGTGACAATCGCTTCCAAGGCGTTTCGTATTTTTACAACAACTTTCAACAGGAAAAACTTTCAACTGAATCAGTGGCCAACGCGTTCGAGAGGCTTTTCGATAGCTTATATCAGTGTACTCAGTCCTACACATTTTTGCCTTTTCCATCATCGTTATCGCTGATCGAATGTCACTTTGTCTAGGCCCTCAGGGTCCTTTGATTCAAACTCAAACTCAAAGCATTTATTTCAATTAAACCATTTACAGGCACTTTTGAATTGTCAAGGAGTCGGTCAGTCAGAAATATGAAGCTAGTTGCCCATTCCAAAGCGTAGTAGGTACCTATGGAGAAGAACGGGCAAGAAACTCCATGGACACTCTTTTAAATCAAAATATTGTTACAATATATGGGTTACATCATTCATGTTGAAGTTATACATGTGAGAACAATGTAGAAAGCACGTTAAAAGCGTCCGCAATTATAACATACAAACAATTAAAAAATGAAAATAAGCCATGGCAGCTAAGAGATGACCAGATTCGTAAACCAGTAGGTAAATGAAACGTGCTTGTGGTTGTGTCAGCGGTCAAACAAAAATCCTACGAGGTTATAGAGAACTAGCTGTTGTCCGCGACTTCGTCTGCAATCCAGGGTGAAAAGTAGCCTATATTCTTCTCCAGATCAAGGTCATCCAAATCGTTCAACAAACAAACTTACTTTTGCATTTATAATATTAGTTATGATACCCGTTTAGGTACCAAGCTGATTGCCTATTAGGCTATATCCTGCCAGGGTTGCGGGAAAGTCCGAAAGGGATACCGGGACCTTGGCAACAGCCAACTGAAGGAACACGGGTGGGTTTTAGTCAGTA
This sequence comes from Lithophane semibrunnea, assembly GCA_947363905.1. NCBI lineage: Eukaryota > Metazoa > Arthropoda > Insecta > Lepidoptera > Noctuidae > Lithophane > Lithophane semibrunnea. The sequence goes on from OX376205.1 coordinate 14,387,552, forward strand.
AAAGTCTGACACGCCCTTCCGCTCCGCCCAGAGCGGGAGAAGTCATTGGACGATTTCCCACCCACAAAAAAAAAAAAAAAATTCTATCTTATGTATGTGGGTTTGCAAAAATATGTTGGCGATGACACCTAAGGTAGAAACAAAAATTGTTGCTCTCATGAAGTCTAAGTGCGATAAACTCAAATAATTTTACGGGACTTTAACAATATTATTATGGGAAATATGGCTATAGATATCGGGTTCCAAGGACATTAAAAGTTGCAAAAGAAACCATCTTAGTAAACAAAGCCGCGGGTACAAGCCAGTCACAATAACAACAAAAATGCGAGCATCTCACATCCGCATAATATTCAGGAGAAAGTGCAAACTCTTGCAAATTACTCTCATAATAAAGTAATTTTATTGACGGCGAGTAAAAAGAGAAGCTACCGCCTTTGTAGGTCAAGTGCCGCTATTGTTTTGAACATGAGCCGTCATTTTATATGCTTGTATGTTTTATACAGGATGAGGTTTTTAGATGAGACTTCCAGGCGGAAATCTCAATTATGATGCATAGAGAAAAGTTGTGAAATCATGAGCTCGATTTCAGACAAAAATTAAACTGCGTTTTTTGTTCGATATTTGAATAGAATTCAAATAGATATTTGTGAAAAAAGTAGCTGTTGTTGATAATATTATTGTTGTAAGTCATCGTTTGTATTTTCGTATAATTTTGCCATGAAAACGCATCTTAAAAAGTACCCCCTGTATAATGTTTAAATTATTTAAAAGTTGACGTAGTGTGATTTTTCTTTGACATATTATTAGTGTCTTCTCCCGTCTCAGTTTGGACTTATTTGATGTGCTAGGTACTTATATAATATTATAGCTACTTTCTCTGGGTAAGTATATAATGTCATTTTGTAATCATCCTGTTAAGTGGTATCATTGTCATTTTAGCTTGTAATGGTCCAGTGCTAACTATATGTAAATCATAAAATGCCTGTAAATAAATAAAAATAATAAAATTTCTTTTAGAAAATCAGTATAATATATAAGTATCTTTTAGATAGGAAGGTTAAAGGCTAACCATGCATTTATTCTATTTATAGCTAAGTAATAAAATTGTTTATTCTATATCATTATTTTATTAACTCTAGCAAATCAATAAATTTGAAACAGGTTAGATATCTACACACATTAATATTTTTATCACTATCGCTCCTTAATAAGGTTTTTATTTATTTATGCATAGGTACGGCGTTTATCGCTTAAAGTAGAATGTAACCTACGTAGAGTGCAAGTATTATAAATATTACGATTAAACTATAAATTCTTAATTCTAAAATAATGAATGTTGGCAACCCTACCCCGCTCTAGTTTTCGGGGCGTGCGTGTGAACTGTAGCACTGCGCAACGGCAACATTGCGCTGCAGTGGTCGCGTTTAGATAAAAAATAAGTTCATAGACTGCACTAGGTTAACGTGTTGCTTTAATTTTATGTAACTTACCGGATATTAACTGTGAGGTGGACACTACTGTTGCTGGGTTTAAAAAAACAGTCGATAGATTATTATGTCATTTTGCACGGACCTCCGTCTGAGGAAAGTGAAGGGTTAAGTCGTTTTCGATCCGACTAATAATTTAAATACGGAGCGAATGTTGCCACCTTAAATATTATATTTATGTAAACATTTAGGTTTATTGTATACTTATATTTTATTTATTTTTTGTTATTATTATTTTACTAAATGCTACACCGATTGATGTCATCACGTCAAAGCCGGCTGTCAGTGAAAACCAGCGCTGGGGCTCCCCCAATTTGTTATTTTTCGTATATTTGACCTTTATTAGCGTCATGTTTGCCGCAAATATACATATTTTTCTTTCTTCTTTCTAAAGACTAATGTTCCATCAGAGATCCAGGACCACCTATTCCTTAGGTGCTGAAGACGGTAACTGATTATAGTACAATTTACCTACCTTACTGCCTAGCCACATGTTCACGCCCCAATTGTGTTCTGCGCATCCCCTTTTTGTCTTTGCACAAAATTGGCCACCACATGTCAAAGCTGATACCCAGCTTTCCATAGACAATGCGCTTCTTAGGACTACTCAGAACCCTCACTCGAGTTTCCATAGCTTTTCCCAGGCATTATCGACCTATAGCGATCCCACTGCTGGGACGCAGGCCTCCTCTCTGTGAGAGGGAGTGCGCCATAATCAACCACGTGTGTTGGTTCGAAGTTTTCCCAGACAGTTTTACAGAAATGGCCAATAACAGTTCGCCAACCCCGTGTAATAATGATGCTAATATACGCATTATTCATGTATTGTGGGAGCCAAATGAGAGAGAATCATGCAAAGAAGGAAAGTAACATAAAACTTGTATGTCAGTATTATAAACTGCTTGTTATTCTGCGTAAGCTAAAGATTTGTAGAAATCTCTCACTACTTTGAATTAGGAAAGGTTGGTTTAAAGGCGATCCCTCACTGGGAGCAGTCACCTGTAATGTAACAATCCAAGAATCCACTGTAACGGCTAGGGCTCTGCAGGAATACTGCGCAGGTCGTCAACTGCTAGGTAGGTAGGTAGTGTAGGGTGATCATTAAAACCAGCAGGATGTCTTGTAGTAGGTAGCAGTAGCTAGGAGGCACGAAAAGGTTACATTACAGGCGAATGATCCCGATGCGGGAGCGCCTTTAGACTACAGTTTCCTAGATCATTAACTTTGAGCAGCTTGTTTCATTCTTTGAATAAAATTATCAAAAAGATTTTCATTCATATAAAATTGAACACGTCACTCACTGGACGCCTGAAGGAGGACATCGCCGTCGAGGTAGAATCACGGCGAAGGTGGTGTGACGATCTAATCATGTTTGCGGGGCCAACATGGCCAGAAATCGCACAAAATAGAGAGATTTGTAAGGGAAAAGGGGACGCCTTTTCCCAGCAGTGGGACACAATATAAGCAAATAAAAAAAAACTGTACAGCGACGTGCTTTCAGTAATATTGTTCCAACCGATTTTAAGTAGTTAACTACAAAACATCCCTCATTTAACGTTGTTCAAAGAAATGGCTAAAACATGGGCCCAGCTAGTCAAAAAGTAACAATATAACACAACATCACGACTGTATTCCCCTATGGTTTAGGCAGAGGTGTACCTATAGCACAGTACATTTCGCCAGTTATGTTTACGTCCGATGTAATAGAAAAAATGATAAATATAGTACCTACTGGTAGGAGATTTGGTGCTTCAATACAAAGCGTTGGTGGATTGGCTATGGATACACAGGTGGTTATGATAAAAAAAAATACTAAAGTACTAACTAAGCCAATAATAAATAACTGATCATAAAATATCTCGAGTCAGAAGCCTAACAAAGATATCAATTAATCTATCAAGCTGCATTATTTAAACAAAAAGGCATTCAATCTTAGAGAAAGTGTTTTTTAATGTGTGTGAGTTTATCTTTACTTAGATTATGTGATCTAATCTCAATTAATGGCGAGTAACGGTGAAAATGTACACAGAGAGTGATCAGTGCTTTTTATGTGAAAATCGGTAAACACACGGCTGTTTACCGAGTTAAATAATAGCTGTGCTGTAAGTTTTTATTGCGGATTTAATAAATTAAATACCTACTTATTAAAAGAGTATCTTTTTTTGTTGGCAGAGGTTTATTAAATTTCCCAACCGGCCGTGTATGACCAGATGTATGAACGTAAACAAGGCAAAATGAGTACTTGTATGTGTAAGGATCGTAGCAGGTGACGTTCTATAATTTCTGCCTACCCCCATGGGAAGGCGAGTTTATGTAATTACCTATGTATTTTTACTAACAGGCTGAGCGAGAAAAAGATGGAAAGGGCTTATGTAAAATTACAGCGTTTTTAAAAGTACTGTGTTTTGATGATTTTTTGTACTTAACTTTGAAGCTCTAATTTACTCAGTTGCGTACGAGTATTTACTACAGTACGACACAACTTAGATGTAGCATAAATTTGAAAATTTTCATCCAGTCATTTCAATTTTACGAATGTATTTGGTTATATAACTTTACAAGTTATTGCGTTTGCGTAAAGATCATTTTCACCTAAAGCAGTACCTATTAACGATTGGTGATTTTGAAGACGCATTCAGTTCGGATTGTGATCGGATTTACGAATTTTGCCGATGCTACATCTGTGTCGTACTGTACCTATCTCTTCAATGTTGTACCGTAATCAAATCAAAATCAAATGATCAGTTATAAGAGTTTATTTGGGCTAGATCCTTTCAGTCAAATCTGTATAACAATAGAGAAGCCTCAATCAGCTTACTTTTAAATAAAGTTACTCACAGCGCCAAACAGTTTTGAATAGCACCAACACAGTTAAAGTGTTGCTCAAATAAATTTTACAGGCGTTGTGCGTCTGTTAAATGTAACAAAGTATCTGTCCAGCGTTCTAATACTAAATAATTATAAAATTATGGCTTATAATAAATTATATCGTGCTCGGGTCCCGTCTTAAACACCACGCCTGCTTGCTTCTGCAATCAAAAAGAATATTCATATAAATATGGCATGATATTTTTAGTAAGTAATTAAATCATATCCTGCCTAGCCTTTTCCCAACTATGTTGGGGTCGGCTTCCAACCGGATGCAGCTGAATACCAGTATTTTACATGGAGCGACTGCCTATCTGATTTCCACTACCCAGTAACTGGGTAATACGATACCCTTGGTAAGACCGGTTATCAGACTTTCGGGCTTCTGACGCCCCTTATCGACTGTCAAAGATCCACGAATGACAGCCGGGACCAACGGCATAACGTGCTTTCCGAGGCACGGATGAGTCTCGGTATGTAAAGATGGTCACCCATCCACGGGCCAACCCCGGCAAGCGTAGCTTAACCTGATGGATCGACCCGTGTGGCTGTTATTACTTAGCCACGAGCTCCTATCATAATAATCATAATTATTTCCTCAATTTTTGTTTTGAACACGATTTGGTATAGATTTTTATTTCTGATGTAGTGTAGGTTCTTACTTCAAATAATGATTAAGATCTCTTCTGTTACACGGTGACCAGGTCTTGGCAGGGTTTTTGGGGTTGTACTTAGCGTCCATGATGTGTCTCTGTCCTCGACACTCGTTGTGGGGCGGACCGTCATGTGACATGCCGAGACTGAAATTGTAAGGAGGAACTTCAATTTAAAAATAATAATAATGATATGCAAAATGCGTTGTGGCGGCATCTACATCGCCACATGCGAACTATGCATCAAAGACCTGACGTCACACATAAATCCTGACGTCACACCAAGTCCTGCGCGATCGACATAATAATAAATATGTATAGGAACAAGATTCCGACATCAATCGTTGGGCATGGCCCGCCAGACATGACACCCGTCTAGTCGGAGGATCCTCCGTTTTCTATAGAGGATGAGTGAACTTAACACCCTGTTCCTTATACCTCTAAAGCGTAATGTAACTGGGTGATGGTTGCGAAAACGACTTTTTATCATAATTTCGTACTATTTTGCATTTTTCGACAGAGTTGGTATTACTGGTACGTACTACTTCTTATTGCGAAATGGAAAAGGCCAGGCATTCATCTACCAAGGAAGAGGACTGAATGGCGGTTATAAAAGGTGACCTAAGGTCATTGTTATAAGTATTTTCATCAGCATCGTCTTTTGCATTAAAACAATAATAAATTCCACTTCAATCAACTAAAATTAGCACTGTCTCGTCTACCTACGAACTCAGTAATTTATTGATATTCGTGTATGCAGATAAATTCACTGTAGCAAGCAATCTTATTTTCGCACTTACCAAATATTTCGCACTTATTGACTAGGATTCTGAGAATGTAATTAGCAGCTAGATCTAGTCACACGTCGTCGCTATTATTAGCCTAAATACGACTATCGCATTGATTGACACGAGAGAATACGGCTTGTGTCCTATAAACGGCAGTTGGAAATAATATTGTCTACATTTTTAGCAATTGGCTTGTGCTAAAATGACCATTCTCAACTATAGGAACTATGATACAATGTCTGGAGAAGATGATAAACGAATGAATGGTAATAAAAACCTCAGGTTTTAACGAGAAGTAATGGTTGCAAATGATCCATTAGAACAACAGTTACAGACAGGGCGATATAACTATAAATAGATGCAATTGATAGACTGCTTGACGATATAGAAGCGATGATACGAGAAGAACTAGAAACAGTAAAGGTGACAGATCGCACAGAATTGCTACAAGGACAGGAAGAATTTTAGAAAATTTGATAAGTTCATAATGAAGTACCTATTCCTACATTACATGATAAAACAACCTTAAACAGTTCGAAATAAAGTATCAAATCTTTGAATTCTTATTTTTTTTCAACTGTTTGCGCATATATTTTTTCTGACTGTAGATCAATGAGCCCCCTGCCAGAGTTGCGGGTTAGTCCGAAAGGGATACTGGGACCTTGGCAACAGGCAACTGAAGGAACACGGGTGGGTTTTAGTCAGTAAAAGTCTCACACGCCCTTTCGCTCCGCCCAGAGCGGGAGAAGTCATTGGATGAATTCCCATCCTCAAAAAAAAAAAGATCAATGAGACAACCATTCCTATCCTCAAAAAAAAAAAAAGATCAATGAGACCACCTTTCCCATCATCTTTAAATAAGCGTAATCCTAACAAATGCGACAAGGAGTTTATTTTTTACGCTTTGGATGAAAAACACCTGGAAAATTACATAGGACGTATCATCCTGGATCGCAGACGAAGTCGCGGCAAAAGCTAGTAATTCATAATTTGCACCGTGCTCTAATTTGCACCGTGCTCTAATTTGCACCGTGCTCTAATTCGCACCGTGCTCTAATTCCCTGTACTTATTTTATCTGTTGCAGATGCCAGTCTGAGCTTAGCATCAATTGAGTCTGTATTCAAAATTAAATGCATTGGCTATATACTTAATTGTTCTACTTCAATTGATTTCATTCAGTCGAATGCAAATGATTTCCTTTCATTCATAGACTAGATTGGACGAATAAACATTACTTTACTTAAAAGCTCTTCAGTGTTCAATTCCAGTGTCTTAATTTGTAGTCCCTAGTATAAATTCAACCCACATCACCAAACACCCCAATTAGAATATTATGTTGTAATCATAATACATACATTGAATTTTTACTATTATGGATAAAACATTGGAGAATTGTGGTCACATAATACAAATCTACGCACGCACTTAATCGCACACATATCCACTCGTGTATGGGGACATTGTGTGAACACGCCTTTGTCGTAAAGAAGAACATAATGTTATGTAGTTTACCTGTGCGCTATTTCGTGTGTTAATATGTAGGCAATGTTGTCTGGATGCCATTCGAGGAGAGTACAGCTGTTTTTGTTGCTGCACATCCCTTTCATATACCCTCGACCTGAAATATTAATCATTTTCTAAAGTTTCTTTTACCCCGGATTCAAATTTTAATCCAGAAGATAGACCCCTTTGCAAATAATATATTAAAACTTACTAATATATTTTATGTTCACTAGAATATTATTTATTCAAATAAAATAAAGACTTTTAAGATTATATCTGATGGTTTGCGCAAGATTTCTGCGTTTCCTGTCGTTTTAAACGCTTTGCAGGCTCATTTCCATAATTGGTTCGGACTTTTACTGCAGGGAGGATATGGAAACAGGTTTTATTATGTAGGTACAGTTTATTCAATTTCTAGATAAGCTGTGTTTAAGTCTTTGAGTAGGTAACTGATGCATGGGCACTGGGCTTAACTTCTTTTAGAAATGTGTCTTCACCGTTACGGAAAAATAATAGGGTAGATAGTTTAAAAACAAAATTAAAGTCCGAATTAAAATTGACTAACCAATAAACCTCTTATATAGGGAACAACAGCAGCCTAAATCTGGAGTTTAAGAATCATGTCACTTTTATAGTTTTGGGTACTACTCGCCTGCTTAAGTCTTAATGATTAGCCTTTTGCGACGCTTACAGAAATCATAAATTAAATCTGAAATGTCATATTTTTAACAATTTAAAACTTACCCGTACTACTTCTAACTTCAGATCCAAATCGATCCAGATAGAACAGATCCAATCCCGTGAACAGAACTGAGTAGAACCATCTCTTTTTAGCTATCTTCTTCTCCCCCTGCCATTGGCAGTAACTCTTCAAATACTTGGAAACATTCTCATTCATCACCACCTTTTTCGTCGTATTCTTTAATATCTTCACATCTAGTAATTCTAGCTTCACTTTCTGCTGTAGATTTGGATGGGTGAATAGGTCTTCTACGTCTTTTAATATGTCCTTTGCTAGTAGTTTGAATTTCTCTCTTATTTTATGTTTTGCTTCTTTTGATAATATTTTGGTTAGGGCCTTGTCTAGGTGCATCATTATTGGGATGGTGATGTCTGTCTGTTTTGTGTAATATTTGATTGAGAGGTCCTTGTGTTCGGTCTTCGGGTTTGTGTGTTTGTTCTGGAATTGAATAACTAAAAAGTTAGTCATTTGTTTTTCATGACCTAATTTCTTTTGTGAACCTTTTTTTCGAATTCTTATTTATAAGCTTTAGATTTATAGCCATCGCTAAGTGATTAGGATTGGGGGTATGGGTGTGCCAATACCAATTTCCTGAACGAGCCGTTACCCAATGGTCCAACTCCGAGAGTCTAAGGAAACGTAAATTAACTGCCGAAGTTTATGTTCTGCCCACGTTTAGAACCGACTAGTAATCGGTAGGTGTAAAATAACCACCATAACATTGCTGATCTTAGATGTTTAATTAATATTAATGTTTTATTACATGCTTCTCAAGGATTTTTGTGGAATTTTATAATATTGATGCATCAAAAATAAAGCATTTATCCTTATGCCCTTTAATTACCTCCTTCGGACCAGTTCACAATAGTTCCCCATCCCGCTTTACGGGTTGATAATAAATATAATATTTCATCTGGATCTGGCCAAAATGATCGCTGAGTAATATGAATCAAATTCACAATAGTCATGAACGTAAACGAAGCAGGAGTATCTATGGATCGTAGCATAGGTGGCGTTCTGTAGTTTCTGAGTTTTCTTATGTTAAAATAACTGATGCCCGCGGCGTTGCCTGCGTGGTTGTCGATTATTATACAGGGTGTTAGGGTAAACACCGTTATCCTTGATACCAGTAGTTTGGTGTCATCTATAGAATGTGAAATCAATGGAAAATTACAAAATATTTTTTCTTTTTTTTTAAACTACATTTTACCACAAAAGATGCAAGTTCGTTGCCCTATGCGCTAGGGCAACGAACTTGCGTCTCAACACGGGCGGGGGTGCGCGACGTGCCCTGACCGGCCGCGAGCGCGACCCTTCCCTCAGTTAGTCAGCTGTTTCGCTAGCGAGCACGGTGTCGTATAGAAACTTTTTAAAATCTTTTAATGAAAATAACGTTTTTTTTGTTGTTACTCGGTCATTTGTTTTTATATTTAAGTCACATACCCATGGTTTGAGTGACAACGGTGTTTACCCTGACAACCTGTATACTGAAACATTCCTCGAGAACCACTCTATCCATGAACCACTATATCATAAAACAGCATGAAAATCGGTGCAGTCGTTTCTGAGTTTATCGCGAACAGGACGACAGACAGATGCGGTGGAGGACTTTGTTTTATAATATTTAAGGATGTAAGGAAGATGCAAGTTTATAAAGGCTAATGACAAGACACGGTTTTTTTAACTTGTTTTTCATCGTTGATTACCCTTGATGCGTTAATTAATGACAATAACTCTACTCTTCTAAATGCTAAAAGACATTAGACAGACGGCATTGCACACTTTTTTTTTGCATGTCTGAGAACTCAATTTGCACTCCCGAGAAATGGATATTGAATTGCCTCGTGCGGACAAAGTCCATCATAGCAATGAAAAGTAATTGTCAAAATCTATGATGAGGAAAAATAAATCGTTGTTTATTAATAGGCAATGATTATAGAATTATGTAAAAAACCAGTTACTTAAAGCTGTTTAGGAAAAAATAAGGGGAAATGGCTTCTTAGATGATTGATTTCAGAGACCTTATTTTACTGGCCAAAATATTGTCTTTAATCATTGGTGAAAGAAAGAAAGAAAGAAAATTATTTTATTTGGGACACGCACAGGAAAAACAAGCAGTAATATAAAGTAAGTACTAAATTAAAATACAAGAAAAATTACAATTAACAAAATACTTAGACGACCTGTGCGAGGCCAAAAAGGCTCCTACCTCAACATAATGCTGCGATATTTAAAAATATAAATTAAAAAAATACCGCAGCGCTGGTATTCTGATAGACATGTTTGCATGTTTTATAATGAATCTGTAGAATGTTCGCAGGGAAGATAGGTTTTATGCCTTTAAAAATCAAAGGTTGGAATTACAGACATCGTGAATATTTATTGCTTACGATTATTGAACGATAACACAATAATTTTTGTCGAACATAATGTTTTTATGCAAAATGTGAGAATATGATAATATTCTCACATTTTGCATAAAAAAAATACATACATACATAATACATAATCAGCCTATAATGTTCCCACTGCTGGGACACAGGCCTCCTCTCTATGAGAGGGAGCGGGCCGTAATCCACCACGCGGGCCCAGTGCGGGTTGGTAGATGTCACATGTCTTCGAATTTTTGGTTCTAAGACATGCCGGTTTCCTCACGATGTTTTCCTTCACCGTTTTGAGAGCAGCCGTTTTGATAAAAAAAATATGCATATAAAAATTATTGCTTGCTGATAAGCAAGCAGAACTAAATAACAATAAAAAACAGTGCAAAACAAAGGCAAAGAAGCTTTAAAATATTAACAAACATCATAAAACATTTCTCAGAAACACTGATTTGCTAATGACACGGTTTTTCAGGAACGCGTAGGTGGCTTGTAAAACAAATATTACCGTTAACGAGCCAAGCGTTGAACCCGGGACCTTTCAGAATACTCTTACGTAATCGGTCAGTTTATTGTTTGTATTCATTTGCAAGTTTGAGGATCAAGGATTTTTTGTAAATAGATTTACATAGCTATGATGTGTTTGGTTTTTGGTGCATCCTTATTTCGCCAGTTATAAGAAAAACAGGCGTGCTTTTATGTTGTTTTTTTAATTAATATCACATACACACATCACTGGTACGGCACAGCAGCGGTTTAGCACAGTTTAAGGTGTCTAAGGAATGGACTACCTGGAAGAATTTGGGGGAGCGCTTTAACCACCAGTAATGTCGGCTAAGCAAAGTTTCGGTTAAAAACTAACCCTCTTATTCATAAACGTTTCTTAAAGTTAAAGAGTCGTATAAACGTCGAAAATATATGGTTTAACAGTTGGTAATTCATAACTTAACTTTAAGCAGCGTTTATGAATAAGGCGGCTTGTTTAAAAAGACTGTTTAAAGTTTAGTAAACTTATTTGACTCAATCTGCCTAGCCTTTACCTAACTATGTTGGTAATACGATACTCCCTGGTTGTCATACTTTCGGGCTTCTGACGACCCGTAATGACTGTCAAAGATCCACGAATGACAGCCGGGACCAACGACTTTCCGAGGTACGCAGGAGTCTTGGTATGTAACGATGGTCACACATCCACGGACCAACTCCGGCCAGCGTAGCTTAACTTGATGGATCGACCTCATGCGGCTGTTATTACATAGCCACGAGCTCCGAGAGTTTCTTATTTGATTCTCATTTTAATTTCATGATACCTACTTCGAACCTACACTGGGCTTTAATGTCACTCCAGATTGCAGTCGATCCGTGTAACATAGAGGTACTAATGAATTAATCAGCAAAATTGTTCTAGCTGTGTCTATCATAAAAATCAAAGTCAACCATTTACAGGCAGTTTTGAATTGACATGGAATAGGTTAGTCAGAAAGTTGAAGCTAGAAGAAGAGTTAGAGAAATAAGCTAAGATGTTGATTGATTCTAAGATGCTGATTGATTATAATATGCTGAATGATTCTTTTTTGCCTTTTCTATTGTAGGTACAGGTACGTAGGGTGCGTGTTACGTAAGTAGATAAGTACATGTACATTTATTAAAAATTTTTGGTCTTTGACATTTCTCGTGTCCCTGGGGTCAGTACCTTTGGAAGGCGTACGAGGGGCCGAAGCCAACTTTCAGAGGCCGTTAGTTATTATTATCTTAAGTCTGTTAGCGTATATTATGTAAATATTATAACTTTAGGTGAAATTTATTGAAGGATTAACGACAAAAGTAGGTTACTAATTTACGTGTTAATAAAAGATGCTGATGGTAAAGTAATTATAGTTAAATAACGTAATAATTATGTTGATTCTATCGAAGTTTATAAGTCTCGAGCCAGGAGTTGTTTTTGGTATAGGTACAGGTTACCAATTACTAATAGATAGTATTGAAGTTTTCCCTAATAATGTATTGTATTGATGGTCAATTTATGTGTATTATACACATATGTATAAATTGACCATCAAATATTTCAGGTATATTTAGTGGCCTAAATATGTATTACAAAACAGGCAAATTGTAGTATTAATTAAGTCATCAATTTAATGGAAGTTAGGTATTAAGCTATTTTTAGTAATTCCGTGACTGAATGACTGACAAACAACGCGAAACCTAACAGAGACATGAGAATTGGAAGGTTTGAGCCCGCATTTTAAAGAATGGTTCACATAAAAAGAAATCGGGTAGACTTCTTTTTTTTTCCAAGTAGTGAAATACCTAATGACATAAATGTTAGTTTTAAAAATCTGAAACTTGTCCAAACCGCTCTTTAAAAGAAAAAAATAAAACACGAATAGATTTTTAGAATAGCCCAATAAGTAGTGCAGCCGTTGTTTTGAAGTTTGTATAGAAATAGATTGAAATGGTCTGTGCACTAAGGTTCACAGGTTCGATTCTCGTATGAAACAAATATTATATACCATTAGAGTTAAAAGGTAAGAGAGGTTTTACAAATGAGATTTGTGTTGTTTTAAAGGCACACTGAAATGCAGACTGTAGTGTGGTACAAAATTATCTTTTGTTAAGAAATACTTATTACAGATAAGCTTATTAATTAATTTGCCAGAGACAAAATGATACACAAAAAAATATTTAAAAAAAACATAAAATAAAAAGCTCAAAAAAAACTCACCAATTTACATACACTCCCATCCAAAATGGCGATCACTATCAAAAACACATAACACCTCATTGTGAATATTGAGAACCGTATGTTCAGAATGCCTAAGCTGCACTAAGCTTTGCAGCATGTCCTAGCCAACCATATTATACATGACAGATAACTCAAAAGGCCCATTTCAAACAGACAGGAGAAAATATTAATAATAATATATTTTTAATGAGTATTGCATGTTTACATCTGAATTTATGTTGAATTTATATCTTTTAGGGCCTGTTCCTAAAAAGAAAACCAGCATGAAAGTTATGTGACAATAATAATGTGTTCTTGCAGATTCAGGATGGATCTGGATTACAGTTAAAGTGGTACCCTGTTCCTATCTAGGGTAAAAGAAAATACATTTATTTGCGGTAGAAATGCATAAAAAAAATGCAAAAAAGAGATGCATAAAAAGGTATGGATTGTGATGGATATCAGGAACAGCTATATAATTTTAAAGTAGTGGATTGACGTGCTAATTGTTAGATACTGTTGAATGCTGCAGTAAACGGTCGGATATGTCTTGAATTAGTCAATAATTATTCCGTTACCTAATAAATGGAAGGTTGTTGCAACTGTCTAAATGACACCTTTTCCATGAGAATATAGCTTTTCATTTCAATTCAAACTAAAAGAAGAGGTTATTCATTGGATGCGTGGTCTCGACAGCTTTTAATGTTCTATTTTTAAAGCTCAGTTAAATTAAACTTCTGCATATTCCTGCACAGTGTACCATGTATGTCGGCCATATAACAGTATTATGTATTATTACTAAGTAAATTATCGGCCGCTACATGAAACTAACAATTAAGTCTTACAATATTATTTATCGCGAAATTTACTCAGGAAGTGATTACATTAACGTGATCTAGAGCTGATTATATCATGTTTTAGTTTATAACTAAAAACTGACTTCCCAAATGACCACAATAATAAACAGTAGGAAACAGTAACTTGGAAAAATAAAAATCAAAAGTTTTAATTCAATTTAGGTTGAGAATCAGCACTTTTTGAACGTCAAAATTATATAGGACAGTCCAAAACGCCCAAACGCTCTTCATCACTTCCTAGTGCTTTAGCTGGGAAGAAGAAGTGGCGCAACAAACTCCCCAGCAGCACAGTGGCCTGTTAAGTTCAAGGGCAAAGGGTTTGATGGCTAATCTTATAAATTAACGTGACCTTTTCTATTTTTTGGAACTATATGGGTACTTAATTTATAACACTCTTGGGTCAAAAATATGCTTTCAACTCAAACTCTTCCAACTTCAGCTTTGACTTACGCGAGTCTGGAATCATCATTTTTTTAACGATAAACATAATGCACGTCTGACAATAATCCCTAAAGGTTCCCTAGAAGACCACAGTCATGCAGACAGCATCTGGCATTACTGCTGAAAGGAATTTTTTTGGCGCAGCCGTAAGGCACTTACTATGAGCATTCCATTTTTTACCCGACTACGGCGAAGAAAAAAGGAGGGCTATGATTTTGACCGGTATGTATGTATGTATGTTCATCTGTTCCCTCCTATCTTCCAAACCACTTATCACAATTTGACAAATGAGGTATCGTTAGAAGCGTTGTGATTGTCCGCTGGTTATAGGCTATGTGAAGCCACATTAAATTAAAAATGGCGCCCTCTAGAGGACATATAGTGAGGAACTTAAAAAAAAATGGTTTAATCGTACCATGTTGGGTATCAAATGAAAGGGCTTAATGAGCACATTTCAAAAATATATATATTATAACCCCAAAAGATTAAAAAAAAAATCAAGTAATAAAAACTAAAACCCAACTACGACTTAAAAGGTAAAAAAAAATCAAGTAATAAAAACTAAAACCCAACTACGACTTAAAAGGTATAAACAAGACCCCACAGACAGACAAATTAAAAATCCGGAGTCACACGTGTTAGGGCATAAATCGAACAGACTACGTGTGACTCCGGATTTTTAATTTGTCTGTCTGTGGGGTCTTGTTTATACCTTTTAAGTCGTAGTTGGGTTTTAGTTTTTATTACTTGATTTTTTTTTAATTCTTTTGGTGTTACAATATATATATTTTTGAAATGTGCTCATTAAGCCCTTCCATTTGATACCCAACATGGTACGATTAAACCATTTTTTTTTTTAAGTTCCTCGCTTTATGTCCTCTAAAGGGCGCCATTTTTAATTTAATGTGACTTCACATAGCCTATAACCAGCGGACAATCACGACGCTTCTAACGATATCTCATTTGTCAAATTGTGATAAGTGGTTTGGAAGATAGGAGGGAACAGATGAACATACATACATACATACATACATACATACATACATACATACATACATACATACATACATACATACATACCGGTCAAAATCATAACCCTCCTTTTTTCTTCGCCGTAGTCGGGTAATAACCAGCGGACAATCACGACGCTTCTAACGATATCTCATTTGTCAAATTGTGATAAGTGGTTTGGAAGATAGGAGGGAACAGATGAACATACATACATACATACATACATACATACCGGTCAAAATCATAACCCTCCTTTTTTCTTCGCCGTAGTTGGGTAAAAACAAGACACCACAGACAGACAAATTAAAAATCCGGAGTCACACGTAATCTGTTCGATTTATGCCCTAACACGTGTGACTCCGAATTTATAATTTGTCTGTCTGTGGTGTCTTGTTTTTACCTTTTAAGTCGTAGTTGGGTTTTAGTTTTTATTACTTGATTTTTTTAAATTTATGTTGGTGTAGTGTTTCATGAACTCATCTGCCTAGCCAAATAATTTGGAGCCAGTCTAATCCGATGCAGCTAAATATTGAAGTGACTGCCTATCTGACCTCAACAACAGTTACTGGGTCTCGTGATACTCTCCACCACGGGCATGAACTGTAACCAAAAATATATTTTCTTTCTGCCTTTCAATTTGCTACTTAATGATTGGTTGTGCCTGACAACATCTTTACCAGCACGAGAAGAGTATAGCTCCCAGTGACTAATATGCGTGGTGTGTCGTGAACCACAATAGATTTCTGATGAAGATGATGACGATTGATGTATTTATGACGGTTAAGTTAAGGGAATTGATGACTTTAGTCATTAGGTTCATGGAAACTTTGAGCTGGCATTGTCATCAATTTACATAAACGTGATCTTTGAATCTGATAACTGATTAGGTTAGAATAGATGCATGAGAAATCAATCATATACATCAGGATAGCTTGTACGTTTTCTTCTAAACCAAAAATAATTAAAATATGAAATTATTTTTTGGTTTTAATTTACGCTGTAGGTACCTACTCTGGACACTTTTAACATGCACTTCTTTTTTACACCGTTCTCACATAATTTTTTTTATCCTTACATATTATAAAACAAAGTCCTCAGCCGCGTCTGTCTGTCGTCCTGTTCGCGATAAACTCAAAAACTTATGCACCGATTTTCAAGATATTTTCACCAATGGATAGAATGGTTCCTGAGGAAGGTTTTAGTATATAATAACCGACATCCACGCGGGCGAAGCCGCGGGTATCAGCTAGTAAACTAGTAAACTATGCCCTATTCCAGGTCATGGTCTACCCGTGTGCCCATCCTCTTCTCTCTAGAGTAGGGAACGCTGCGGAGGCGCGGCGCCGGCATCGAAAAGTTCGCGTATTGCATTCATAAACTCGTGATAATTTCGAAATTCAATGTCCGATTCGAATGAATTAAAAAGTGCTTTACTGCTACATAAATACCCTTGATGATAAAACTATTTATTTGAATAAGAATTAATATTATGTTAATAAAACTCCTTCGCAAATAATGTAATAATTTCGAACAAATTTGATTGCCATAAAAAAGGTTATAGTGAGTCAATCTTAAAAGATAGACATATGTTGTCGCGGACTTTTTTAGAACTTTTAAAGAGGAACAATTCCATCATACATGATATTCGCGTAACTTTAACCGTTTACGCAGCGCACGCAACGGAAGCTCTCAAAAAGGAATATTTTTTCCCGTTTATGCAACATTTTTCATTAATGCTCCGCTCCTATTGGTCGTAGCGTGATGTTATATATTTGTTAGCCTATAGCCTTCCTCGATAAATGGAATATCCAACACAAACAGGAATTTTTCAATTCCAACCAGTAGTTCCTGAGATTAGCGCGTTCAAACAAACAAACAAACAAACAAACTCTTCAGCTTTATAATATTAGTATAAGTATAAAGTATAATTAGTATAGATTAAAGTCGCTTTTCGTGTTTGTCTGTATGTCCGCGTTGTTCTTCTAAACCACGCAACAGATCTCGATGAGGTTTTCACCATCGTTTAGAGAATTTATACGTTATTATTACAGTTACATATAACTAAGAAATCTCGATTTTTTGTCAAGTCGCAAGCACACGAATCTGAATTTATAATTATGTTAATAATTGTTACTCGGCCCTAGGATTGATGGAGGACCTGGGTCCAGCCAATATGTATAAATAATAGTTTCTCTATATCAAACACACTTAATTTTATTATTATAGGTAAAAAGATAACTATTTTGTTATAATTAACGAGCATGGGACATTAATGTGAAAGCAGACTGATTAAAATACATAAATATTGCGATATAATGGTCATGATTGGGACCTGTGTGTGTTCTAATGATCCCTGCACGGATACTTATCTACCTGTATGTGCCCGATTCATCAGCCTCCCTACCTTTTCCCAACGATGTTGGGGTCGGCTTTCAGCCGGATGCAAATGAATACCAGTATTTTATATGGAGCGACTGCTTATCTGAACTCCTCAACCCAGTTACAACAACACTATCATCCTCTTGGGCTTTCGGGCTTATAACAACCCGTAATGACTGTCAAAGATCCAGAATGACAGCCGACTCTGTCTAGCAGTTATTACTCGACTACTAGATTTATAACATTACCATTAGCCTGTAATGCCCCATTGCTGGAAAAACTTGGCTCATTGCGTATACTGTGCCAGCAGCTAGGGCGCTGCTGGCTGGTTTATTTGCACAGTCGAACACGAAATTGCGTTTCCACTTTTGACGACAATTCACAGTAAATTGAAATTTCACTAACGTTGGAACTATCTGTTACTGTCACATAAACAAATAAATAGACCTTTTTGTTTCATGACGTGCAAGTGACATTCAACCTTAGAGTGCTAAAGATAAAAATCTAAGCATTTCGAACCAGATCACAACAAAACACGATTGTTTCATAACAATCTATATATTTTGGACACTAAATACCTACATGCTTATCTTTTCAAAGCTTTGCCTGGGTTCCTGCCAGCCTGGATACCTACTGTGTGATTAGATTTACATTAAAAACACCAATGTTTTGGTCGAAAATGATAAATTCGTTTCCTGGAACTTGTTATCTAAGGATTAATATTTTCGCGAAGTTAGGATTAAAATGCGAAGTTTTTTTAAATACCTACTAATTTCAGTGAAATTAAATGAAATTGTATATTCTGTAAATAGGGTATCGGAATCACTTTTACACGTCATAAAAAAAAAAATAAGCTAGGTGAGGTCGTTGTTTCCTATCTGAGTACTCTGAGAGGAAAGGCCGAAATAAACTCAGAGGTCGCAGTCTCTTTTAAGGTCCAGACATAGTCTTGGTCAGGCCAATGAGGACCATGTAGATTAATGACTGAAATGGTATTTTTCAGTCAGTGTGGGAAATATTGAATTGATCCCCTAAAAACTTATTGTTCTTCTGAATGCGATCTACAGTTAGTTTGCATAACATATCGTGGTGACCCAGTGATTAAGTCCTCGCCTCTCATGGAACGCGACTTTTCAATTCACATGTACTTTCTGAGTTTGTCTTGGAAATTACTGATATCGGTGAAGGAAAACATCGTGAGGAAACCAAGACTTACAGTTAATATAGGTCTTAAATCGCCAACCAGTCTTGAGCTGTATGAGAAGAGACACTATTGCCTTGTAATGGGACAATAATAGTCTGGTATTATTATTTATTTATATAACAGACGGACACAAGGAACAGAAAAATCCGTACAGTCGAGTAAGCTATTTGGTAATACAGGCAAAATATATTAATTTTCCGCTACACTGCCATAATTCGTTTTGATTGTGTGTGTAATTTAAATTTTTGAGCTTATGTAAGCCATAAGCTCAAAAATTTAAATTGAGAGAGAGAGTGGATTGGAGAGTGACGTAAATGGATTGCTGATTACTGAAAACTCTCACAAAATTGTTTAGTAGTTGCAAGTTATCTGCCTGTATACGAAATAGCTTGTTCGACTGTACAAAGGCAATGCATATTTCTAAAGAAATCTCTTTCAGCATACCTGCGATTATAATTACAGTAAGCTGTACAAAGCTCGATTTAGCAAAAGTCTAAAGTGAATTTGAATGAAAGTACCTACTATGCAAAACTAAGACATTCTAGCAGCATTCTGCGAGCAGTGGTGCCCAGTGGTAATGGGCGCGACTTACGAGTTGTAGGTCGTAGGTTCGAACCCTGACAGGCGCTTTATTTTTACCCGACTACGGCGAAGAAAAAAGGAGGGTTATGATTTTGACCGGTATGTATGTATGTATGTAAGTATGTATGTATGTATGTATGTTCATCTGTTCCCTCCTATCTTCCAAACCACTTATCACAATTTGACAAATGAGGTATCGTTAGAAGCGTCGTGATTGTCCGCTGGTTACAGGCTATGTGAAGTCACATTAAATTAAAAATGGCGCCCTCTAGAGGACATAAAGTGAGGAACTTAAAAAAAAAATGGTTTAATCGTACCATGTTGGGTATCAAACGAAAGAGCACATTTCAAAAATATATATCATAATATATATATTTTTGAAATGTGCTCATTAAGCCCTTTCATTTCACCCCAAAAGAATTTAAAAAAAAATCAAGTAATAAAAACTAAAACCCAACTACGACTTAAAAGGTATAAACAAGACACCACAGACAGACAAATTAAAAATCCGGGTCACACGTAATCTGTTCGATTTATGCCCTAACACGTGTGAGTCCGGATTTTTAATTTGTCTGTCTGTGGTGTCTTGTTTATACCTTTTAAGTCGTAGTTGGGTTTTAGTTTTTATTACTTGATTTTTTTGTGTAAATAATTTCATCACTACTGCTCTCAAAACGATGATGGAAAACATCGTGAGGAAACCGGCATGTCCTAGAACCAAAAGTTCGAAGACATGTGGCATCTACCAACCCGCACTGGGCCCGCGTGGTGGATTACGGCCCACTCCCTCTCACAGAGAGGAGGCCTGTGTCCCAGCAATGGGAACATTATAGGCTGATTATTTGTTATGTAAGACATTCTACGATTCAAAACATATAATATTTTCCTTAAAAAGGGTTATTTGAAATTCTTAACTCTTCTTTACCACAACAGATATTATGCATCATCCATTGTAGACTCTTTTCTGAGAAATACCATCTAATAATGAACTGTGGCAGGAAAAATAAATAATAAAAGAATACAGTTATTTCTGTAGGTATTCATTACCAACGAGTACCTAAATTATATTCAACTAAAGAATTTCGTTAGATATTTTTTTGTTAATATTGGAGGTTCTTCGCAAGGTGGTTGGTAGCAGCTGAATGTGAGTAGCTGAAAATCGACTTAAACGGCGTAGAGGAGGCCTACATATTATGTATGTACAACAGTAGACTGCTATAATAGGCTGATGATGATAAAGAATGCATAATCAGATAGTTCATTGATTCAGGCGCAAATTTGCGGAAATCCATTATAAAATACAATAGACGTAAGTAGATATATTTAGTAACCTATTCCGCTTAACTATTCTTCAAGGGTCATAAAATACCTTTAAAAAAAATCGACACGTGTTTCACCTCGCAACGAGGGATCCTCAGGATGACAATTAACCAGTCGCAAACCAGAACACGACGTGTTGCCACACCGAGCACTGGACGTAGAGAGTGGCAACACGTCGTGTTCTGGTAAGAACCGTTAAGCGGAATAGGTTACTAAATATATCTACGACTATTGTATTTTTTAATGCATAATCAGCCTACAAGGTTGCTACAGCTGGGATACAGACACACCTCCTCCCTATGAGATGGAGTAGGCCATAGTCCACCTCGCGGGCACAGTGTAGGTGGATGTCACATGCCTTCGATTTTTTATGGTTCTAGCACAGGCCGGTTTCTTCACAATATTTTCGTTCAACGTTTTGATAGCATTGTTGTTTAAATAAATTTACACAAAGTAAAGTCTGCTTGGGTTCAAACCTATGACCTACAACTACGATACATAAATCGCGGCCGTTACTCCTGAGCCCATTGCACCAAATAATGCAATTCCTACAAATGTACACACGGCTACACATCAAGCTATACATTTCCAGTATAAGCTGACCTCGCATTGTACGGAAATCCTATACAATGATCATCATAAACTGGAAATGTATAGTTTGATGTGTAGTGGTGTGTACATACTTATATACTTTGAAAATTATAAAGCTAACTAGCAGGTAGGTTTATAAATGAATAATTAAAGTAAATAAGTATGTACTTAGGTTATAAATAAATTTTACGTTGGTACCTAACGGTATGTCATTTGCGAGTATGACATAATTTTACGAGAATAATGGATACGGGGAATTAATATTGCTCGAAATAGTGATCGTTACGTCAGTTCAGTAATAAATATTAATTTTATGGAATTATGTCACTTTAAGGGCTTCTGCACACGACTAGGTAAGAGGTACAGTCACGAACAAAAATATGTATACACTTAGCAAAATTCAATAACCATTTTTTCCTGGAATAACGATTGGAACTTTGAGATGATACCTATTTCATAATAATATGAGTTCCAAAATACTATGTTCGTCATAACATAAAATTACAATCAATACAGTAGGAGAAAATCACTTTTAAAAGTTGCTAAGTATATACATATTGGTGCTCGTGACTGTAACACACACATAATTGGGTCGGTATGATTGATATCCGGGCGCAGGCCGGGCGTCAGACCTGCCAGGGTTGCGGGTTAGTCCGAAAGGGATACCGGGACCTTGGCAACAGGCAACTGAAGGAACACGGGTGAGTTTTAGTCAGTAAAAGTCTGACACGCCATTCCGCTCGGCCCAGAGCGGGAGAAGTCATTGGATAATTCTGTGGCCCTAGTGAAAAGGGATCTAAGTCCAAAAATGCAACTTTACAGGAGACGCCAAAAACACTCCGCGCGCTTCAAATTGCGTGTTTGACCTCGTGTGACATTTAAACCGCTACCAATTGAAATACATGTGAAGTTTTTTATAGGTAAACAATTTATGCTCTTTATTATTATTGAGTTATTTTTATTTAATGTTATTAGTTTTTAAGATAATGACTTATACTAACCACAAAATGAATTCATTTAGGGTATAATATAAGTTATACCCCTTCTTCCATAATGTTAAATGTTAATTCATACAAGTGAAAATGAATACGCATTTGGAATGATTATGTTCATACTAATCTCAACAGAGTTACTTTGATTTTTTCCCTTTATTTTAGTGAAAACGGATTTATGTCTAATAATATCACATTACTCACTAAACCATTTTTAAGAACCAGGTCTTGTTGTATTGATAAACACGAACCAAATAAAAACGTGGGTAATTCATGTTAATTTAGATTAAAAAACACAAAATATATTTGAAAAAATCCGTTTAAAAGAATACAAAAGTACTTGAAACCGACTTTTGTAGTTTTTTTTGGTGTCAGTTGGACCCTTTTACACAAGGTAACTTCTTTATTTTTAGAGATAGCTTAGATCCGTTTACACCAAACGATAGAGCATTTTTCTCTGATCACTTCTGTATACTTAACTCATTTTCCACAAAATCGGACTTATACCCCTTTTCACTAGGGCCACAGAATGTACCAACATAAAAAAAAAAAATGCCGGGCGTCAGACGAATATAATATTATGGTCGTTCGTCTATCATGCTGAACCTGAAAAAGTGTGTAGCACTTCTAACTAATTTCCTTAGGCGTGTCCATAAACTCTCTATTACCTACTTATGAGATCGCAATTATTTTTTTCCTTTTGCTCCTAATTTGCAATACAATGATGTTATATTATCACTTATGCGTAAAGTAACACCAATCAGTGTTTCGTGTCGCACCAATCAATTTTGGCATTCCTTGGAGTTAGAGTCGACCTCGTAAATGCTTTACCACCCTAAAGTTAAATGTACCTACGTCATAAAAAATCCAGTTCTTTTTGCTATAAGACCAATATGTGACAGTTTCAACCGTTTTAACGTTAGTTAAGGTTCAATTCGACTGGATCTCAGTATCTCCTTTTTACTACCGGACTACCAGACGTTCTGCAGGGTACCATCCGCACTTGGTTGATATCCCGACCAATCGTACTGAGTGCTTCTCATCCACATTTATTATGTGCTTGGCCAAAATATGGAACACCTCATAACTCTATCTCACTCATTCTATCGTAGACTGCATCAATCGCTTTCCATCAGACGAGATCGAGGTCAAGAGCAGGCCCAATTCGCAATCAAAAAAAATATTTAAAAAAATCAGGAAGATTTTATCAAATGTGATAAAGCAATTTCGAGGTCGACTATACCTGTCCGAATATCAACCAATATTGCAGTTATGTGAGAAATTACTGCGAATTCTTAGTCACGGTTAATAATACAGTGAATGACAATTATGTTTGTCCATCTCTGTGCGCATGATCCGAGGAGTTACATTCGCGAACCGTGTAAATGCGAAATTACCGGTCGAGGCATTATCACGTAAATGTTTGAAGCAACCAGTTGTTTTAAACAAAGTTGCTGATTATCTTGGGACGGCTGGGACGTTTTTATGTGTGAAGTAGGTAACCATAAGTAGGTTTTGCTGGTCGATGAGCTTTGAATGCTATGTTAGTTATAGTTACGGCAAGTAGGAGTGCCGTACTACTTTAGACTAGAGAGCTGCTAGAAAATATCCAAAAATCTTCTCGTGTTCCTGACCACAGTCTTTTTACTTTTATGATATATATCTGTTTAAATCTTGCCCTTGCGACAGTTTAGGCTAGTTTCTTTGTTTTAGCAGACCATCAGAACACTAATAGGGATGTAGGGTTAGGGCAGGGTAGGGTGTAGGGTTGTGCAATAAAGAAAATGGCAATAGTTGCATTGTACCACTGATTTCAACCTTATTGGTAGCTATATTTCTTAGCCGTTTGGGGTTGAAACACTAGAGCCGTGGGGTCCGAGTGCTGATCGAGTATTTCGGGACATCGCCCAGCGGTTGATCGACTCTTCATGTGACCAGAGGGCTGGCCAATTTCTAGGTCAAAGAATCAGTTGCCAGCCCTTTGGGCACTTTTCCCACTGACAGCGATGCGGAAGAATTTTTTGGTGCCCTATGAGCTCTTCTTTTATATTTTATTTTTTCCCTTTGTACATAATGTTAGTGTTAGATTGTATATTTTATTTTAAATTGTAAATATTAGCTAAACAACTAACCCACCAACTGTCGCTCAGCATTCGTCTAACGATCGCCATTGCAAGTTATACACTACGTTCACACTGAGCTTCCTTCATCTCTAGCCAGTCAGTGCTCCAGTAGATTATTCGTGACGAATTCCTAACCGATGGTTAAATAACTGTTATTCACAAGGTCAACCATACCCTTAGGTGAGATCATGAATCATGAGTTACGTAGTTGTTGATTGATGGTTATCGGAATCTGGGTTACTGGTTAACGGAATGTGTTCAAAAGCTCAAATTTTCTTAGAAAGACTTTTGAGTTAAAAAACCTCTCGCAAACTTGAAGAAGAAGGCAGTGAGATATTTAAGTAACGCAGCGGCCTTAGAATGCTTCCCTGAGGAACCCTAAAGCAATTGAAAGCTTTCCTTAGCATAAAATAAACAAAAAACGATGGTTGTTAAAATTTTAAATTGCTAAAATCAATTTAACAAAAAAAAAAAAATGTTTTCTATTTGCATAATGGTAAAATATGGTGGTACCTAAATAATAATAGCTAAGTAAATTAATAATTACATCTATGTGCACACACTATATTTGTGAATAAATCATTTGGCTATGTTTGCTTGCTACCGGCTAGGAAATAACACAACTAATGCCATCTAGCGAGAAGTTGTTACCTACCTTCACGAACAGAACATTGTTTTTTGGCGATTGGATACTAAACGATTATTAGAAGTCTTTGGCAAAATGTGTTTTTGGAAATAATATACACATACGGAACTAAATTCCGTCGCAATAAGCCTAAGGCTTTTTCTTGAAAACCAACTGAACGCCTGAACTGTATTAATACAAAACTGTATTAATTTAGCGCATTGTCACATTTTTATAATCTTGCCAAAGCATAAATGGTAGGCGTTAGAACAATATCAATACAAATCGTCCAAAAGCCCACTATAGAAAAACACAACTATTTCTTTATGCGCTCGTAGTAATAAAGATTTTTGTGTTATTCAATTATTTTATAAGGGCTCGTGCTAAATCCATAAAGGAGCTTACATACTGCCATAGATTTTGAATGGACAGCATAGAGAAAAATCAAAGACAATACTATTTACAAAGAGTTTTATTACAAAATAATAACATTAACGACTACCGAACACAGGTACTGGCCATTTCGTCCAATCGCTGAGAGACTAAATGCTAACTTATTCTTATTTTGTGCCTGACTGTATTATGGCGTGTACAGTCAACGACTTAGTCGTTACTCTAATTTTTAGTTTTAGTTTGTTAGTAAGTTTTTTTTGTTTTTTAGTAGCCCGCGTCGGCGTCGTAACTGCTTTTTCTGCTGTCGTATGCGCCTGTAAACAAATTGATTTATACTGGAATTATGGAGCCAAAAATAAGTTTTGCATACATGCTTAAAAACTATTCTATAATCAATTTCCAATCAATTTGTATAAGAACATTACTGTAAGACATTATCGAGTCTCTCAAACACATTACATCACCACACGCGACAGTTGAGCATAGAGTCCTGATTTCAATCTCTAGATTCGACTGACTTAGAGATTGAAAGCAGGCCTTTATAGGGGACCACCTTTAGGCTTATATCAAAGAATATCTTAGTAGCACCGTGAATTCTAGACTTGTGCTTGGGTGATGACAAAAGACTTGTATTACATGGGACTTCAAAATTAACTGGCGAAATGTGTGTGTCCTATTCTCATTTCAGCCGAAAACCGGTTGTCCTATACGTAGGTTTATTATAAATGTTACCTTGTAATGTACCTGTATGACACCCAGATTTAGCACACAGTCAGTCATGTTATGTCTGGTCCGGTTGAAAACCAGCGTCAGGCACTAGTTATCTGGCATTTTTGCTGAACTGGGCCTTTTTGGCGCAGCCGTGAGGCACATTCCCTTGCAATAATGTCCTACATCGTATCGTTTACACTCTTTATTTTTTTTGTTATCTGATGTATATTGTGTGCCTGTTAGTCTTTGCTGAATGAATGTATTTTCTTTCTTTCTTTCTTTCTATGTTAATATTTTCAATACGTACCTTGAGACCTACTCGTATCCGTGAGCTGCAAACTCTTCAGAATCGCTTCGGGGATGGGAGGGGGGGTGGGCAGATGAGCTCCCTCAGCGCGGAAGCCGTTCTCGTCAGCTATGTAGGTGACGGTGTAAGTCTGACCATCGTCACCGATGTAGGAGTAGGAGCCTGAGACTGAGAGGGAACCTTCTTCGGGTTTTGCGCCGGGGATCACGCGGCCTGGGATTTGAAAAATAAATGTTAAAAAATGTTCTAAAAAGAAGAAAAAATGCGAACCTGCCAGGTTTGAATACGAAAATGATAAAGGGTTACAACAAACTATAACTTTTGGGTTGTGAAATAAATAAAACATTTTAAATACTGAAAGAAGGTAAAATAATGATGATAAGGTAAAGGAACTGCTTTTTTAGAATTGTAACCATGAAAAACAAAAAGTTCTTGTAATTGTATGTTTATTTTTGTATGGTACCTATCCATGATTGAATCCATGAATGACTAACTAGTAACGTGCACGTCTTTTTTTACATTTTTCTCACATGTATAATTTCAACATTAAATGATGTAACCAATCTATTATTGTAACAATATTTTGATTCAAAAGAGTGTCCGTGGAGTTTCTTGCCCATTCTTCTTCCATAGAAACCTACTACGCTTTGGAATGGGCAACTAGCTTTATCTTTTTGACTGACCGACCCCTTGACAATTCAAAGGATCTGTAATTGGTTTATTTGAAATAAATGCTTTGAGTTTGAGTTTTAAAAACGCTTTCCAATATTTGCTTGAATCCAATTTTAGATTTAGGTATTAATTTATATTTTAGGTAATTGCTCTTTCTCTAATACACACTAAAATACATAAATTACATTATTAAGATCTAGACGCCGTCTTCTGTTAAGTTGTAATAAGCCCGATCAGATCATAATGTAATGAAATTGAAAAATGTAATGATTTGTTGTAAAAACAAGTCATTTATTTACACAAACTCATGATGAAACAATACATACATCTTCAAGATTCAGTTACTAACGATCATTAACATTTAGCATGCAAGTATGATATAACATTCATTGCATACGCTAGTTACTTCAAATGTTATCGGTAAAGTAATAGCTTTGTACAACTAAAGTTTAGTATTTTCAATGTTTGGAGCACGAGTGTAGTTTAGGATTTTATTTGGTGCGACTAATTTTGAAGGTATTAAACCTTAAAGGGCAGTAAGACCTTAACCTGAATAATTGTTTGGTGAAAACAAAAACAAAAATATTGTAGTGCTTACAGATACAAAGACTGAAGCTGAAGACTGAAAAAGTCGTTGTTCAAACCAATTTTAATAGATAACGAAATGTGAATTTTCGATAGTATTCAAAAACTTATAAGATTGAACATTTTGATATAACTGAAAGTCAATGTATGGATTCTCTCAAAAATTTGTTAATCCTCAAGGAAACAGTCCCAAACAATCTATATAATATCATCTGCCTTACCTTTTCCCAACTATTTTGAGGTCGGCTTCCAGTCAAACCGGATGCAGCTGAATACCAATACTTTACATGGAGCGACTGCCTATCTGTCCTCCACAACCAGTTACTGGGTAAAACGATACCCCTTGGTAAGACTGGTTGTCAGACTTTCGGGCTTCTGACGACCCCTAACAACTGTCAAAGATCTACAAATGACAGCGGGACCAACGGCTTAATGTGCTTTCCGAGGCACGGAGGGGTCTTGGTGTGTAAAGATGGTCATCCACGGACCAACCGCGGCACGCATACCTTACCCTGATCGATCGATCCGAGTGGTTGTTATTAAGCCACAAGCCCAAACAATCTACATAATAGGTATATTATTTAATAATTGATAATTTTATTTTAAATAAAATCTGTCAACACCCACCTTGCTGTTGGGCCTTAGTTCCATCACTAGTCTCATAAGCATAGTGGTATCCCTCCTCATTGATCTCATTCTCATACTTTAATATTTCGGCCTGACTGCCCGCAGACTGCCTTCCCTGACCTCCAGCATTGTAAGCTGCATAGTCTTGCCCTCCTAAAGGTGCTTGCAGTCCAGCGTTGGCGCCACTTGAGGATCTGGCGTTGGGAGGAAGGTAGATGGAGTTGTCCAGGCGAGCGGATGACGCTGCCGATACCAGGGCTAATATGACGAACTGGAATTGAGAATTGGGGAGAATTGAGTATTAGGATCATTATTTCGAAGGTGTGTTGTAGAGTTTCAGTTGAGTATTTCAATGAGTGCATTATACGAGTCTCTTCAAGTGACGATTCCTAAGTTTAAGACACTGAGTCTGCTTTCAAGAATGATATTCTAATGGAGGACATAGAGCGTAGTAAAGTTATCAGTGATTATTTAATTGAAATTCGTGCGATATACCTGTGGCAACATTATCAGAAAAAGTGCAAAAAATAATCGTGCAATGGTACTATTAACAAATGATTTCAAATATTTTTCATCTCATCCATAATATATTGATGCAGAACCCTTCACAACTAAACTTATTTGAATTTTACACATCGATTCTTCTAAGTATATTTTAGGTAGTATATTTTTTAATAATGTATCGAGACTAATATGACTAATTGTGTTTTAACTTCTGATATATATTTTATTATTATATGCCTCAACGGCGGGACATAGCTGAACTTATTTTAATTATTTAAGACCTGTATTTATGATGTATACCTATACTTAGTCCACAATAAAGATGATTTGATTTGATTTGATTTGATTTAGGATCCATAAACAAAAGTTGTTGTTTCTGATTCCAAATGAACCCATAAAGCCCAAAGTAACAAAATTTTACGGCAATCTTAAATGAGTGCAGCTGATTGAGGTGAAGGTAACACGGCGATGGGAAAGGCTAAGGTTCTAAATGTGACCCCATAGAACTCCGGTCACGATCACAACAATATGGAAGCCTTCTAAGGACGTATTGGGAAAGTTGGTTGACTTTTTGGGAAGGTATTTCCCAGGATAGAGTAGTATAGAATATCGAAAGTATTTTTAGGCTTCTGCTATCGAGACACAATTCATTAATTGGATAGTGTTGTATAAAATATCGACGGCGAAATATTTTTTTTAAACCTAATTGACTCAAGAGTCGACTGATAAGAAACAATTTTATTAATTCATTATCTATTGCTTGTAAGATTCCTAGCAGTCTTGTGCCAAAACGTCCAGTAAAAGAATTTTGTTTAAAAAAGATACGACTAAAAAATCGATAGATCTTGAGTCCATACTCTTAAGAGATTATGGAGGATTGAACTATCCTTAGTCTAGATTTTATAATTCTATGTTGGTTCAAGAGAATATAAATTATTAACTTTAAGAAATGTGTGAACTCATTAATAGATCCTGGAAAACCTTATAAGGTCATCCCAACCCACCTAGTACATTTACTTTAAAGTTCTAATATTGTGTAACTATGTAGGTACTAGCATCTTGCAGGGAAAGGGTTTAGTACAGCCAGCAAAGAGCCAGCATAATAAAGTAGACATTAAACAGTTTAGAACTCTGACCCAGATAACTTTGCAAACTAATCAGCCAACACGACGAATATATTACTAATACTGGCAAATACCCAATTAAAATTGTAGGTAGACGTATATCAAAAATTATTACTGGAAAGGCATGTTTCTAATAACATTACTCAATCTCATGTTCATGAGCACTGAATGTGGTTGAACTAGAGTCCGGCCGTCGAGAGAATGCTTTCCTGACACGTGTCAGTTGGATACTTTATTA
The DNA here is from genome assembly GCA_947363905.1 of Lithophane semibrunnea. Taxonomy (NCBI): domain Eukaryota; kingdom Metazoa; phylum Arthropoda; class Insecta; order Lepidoptera; family Noctuidae; genus Lithophane; species Lithophane semibrunnea. Next base: position 14,417,986 of record OX376205.1, read on the forward strand.
TAATTATTATGAAATGAAATTGTTTATTTTAGACCAAGCACACAATTGTTGGTACAAGTCCATCTTATGTTAGTAAAATTTAAAATAATTATTATTTTCAAATAATACTGATTTATTTGAAATAAAATGTAATAATTATATAATTAATGTTTAGTGTAGTGTAATGAATTGTAATAATTAGAATCAATTTTATATTAAGTAATTTAATCTTTTGCCCTTACAGGGTGCATGTTGTTCATGGCAACACAAGATGTCACATTTTTTATCTGTGTAAAAATTGCTGTCAAATCGCTCTCTTCCGTTTCCACCCGTTGGCCCGACATGAGGCGTGTAAATTGTAAAAGTGAAGAAATATAATATTGTGTTAACAGCAAGCTGTTTTAATAATAAAATACAGTCCAAGAAGTTAACATTGGTCCTTCGAGCCGGAGCCGAGCTTAATACTGTGTCATGAAATTTTAATTCATGTCTACTACAGTTAAACACTGTTTTACCTGTTAGCAAATGAATAAATCATTTATATTAGTAATAAGGATCAAATTCGCAAAAAACATATTTGTTGGTGTGAAACTGAAAGGTGTCAAGGGACGGCTGGATTGTACCATAAAACATAAATTAGATTGTTAAAGTTATATCTCTCAATTCGAAATTGACAACATTCCTTATTTTCAAGATACCTACTAAATATCTTTAATTAACATACACTAAATTAAATCTAAAAATAAGACATCCGTATTTTTTTATAATTTTGATTGTTTTCAGCCAAAAAACATCTTTAAAATTCGTTCCAGTCTAAACAGACGAAATGCCAAAATTAATGAAACTGTATAATTGGCGTCTGTCTTTCCGATGATTTAAGCCTTATTCCTATGGAGTGAGAGTCTATGTAAATATGTTATCCTTGTAATTATGTAATTTCAGTGTCGTCATCACTCGTTTTTCGGTTTTATTATTTAACTCCAAACAAAATTGTACAAAAAAAAAAATTTGGTTTAATCTAGGCTAGAATAATCAAGAAATTGGATTTTTGTTTTAGCAGATAATTCATCTTGAAATCTTGTCAATTGGATGTAACTTTATGTGTATAAATATACCATGCGGTTGCCATTTGCGATTTTGATTTCAAGCACCATGTTGAAATGAACAAACAAAGGACACTAAACTTGCTTCTATTAACTTCTCAAAATTTTCAAAGACTTTCATGGAATCGTCAAAGAAATCAACCCATATTAACAAGAACATTGTAAGAACAAAATCACAAAGTAAAGTAACAGTTTTTGTTAGATTTGAATTATGTTTCATTATGATTTGCTCCAATAAGAATTTAACCATGAGCTTCAATCACCGAATAACTTAGTCTATGCTACTATTGTTTATCAAAGCATAATCAGCCCATAATGTTCCCACTACGGGACACGTGCCTCCTCTCTGTTAGCGGGAGCGGGTCATAAACTACCACGGGGGCCCAGCGCGGGTTGGTAGATGTCTTCGAATGTTTATATCCAGGACATGCCGGTCCCCTTACGATGGTTTTCTTCACCGTTTTTAGAGCAGTTGTGATGAAATAAATTACTAAAGAGACTAATACTAATTATTACAAATTACTAATTATTAGAGTAAAGTTGAACCCAAGACCTTACAACTCGTAAGTCGCGGCCGTTACTGGGCCACCATTGCTCTAATATCCTAGTTAAATCTCAATTTTTCGATTACTCAATTTTCGGGTGCTACTAGTTTTCCATCTCGCGGCGTTGCCTGCGGTTATTTCACAGATGTCATAACGTTACCACTGACATTACTGTCACACCAGCAATATTGTGGTGGTTGGTGGTACTCACTAGTGCGGTTGTGAAGTTAAAAGCTTTGATGAGGAAGCTTGGGATGTTGTGACATTTTGGGAAAATAGGGTTGTAAAGAATTTGTGGTCTCTGGTTTAGAATTACTCTGTCATTGATTAATGTGGCGAAATAAACATGAGACCAGGGTTTTTAGAAAAAGTAGATAAAAATCTTGAATTTTGCTTTGCAGAAGTTTATGAATAAGCAGAACAATTATTAGCAAAAGCTCTCTATGACTAACACGATAAGAATTTTCATAAACTGGAAATGCCGTCAAACATTACAGAAATATGTTGCGATGAGTGTGAAATCTGTTCTGCGAGTAATGTGCCGCCCTGTCCACTGCTACATAACTTTGGTAATACTTCTGGCTATGACAGAGACGTAGTAGACGTTGGAAGGCCCAACATAAGGTGGACCGTTGACCTGTTGAAGGTGGCGGGAATGCGCTGGATGCGAGAAGCACAGAACCGGTCGAAGTGGCGGTGCTTGGGGGGCCTATGACCAGACGTGGCCAGACGTGTATGGACGTCTTTCGGCTGAAATGATGATGATGATGATGATGAGTGTGAAATTCTCTTCAATAGCCACTGTTTTTAATTAGCAAAAATATATACTGCAAATTGAATTGCAAATAAAGTTTACCTATGAGCGCTCCCATGTTACATTATACATTGTAACATGAGTTTTGATAAAGGCGATAACACAACATTACATGGCATCGAGTTGAATCTTTCGACCCAGAAAGGTCATCAGACCTTTAATATTTACGTAGAGCATGTCAGTCTGTCATTACGTCACATTATTATAACAATGCCAGAGCTTTTAGAAACGAAAAATCATGGAATGTTTGCAGTTTCAGTTCTGGATTTCTTAAATAAACCAAATGACTCAATCAACTGATTTTCCTAGCATTTTCCCAACTAAGTTGGGGTTGGCTTCCAGTCTAACCGAGTGACTGGGTAACACGATACCCCTTGGTAAGTCTGGTTGTCAAACTTTTGGGCTTCTGATTATCCGGAGCGACTGTGAAAGATCTTAATGTGCTTTCCGAGTCACGGAGGGGTTTCGATATGTAATGGATGGTCACCCATCCACAAACCGACCGCGGTAAGCGTAGCTTAACCTTCGATCGATCAGTGTGGGGTGAATGAGTGATTATTATTATTATGAACAGTCTTCAGACTTCATAATTCCGATTTCGATTGGACGTGATTATGCAGTAAGACCAATAATGCAAAATAAGGCCAAACTAAGTATATAATACCAAATACACTAATCATGGCGGAAGGTTGGTTATCAAATTAGAGGTGCACTGAGAAACAAGATAACTTTGAAAACCAATTGTCAATTGTAATTCCTTGGTTACAACATAACAATTGATCTTGACTAAACAGAAATTCAATATTGTATAACTATTAGCATGTTAAAACACCTACTCGCAAAATGGTTATATTCTAGTTCCTCTGATAATTATGTGACATATAAGGGAATAAAGGACTTCAATTAGGGATATCTTTGAATGAGTACGGAACTGGGGACTGCTTATCTTAAAAGTTAGGTTATGTAAGTATTCCCAAATTAAAATTGAGGGTGAAAGTGTACACCTATGTATATTTCAAATTTCAGACTCTTATGCCTGCGATTCGTCCGTGTGTTTCTTGTTTTAACATAAAATATATCCTATGATACTCGGCAACACTGTAGCTTCATCAGTGAAAGAATTTTCAGACTAGGATCAGCAGTTCCGAAGATTACCCCATACATACAAACTCACAAATACCTCTTTTAAATAATAGTATAGAAGGATAGACAAGTATTGAGCTTATTCCACTTTGTTTCTCTTGTTGTGAAGATGATAGATACTGATTACTGATGTTAGTATCGGTAGAAATTACGTACCTATTTGAATTTAAAGCAAAAAGAAAAATGGGACATTCTAAGTACCTATGACATAAATAAAGTTATAATATGCAGACTATTGCAAAAGATGCCAAACAGAGCGGTAAGTTGTAATAATAACAATTTTACTGGCGCAGTCGTGTAAAAAATACCAGACAATTCCTTCTCAGTATAAACTTTGAATAGATGACAACAATACGTATCATAAAGGAGAATTGGAAACGATTTGATTTGGTTTGAGGAAAACGTTGAAGGAATGCTATTATAGAAGTAGTTATAACTGAGCTGGTGCTTAAATTGCAGATAATGTTTTTTTTGGATTTAATCCCCGAAATATTTAAATAGTAAATTGAAACAATTAGGTTGATAATTATGATAATGCCGAAAATGGAAGAATAATAAAATTGTTAGATCGAATTTTGTGACGCGACTTTGGATGCGTTTCATCCAGCAGAAAGCTGCGCTGGACATGGCTTATTGATTTCAGTTAAGGACTCCTGAATAACAGGTTTAGGGGACAATATTTTGCTCAAAAGTTCATTTACTTAAAGATGGATGACAAAGCCGAGATTAAAAAGCCGATTATTTGACGAACGGACCCCGAATCCCACAAAAGACTCCCGTCCTTCAACCAAAAATTGGACCAAAAAATACTAAAAATACTTCGCACATTCCCATTGCACAAATCATCCGAAAACCACGAATTTCAAAATCACTGATAACGATTTCTTAACACTCACTCGACGACACTTGTATTAGAAAGGTTTGCACTATTACGATTGCTTAAAACATATACAAAATATTTGCACAAATACTAACGAATTTCATTGCTGTGTGTGTTCTAAGGAAGATGCCAGTGAAATGTGACTGCAAAGTGAATCTGCCGCATTTTATACTTGAGCTTACTATGCTTAATATTTTGAGTGATATACATTCAGTCTTACGTTCGCAGATCAACTCTTAAAACTGCTACTCTCATTCAATTTTTAACTTTAAGTGGCTCTCGTAAAGGTCGATTTTCTGTGGTCTGTTTTCGAGTTTATGTACCATCCGCAAGGACCAGTAAATTATTTATTGTATTAATAGAATCACTTACATGTATGTATAAGACTTTAAAAATGACCTTGACGTTGTCTATTTTTTGACAAATGGAGATGTAATTTTCAAATGTAAACGAGTCTCCTTATACGTATTTGAACTGTCTAGATTGTTTTTTAGACATTCTATTTCACCTGTAACTAAACGTTTTAGCTAAACCGTACCTGAGTTAAATAATGAATAGCATTTTGATGTAAATGCTGTCATTATGTTTTTGTAAAGGTAAAGGTTATCTGCTGGATAATTTATTGGCAATACATAAACACTATAATAATGTAACTTACATTGTTATCAAGAAAAAACGTAATTGCGAGGAAGCATTTGAAAATAATAGCATTGGTGAAGCTTTTAGAAAAGATTCGTAGATCATAATACTTATACAAATAATGGGCTGTGTTCATGAACTTCATCTGCAAAAAGAGTCTTCGATATTTCCTATACATGTATGTACCTACCCAGTAGTATGGTTCTATTCATCTGCATCTATTTGTTAATGTTTTATTGATTTCATCTTCTTAATCATTTGGTTTGTCACATTTTATTATTACCTATTAACTTCAGTAAATTCGGTCACTCATTTTCCCTATTTCGGAAACCCAGAAAAGGAGCATATTTATAGCCTTTTTTTCAGTTTTTAGTTGCAGTTTTTAGTATTTGTGTGCCCTTTGACAAAGGCTTCCTCGAACCCCTTCCAATTCTCCCCGTTCCTTGCCTGTCCAGTCCATATCTTTCCAGCCGTCATCACCAATTCTTTCTACCATCTTTTCCAGGGTAAATATTACAATACCTAAGTTCAAGTAGGGAAGAACCGTCGCAACCTATTTTTTTACCTGATATAAAGGCTATCCACTAAAATCAAAATCAAAATATTTTATTTCACATAAGCCTACATGGGCACTTATGAAACGTCAGAACTTCAGAAGCTAGGTGCACGGTTCCAATTGGTCGTTTCTTATGAAGAAGAGCCGGCAAGAAACTCTTATAAATAATTGAAATAAATACTTAAAAATAATTGGCTGTTACAATATTTTCGAATTACAGTGTTATTAGGTATGCGAGGACAGTTTACTAAACTGTAAAAACTGTAAACGTGTCATTGATCTAACCAGGATTTAAACTCCAAATTTAATGACAGTGATTCCGTATTCAAGTTCTCATGCATTAGGTCTCACAAATGTCGCCTAATAGAAATAGGGCTTCTAAATAGCGTTCGCTAACATTTAACTCGATAGGTACTTAGTACCTAAGTACTTGTGTATGTACATTTATTTGGGTAATAGATGTTTGTGTTAAGGATACGGATTTCTATAGTATTTAAGGCTATGATGAGTACTTTGCTTGGTTAGATATTTAATGGATATCAAAAATTTTAAGGTTTTTGATTTCAATTCCCACAAGGGATTAATATTGTGTTTTAATTTTATTTCCAGAATATTTTATTTTATTTTTAATGTGTATGGCTTTTGCTGAGGAACAGGCTCTTTTAAAAGTTTTTTAACAAATTCTTTATAAGTTTCGTCATGGATATAAATTGTTTTTTCATGATACGATTCATATAACCTCTGTCTACTTTTGTAAATACCTGGTGCTACCCAATCACTAAATATAACGCGATCACAAACAGGCAATATTTTTTTGAGGTGAAAACCTTTCTAAACCCATACAAAACTCTTATAGAACGCTGTTATAGGTGTGTAATTTGTGTACATAAATTCATGAATAAGAACAACTTTATATGTGGGATGAACTCGAAAGCTGCACTGTAAAAGATTGTCCAGGCATTTTGTTTGTACTTTTTTATTCTCCTTAGAAATGCTTTGTAACTTTAGGTTATGGAGCCACTTCAGATATGTTGGCTAAGAGTATCCATTTTGGGAAGACCTATGGACAGCTTATGCAATAGAATTCTAACAAAGATGATAGGTACGAGATATCGTGAAGATTTAAAAAACGACAGAATGATTTCTGTTCGCACATTTGAACATCGATAACGATAGAAATCTATTTGAAGATACGTTCGTTTTTTTGCAATTTTGATCACGATTTCTCTGGCATTAAAATTGAAAAATTTACTATCACCAAAAATGCTTTTAATTACATGATATCAAGAGGTTTGTCCGTTTACGCACGAAATTGAAAAACGCAGTAGCGTCCGGAGTCTAGATTTGTGCCCGGCTGATGGTAATAGTCTCGCCTCCTATAACATGGGACTCAAGCCTATAGCATGGGACTCGCCTCTGCCTAGTCCATCGGGGCGGGGAATACAGCCGTGATTTTATGTTGTTTTTTTTTCTGAATCTCACTCGTTCGTAGTTTCCGAGTCTAATTCTCGTGAAGGATGACACAATACGAACATAACATAACATGCATTGATTTTACACTGTATGAAAAGTGTCCTGTAGGCATAGCACGAACTGTAACTAAATCCGAAGAAAAACTCTAAAACACAAAAAAAAAGGGAAAGTCAATTAAATATTCCTGTTCTTAGCAGTGAGTACTAAAAGATTAAAATAGCTGGAGTATGATAAAATAACTCATAAGCTTTTAGAAATAATAAACAGAATCGTGCTTAGGGGAGCCCTATGTCCAGCAGTAGACGTCTGTCGGCTGAAATAATGATGATGATGAAACAGAATCCAAATCGAGCCAATAACATCGGAGATATGGCAAAAAAAGTAAAGCAACGTCACAGACGCACAACCAAAAAAAAAAAGAATAACATGAAAAATATAAATATAAGAATAAATATTAAAGATAGATATTTTTCGTGCATATTCAAAAAACAACAGGCGGTTACATGCCCATTGTATAAAACCTTTTTAGAGGACCCCAAAATAAGAATTTTTAGAGGTTCAAAAAGAGGCGTAGTCATTATTTTAGAGTGTTCAATAATATTTTAATGAAAGCAAAATAATTATTTGACGTTCGAATAAATACATCTCACAAACTTTTATTTAACCTTCAACTTGACCTTCTTAATATATTTCTTAGACCAATATTTAATTTAATGGACTAATAACCACATTTACTGCTTATTATCATAAATCATTTTACAACTTAAGATTTAAATTTTTAAATTAAATAAGGTACTGGTTTAGTAGCTGTTATATCACGAGTTAATAAATATCAAAGACGTAAAAATCCAATCCTTATTAATCTAGTTATCAATGTACTATCTAGTCTACAACTGGTCTGCCTTCCAAGTAAGAATAATCAGTCATTTTCTGGGCATGTTCGTTCCATCGAAGACCTTATCCATCGTTTTCCGTGAAGATCAAAAGCTGACCCAAAAAAAACTGCCTAGCCTTTTCCCAACTGTTGGGGTTGGCTTCCAGTCTAACCGGATGCGGTTGAATACCAGTATTTTACATGGAGCGACTGCCTATCTGAACTTCGCATCCAGTAACTGGGAAAAACGATACCCCTAGGTAAGACTTGGTAAAAGCTGACCGATAATTAAAGGAATAAAACAATAGATTACTTGGGAAGAAAAACTTGTGTGGTCGGGGGACCCCGTCAGAAACGAAGATCCTTCTCATGTATGATTTAAAACAAAAACAAAATTTTCGCAGCCGCCATCTTGCACTTATAGAATCATTATCGACTTTAGCACCTTTAGCACCTTCAAAAACTATGAAAACGACACACAGGAGGAAAAATTTGAAAATTTTCGCAGCTGCCCTGTTGGATTTCCGTTGGACTTCATTATCGGCTTTAACATCCTCGAAAACCATGAAAACGACGCCCATCATACACGTATCGCCCGTCACCACTCTTGTTATCGCCGACCACAGACAATCTCTCAAATCGATTCGTTCTCTAATAAAAAACTCAATTACCTACTCCAATATATGGTGAACTTGACATTTTGATACAAATATTTATGCATCAATTTATATTTATTACTAGGCTTCCGTTAGCTTCAATATTTGTTTTTTATTTGATTATCAATGTAATTGATGTTATTACCTGTAACATTTAGATCATAATATAGTTTTAGTGCTCAGAGCAGCTTACAGTTTTGTTTGTAAAAAAATTGTAGATGGTATTTTTACAAAGCAACGTTGTCAACTTTAGAGCTATACAGGGCATATCCGTAGGACGCCCTGTATACGACAAAGTAAAAAAAAGGAACTCTGACATATATTTTTTAGTTTATCGCTGGGCTTTCTGTCATCTGGGTTCGATTCCCAAGATGGGTTCTCTTCTTCTTCTTCTTTTAGTGTGCTTAGTTACTCACTTAGTGTCAGAGTTTTAAAGTAGCCCAAGGGCCTCTGACTTGGCTTCACATGCCGTCGAGAAATATCTCATGGTTGATGGGTTCTCGAAAAAGAGTCTTGACAAACTGACTGACAGACAGACAGACGGGCAACGAAGTGATTCTATAAGGGTTCCGTTTTTCTTTTTGGGGTACAGAATCGTAAAAACCATGGTACTTGCTGTACCTAAGTACTGTACACTTTTATAGGCACTTGAAGATTTAACACTATTAACATTTCAATCAATCCAAGCAATTCGAAACTGTAGTTACTTAGAACGAAAATCGAAACATTTTAACACGCTGTGTTGCTAGGGAGTTTATTGCGCCACTTTTCCCCAGCTAAAGCATAGGAAGTGGTGAAGGGCGGCCGTTTTGGGGGACTGTCTTAGGTAATTATGACGTTCAAAGATGTGATTTCCAGTCTAATTATTAACATAAAAGTCTGTTCCTAATCTCGTCGACTAAATTGACATTTCCAGTGTTACCTGTTTTTGGCAGTTTTTAAATAGTGATTTACCACAATCGGACTTTTTCGATAACAATTTCTCGCATAAAATCGTAAAATTTGTAAAGCGTAAAGTGACACCTTGTGGGTTCTGTATTTATAAAAAAATGACAGACTTTAATGACTTTTGATTTGATTTGTTTGCCCCTAAAATTTTAATTTTCGTTTAGCCTACATATCGCACCCCTAGATGAACACTCCGGCAACTCAAAAAACCTCAGTTTTCAGAAATGACGAAAAACTGTTTTTGGAATGTATAGGAAAGTTAACAAAGATTTAATGAGACATTCATAAAGGTAACGTTTTCTAAAGCTTATAAGTTATATTGATGTATTCGATATTCGGTATTCGAGTCAGGTATTCGATAAAGCCACTAACTCGAAACTCGTACTTTTTGAGTTAGTGGAGTTTTTATCTAGGGGTGCGATATGGTGGCACGTTCAGACACATATACTCACATTGACATTATTATCAATAAGGATATTCATACTCCGGCATTTCAATTAGCAAATATTTATGTGTAATTCATTAGTATTGATTGCAAGGTTAACAAGTGAACTGTAAAAGTTTGTTTTTGATAAAGGAGTATATTATGACCCGTCATCAATCTACTGTGTAGGTATTTTTCATCAGAAATGTTAATAGTATGACATCACACTAATATAATCCGCGGTCTGAAATAGAATTGATTGCTAGTCTTGATACATGATTTTAAAATGCATGTAATGAAGGACAACCATAATTATTATTAAAGAAAATTGTAGAATTAATTAACTTATAACATGGTTTGGTCATCATTTCATCAAACATGAGTCTGTGAGAATAAATTCAAACTTTAAAGCATATTGTAGTATGTTAATTAGACACGAATATGGAATTGTTAAAGTTACTTATTCACTAGTTACTTACTATTATAAAGATGACCTACTTAGTTAACGAATAGTTACCTACAGTCCTAAAATAAAAATAGTTTTGTATTTGTATTTTACGGCAGTATTTTGCCCACGGGCAATATTTTGACGCGGCGATTTTTTTTTATCGCGCACTGTATTTTCAACGCACTGCTTAGCGCCGAGAGCCGAAAGTCCAATAGTGTATTTTCGACGCGCTGGGATGTACTTATTCTGTTGGATCAATACAGAAAGTTGAAACTTCAGTGCACTATAAAAAATCGTCGCGTTAAAAAATCGCCCGTCCGATTTAATTTGTGAACGAATTTTGGCAGTGTAGCGGAAAATTAATATATTTTGCCAGTATACCAACTAGCTTTGTTTGACTGTACTATGAACCAAAGTTATAAACAGACGCGACGCGACTCTAGTAGAACAATTTCTATGAAAACTTCACGGAAATTGTTCTACCAGAATCGCGTCAGACTGTTGCGTCGCGCCTGTCTGCGGGAGCCTTTACTCGTTTTTTAATGAGACGGATAAGGGTTTCCTTAAAAATAAAAGATCAAGGGTAATGGTCAGACCTTTTGTACAAAGATTTCGGAAGCCTTAGCCCAGTAGTGGTCATTTAAAAGTGCTTACATCAAATTCCGATGATCTATGATCTATCATGAATACAATAATTCATCATGATCTACTTATTTGCTAACAAGTACCTTATGATAAAACTATCAATCATTACAATAAATGTTTGATTACGTGACGTAAGATTTCATATTGTAACGTTACGAAGTACAGTCTGCAGCGAAAGTGGTTTTTAACTCATCGTAAAAACATCATTTAGTTTGTATCCAAAAAGTACGATAGGTAAGCCAAGAAAGAAGTTTCCTCTTAATTTGATGTGCAAGTATATCTTTCAACACCACTTTATCTTCGTTTGATAACAACTTTATCAAAGTTATTAATTAATCTCATTTTTGGGCACATTTTGACCAAATCCCACAAGCAAAATCGCAGTAAAATTGTAACCTGCCGTCGTGTCAGTGAATATTGATTTTTCTAATGTCCAGTGACTTGTGCTGCCGACTGTAGCCTAGCTGATTACTTATTACCTATGTGCTGATACATCATTGTCTTAAAAAAAGTTTGGTAATGCAAGATTGATTACTTTTATAAGTTCATTAAAGGGATAAGGGCCAAGAGGTCAGGGTGAGTGATGTGATTCGTATGGTCCGAAGTTGTAATCCGTACGAATCTGTATCAAAATATCCCATTTCTTCTTCTTAATTACTTCATAATGCCACAGATATTATAAATGCTAACTATATTAGAGATTAAAACCTCAGTCCTTCTGACAGATTTCTTGAAATCTACAACTCATTATCTACATGTCGAATATTTTCATAGCCACCCACTTAGGTAGATAAAAAATCATATGATATGGGTTTAGAAGTAGATTTTGATTTTAAAACCCTTAGTTCATAAGGGAAATGTTTAAATAATCCTCTAAAATCTTATTGACCAGCTAATTATGAACGCTTTTTTAAACGAATTAACCTCAAAAAACTTTTATGGGCTGCTAATGATGCACACTTTTTTTAATGAATGATCCCCTCTTTTTGTCTTGCTGGCCTTATCTCAAAGTTGCTCACAGAACTAAGCTAGTATACCAAACGGGTAAGGTTGGGTGAGAACTGTGATCAACCGCGTGCGAGCCGAGCGAGCGAAACGAGCGATCGCGTAACAGAACCCGGTAAGCGCTACATTCAAGTTGGTCGCAGTTACTTAGCTATTTAGTATGTTTAGGGCCTCAAAATAAGAATTGTTAGAGGGACACAAAAAGAGGCGCATTCATTATTTAAAGTGTTCAATAATATTTTTAGGAAAGCAGAAAGGAATTATTAAGAAATATTTGAAGTTTGATTAAATACATGCCATTTCCTAAAAACCTTCTCATTTGCACGGTTACGCAGTTAGAAAACGTGTCATGCATAATGGTTCAGTCATCATGAGTATGTAATGTAGAATTTACTCACTTATTTGATTCCTTAATCAAAATTGAGAAATATACAATCACAAAAGCACATACTTTTTATGCGATCTTATTACGTTTTTATGAACCTTGCAACTTTGAACCAATTTGTTATTAAAACAATTATTTTTGAAATTCTCTGAGTCAAACAAATGTTTGGCCATGGACCACATCGAGATTGTAGCATCAATCTTCATTTGTGACTGATGCACGTGTTCTATGATACATGAGAATTATATTATTATGTGTTTTCTTTGTAAATAACGGTGTGTTTTGTTTAATTTAGTTTGTGCTATTTTTGTGAGGTCATCGGAATAGTGGGTGGATGTTTATATTGAGTAAAGACATGCTATGTTTTGGTAAGTGATCTCGTTGAAGTTGCATTTTGGCTAGAGGCAAGCTCTTTATAATGTAGACTGAAGAGCACTTCAATTCTTTACATTATAATATACTTATGCCCATTTTCACCGACACTGGGGCTTAAAACGGTCACTTTAGTAGAATCATATTATAAAATATTATGAATCAAATCGTAAAATGTCACAAACTGACAATTCAAAATTTATGATCTGCGTGTCATTCATATTAAGAAATAATTCATCTGTTTGACAGTTTTCTATGGAGATTCGTAAAGTGGTCCACAAATTATGAATTGCTTTTATGTCTGTGGCGGTATCTACATCGCCACATGCGAACTACGCATCAAAGACCTGACGTCACACAAAAATCCTGACGTCACGAAAATCCTGCATCGCGCAATTAGAGTTTACCGTGCAGTGGACATATACAAAAATCAAACATCAATCATTGGGCAGTTGCCCGCCAGACACGACACCCGTCTGGTCGGAGGATCCTCCCTTTTCTATGGTGGATGTGTGAACTTTACACCCTGTTACTCATACCCCTAAATGTCAAATTAGAGGAATTGCTAATGATAGCTGGGATTCAGGAAATGAACTGCTTTTTAGAAGAATTGCTAATGTGGCCGGTTTAGCCCCCCTGGACATCTAAATGTAATGCCTAACAACCCTCGGCGCTGAGGCAAGCGTTGAAAATCTAACAGTACCCTTTTCTTTACCAAAACTGGGTAGCTGTTGGCCTACATCTAGCCTACAGCTAGCCAGGCGGACTTAGAACAAGCCCTACCACTAACCAAACCGAGCAAAAATTCTTGCTCTACTGGGAATCGAACCCGGGGTTTCAGGGTCTGTGACAGCTGGCCTAATAACTAGACCACAGAGACGGTCAAACTCCTTTTGTTTGTTTAGGCACTACATTATCGTGTTGTCTAATGTTAGTGAAAACGAGCGTTACGACGTTAACAGAGGGCCTAGACAAGTGACAATCACTTCGAAAGCGTTTCGTATTTTTACAACGACTTTCAACATGATTGACATAAGCTTTTCGTTAGCTTAAGTCAGTCCTATAACTACATTTTTGCTTTCTCCATCATCGTTATCGCTAATAGAATGTCACTTTGTCTTGGGCCTCAGAGTAGGATAGTACCCACCATATAGAATGGACAAAACAAATGCAATACAAAAGGGACAGCAGATGCTTTGCTAACTTACGAGACTATTGAAAGTCTCACTTCGCTGTTACTCTACCGGCTTAAAACAGCCACTTTGGCAGAATCACAATAAGAAAATATTATGAATCTTCGTAAAATGTAACAAACTGACAATTCATAATATAATCGGAGAGCGATTCATATTAAGAAATAATTCATCTGACAGTTTTCTATGGAGATTCGTAAAGTGGTCCACACATTATGCTTGGTTTTGTGTCAAATTAGAGGAATTGCTAATTACAGCTGGAAATTCAGGAAATGAATTGCTTTTAGAGGAACTGCTTATGTGGCTGTTTTAGGTCCCCTGGTCGAGATCCATCAACGTTACTAAACTTAGCTCGTGCTTTGACTTAGACATGTTCCCGTCTCTATCTTGCACTTGTAGTTTGACAGCTGTGCGACAGTGACAAGAATAACGGTTACGTGGTAAGTAACGTTTATAGATCTTGGCCTCATACTCTTTTTACGGGAACACTTTTACAAAGAGATATTGTACTACTACTCTTTTCATGATGTAATCTTTCTTAATTAACGAAATCATCAGAGGTCGTACGTAAGGTCACAGGTTCAAATCAAAACATAGTGGCATGTGCTAATTGGCTACTTCACTATACACTAAATTATACGTCTTCTAATAAATCTTAATTGCAATGTTTATGCGCTATAAATATTGGTAGCAAACTACGAATTTCCGTGTGATTATGTTGAAAACTTACGTCTCATTGTATTTACGCCTCTAGCGGTTAAACATTTTGAATTTGAAGCTAGATAATTGGACAGACTCAAAAAAAAAAAATTGAAGAATAGGACTCCGATTTAATAAGTCTCATTATTAAATCGGAGTCCTATTCTTCAATTTTTTTTTTTGAATTTGTGAAATCATCAAATTACCTTCAGTTGCCTGTAAGTTGCCAGAGGCCACGGTATCCCTTTCAGACTTACCCGCGACCCAATACTTGTAGCCCTAACTAATGATTTCAACACTCATCGTTTCGCGTTTGCAGCCTGCTCTGCCCACGCATATAGCAAGCGTGAAGATTATTATGATAATACTACGAAATACCTTAACCAACAATATACCTACTAAATAATAAATCCTATTTATTTAACTTATGTCACCTTTCACATATCACGGCGGTTGCAAATTGGGTACTCGATGCGTCTGTCAAGAATATATTACTCACTGGAATCAATGGTTTAGGAATATTCAATTAGATGTGACATCAATTTTCATACCATGTATTACAGCTAAAGGTCAGGCAAATGCCCAGGAGAGTTGACGATCTACAGAAGATCATAGGGAAGACCTGGTTGAGACTTGAACAGACCAGCAGGCGTAGCATGGCGCTTTCTATCTCTACCAAGAATAGACATAGCTTTTTCTATACAAAGTTCGTTTCTTCATTTTTGGCATCCACCGTAGAAATCTTTCTACAATCTGTAATTTTGTCTTTCATTTGTCTAGGTCTTTGTCTAGGTCTTTTTGTAGGTAGACTATTTCGGATGAAAGTTTTCTATCCTTACTGTCACACTGACAACCGATAAATTCTATGACAAAACAAAGAATTCTGAGTCGAATTATGTAAAAGAGTGAATTTCGTAAAAAGTGCAGTTGACTCTTTCTACTTTGCTGCCGTCGTACTGTCTACAGGAAACGTCATTTTTGTCTACTCTTCCGTCGACAAAACGGTGCTCATGCTACGCCTGCTGGGAAGCATGGCACAAAAGGGAGGAGTCCTGTACTCAGCAGTGAGTGAAACAAGGCTACCAATGATGATGATGATGATAATGATAGCTAGAAGAACATGCTTTAGCTCCCACAGCATGTTGACGACATTGAGTGACTGGTGAAATTGCGGGAAATTCCGAAAGGGATACCGGGGCAAAGGAACACGGGTGGGTTATAGTCAGTAAAAGTCTGACACGCCCTCCTGCTCCGCCCAGAGCGGGAGAAGATATTTGATAATTTCCCAACCAAAAAAAAAGGGCTGCAAGTATTGTTTGCTATCCTAGAGTATGCCAGGTTGACTTAATGTCCTGTATCTAAGTAAATAAAAAATCCGGAGTCACACGTAATCCGTTAGATTTATGCCCTACAACGTGTGAGTCCGGATTTTTAATTTGTCTGTCTGTGATGTCTTGTTTACATCTTTTTAATTGACGTAAGTGGGTTTTTGTTGTATAACTTTTTCTACCGCCATACAGGGCTCAAGAAAAGTAACAACCACTTCTCATAGAAATACATAACTACCTTGATTTGCTTTCCTACGATCAAAAATGTCACCGCACAATCATACATTACAACTTCGGTGGCAAAATGCTCACGTTTTGCAGTTAAACAATTACTGCACACGGTAAACCCTTTTACCAGACATTGTATCATTCAAAACCGAACCATATTTTCCTTAACTTAAAGTCTGAAAGACCTTGTGATTGCGTTCGAAAATTCTATGGGTGATGAGGAGATGGAGGAAAAAGGGAAAATGCATTTTGTTGTTAGTACGTGAAGGTTAGTTTTTGCGTGTGTATTAAGTAGATGAACTTTAGATAGGATATAGAGCACATGCCGTTCTAAGGTTGGTCCGGAACGACACGTCCTATCCGTTGAAAACTTTATTAAACCTTGGAATTAAATGATATTTTGTTAGACTGTGGTATTTGTATGATTTTGCTTGATTATTGAAGGTGCTTCTTGAGAAAGGCATCGTTGAGTGATAAGTATAAGGTCGATGCTACATACCTAAGTACCCACAGACGTTCACCGCCGAAAATGGTCTTCCCAATACCGGCGGCTTCAATGAAACACACCAATAATCGCTACTTTTAGCTGTATTGGTGAGAGGAGTCAGTTTAAAATTAGCCAAAAGTATTTTTGATTTTATGGGTTTGTTGCTTTTTTTCAAAAAGAATGCGTGCGTGTAAAATGTACGTAAATAAAAAATTACAAAGTAATAGTCGTTTGAAATTATGAAACCCTTTATGGATCTCCTGAGAAGGGTTACACCTAAAATAACTTTTGAATGTTTCATCAACTAATTTTAATTTGGTTCCTCATCTTTGACAACCTTGCCCCATTACATGAACAAATCATGGTTACCGTAACTGTCAGTAACCTGTAACCGCTTAACCTATTGCGCCCATGGTAAAAGTAAAAAATTATATGGTATGCACATCAAGTGATATTATTAAAGTTGCCAAATGTTAGTGAGATTAAAAAACCTGTTAATTGTAGGGTATTCACGGTTCAACTTTGAACTTTGGGTCGGTCCAAGTCATAGGCGACGCAGACTTGGACCGACCCAAAGTAGTAATTTAGAAAAAACATAAAAATATATTCAAAAAATACAACCGCCTTCCTAAAACTATTACAAAGTGAAAAATAACTTTAATTTCGGTAGTGTTTGGTTTTTTATTTTCGTTTTTTGCCAAAAATGTAAATACATACAGACGAACGTAGAAGGTCCTCCTTTTTTAATTTCCAAAATCAATCTTGTGATTTTAGATGGCTGACGTAAAGGTAGAAAAGTTGTATCCTGCATTTTTCTGTTGTGTAACATTCTGTAATCCGATTATCAAATCAGTAGTACAGTAAGATTTGTAACCAACTAAAAAAGGAGTTAATAATACAAAAAATAATGGAAAATACGATAAAGATCTGATGAAAAATTCTGTGCACTATCATAACCTGATCAAACTTCTATTATAATTCCTAACTGAACGGAATAAAGAAGATGAATATAATTATAATATTTAATAAACAAATTAAATCAACAATATTCTGAAAATAACTCGGATACAAAATGCAACAAAAAAAAAGTCGAGAGGTTTCGTGGGACACCCGGTTGGAACGAAGTTCCTTTCGCTTTTGCACATTTGGTGAATGAGAGCTAGACCAAAAAAAGTGTAACAATTTGACTGTCATGGCACTTTTTTACACTTTTTCGGTCTAGCTCTCATTTGGTGTGCATTGTGCAAAGTATAACATGCGGTAAGGAACTTTGTCACAAAAAAATAATAACTCACAACTTGGACCACACCTACTCGAATAATATAACATGCTAGTTAATTAGAATCACCTGTTGAATAGTACGCCTCGATCTGTGGCGTGTGGTCATAACAAACTTAGTTCATTCTTTTATTTTCAGTTTTTTTAAGTTATGAATCAATAGTCTTGTTATGTCTAGGCGTGCAGGCAGACATTTTGAATACTTACTGAAAAGTTCATCAGTCAATGCCTTAAGGCTTGATCACTGTCCCGATAAGAGAATTTTGGTTGTGTCAGAATTATACCTATGACGTAAATGAGGATTTAGGTAAAGCACATTTTTAAATATCGATCAAGATAAGATGTTCTTCGATCAGATATCAATCATTAACACGTCAATCTGTTTTGAGGGCTAAAATCTTTAGAAATAGGTCGTTTCTTCCGGAATCTAAGGTGAAGGCCAATATTTAAAGGGTAAATTCCTGTGGTTCTTTATAGGTCATAGACAGGTAGAGTATAATGTATTCAGTTGAACCGGTATAAAAACTATTGCCAGCTTAAACACAGACAGATTAGAATTAATTAATTATTAATAATTATGAATTTATTATTGAAGACAGATTAGTTATCGATCTACCTGTGTACCTAATTATTTCAACACGCAATATTTGAATGCTGGCGCTAATCCTTTGATTACAACCGGCCTGTATGCATAAATGCCTCCGCCATAGATTTCTGCAATATAATGTTTTTGGCCGCTTATTTATCTGTCACCGGATAATCAATACGGTCAGTTTATAACTTTATTAATCTCGAGAGACTGTAAGCTGGTGAAAAATTATGAGCAGATGTTATGAAGATACAGATAAATTATAAACAGCGAATTTTAAGCGCTCTATTGTAAAATAAAATTGACGGTTATTTTAAACTATTAGATTACTCCCGACCTTGAACAGGTCAGCTGTCCATCAAATATAATGTCGATCCTAAATTCTCAAGCTAATTGGTTAAATATTAACAAACTGTAAGTCCACACATAGATGACCCACGTAGTAATATAATCCGTATTAATGTTGTAATACATAAGCAATGTCAATTTATAGAGCTTTAAGTATTTTGGCTTGCGTTATAAGTAGGCACTTGATGACATGGTTTATTTGTATTAGACATATTTTTTGTGAGTAGGCTTAACTTGTGAGATTTTGTAAATGGTGACTTTGAAGTGTAAAAGCTGAGGATAGATACTCACGTTACATTTATGGCAGAAATTAGATAAATGAACCCCTCGTATATTGTGAATTCGAATTTTAAATATAATTATTATTTTCGTAGCACATACATGTGACATACACAATGATGTTATGAAGTATCTTGCTTGTTCTTCTTCATTCTTGACTAGAATCTGGCAAGGTCGTTCAAAAGTGACTATTATTTGCTTCATTAATTTAAATTAATTGTTTGACTGAAAACGTCTGAAAATCCACGTTTTCTGGGTCGGAAAAACCTACCTAACATTGAGTCTTTAGCACCAAAAACGTCATTAAACATTATAAAAACTCATTTGTCTAAAGTCAGATCCTTCTTTTTGCAAGGTATACAGACATTAATTTAAAACTTTAAAATGCACTCTATCATTACATAAATTAACTGTATTTCTCAAACAGTAGTTCAATTTATGTGCTCGTGAAGATGAAGCGATCAAATTATGCGTACTTGAACTATTTAATATAACTATGGCTTAAGTTGTAAAAGTTATGATTTAACTCCTATGAGGTCGATGTTAAGTGTTATCGATTCTATATTGTATGTGCGAACAGAATCAATTATTTTGTTGGTTATACATGGTGTAGAAAAATGAGAGCAAGTGTTTCAGTATGCTTTTGAGTCATTTTTGATCGACAGTCTTTCAAAAGTCATTTAATTCTCTAAAAAACACGTACTTTTTACCTTTTTTATAGAAAATAGTGCTATAGGTAATGTAATGATTAGACAGTTAGCAAGAACGGCTGGATGCTGCCCTAAGTTAAGACGTGTCGCCAATCATCACTCCCATACAAGGTGGTAATTCCTGTATCCGTCAAAGGCCAAGGGTGTGATTCTACCCGTCATACTAAACAAGTTTCGCTATGAAACACATATCCAATCTTAAAAATACTTTCCATACATTAATTGAAATAGTCTCTCTACCATTGTTTGTAGGAAATTGTTTTTTTTTTCATAAATCTGATACGAGTTTCATAGCGAAAGTCGCCAGTGAATTGTATAGTAATCTTTCATTCCTATCATTGTCGTCAACGATAAAGACATTTAATTAAATATGTGCATCAAGATTTGGTAACACGACTTACGCACTTAAATCGCGAGGCTTGCCTACCTACAAGAATTCCGATGACATTTTCCGAACACCTTGTATCACATCGATAAGCTCGGAATGCGGTGCGCAGTCGCAACCGGAGACGTGGCCGTAGATCACGACAGTGGATCACGCGTCGATCTAGATCGCATCGATCTATCGATCATCAACGTCGAATGTTATCATAATCGTCATGATTGGCGCTTGCACAGAAAGTTAATCAACAATTAGGCAATTGGTTGATGAAGTTGTTACTGATGATTTGCGTGTGGATAGTAAGTAATTGTAAGGGATTATGAGGTCGAAGATCATCACGGTTTGATGATGAATTGCTGGTTGCAATTTTATTGTTTTTATACGGCACTTTTCATAATCTTAGGTCTAGAACAATTCTTGTACTAAAAAACGTTCACATTCAAGTTGCAATCTGTCAAAATTGTCAAAAATGTTGGTAAATTGATTGTATTTTTGATAGATTGTGAAGGAGATGCGAATGCGAACGTTTTTAAAAATACGAGAATTGCCCCTAGATTTTGTCCGGTATTCGTTCTTTAAGAAAATTAAATACTCCTTAAAGTCCTAATGGGGTCCCTAGACGGTCAAAATTGCTTGGCAAGAACGTGATTTTCGTGGTTGTCGTGGTGGAGTTTGCGACCGAATTCGGTCGTAAAGCGATCGCTATTATCTATGTCAAGACTGCAACCCCAGCATCAAATGATCGTCCTAATTTTATTAGTGCTATAGTACTCGTATAGCACTACTAATTGCAACAACGCAATGAATTGAAACTAACTTCTCTTGAAATATAGGTTACCTACATCAAAATTTACTAGTAGGTACTATTCCTATTAACCCCTCTAGCTAAATAAACATTAGAAGTGGGTTCAAGTCAATAGATCATTTGCCCAAAGAATCGATCAACCGATGACAATTGAAATAGTGACAGCTCATTAGCACAATGATGTATGACAATGACCCTACTGTACTCGAGTGATGACAATCATTGTGTAAGTTGTTATTTCAATTCAATATCGTGTGAATTGGTTTGGCAAATAGAGAGGATGTATTTCATATCTCTATAAGGAGGAAAATTGTTTCAAAGTTACTGAAAGAAATGGCCTAAAAGTTGGGCAATTGAGGGTTCACTGGCTATGTTATTGTTAATGGGTTTTTTCAGTAGGCCATAGTTTGTAGTAGTGCCTGGTTTATGACTATGGCCTGGGAAGGGTTTCTTAACATTAATTGGTGAAATGTGAGTGGATTATACCTACACGTGTGCACACCACTTCAGGAATAATAGGTTTGATATTTTATAATACCAAAAATCAAGAATTTAAGAAAAAAAAAACCTATGCTCTAACTGAACTGAAAATCTTACTCCCCTGACAGACTGGCAACAACGCCCTCTAGAAACTGTAAAGGAAACTTCTACTAAGTTTAAATGATCTGATTGAGAGCAGCTAGAAGGTTTTATAATCTGAATAACATTAGAATGTTGTGGCAGTGTCGACTCACATAGATTGTAGATCTGACAGTTCGCTATGCGCTCGTTAGATGGGGCTGTCCATCCTTACGTTACTTGCCTAGGTATCTAAGTTGTATTTTGTAATGTATCGAGGAATGCAAACTTAGTCGGATCTTTAAGTTCGAAAATACTTTCAAGAATGAGTGAAGACTGTAACACTGACGGATGCCTCTTAGTTCCATCGTTTACGAATAGATGGTGTAGGAAATTTGCTGTACTAATATTACAATAAATGTGTTTAGACATAGACATCATAATTGTTCCTGAACTAAAAAAAAATACTGTAAATACCGAAAACTAAAGATAATGTCAGGTGGAGTAAATCTGTGATCGAGTGGTGTACAAGGACTGGAAGACGAATCAGTCGTCGGGCGGCGAGATGGACGGAAGACATCATTACCATCGCGGGTAGAACCTGGATGAGGCTGGCACAGGAGTGTGGGGATTGGCACAAGTAAAGAGAGGCTTTTGCCCAGCAGTGGGTGATGTCGGGCAAATATGTCAAACCATTCATTCATTTTTATCGGGTTAGCGTTAAAACTACTCGGAATATGGGCACAGTTAATCATTGCTACAATCGATGAATAATTGCATATCCTATACTATTAAATGAGAAATATTTGTATAATTAAAAATTTGTAAGATCACGTTCTCGAAAACGGCCCTAACGATTTCGATGAAAGTTGCAATATAGAGGGCGGAAAATCGATCTAGCTAGGTCTCATATCAGGGAGGAGTCGTTTTCTCTATTTTCACAGCTTCAGGGATGTGATACAACGTGGGTAAACCTGCACGATATGTTTATCTATTTTGACCCTATAGAGCTCGGTCGACCAGGGACATAGGTACTACTCGTAACAGGGATAGGTACCCACCAATTTTGGCAAATGCTTTACAATCACTGTGGGTACGTACCTTCATAGTTTTGTAATATTATATACTTAATATTATAAACTTTTTACAGAAAAGCTTTTATTTTTCACTTTTAAGTTGTGGTACTTACCCCACACTAATTCGGATACCACTACCTGCTATGTAAATAACAGTGAAGGAGTAACTTAAAACATTGTTCACATAATACTAAGTGGGAAAAATACGTAATATTGAAATTATGTGAAAAACGACGTAAGCAAAGTTAATAAAATATGTGACCACCTCTGAAGCATGAAATACCAAACAAAAAAAGAATCATTAAAATCGATTCGATCGGTGGTGTAATCGCGTAACATACATACAAATTTAATATTATTAAATAATTAAATTTAATAATTAAATTTCAAGAAAATACATTAAAAATTGATTACCTGACATATAGATTTGTAATAATTATGATTATTTTAATGCTTAATGTTGCATGCCATTCGGTAGAATGTATTGGATCCTTGTGTTTTTATTTTTTTACACCACCAAAACAATGTTTTGTTACCTACTACATTCTTTGCAAATAAATGATTTCTGATTCTGATTCTGATTCAAAAAAAAACATACAGACGAATTGAGAACCTCGTCCTTTTTAAAGAAGTCGGTTAAAAATTAGCAGAAGAAAGAACCTTGCTGTCCGCAAAAGCCAAAGCCTGCCCTTTTGGGTGTTGTGAAAGGCGACGTCGAAATATTGCTCATAATTTCAAATTGCTACAGTACCTGGGTACCTATGTGTTACAAAATGCAGGTGATTTAATTATCTAGGCAAAGTTACTTCGAATAAGGAGTGCTACATAAAGGACGAGCATAATCACGGAACCTGATTCATTCACTTGACTTTTAGCACTTTTGCATAATCAGAATAATTTCGAGAATAATTTCTTAGATCCATATAATGTTACTCCTTGAGCATTGAAATTGAACCACACCTAGTCGTAAAGCCTAATTCTAAACTTGATTTATTATTTTACGATACTTCATTTACACGAATTGGTTGCAAATAAACAGGATCTATTAGCATATCTAATTTGTCTTAATTAGTATTGCAAACAAGAAGGCTTCCAGGGGCACATTTAATAAAACTGACAGATTACAGGTGGCAATCCGACAATCCACCCATTTAATAAAGGATATTGACCAATTTGGACCAAATGCTGCCCAGCCATGGCAGTGCTTCCAAATGGTTCCTTGCATCAAATTATACATACAAAAATTTAAAAAAAAAAAAACTGTCCCAGGGTTAAAAAGTTATTGCCTTTATACGGAGCCGGCAGGTATCCATAGGAACTCCTCAACCAAACAAGACAGCATCATCGAGTTTGGACTCGTTGAATATGCATTGCCAAGTGCTTTACACTACAATGTAAGATATGCAAAAAATGGAATAAGAACGTGTTGTTTAACATAATTACTGCCATTATTTAATACAAACCGCCATTGGTTAGTTGGTATTCATCAATAGAACATACTCTACAAAAAATAGTTTTTCTCAAAATTCCTCGGATTGATTTTATTGAGCTTTGGTTTACTGACTAGTATAAGCCCAAGGTACATAACGCACTATGTGTCCATTCTGGGCAGCACTTGACCCAACTGCCATAAATGGATGGTCAGTAAAAAATATTTAAAATTTAAATGATATGCATAAAAATGAAATTAGAATGTATTGTTTAACATAATTACTGCCATTATTTTTAATAAAATGCACCATCGGTTGGTTGATATTCATTAATAAAAAATACTCAACAAAAAATAGTTTTTCTCAAAACTCCGCGGATAGATTTTATTAAGCTTTGGTTTACAGACTAGTACAAGCCCAAGGAACATAATGCACTGTGTACATTCTGGGCAGCACTTGGCCCAGCTCCCATAAATGGATGGTCAGTAAAAAATATTTAACATGTAAATGATCATACAACTGAAATAATAATGTGTTTTTTAACATAATTACTTTCATTATTTAATCAAATGCGCCACCGGTTGGTTGGTATTCATCAATAAAAAATACTCAACAAAAATTCGTTTTTCTCAAAACTCCTCGGATAGATTTTATTGAGCTTTGGTGTGCAGACTAGTATAAGCTCAAGGAACATAATGCACTATGTGTCCATTCTGGGCAGCACTTGGTCCAACTCCCATATATGGATGGTCAATATCCTTTAAAAACCGAAAACTGAAATACCTTAATAATATTAAATTCCGTTTCTCCAGTTTTTACGTGAGTATGTGTCAATTTTGTGATTGATCGAAAAATACGTCAAATTGTCAGTTATATTAGGCCCGGTACTAAAATGATGAACTTTTAAGAAATGGTTTCTAGAACTGTGTATTTCGGTCTTTTGTCTAGTTCAACATTTTGTCAGTAACACCTGAAAAAATCCATTGCTGAATTTTCATTTACATGAACAGCGAATGATCGTAATGATTACCCCTTTATTTAAAAACGATTCAAAAGGCCAATTCTCTTACCTAAAAAACGTTCGCATTCAAGTCGCAATCTGTCAAACTTGTCAAAAATGTTGGTAAATTGGGGGTTTATTTATAAACGTTGCTTAAGTTAAGTGACGTTCCAAACGTCAAAAATGTATGGTTAAACAGTCGCTAATCATTACTTAACTTTAAGCAACAGTTATGGAGTTTATAAATATACTCCATTATGTTTTTTTTGACAGTTTGCGAATGAGAATTTTAAAATGATGTGAATTGCCCCGCTGATCAAATTTTGGACGTTTATTAAAAACGTCTCTTAATTTTAAGCAACACAATTTTGTAGATACGAATAATTATTATAAGCTTCTTTATTCTGATTTGTTTTTACTCTGTTGTATGTTGTTAAAGTATGTCTCTGAAGAGGTCTCATTATGGATTACCTGTAACACAAACAAGCTTTGTGTGAAAATCCTCGAAGATGTTTTCTCTCAAGAGAAGGAAGTTATATCTGTCACCCATAAACTGTTCTGACTAAATCATAATCGTCTGTTTTGTAATAAGAGCTCGAATCCCTGGCGGATAGCAACTCCTTTGCCGGTGCCGAGGGAAAATAGAGTAATTTCTTCACTAAAACATTTTTGTGCGCTTTTTTTACATCCTTTGCATTGAACTTTACGTGTAACTCGTCTTATAACTACTTTAAATTTAATTAGTAAATTACCGATAATTCTTAGATGTCTTGGGAACCCTACAATTAATAAATCAATCGATTTCAATACCTACTCAATTGACTGATGAAATAAATAATTGCGAATTATTCAACACTTCGATAACGTATGGGAGCTCGATTAGTATATTAATTGAAATAACTCAAGAAATCCGCCATTAATTTTAATATTCTAATTTGTCTGATATCAATGTTAACATTATTTATAACCGTTACGAGCTATTTACGAGTCATAATCATTGTCTCATTTCCGGTAGGTGCCATCAAATTTGAGAGTAGGTATATCTTCTTCAAACGGACAAACTAAAGCAACTCCTCAAGGCCAATTTTGCGTATTTAAAATCGTTCAAAATCTAGTCGCAATAAAAAAAGAGTTAATAATATTAGCTTTTTTTTATTGCAACCAGACATTTTTTTTCATTGCGATATATTTTTATCCTCTTTATTAAATACTACCTGACTGTACGGCGTAATCTAATCTCAGTGACAATCAATGTCAAAAACTTGTCATAAATGTAGGCTATGAGATATTTTGACAGATTGAGACTGAGATTAGCCTGCGAACGTTCTTAAAATACGTACATTTTATTGTTCTCCTGTTAAATTCAGATGTGAAATTCTGAACTTTCTAGACCGTTGACAAGTGTTGACAATGTACAAACCTAAGCTTTTGGACAGAAATGAGGCAAGAAGTTATTTGGACTGAAAAAGTTAAGTTTCATTCCCATATTATACTGTATGTTGCAGTCATCATCATCATTTCAGCCTGAAATCACCACTATTGATTTTTTGGCCTTTTTCCTTTCTGCCATATATGATACTTCTCAGTTCCATTCGTCCTTCATCCAGGGTGCCAAGTCCACTAATTTAGAAACTTGTCAGTGGTCTCACAATGATGAGTTTTTGACAGATTTTGTATGGCATGTCTATCAAAACAAACTGATCAAACTGATCATTGTGAGACCACTGACACGTTTGTAAATTAGTATACTTGGCCCCCTGGTGGTTCCCGCGACTTTGTTGATATCATCGGCCCATAGATGTGGTGCAGTACTATTGCAGAAACAATATCTTATCTTAAAAATATAATTTATGATGCATCAAAGAAACAACTTCGAATAAAAATAATACTTTAGTGTATTCAATGCACTTGAAGCATTCAGCCTTACTGTAATAATATTTCTTTCATAGCTGGAACTATTCTCGTATAACTCGTAACGACTTCAGACTACACATTTTTTTGTAGTCATACTTACCACTTCATCTAATAGCAGATTAATTAGTCTAATTAGACATCATCACAATACCCATTCACTCCCTGAACCATGACTCACTACAATACACCTACCTGGAACTCTGCTGACATCCGAAACAAGTGTGGGACGTACATACATGCATCTAGCGGCAGATCTCACGAGTGTACTCTAAAATCTGCATTGTTGTGCCATGTTGTAACTTGTTACAGACCGACTATTATACTCTAGGCGTGTTTTCGGCTAAGATGGGGCAAAGAGTAAGTGGTGTGAGAGGGAAAGTTAATTTTTGGGGGTTTAGTGCCTATGATGTTGTTGACTCTGTGAGGCAAAGTAAACTCTGAAAAGGAACTCTTTGGATACATAATGTGCATTGTTATAACATTAACAATAACTTAGGTGAGTCAACATCATTGCGCCCTTATCCCAATTTATTTAGGGACGGCGCAGCATTTCTTCTCTTCAACATAATCTCAATAACCAAAATAAATAAAAACACAACAAAATTATCCTATCATTCATATCCGAAGTGAAATAGATACTGTTCGAAATTTTAAATTAAAACAAACTAAAATTGCTCTAGTATAATAATTTTTTTTATTTATTATGGGATCGTAAAATATAACACTGTAAAATGACATTCTAAGCAGTAAATTATACATAAGTCCGTTACTTACAGCGTATTTACAAATTAGGTAGGTACACTCTCAAGCTTTTTGTGGCTACATCTTACGCCAAGTTATTGTATGTTAAGAAATATACCAAACTCCTAATAACAAAGTGTCACCGCATCACCTTTCGTTCGATCAATCAATGTGGATCTCGATTAATCTAATCTAATCAAAATATTGTCAGTTTGTTGTCATTATGAGTACATTATGGAAATACGGAACCTTTAATGAACTGTGCTTTCGTAAATGTCACTTAGAGCCTTCTGTGTATCAAAATATTATGGTCAACTATAAAATAGATGTTTTTAGTGACTTAGTGAAATGTAAATAATAGGTTTTTATTACGTTTTTTGCCCGCCCCCATGGATGTAGAGTATATTAGGATTTTATTATTAAAGGTTGATTTGATGGATAACTTAATTTACATAGAGTTATAACTAAATTGACAAAATATTTGCACACATTAGTTTCTTATTTTTCTCGCCAGTTTGTTTTTTAAGATTGTACTTGATTGAAATTGTTTAGCGGTGGTTCTGGAAAAAACATTCTAGGGATAGCTAATTTGTGAGAGGTCAGGCCCAGCAGTGGGTCAAAATAGTCATATAAAAAACGTCATTTTTATTAAAAAGAGACCTACCATTTTAAAATTTACAAATAAAAGGAGCAGGCTGATAAATAGGCCCGCGAGGCGGCGAGCCTCCTGGCCGGATTACCGCCATGGGATCTGGAGGCGAAGGTCCTCGCGCACATATGGGAGTGGCGCGAGGAGATGAAGCGCCGGGGCGTAACTCCGCTGCCGCGAGAAATCGCGGCTCAGCGGACAGAGCTCCGGCAGGATCTCATGGCGGCATGGAGAGTGCGATTGTCGCAACCCAGTGCTGGGCACGCCACAATTGCGGCGATAAGTCCCCTCTTTGAGGAGTGGCTAGAGAGGCGCCACGGCGTCCTCACCTTCCGCCTGACGCAGGTCCTCACCGGACACGGTTGCTTCGGGAGGTTCCTGTTTCGTATAAGGCGGGAGGAAACGCCCGGGTGTCACCACTGTGTGGATCGCCCGGAGGACACGGTGGACCATACGGTGGAGGTGTGCCCTGCTTGGGCGGAGCCCCGCCGTGTCCTCTTGGAGGCGATTGGCGGCGGTGACCTCTCGCGTCCGGCTCTGGTCCAGGCCATGGTACGGAGCGAGAGGGCATGGGAAGCAGTCACATCCTTCTGCGAAGCAGTAATGCTCGCGAAGGAGGAGGCGGAACGCGTGAGGGAGAGGCAAAGTTTGCGCCCTCACGCCCCTAACCGCCGCCGCCGCTGGAGACGCCCTGGGCGTCGGGAATCCCAGGCAGATTCCCGGCCACCATAGGCGCGGGCTTGCGGACGGCGAGCAATGGGTAGCTCGCCGTCCGATCAGGACCAGGCCCGGGTCGATGGCGCGTCGTGTTCCACGCGCGCCTCAAAGAGATGTCAGCACAATTGGCGGGGTCCGCTAGGACCGATGCCTGCCAGGGTTGCGGGTTAGTCCGAAAGGGATACCGGGACCTTGGCAACAGGCAACTGAAGGAACACGGGTGGGGCCACCCAGAGCGGGAGAAGTCATTGGATGATTTCCCACCCTCAAAAAAAAAAACAAAAAAAAGGCTGATAAATAGGCACAAACCACAATTTTATGAAAAAAATCTCACATCTGCTAAGAAATGTTTACTCTTTGCCAGGGTGAAGGCCACCTATTCATTTTTGTGAGGTCACCCGCAATATGTCTGCTGATACCATC
Source organism: Lithophane semibrunnea (assembly GCA_947363905.1). Taxonomy (NCBI): domain Eukaryota; kingdom Metazoa; phylum Arthropoda; class Insecta; order Lepidoptera; family Noctuidae; genus Lithophane; species Lithophane semibrunnea. The sequence continues at coordinate 14,447,709 of OX376205.1, forward strand.
TCCATAACCAGGGAAATGTTATGATCAGAAAACAATTGAGATGTTAAGACATTGTCTAATATTTATGTATCGGGGTTTGAACCGAGATTGTAATGACGATAGCCTTGCGTTGTGTGGCGCTAATTATGAGGATAGATCGTGAAATCTGTTTCTTGGCATTTCTTAATTTTTTTCAACAGATTTTAAGCAAAGTTTTTTAATTTGCAGCTATGTAGTATTTGCCTTTTTGAGGAGCTCGTGGCTAATAACAGCGCACGGGTCGATCCCTCAGGTTAAGCTACGCTTGCCGGGGCTGGTCCGTGGATGGGTGACCATCTTTACATATCGAGACTCCTTCGTGCCTCGGAAAGCATGTTAAGCCGTTGGTCCTTCTTCTCGTCGGCTGTCATTTGTGGATCTTTGACAGTCGTTACGGGTCGTCAAAAGCCCGAAAGTCTGACAACCAGTCTTGCCAAGGGGTATCGTATAACTCAGTTACTGGGTTGTGGAGGTCAGATAGGCAGTCGCTCCATGTAAAATACTGGTATTCAGCTGCATCCGGTTAGACTGAAAGCCGACCCCAAAATAGTTGGGAAAAGGCTAGGCAGATTGACTGATGATGATGAGCTTTGTATTCCTTTGAACCTTGGGTACTTTTATGTCTTTTATTCAAAAACTAGCTGTGCCCTGTGGTTTTACACGCGTAAGTCTCGATCCCGTGGGAATATCGGGATAAAAGTATCCAATATCCTATTCCAGGTCATGGTCTACACATGTGCCAAATTTCATCGAAATCCGTTCAGCCGTTTTAGCGTGAAAGCGTTACAAACAAACAAACAAGCTCACTTTTGCATTTATAATATTCGTTAGGATTTTAATGTGATCCGGTCTAGTTTCTTTTTTTATGTTGGTAAGCATTTATTATATGACAAGTAAACCGAAAGATTATCGCAGTAGGTACAGCTTGATAGCAGAAATAAGTAAAGTACTCCTTTTCCAAATGAACTCTTTCATAACTCATAACTACAAACATAAACTAAGGAATGTAAGAAGTAATGCAAAGTGTAAAAAGATAAATCACGAAGCCGTCACTTACGCATTCCGTAGGTACAACAAACTAGTTAACTTTATGCAAAAATAATTGCTGGGAAACGACTTTAATATTTTTTTGGTGTGAAAATTCACTGTTATAACAGTGTGTAATTATAGGTAGTGCGTAATGTGACGCAAACAAAACATTGTGTTCATGGGTGCATGGATCATGGTACAGGGATCTTGGGAGTATTTAACTTTACGTAAAAAAAAATATTGAACTTTACGATATTTTTTTTACGTTTTTTCTTTATCTCCGTAACTAGAAGATTCCCAGGTCCATACCTGGGAATCATTATCTTTTTTGTTTTTTTTTGTCTCTATTTTTGAGTACTGGACCATTCCAGTAAAAAAAAAAGATCATAATAAGCAAAATCTCACGGTGCACTCCTGCAACTGTGCCGCTAATAACAGTAGTTGAGGAGCGTCCCGTACTATGGGACAAAACATCTGAAGACTTCAAGAACAAAAATATGGAAACAACAGCATGGAAAGAGGCACGTGGCAGCGTGGTTGCACGGCACGACGACTTGCCGTGCACCGTGACACGTTGCGTTGTCATAACGTGATTATTTACGTTGTTCGTCGATGTCGATTTCCACGTCATGGCAACGTGAAAGTCCACGTCACGTTGCCGTGCCGTGCACGTTGCGTCGTCGTAACTTGTGTGTTTGAGCCCTGATGGGAACAAAAGTAAGTCTTGGCTTCGTTACGGGTATTTTTACACCTATTACAACCCTGGCCAACCCTTCGGGGAATACAGGCGACCTATTACTATATTATAAGCTGCTATCAAGGCCATTACTACTTCAAAAGTAAAAGTAAAAGAAGATCACACGTCAAACAAATCATTTAAAAATGATGAATTCACTACCTGATGAAATTACTCTAGATTATTAAAGAGCTCATGAATACTCGTACACACGGCTACACATCAAGCTATACATTTCCAGTATAAGCTGACCTCGCATTGTACGGAAATCCTATACAATGTGAAATCAGCATAAACTGGAATTGTATAGCTTGATGTGTAGCCGTGTGTACCTATTACTCTAGTTTTTTTAAACTTTTTATTCGTTTGTGTTTAGTAATTCGTAAGATGGTTTCTACAAGTGTATAAAAAACAGGCCTGGTTTATGAAGTAGTTAATTTATTTTGTGCGACTTTCGTTGATGTCATGTATGTGTCAAATAACAGTCAATAAAGTCATAACCGGAAGACCCACACTTCTAGAGTGCGTTTCATCAAATAGTTCATATACCGTAATTTTGGCCCCACAGTTGTAGGACCAATACGAATAGTACGCTACGGCGCTACCTAATAGGTCCGTTTTTTTTTTATTTGACAGTGGAGCCAATATTGCCGCAACGGAACTATTTGATGAAATGCATTCTAGCAGCTCATCACTTCAAAAGCTGCTCTGAGGTAACAAACCACAGCAAAAAGTTTTAAACACAATTATCAGTGAAGAAAATGAACATGGGTTTTGTAAATCTTTAAAGACCGTCTTTCTTATCCCTTTATGAAAATAAATAAATAATAATAACGATACTCTTGCTTACTCAGTGATAGCAGTTTTAATACTGATTTTATCAAGATATTTCTTCACCATGTGATATCTGAAAAGAACTGAAACAGTCCTTAATTATGTTGACATTCTTATCCCTGTATGAAAATAAGTAATAATAAATAATAATAACGATACTCTTGGTTACTCAGCGATGGCACTTTTAATACTGATTTTTCTTCACCATCATCATCAAAAAAGAACCATCATTCATCATCTTTCATCTGAAAACAACTGAAACAGTCTTTAATTATATTGACATGAAAACCAGCTGTAAACCAGTAACTGCAATGTGTAAAACACTATTTCTTACATCATCACCACATTTTACCATCATCACTATAAATATAATTATAATAATGGCATTAAAAAACAATTAATATCAGGATCTACAAACGTTCATTATAACCACAATATGATCTTGTTTATAATCCATTGAAGACCATTAGTTCCGGATTGAAGACGCATTGAGACTTGTCGACCTCTGTATAATAACTTCAGACTAATAATTACAATATAATTGCGATTCTACGTAATTTAATTAAAGTATTGAAATTATGGGTGCCTCAGGCTTGACTGTAGGTGTTGATTCGGTACGGTTAGTGATAGGCGGAGCGGGTAGCGATTTGAATAGCGGTATTACGCCAGCTAAAAACACCATGTTCACACTAAATTTCGACTTAGCTGCCATAGTATGAATTCAATAATATCTCAAAAGCTTTCACATGGCATAAAGTTCATCACTGTTGAGCGTTTGGTCCAAAATGTCGCATAGTCCTTTTGTGGGGCAGCAGGACAAAAAATCCATATTATGCAGATTTTCTGCTTTTGACTGATGAGACTTTGAAATTCTGTAGACAAATGGTAGAAAACAACCAGCCAGTTTAGTGTGAACTTAATTACGTTTCCTTGATTTATTTTTTCTATAATGCACACACAGCAACAACAATAGAAAATTGTTACATGAAATTATAGCATAGACGGTCACGAAAAGTGTTATCCATTTTGATAGATTAAACCTTAGGCCCTTATCTTTCTGCTGCGAGAAATCGCGGTACAGCGGACAGAGCTCCGGCAGGATCTCATGGCGGCATGGAGAGTGCGATTGTCGCAACCCAGTGCTGGGCACGCCACAATTGCGGTGTTACCCCTCTTTGAGGAGTGGCTGGAGAGGCGCCACGGCGTCCTCACCTTCCGCCTGACGCAGGTCCTCACCGGACATGGCAGCTTCGGGAGGTACCTGTGTAAGATTAGGCGGGAGGAAACGCCCGGGTGTCACCACTGTGCGGATCGTCCAGAGGACACGGTGGAGCATACGGTGGAGGTGTGCCCTGCTTGGGCGGAGCACCGCCGTGTCCTCGTGGAGGCGATTGGCGGCACTGACCTTTCGCGTCAGGCCCTGGTCCAGGCCATGGTACGGAGCGAGAGGGCATGGGAGGCGGTCACCTCCTTCTGTGAAGCAGTGATGCTCGCGAAGGAGGAGGCGGAACGCGTGAGGGAGAGGCAAAGCCTGCGCCCTCACGCCCCTAACCGCCGCCGCTGGAGACACCCTACGGCGAGCAATGGGTAACTCGCCGGCCGATAAGGACCAGGCCCGGGTCGATGGCGCGTCGTGTTCCACGCGCACCTCAAAGAGATGTCAGCACACCTGACGGGGTCCGTTAGGACCGATGCCTGTCAGGGTTGCGGAATAGTCCAAAAGGGATACCGGGACCCTGGCAACAGGCAACTGAAGGAACACGGGTGGATTTTAGTCAGTAAAAGTCTGACACGCCCTTCCGCTCCGCCCAGAGCGGGAGAAGTCATTGGATGATTTCCCACCCAAAAAAAAAAGCCCTTATCTTTTGAACTTATATTGTTCTGTATCTCCTTTTCTTTTTATTTTATTCGTAATTATTGAGCAGTGTGAAGAGAGTTGATTATTCGGGCCAAAAAAATGGCTCCCTAGTGCCGCTCCGCTTCGCCTAACACCATGTTCCATACCCCTCTTCATCACAAATAACTAGATCAGTTGAAACGCACCTCTTAAATGTCACAGCCTCGCAGCTAATTCCTTAAGACTGACAAGACATGATTGTGTCATTACTACTTAAATGTCACATAAATCACTGCACATGAAAACAGGAATATCTGAAGAATTTCGATCAATTAATATCTTAAGAATTTTAATGCAGCTGTGTGATAGATAATTGTTGGTGACATTATATTGCATTGAAAAATATGGTATTGTATATTAATAGTAATTGCTTTGTATTAATATAGTTATTAATGTGTGTTATGTGGATGTGTTGTTCCCGATACATAGTTCGGAATAATGCATAGTTTTTTTTTTCTTTGTCGAGTATTTATTGATACCGGTTAATAAGATCCGTGTTGTACTTAGCACATAATATACACATCTGTATAAAAAGTAAATAATGACTTGAAATACGCGGTGATCACGTGCACATCGGAAGGAAAATGCGATGAATACGGTGTAATTGAACATTGAAGGAATCACAAGTTTTGAAAAAAACTAGATTTTAAGTGACTTCTAAAGGATCAGGTTTATAATGAAGTACTTACCACGAAATGTCTGTATTTGAAGAAAGTTTGTGTAATCTTTAGAATAATTTATTGGACATTGATAGACCAGAGATGATTTGTATACCTACTTTCAAACATTACAAAACGAATATATTTGAATTTCAGATTAATCGATGTTGGTTGTAATCGATTTGGAACTTCGTTGCTCTAGTAGTCGCAAGTGCTACTGCTGAGCATGAGGTCCTGGGTTCGATTCCGGAGTTTGAATTTTTGCCTGGTTGGTACCTCCAATTTTTTTGTTGTCTTTATATTCTAGTATTTTTAAATTCAATTGGTAAAACACTAAACTAAATCTTAGAAAAATAATCTTAGTAGCATGCCTCCGCCGCGAAACCGCAGTATTTCATTTGTACTACTCATGTTCCGCTACTCGAATCGGATCCGCGTAGCGGAAAACGACGCGAGTCAGTGGCGGAGGTGTGCTACCGGCATGACGGCAACAGGCTCACCCCCTATTACATGGGACTTAAATGTAACTGTCGAAATGTGGGTGTATGTAGTACAGGTACACCTCTGTCTAACCCTTCTGGGATTACAGGCGTGATGACGTTATGTTAAATTGCAGTTTTCTATTTAATCCATTAGTTTATGTTCTTCATACAGTTCATACCTATTCCTTTGTATTTTCAAGTTAAACCGATTATCTTATATTCCGCCTTAGGCCTGATGGTTTTATTATAATAATACATTTCAAACACAAACAAATACGGATGCAATAGTTATTTTACAACAAAACAAAGCCTCATTTTTAAATCCCCCATCTCATTATCCTTTATTTCGAAGTGATAAGGTTCAAAATGGCATAGCAAAATGGAAACTTCAAGTAAATGTATGGTAGAGTGGGCTTATGTTGAGAAGTTTGATCTTAATTGTTTTTTGACTGACAACAGTAGGAATATGTTAAGTTTCTGACGGATGTTCTGTCATCCATGATAAACTTTTGTTGTAAGACAAGTTCGGATTTTATTAAGTTTTTTTTTTTTTTTTTTTTTTTTTAAACATTGCCCCACACTAAGAATTTCTTCCTGTATCGTGGGTGCGTTTACAAACATAGAAACTCACATACACTAACACCCAGACCCGGAACAACTACTTGCAGATCATACAAATATTTGTTCCGTGCGGGGATCGAACCCGCGACACGTTGCGCAGCAGTCCATCGCTCAGCCACTGCGCCAACCGTGTCGTTTTTTTAGAAGCTTTTGTGGCTGTCGGCTGTCATTTGTGGATCTTTGACAGTCGTTACGAGTCGTCAGAAGCACGAAAGTCTGACAACCAGTCTAATCAAGGGGTATCGTATTACCCAGTTACTGGGTTGTGGAGGTCAGATAGGCAGTCGCTCCATGTAAAATACTGGTATTCAGCTGCATCCAGTTAGACTGGAAGCCGACCCCAACATAGTTGGGAAAAGGCTAGGCAGATTGATTTTTAGAAGCTTTTTTGTAGGGAGGGATGATTGACATTAGAGCTTTACGGATTCAGTTTTTCTTGATGTGTGTAGGAAAACATGTAAACACAGCTCAGTGCTTGCACAGATATCACCTGATACGGGTCATCATTAGCAATGAGGACTAATTTATTTACGCTGCTTTAAGGTGACCTTAGTTTCATCAGCAAAGAATATTTAAAAGCATCATCCATCTGAAACTCAAGCTGAAGGTACAAATTAATCCATAAAATATGGTCGGTCAACCCTTTACAAACATAAAGTTTGACCGGTCATATCGTACCTATTGTATTTATTTCTCTTCTCTTTAGCCCTGCCCTGCGGTTTCACCCGCATAAGTCTCAATCCCGTGGGAATACCGGGATAAATCCTATGACCTTTTCCAGGTCATGGTCTACCCATGTACCAAATTTCATTCAAATCCGTTCAGCCGTATTAGCGTGAAATCGTAACAAACAAATAAACTCACTTTCGAATTAAGAATATTAGTTAGGATTAGGAATTTAGGATGACATGTCTTTAAATCAGTAATTTTGAAAGGATTTGTAAGAGGTAAGTAACTCTTAAATATGTATCAAGTGACTATCTTATGCATTCCAATTACCGTTTATTTTAGACAGAGATTAGCTAAAGCGTAACATTTGGGTACGATAACTTACGCCGCCGCCAATGACGAACACAGCGAGCGTCCAATCACATTAGTGACCACGCGATTTACTTACAAATTGGATTAGTATGTTGTAATCGATGTTGCCATAGTGAACTTCGGTTATTTAAGGCCTATCGCAATTCTTTCCACTGATGTGTCATAAGATGCTGTCAAATAAATGAAGTAACTTGCTTGATTTTTATATGTGTGAGCTTTTTTGAAAATCTTTGTACTTAAGTAGCAAAATACGTCTTCTTATTGCTCCCTTTTAAACTTATTTATCTAGCTTTAATAGATTTAAATAGCAGGTGGCGTTTCGTATTTTCTGCCTACCCCTATTGGAAAATGCGTGTGATTACCGTGTTGCGTAGAAGCTACCTATTGACTAACAATTTGCCAGTGTCAGGAAACAGACTCCAGCACGTGTAGCATGAACACCGTAGAAACGGCTTTTGTCGACGGAGGAATATACAAAATTACAGATAAATAATCACAATATGTAATTTTGTTGTCTATTCTTCCGTCGACAAAACCCATCTTTAAGGCAGTCATGAAACGAATGCAGCAAGAAGTTCCACTTTTTAGCAGTATCGTTTAGTAGACAAGATCATCGACATTCTCCTGCCCTTATCCCAATTTATTTGAGATCGGCGCAACATGTCGTTTTCTTCCATACTTCTCTATTAGTCGTCATCTCGGTAGTCATCCCCTTTCTAGCCATATCATCGTTTCTCCTACTCTTTTTCCTCCTACTCTTATAGCCATCCAAATGTATTGTGTAGTTAAACAAGATAATAACACTGTAAATCTGAAGACTACGACATCACAGGGAAGCTATGACGTCTGTACTCAATACCAGGCGCCGGACATATTAAATAGAATCATTTATAATGTGTCATAGTTTGTAAAGAAAAGATTTATGTGACATCATTAACTTATGAGCTCTGTGCTACTGATTTATTTGTCCAACGTCGTTATATAAACGATTTATCAATGGCTAAGACGGTATGGGAGGATAATATGGAGACACCTATGATAGAATATTATGGTATCTTCATTCTGGACGGTTAAAAGAGTGTCCATGTTTTTTGTCCGTTCTTCTTCATAGAGATCTACGTTTAGACACGGCCAATTAGTTTTCTGACTAGGTAACCGACTCTTTGACAGTTCAAAAGTGCTTGTAAATGATTTAATTTAAATAAATGCTTTGAGTTTGATTTCATGTTCAGCACTGGAATTTAGAATCGGTGGGCTAATCGGTAGCCCAAGCATTTCTTCTTCTTCCCTCCTTTTTCAAAAACATGTGATTTAAAACAACAGGTCTGCCCATCTCACAGACCTTGGGCCTGTGGACATCATGAAAGGTGACTTTACAATTACGCGAAAAGCAGCATTAACTTACATGTTGCATCCACAGAGGTAGGACAAAATAAAACGCTTGAAACATCAATGCACATTCAAACAACTATTAATTTCATAGCATAAGCTTAACCAGCCTATAAATGTTCCTACTGCTGGGACACAGGTCTCCTCTCTATGAAGGGGGTCTCACATTTTATTATAAATACTTTTTGACCATTAATTTCTGGGGTCATCGGTCATGTTCAGCAGTAGCATTTTAGTGGGTTATAATTATGATGGTGTACAGAAATCATTTAACCCAGTAGCCATTTACAACAATTACAACCAATTACAACGCCGTCGTAAATCCAAACCATATAGGACAGAACCTTTACTTCTCATACGCTTTACAAAGTTAAGCTGACCAAACAGGTTGCTCTTTGATCTCACATAAGATAATATCATAAATTATTTGAGCCATCGCTTCCTTTGCCTCGCCATATATTACTGCCATTAACTTCTTGGTAATTCGCAGTATATAGGCAAGCCTTTTGAACGAATTCTAAGCGATTTGATTTCATGGTGAATTATTCATTAATGTTATGTATGAAGTGGCATTAAATTAAGTTGAGCGTTATGATGGCATTAATCAACATCGGCTTTTGTGATTTGATTATGGGAAGGGTTTGAAATCATCGGCTTTTGTGATTTGATTATGGGAAGGATCCTAACTAATAATACAAATGCGAAAGTGAGTTTGTTTGTTTTTTACACTTTCACGCTAAAACGGCTGAACGGGTTTAGATGAAATTTGGCACAAGGTGAGACCATGACCTGGAATAGGACATAGGATACTTTTTATACCGATATTCCCATAGGATCGAGACTTACGTGAAACCGCGGGGCTTAGCTAGTTTGAAATAAATATTATGTGTATGTATAGGAACCTCATTAAGGGTGTGGGATATTGAAGATGGAAGTTTGTTACTACGCCTGTCACAAGTAATAAGTATGGACGTAAAATGACTGTTTCGAACATGATTTATGTGTGAGAAGCATCTGTGATTATTTTGATTGGCATTCAAACAGTAAGTTTCAAAGATGTTGTGCACTAAACTTTGTTCATATGTCATCGTGAAAGCGAAAGGAATTCTTGTAGGCGAATACTATAATGATACGTTTTATAAGCAACCGTTGTATTATGCTTAAAACAAAAAAATATGAGCATCTAGTAAAATTAATCAACGAATTGACAATCATTAATTACGCCTCTCATCACCTACTTATAATTCTCTCATAATAAAGATATTGAATCATTTACAAAAACAAAACCTACGAGGTGAAACAGTGTATTATAAACAATACATTTACGTAGGAAGATGCGCATATAAACAAAAATGGCGGATTTTGAACACCTGCTGCACTGAGCACTGTGGCTCTCAACCTGTTTGGAATAAACGTAATCAATCAATCTGCCTAGCCTTTTCAACTATATTGGGGTCGGCTTCCAGTCTAACCGGATGCAGCTGAATACCAGTATTTTACATGGAGCGACTGCCTATCTGACCTCCACAACCCAGTAACTGGATAATACGATACCCCTTGGTTAAACTGGTTGTCAGACTTTCGGGCTTCTGACGACTCGTAACGACTGTCAAAGATCCACAAATGACAGCCGGGACCAACGGCTTAACGTGCTTTCCGAGGCACGGAGGAGTCTCGATATGTGAAAATGGGCACCCATCCACGGACCAACCCCGGCAAGCGTAGCTTAACCTGATGGATCGACCCGAGCGGCTGTTATTACTTAGCCACGAGCTCCAAGTTGGAATAAACGTAAACGTAAAATGAAAATCTATTTTAAATAGAAATCTATTTACATCAGTAACAACGGTCTACATTAAGTTAATGGTCGCTAAGAAGACACAAAATTTCTCCCCATAGAGTTGATTCTCTAAATTTTGAACACTACATCATTATGTTGCTTTAAAAAAAAACAATTAACACACTCAAAACTTTTGTTGCTACATATTTCATTAGATCTAAAGATTCTGTAAATAAATAGAATCAAACATGCTTTTTAATCTATTCAAATTATGAACATCGATGTATTTTGTGCCATTAAGTATGTAGCATTTATGATGCACCTCTAATCTCATACATCCAATTACTTTTCAGATTTAAATTCAATGTTAATGAGACATTTATCCAAATTAAAATGAAATAATTTCGCTTATTCATCTTGATTTTCAAGGTAAAATCTTTTACAACCACTGACAGTCCCTCCATTTTGGGACCTGGAGGACGCTAGTAAGCACAAATTAAATTACTTTAATGAATCTCAGGCGGCCTCAGAAGGCTTCAGTTTAATCAATTAGCTGACTATTTTAGGATTCATGCTAAGGCTGATGTAATTGTGTTGTTACTTCATGACTACCTCTAATTTTGTTAGGTATCCGTTCTATGTGGTTAGCGTCTGGCGTTGGAGGTCTAGATTTTCTGATGGTTCCTGTGCATCACGCAAGGATCTGTGTCGGAAAAGCAAATCGTCAGGGAATTTTTCCAGTTTTGCATTTTCAATTATACCAGAATTAAGTAGATCGGTTTTAGCATATTTATATACGTATAACAGGGTACCATATATTCTGCTCTTGGTTGATATCCCGACAGTCGTACTCAGTGCTTCTCCTCCACATTTATAATGTGCACGGCACAGAAAGAAGATGAGAAGTAAGTAGAAATAGTCTTTTTCACCTCACAAGCTCGGAAAGATTTTGTTTATCATTCGAAATCTGAGTGCAAAAGAGCATTTTATTTCCTAGCTTGGAAAGAGTTTTTAAAATTCGAACCTTTCTATTCAATAATTTTCTATACCGCTGGGTCCACTGATAATGCATTAATACTTATTTTATGTTAGTGCGCCATCTTCATTTTTAGAGTAATCGCAATGGCCAGCACGAAAAAAAATCGCTCAACGCGCGTAAAGAAGTTTTCATTTCAAAAAGTTATTCTGCGTCTCGTACCTTTGAAATCCTCGCAAAGCTCAGGATTCTATTTGAAACATTCGCTTCGCTCATGGTTCAATCCTAGAATCCTTCGCTTGCTCTGGTTTCAATACAAGTACTCGCGCCAAAAACCAACTTTGCAGCCTTGCATTAAATAACTAATGTTTTTTTTTGCAATAGGTATACACGTTCATAATAATATCACCTTATTATAATAAATTCACCATTGTAAACAAGCACTCATAAAATTAAAATTAAACACAAAAAAACCCCTCCAATTTAAAATCGTGATATGCACTTCAAAAAACTAGGCGGTAATTTTTACTATCTACAATTTTTATAGATCCCAATGTAAAATGTAATTATAAAAATCTACATCCATAATAATTACTTTATTTAAACAATGCTGGCTTTCTACTCAGCCTCAAATAGTCCTAGCGTGACGGTTGTGTAACAATTGTAAGAGTAAAATGTTATATTATATTATAACTACCTATTATAATTAGGCTGCATGCGTTTGCGCTCGGTAAAGGCTTGTAGATTTTAGTTTCATGATGTTGATACCATTATCCCTGAGGTAAGGAGCTCGTGGCTAAGTAATACAAGCCGCGTGGGTAAATCCATCAGGTTAAGTTCATGTTAAGGTCAAGTTCAACTTTACAATGAAGAAAATAGGCCGTAGAAAGACCTAAAAACCTACTAAAAGAAAGGAACCTTTTAAGATTTTGGTAGTTAAATTAGAAAAAAGGTTTCAGAGTGCGAACTCTGAAAACTATTTCATAATTTTTCACAAAGTTCATTAGTCATTACATGCTTATTGTATTCTATTAGAGCTCCGTCTTCGCCTACAAAACCACTCATCAGCAGTCAAACAAAGTCTTAGGTCACCATGTGGGCTGAAACAAATTAATGATACTACACTAACAGTATTTTACTAACAGTCCTAGTAGGTACATTATTAATAACAGATGCTAATCATCTTCTATTGTAACTTGCATCAATGTTATTCCAACTAAGATTGCAATACTAAAGTTTATTACTGTCTGTCCGTTTTACTCGGTATTACTGCTAAAGTGCTGTACAGATTATGTAAAAAAAATGGCAGATAGGTTCGTAGGAGCTCTCATAGCTGAATAATAACAGCCACACGGGTCGATCTTCTAGTTTAAGTAAGTAGCTTGCCGAGGTCGGTTCGTAGATGAGTGACTATATTACATACCGAGATCCCTCCGTGTCTCGCAACGCACTCAGCTAGTCCCGGCTGTCATTCGTTGAACTTTGACAGCTGTTACAGGCCCAATAGTCTAATGACCAGTCTTGCCAAGGAGTATCGTGGTACACAGTAACTGGGTTGTGGAGGCCAGATAGGTAGTCGCTCCATGTAAAATACTGGTATTCAGCTGCATCCGGTTAGACTGGAAGCCGACACTAACATGGGAAAAGGCTAGGCAGATGATGAGGTGGCTTGGTAGCAGAAAGAGAAGGATATTCAGAACAGTACCCACGAGTAGATCCGGAATACAATGTCTGTTCATGTATTTACATATATATCACGTTGTAGAATTTATGGAATCACATAATATATTTTTATGTCTTTCACATGATAATCAGGTGGCATTGGTATGGTATTACCCATTACTAAGTATCTTTAATTAACCGCTATATAATAGTTATGCTCGGAATTACCTACAAAACAATTATAACATTACCTGAACTATACTTGGACAGGATGCGCTGAACTTACCTACGTTATTGTAGACTCTTTTTCGAGCTTTTCTAAAATCTCAGTCAGCTGTCTTGGACCACTTTAACTTTGGGGTTGTGATCTCTGATAGAGGATATAGATATCCTTTAACATTTCTTTCTTCAATTTCTTTGGATATTTTATAAACGTGATAATCATTATCATCATTTCAGCCGAAAAACGTCCACTGCTAGACATAGACCTCCCCAAGCACCGCTACTTCGACCGGTTCTGTGCTTCTCGCATCCAGCGGATACCTGCGGGAACCAGGTCATCGGTCCACCTTGTGCGGCCTTCCAACGCTACGTCTTCCGGTACGCGGTCGCCACTCCAGAACCTTTCGTTCTGCGAGCAATGTGCCGCCTGCCCTGCCTGATTAATCATGATAGTGGATTATATCTTCCAAAAAGCGATAGCACATCGGACAATTTCCAACCTTTGTAACTCTTGTAAGTCAAACTGCAGTGGCGTCCCACCAAAAAAGCTCTGAGAAAATGTAGCTCAACGTGTCTTAGTAAAACAGAGGCCCTAGATAAAGTGAAATTCTACTAGCGATAACTATGATGTAAAAGGCAGAAATGTATAGGACTGACATTAAAAGCTTTCAATCCTGTTGAAAGTCGCTGTAGAAATACGAGACGCTTTCGAAGCGATTGTCACTTGTCTTGCCCAATGGTAATTCTACTGACTAGGAATTCGCAACGAAATTAATAACAAAAGATGTTGGTGGATTAGGAAAAAACCATAGATTCTATTTTCTACCATTACCTAATATAGAGGAGAACATAAAGAACTAGGCCGTATTAACCCGAAACTGTTACCTACTGATGTCACAAAATCCCAAACCAATTACCGAAATTGGGGCAATACCTGTTTCATGACTGTGCATTGCAGTTTCCACCAACGCAAGCGCATCCACGAAGAATGTATTACAAAACAATGACGTCAGCCACCATAGAATCATAGGAACATAGAAAATGCGTACAATATTGAATTAATTATCGTTTATATTGTGAGCTAAGACAGTTTAATCACAGTATCAATCACAATGAGATACAGATGCGATTTGTCTGTCTGTCTGCTGTGTACATTATGGGAGTTGTGACCAAGAGTTAATGGTTTACAGGATTTTCTGCAATGTGTAATCTGGTTGACCTGAGTGTCCGAGGATTTCTGGTTTGAACTTTTGTGATAATTATAGGATAATTGTGTCGTTGTGAAATACATAGTAGGTACGGTCACGTATAAGGTACTTAGTAAAGTTACTTTATCTTTATATTAGGTTCCCACGTATGAAATTAGCGTTTTGTATGGGGATTTCTAAAGAAGTTGCATTTTTTATACTAAAATTTTCTTAATTTATTTAACAACCATGAACACTAATGTTTTAAAACTTTTATGCGCTAATGTTTTAAAACTAAGATAACGTATGCCACTTAGATTAAGCGACAAAAATAAGTATAGGCTAAGCTAAAAAAAAGTTGTGGTCATTTCTGCTAACAAAAAATATGGTTTCATCGTACCATGTTGGGTATCAAATGAAAGGGCTTAATAAGCACATTTCAAAAATATATAAATTATAACCCCAAATGAATTAAAAAAAAAATCAAGTAATAAAAACTAAAACCCAACTACGACTTAAAAGGTATAAACAAGACACCACAGACAGACAAATTAAAAATCCTGAAGATGCCTCGTTGAGAGGTGAAACACGTGTCGATTTCTTACAGGGTTTTTATGAATCTTGAAGAATAGTCAAGCGGAATAGGTTACTAAATATATCAGCGTCTATTGTATTTTATAATGGATTTCCGCAAAGTCACGCCTGAATCAATTAACTGACTGTCTAAGATCCTCGAATGACAGCTGGCACCAACGGCTTAACGTGCTTTCCGAGACACGAAGAAGTCTCGGAATTTAAAGATGGTCACCCATCCATGGACCAACCCTGGCAAGCGTAGCTTAACCTGATGGATCGACCCGTGCGGCTGTTATTACTTAGCCACGAGCTCCTCTTTGGATGTTAAAATAACATGCTTCAAAAATCGTCCTCCATTGTTCCATAGACCTGGTGTTAACAACATCAAGACAGGAAGGTGTAGTTACAAGTTGTTGCGCCCACGCACTCCGTATTTACATAGAGTTGTATTAATTACATTAATCAAGTATTATGAGGATGAAAGTGAACATTTTGGAAAGTCGTTACGGTAGGTAGCTTGTTAGTGAGTTAATTTGCCGGTTAAATTGATGTATGAAATTAAATTGATATATGAAATTATGGTAAAAAATGGAGTTCCTTTATATTACGTGTAAATAATGATATACTATGAGTTTGATATCTCTGGTTCGTCCTTAACTTTGGTCTCTGGGTAAGCGATGAGAGATGATGATGATGAGATGGGTAAGAGATGCCTTATTGGTCAATTCACACGAATTTACTCGCCCGGAACGGGTTAATCGTCACTTTTAAATAATATTAGGAGACAATTACATTACAACATAGAAATGTTCTGTTGTTATAATTTCAGCCAAATGAAAAATGCACACCTCTTGTTTCATTTGACATTATCCTTGTTTGATCTAAAGTACCTAAATAGATTAAGAAGAAGTCAAGAAGTTTTATCAATGACAAAACTTATCATTGACTGCCTCGTTGGTCATGAGGTCCTGGGTACGATTCCCGGGTCGGACAAAGTGTTATTGAGTTTTTCTATCTTGAATTAGGCTCGCCCCATATTACAAGGGACTTAAACATAACTGGCGAAATGTGGGTATATAATGCCGTGTTCCGACGGTACGCCGTATTGCGGACGGACACAGACGGGCCCGCACGACGCACCGTGGTAAGGTGTACGTACGTGCGGGGTATCGCAGACATCGGAAGTTCCTCGGTGAGCGGTGGTCGTCCGCCGTGCGTGTCCGTCCGCAAAATCGCGGATCGTCGGATCTCGGCATAATAGGTACAGCTCTGCTCAATCCTTCGGGTAAACAAGACGCGATTTATGATGTTAAATGAATGAATTGATGAAGTTCATTGCTCACTATTATACTAGAAAACTAAAGATTACTATGAAACAAGTCACTAAAAACAAAGCTACGCCCTTTTTAACAATCTGCGGCCATTTCCTACACACCGATAAAGACGAGGAAACAATAAAATGTTGTATCAAAACGGCGATACATAATAACATCGTAACATTTGTTAGATAAAGCTATTTACATACTAATACACGTGTCTGATTGTTCGCCAGTGAATCATGGCACCTTGACACGTGCGTGGGAGTCACAATGGGTGGAACGCGCGAATCGAAGCCTGGGAGAAGGATTTTTTGAGTATCGTGGGTAGGTTGTAGTTTAAGTAGGCTAATTAATGATGATAATGTCGAGGTTTTGGGGTGTAGTTTCCGGTTTAATTATGATGGTGTAAAGTCAGTGCCTATTATGACTTACGGAGCCGAAATGTGGACACGGCTGGCCCATAAATTCAAGGTTGCTCAGCTAGCTACAGAACGGCCTATGCTTGGAGTCTGTCAGGGATCGAATCCGGAACGCGGTGATCCGGCAGAGAACCAAAGTTTTCAACATAGCTCACACAATAAGCAAGCTGAAGTGGCAATGTACCGGCCATATTAGCCGTAGAACCAATAACCGTTGGGGTAGTCGTGCTCTTGAGTGGAGACCGCGAATCGGCAAACGTAAGGTAGGTTACGCCTTCAGGCTAGGTGGAGCAACGATCTTCGCAGGGTGGCTGGTAGCGGCTGGATGAGAGTTGCCGAGAATAGAGCTGAATGGTGTGCTTTTGGAGAGGCCTACGTCCAGCTGCGCAGTAGACTGCTACAGGCTAATGCTGCCATTTTAATTTTATCTTTTTTCTTATCCAACCATAGGTATAAAATATTGAACGCAATTAATTCAGTCCTAAAAACGAGCGAATAACAAACGTAGGTCAAGGACAAGGATCTTTTGGCGCGCGGCCAAAATCGGAACTAACGCCGCCATCTTGTTTTTTCAATACAATTTCCGTGACAATTTCACATTTATGTTTACCGACAACGCCCCCTGTCAATGTCATTTAGGCGCCAAAAGGCTCTCGCGAATATGATACGTCATTTTAGTCTAGAGCTTAAAAATCTGGGTGTTCTCTTGAAAAAGTTTCTAATTCTTTTGTTTTTGTGGAACAGGGGCATGACCTTTTGTTCTTAGACTCTCACGAAACTTTTTCTTTTTAAATAGAATAGGTATAGATAAGAAGACAATTCTATCTAGCCTCCTGCCCTTGACTTTAATACATCTTTTTTTGGTCTATCTATGCGCTAGAGCATACGTAATGCGCATAGCTTTGTAATAAGATGCCTGCTAGCTTTGACTGACAGACCTACTCAATGTGCCTGTCAGTCAATATAAGGCTGAATTAAAGAATGCTTTTGTTCTTTTGTTTTTACTAGAATAGTATCTTAGGTAGGTCTTTATATAAATTCATGAGTATAAGTCTAGCCTATAATGAAATAAACTGCAGTTCTGCCTAAAACCTCTATTGAGTTCAGCGTTGGTTTCCTAAGGAAGCAGTAAACGGTCACGTAATAACGGATGTCCAAATACAGAAATACAGATTTTCATGACGGAACCGCTCATTTAGAAAACCGTTGCTTTACTCTTTGAAAAATTCGTTTATAATATAAAAGGGCCATCGTCTATTTTCCAGCTTATATGTTATATGCTATGTGAGATTAGTTACTGACGTACCTACTTAAAATACAGGGCTAATAACATGATTAGTATCGCGTACGTAACTCAGTTGAGGGCACTCAAAATTAACCACTAAATCTGTGGGCACTGAAGTCAGTGACAAAAGTGGTATTTTGTAGTTTCACAGTTTCTCCCTGCCTGCATATTTTTTGTCTAAATTAATGTTTATAAGGTTTATTTTTGTCTAAATTAAAGCTTACCTGATAATCAACATTATGATTTTCAGTTAAAATCTTCCGGAAAAAAGTTAAAAAAATCAATTGAATGCAATCAGTAAAATCAATAAAATGTCAAATAAAATTAATCTATTTACTAAAATAAAATTCATCTATTTACTTTATTTACACCGATGTTTGAGAAATTATCTGGATTTATGTGAATCTGGATTTTTTAAATATGAAATAGATAATTATGAAAATTGCTTAATTATTTCTCACGATGCAGGTAATTAGGTATAATATTATTGAGAATCTGATAATTATTCATTTTCTTAACCAAGTTTTTTTTTCAGTTAAGCCTACTACGGTCTAAGGTCAAGTTTACCTACAATTTGGTTCTAATGTTCAATTCTTCCTCAATAATTAAATGGCACAAAGCCAGTTGGGAGCTGTAAGCTGTAATTATCAAACAATTGCTGCTCATCATAAAACGGTAATTACTATTAATTTAAAATCTGTAATTTTTGAGTCACGTTGGTTTGATTGAATTACAAAAACAGAAAAAGCATTATGTTGGTATAATGTTAATCTATGAATTTGGTGTTTTCAGAGATCTTTATCGGTTGAAGGACACTGAACGTGACGAAATAGAAGTATAATTATATATTATACTTCTATAACCCCCGAAGTAGCTTTATTCCCCGAAGGGTTCAGCAGAGGTGTACCTACATGATTATGCAATATTAAAAATAATTACTCAATAAATGGATAGACGTATATAAAATATTAATAGAATAAGAGAATGAATGGAAATATAAATACATAGGAAAGATATAAATAATCCCTAACATAATAACAAGAAAAACTTGTAAAGCGCTCTTCCGCTCTCTACCTATTTTAAAATTTGCTGTGCCCGACAGGGTCCATAATTGTTTCTTTAATTTTTATTTACCACCTAATTTATACATTATGGATTGCAATAAACAATTTGATTTCATTTTTTGATTTATAGAAAACGTGTCAACTTGGCTACCAACTTATCTTTTTCTTAAATCGCTTACGCCCGCCATCTTTACATACCGAGACTCCGCCGTGCCTCGGAAAGCACGTTACGCCGTTGGTTCCGGCTGTCATTTGTGGATCTTTGACAGTCGTTACGGGTCGTCAGAAGCCCGAAAGTCTAACAACCAGTCTTACCCAGGGGTATCGTATTACCCAGTTACTGGGTGTGTCAGATAGGCAGTCGCTCCATGTAAAATACTGGTATTCAGACTGAAGCCTACTCCAACATAGTTGGGAAAAGGCTAGGCAGATGAAGCTTACGCCCGCCGAGGCGATAACGATTGTAGAAAGAGATTCGATACGCAACGTTTGTAACTTGGTTAAGACTGCAGATATATTACATAACATAACATCACGCCTGCATTCCCTGAAGGGTTAGGCAGAGGTCTACCTATAATACTCTCACATTTCGAGAGTTCTATTCAAGTCCCATGTAATAGGAGGCGAGTCTATTGCCATCAACCGGGCACAAATCCAGACTCCGGGCTGCTAATGAGAAATTAAAAATATAATCAAATCAAATTCATTGAAGCCTCGTCTTCGCGCATAGTTTGAAATGATTCATTTTCTATTCGTACAATGAAAGAAGTCAATTTCTAGTAACCTCACGTACCGAATAGTATCCGCCTCCTTTCAATAAATAACAATTAACATCGTTCTTGTATCGTATCTACATATAAATACCTAATTAACGATACAATTAAAAAAATCTGCATGTTTAGGTAAACATTGGAAATAGGACATTGACACCCTTTTATGGAAGAAAAGCTATTAGCTTTTACAAGCAAAGGCTCTTTTACACGTCATTAAACAAGGACGAGTGGTGACATGGTATAAGTCGCTTGAAGCAAAAAAATTACAAAAAAAACCCGACTTCCAAAAAAAACAAAAAAAGTGAAAAATAACTTTAATTTCGGAAGTCGGTGTTTTTGCCTTTCAATTTTCGTTTTTTGTCACCGACTTCCGAAATTAAAGTTTTTTTGGAAGTTGGTTTTTTTTTGTAAAAAGTTTTTATTTTTCACTTTTTAGTCGTGGTAACCCCACACAAATTCGAATACCACTACCTGCTATGTAAATAACAGTGAAGGAGAAAAATAAGATATCGTCTACATAAAATAAGTGGGAACAATACGTAATATTGAAGCTAACTCAAAAACTACGCAAGCAAAGTTAATAAAATTTATTTATTTTATTTTTATTTTATTTTATTGTAACAGGAAAACAAACAGTATTAACAACTAACAAAAACATCAAATTAACCAACTAGTAACCAATTACATGTTTTCGCATTTAAATTTACTATGAAGAGCAAGCCTGTTAGAGAAAAAAAAATTATAATTATAAAGGTGGTATGTACTATAAACAAAACATACAATCACAATAATACCTCGTCATAAAGTCATCAATAATACAGTTATTGAACCAATTCGAACCAATGTTTAGTAAGTATTCGAATGAATACATGCGGCTTAGTAGTGAATAAGTCAAATTCAGAAAAGTCAACCAATTTATTGTAGGACTTAGCGCATCTTATAAAGAACGAATTCTGTCTGTAATTTGTGCAACAGCGGGAGACGTTAAGAAAAAGAAAGGGTATTCTAGCAGATCTGGTAGGGGCGCGTAAATTAACCTTAGAGAGAAGTTGCGGGGCGTCGATGAATGATTGCGCTAACTTAACGAGGAAGGAGATATCTGATGTACTCCTTCTCTCCCTAAGTGGAAGTAAATGGTACCTTCTGCATCTCGACTCGTAATTATGATCGCGGGTGTTACACTTATACTGTAGGTATCTTGTAAAGTTTCGCTGGACAGATTCCAATCTTGAGATATGAACAGCATACATGGGATTCCAAACTTGCGAACAATATTCAAGTGAGCTACGGACGAAGGAACAGTACAATATTTTAATAATTTTGACATCCCTGAACTGGGAGCAAGATCTTTTTAAAAACCCCATAGCTTTGTTAGCTTTATTAACTATGTGATCTATGTGCTTCTCGTAGGTAAGTTTGGAGTCGTGTATCACACCTAAATCTCGTATCAAATCCACTCGTTTTAGGTGGGCATACTTTAAAGTGTATGTGTGGGATATGCTGCTGGCTTTGCGAGTGAATGTAATCGTGTAACATTTAGATACATTGAGTTCCAGATTATTCAGTTCACAATAGTTTTCTAGTCGTTCGAGATCTTGTTGCAACGAGTCGCAATCTTCGACATTGTTTATATGTTTGAAGATTTTCATATCGTCTGCGTAAAGTAAAAATAATGAATTCTGAAAGCATGCGTGAATGTCATTTATGAAAATATTAAATAATAAGGGCCCAAGAAGCGATCCCTGGGGAACTCCTGAAGGGACTACATGCCGCTTTGATACAGCACCGTTGATTACTACAGCCTGGGAACGATTTTTTATGTAAGATGTTATCCACCGGTATAAGTTACCATGAATACCTGCACAAAGAATCTTCTGTAAAAGTATATTATGATCAATACGGTCGAAACATTTACTGTAGTCTGTAAAAATACAGTCTACCTGACCGCCATCGTCCATACAGGATGTGGTGAAGTCGACAAAAGACAGTAGGTTAGTAGTGGTCGATCGGTTTTTAAGAAAGCCATGCTGTTCAGGAATGAAGGCCGTAGAAAAAGTGCTGTAAACTTGCGTGTAGATGATACGTTCAAGTATTTTACCAAACAGGCATAATTTGGATATGGGTCTGTAATTATTAATATCACCCTTATTCCCACTTTTGTGTACTGGTGTTATGTACGCGTACTTCCATATACTAGGAACAATTCCCTCCTTAACAGAACGCGTAAAAATAATCGTTAATGGCTTAACTAGTCCTTTGGCACCTTTGACTATAAATAATGGAGGTATGCTGTCAGGACCCGCACCTTTATTGAGATCTAAGGATTCTAAGAGCCTAAGCAGGTGGATTGGATTAATTTCAATCTCACCTATGTTTAGTGCAGAGTCAGTACCGGCATTTGTTGGTCTTGGGGTACTCGAAAGTCGGTCTGAAGTAGGAAGGAAGTTCGATTGGAAGTACGCTGCGAAAGCATCACTAATTTCTACACTTGTATTGTAGCATCGACCTTCAAATAACATAGTGGAGGGGAGAGTGTTAGTGCCCTTTTTGTTCGCTTTTATGAAGGACCAGAACATTTTTGGGTTTTTTAAAATAGAATCTTCAGTTTTGGCAATGTAAGATTTGTAACATTCTTCCTCAACAGCTTTGGCTCTATGTGACCACCTATTGTTATATGGGACCACCTCGGAAGCATGACCTACCAACCAAAAATACAGTCATCAACATCGATTCATAATTGGCGGAGTAATCGCGTAACAAACACACAAAAAAAAAACATATAGACGAATTGAGAAACTCCTCCTTTTTGAAGAGTTGCCTGAGCCTTTTTTTTAACCGAACCGCGGTTCCAGTTAGACAGCGGTCCCATCAGTAACCTGAGTACTCCTACACTTCCTAGAGATTCGTGCCTTCGAAAAACAATGTTCATGCGAGTTTCGTAGGCGAGAGTCGTCAGGCGATTATAGTACTCGTGGTGTTTACCCTCCATCCAGAAAAAGCACTTGCACCCATAGTAATAATCAAGTTTCCTCGTATGACTATTTATCTGCCTAGCCTTTTCCCAACTATGTTGGGGTCGGCTTCTAGTCTAACCATATGCAGTTGAGTACCTGTATTTTACATGGAGCAACTGCCTATCTGACCTCCACAACCCAGTATCTGGGTAATACGATACCCCTTGGTAAGACTGGTTGTCAGACTTTCGGCTTCTGACGACTGTCAAAGATCCACGAATGACATCAGGGATCAACGGCTTAACGTGCTTTCCGAGACACGGAGGAGTCTCGGAATGTAAAGATGGTCACCCATCCACGGACCAACCCGGCAAGCGTAGCTTAACCTGATCGATCGGCCCGTGCGGCTGTTTTTACTTAGCCACGAGCTCCTGCAAGTTTTCTCGTATGACATACTTAAATAATACGATAGTCGTCCGACGATTTTCTGCAATTGTGATTTGAAAACTTTTTTATTCACACGGACGCTTCCATCCTACATCCTATTTAGACTGGCGAGGAGATACTTGCCAGTCTACATACGAGTATTATCTACCTAGATGTTCATATACATACGACTTACACGAGTCAACTTATTTCTCTTCTTTCGATTCTTATCCAAGGCGAGAAACTTTCCTCGTGTAAATGAGCCATAATCTAAAAGCTCTTTCAATAGCCCTTAAATATGGCGCCTAAGCCATAACCGTTACTGAAATGTCAACCTTTAATTGACTTTTATTGGGATTCTATTTCAGCGGTGAACTTTACGAGTTAATAATTGATCTCTCTGATAATGATGCATTTTCTCATAGTCTTTGTATCGTCAATGAATCTGCGAAAATATGTCTCCTTTTACCGATAATACCATAACGGTCTGTAGTAATTGCTATTATAAAATACCATCGATGTGATTAGATATGTCATATTAAGTAATAATCTCATTAGTAGAATTAAAAATAAGTTAGCAATTACACAGTACTAACTACCGCCCGCGGCTGCACCCGCGTGGTATGTCGATAAAACGTAGTTTCCCAGGATGCCATCTATCTCCTTGCCAAATTTTATCGAAATCCGTTGAGTGGTTTAGGCGTGAAAAGGTAACAAACAGACGGACAGAATGACTTTCGAATTTATAATATTAGTATGGATGTTAACTAACGAAGGGCGTTCCCTTTAACCTGCAAATAGGTCATACTATTGCGGGTTCATACATGCAATAAAAAAAATACGCTAAACAAATTTTTGTTATTATTTATCTAATAATCACAAATAATATTAAATTGATACAACAATCTCTACACGCGCACTTGTCTCTCCACGTGGAAAGACAAGTGCGCATAATTTATTTTTTATTTTTTAATAATACATTTTTTTGCGTGTCTGGACTGGACGCTGTACTATTACGGGTTAATAGGAATGCCCTTCGTTAATCGACATACTGTATATATTCTGATGAGATTATGACTTGTCTTAGGCAAGGCGATATCCGTAAACGTTACAGAAAAGGTTCTAGACGGAATTTGCCATAATGGCATAATACCGTTAGGTTCCGTAAGTTTTAATGAAGGAATTTTAATGAAAGATCTTTAGATCAGGGGTAAGTATGTCTACTTAGACTTAAAGTAGGTGTTTTGTGTAACCAATGCTTAATAGTGTGGGGAGGCCCCCAAGCTAGATGGAACGACCAGTGTGTGGAGGCCCCCAAGTTAGATGGACCGAACCCAAAATGGCGACTAGGACAAACTGAATACGGAAGGTGGAGAGGCTGGGCCTATGTCCAGCAGAGGACTGCAATAGGTTGCGTTGATTGTTTTTGTATAAAACCAAGTAAACTAGCATGTTGTTGTAAGCTACAACAATAAAATAAAGCATGCCAAGTTCATCACAGTTATCATTATTTTAGTTTCACATTTCAATAAATAACATCGAAACACTACTATAAAAACTTATTATATACTACGGTATTTCAACTGCGTATTGTGTAAAACGTAGTAAAGAACTTGGCCCCATTTATAATAGCAATCGATTCAATTTGACATATTCGGAGTAGATCGAAACTTGAGACGCATCTCGATGATTTATATCGATACATTTTATCGATTATTACGTAATACTTGAACTAGAAGTCGTATTTTTAAGACGTTTAAGCACATTTGTATGATAATTTGTTTTGTTATTTTAGTTTTGGTATGTGATTTAAGAGTTTTATGCCCATCTTGGCAACATGTGTGGCAAGACAGCTGTTCATAATATTGTCAACAGTCCAGTTACGCCCAGTGCTGACTTATGTAGACCTCCCACTTAGCAGTAACAACGAATGTTTCTTTGATGATTTGTTATATTTTCTAGTTATTAACATCCCCTAAATTATTCATTAAAAATATTTAGCTGTCGTCTGTAAAAGCAAAATATTATGGGGCCGAGGATCAACTAAAGGCTTTTAAACTATGAGTTTAAAGCTAACAAATACCTACCTTTAAAAAACGACTACTAAAAAGCTAGCTAGGAAACTTCAATAGTAGCTTATTCACCAAGGAGATAAAGCAGTGTCTTATGTTACGGGAGCTATATTGAATCCCGAGCATAACGAGCGCAGGGAGAAATCTTTTCACACTCTACTTTTTACGTCTTCTGCGAGATAATAAAAAGTAATTCAAACGTTAATTTTTTTTTTGTTTTTCATGACTTTTTTGTTTAGGTTCCAAATTCAAATCACATTAGTGACCAGTGGGTTATAATTATTTCTCGGCTAGACCCTAGAGGTTTTATTGACTTACTTTAGGTTAGGTTTGCATGACATGTAATTTAAAAGTATCGAGCAGGTGGTGCGAAAATTAAATCAAATATGAATAATAATCAGGCGTAATAATCGGGGTCTTTGAGGCATTGTGGCTAAAATTATCGACACTCATCATTATTATAATAATTTCGAATGTTTTACAATAAGAAGTTATGGTCTTCTCAAGGAAAAGCTTACGAAAATTTGATAGTTAGATACCACAATGTTTTTAACATGACTATGCCTAGAGTTGTGTTTATTAAGCAAACTTTGAGGGAACCTAGACTTGCTAAAAAGAAACAAAATGCGTTTATTTGCGGTAAACATGACGCAAAGAAAGAAAACAAACACAAAAAAGGAACAAGTTGGGGGAAAATATTCGTCAAATCTACGCAAAACGGCCATCACTCAGCGATTCGAATTGCTGTTTTAATTTTTGATAAGCTCACGTTTCTGCCACTACATAATATAGTAGATGTTTCTTGATTTCTTTTAAATCGATTCCAGCTCACCGCACACTAATCGTGTGAATTAAAAATGATTCATAATTATGTGTATAGCATTTTTAAAGCAATATTTCTTCCTTAAGCCAAACCAACTGGGCATAATCATAATGCTTTAACAAGTAGCAGTTGACTTCTTCAAAGCAGAACCCATAAAGATAATAATTCCACAGAAAAAAGCTTTTTTCTAGACAAGCGTGCCTCATCGTTGACCATATCGCTACTGAAAGTAATATACAGGCCCGTCGAGAGACCCGTTCCTGACCCATGTTAGTTGGACAATTTCTAGTAGTAATAAGGATCAAATTAGCAAAACACATATTCGTCAGTAAGAAACTGACAGGTGTCAATACCGATGACCGTTGGGGTAGACGTGTTCTTGAATGGAGACTGCGAGACGGCAAACGTAAGGTAGGACGCCCTCAGGCTAGGTGAAGCGACGATCTTCGCAGGGTGGCTGGTAGCAGCTGGGTGAGAGTTGCCGAGAATCGAGCTGAATAGCGTGCAATTGGGGAGAATCTGGTGTTGAGGTGTCAATACCGTATTCTCTCGATGGCCAGACCTGTAGTGGTTAAACGCAAGCCTATACCCAGAAAAAACTAGACCACATACAGACGAACAACCGCACTATAATAAGACATAGTATGAAACTAGTTTAAACTCCATAAAACATCAATAATGATAGATTACACGAGTTCAAAGCTCGCCTGATGAATAAAACTAATTAAAGACAATAAAAATGTCGTAAACACGTCTTTTGTACATAAAAAGATAATATCAAACGATATAGAAATATAAATGAATCCTACAGTTTTACTTTTATACGATATTTTGTAGGATGTGGCTCTGCCAATCAATCAAATGGACCAGGATGTTGGAACCGTGACGAGATATAATCTGAATGATCTTAATTTTGATGACAATGGTTATAAAGCTGATGTTCATTATAAAGTTCCTGTTTTGACATTTAGGTTTTTAGGTAGGTGCCTACAGGTGACCCTAGCATTAAATCCAAAATCAGATTACAAAATTTGTGACTTAAAATTATAGGGATTTTTTTCAAAGTGGTTGGTAGAGACGGTACAGTACCTACAAACACATTTCGCCAGTTATAGGTATCCCATGTCGGAAAGTAAATGGGCTAAAGGGGCGAGCTAATTGAACTTCTATAAATATCTTACTTCTATATAATCTTCTCTATAAACTGCTATATAATCTTCTTCTTTCTATAAATCTGCTTTTTAAATTATTATTTAGAATGCAATTTTTGGTTACGCTTGAATTAGGTAGCAAAAATGATTGAATAACTTTATACTATAAATATCCTTTTTGACTTTGTAATATTATTTTAAACCATAAATGGTACATGTTGTGTTAGCTTGTAAGTAATTGTTGTACTTATAAACGTAATATTACGGAAATTATTTTAAATGTAGGTATTGTGTGAACAATTGTTGGCTAACCTAAATAAATAAACTCCGGGCTGCTCTCAGTCCAGACAGAGAAATTCTAAAGGTTAAACCCAAAACACTATCCAACCTGAGAGCCTAGACAAGTGACAATCGCTTCGAAATCGTTTTGTATTTCTACAACGACTTTCAACAGGATTGACATAAGCTTTTCGATAGCTTATGTCAGTCCTATACATTTTTGCCTTTTCTATTATTGTTATCGCTGATAGAACGTCACTTTGTCTTTGTCTGAGGATCAAACACAGGATCGCATGCTTAGCAGTCGCCATTCCAACCTCGTTACAACAAGGTAGATCAGTGATTTAATGACAATGGTTTTAAAGCAGATATCCATTGACATTTAGTCTTAAGAAAAAGGTGACCCTAGATGTATTTAGATATGCAGAGTCGGTTTTGGCACAAAGAATCGTGCACTCTTCAAAAGCGCAACTAATCTATGCAGGTCTAAAATGTCAATCCAAATGCAATCTTACCCACAACCTGTAATTACCATAGGTTATTAGTGCAAGACATTATCATTGTTAATGACAGCCTATAGCTAACATTGCTGGATATAGGCCACTAGTGCAATAATGGGTGGCCTCAAAAGGTATGATCACCTAATAATTAGGTGTGCCAAATAGGCCGAGGAAAGTGTAGTATTTGTGTGAGTAGAAATGTCAAGGTCAAGGGTCAGTTGTGCTATTCAGTAAAAATCTCACCGTGAAAACTTAGGTGAAGTGAGCTTGGAGTGAACTGTCACTGCCTTAGCAGGTATCGACGACAATGACAGCTCACTCCACGCTCACTTCACCTAAGTTTTCACGGTGAGATGGTTACAGAACAGCAATGCTGTTCCCATTAGGCAAACCTCAGATATATTACATACAATAACATCACGCCTGTATTCCCCGAAGGGTTAAGCAGAAGTGTACCTACCGTACCTACTCCCACATTTCGCCAGTTCTGTTATGCTCAAGCCCCATGTAATAGAGGCCTGAGCCTATTGCCATGAATGAGGTACAAATATCTTCAGAAAGTGGTATTAAACACAAAACCCTGTCTTTGTTGTCGCTCAGTCGGGTAATAAGAAGTGGTTTCATCATTTCAAAAACGTCCACCGCCTGGACATTAGATCCCCAAACATCGTTACAAGGATCAGTTCTTTGCTTCCGTATCTAGTGGATTCCCGGAAGGTTTACCAAGTCGCTACTGATGCCGCAATCAACGTGGCTACTTACTCGGCTCAAACAATTTTTTTATTTATTAAACAATATAAAGAAATCAAATCGAAGTACCATCGCCACGAAAAGAGAAGAAGAAAGGCCTAGGCCCGCACCAGGCCGTAAAATAAAACCTAATAAAAAAAAAGTGAATAAAAAGCACTTTTAGAAAAACCAAGGTGTATCTGACGCGGTGCCTCCAAATATCTCGTTATAATCAAACAAGTGCTCTATAAAACAATTTTGACAACTGGAACTATAAATATTACGTACAAGGATGTTATTACCTTACGACTACCTGTTCACAGCCGCACAAATAAATTGTTTTTATTACACTACATGGTGAATATTTTAGGCTCATCTAACACTACAGTGGCGATATTAATCTTGCTTTGATTAAATGTAATCTTAGACCGGATTAAATTCCTGCCAGGGTTGCGGACCTGCCAGGGTTGCGGACCTGCCAGGGTTGCGGACCTGCCAGGGTTGCGGGCCTGCCAGGGTTGCGGACCTGCCAGGGTTGCGGACCTGCCAGGGTTGCGGACCTGCCAGGGTTGCGGACCTGCCAGGGTTGCGGACCTGTCAGGGTTGCGGACCTGCCAGGGTTGCGGACCTGCCAGGGTTGCGGGCCTGCCAGGGTTGCGGAATAGTCCGAAAGGGATACCGGGACCCTGGCAACAGGCAACTGAAGGAACACGGGTGGGTTTTAGTCAGTAAGAGTCTGACACACCCTTCCGCTCCGCCCAGAGCGGGAGAAGTCATTTGTTGATTTCCCAACCAAAAAAAAAAAGACCGGATTAAATTACTATTTAAGACTTGTATTTTTTTATTGTTTTATTCAAGTAGCTATTGACCGCGGCTTCGCCCGCGTGTAAACTAAATCTTTTTCTAAAATAAAAGTACCAAGGTTAAGTTACTCAGCTATCTGCCAGTAAAAATCCCGTCTAAAGCGGTCCAATCGTTTCGGAGATTAGCCGGAACAAATACTTAGATAGACAAAATTTTAAAAATTAACTTTTTGATCTATGTATCGTAGGTATGTACTTTTTTTGATATGCATTTAGTAAAAAGCTGTTATTTTGACATTACAAACAGACACTTTAATTTTATTTATTTATTTGTATTGAGTAGCGACCGGCCCTGCTTCGCACGTTTCTTTCGACTTGACAAAACAAGTATTATACAAATTTTACAATTAATAAAATTTATTAATTAAATTTAATTGTCCTTTCGGAGTAAATTCTCTAAAAGATAGTGACAACCGCATCAAAATCAGTTGCGCAACTTAGAAGAACAACGCGAAAAGGGCCTTTTATTTATAATATGTATAGGTAGATATAGATTTGGGCTTTTGAGTATACCTACTCGGTGCGTTATTTCTGAAAGACAACTAGATACTGTTATGAGGTATTAAGTGCCTCTTTATTGTTCAAAGTTCCACCTAATACTTTAGTGACCTTTATAACTAAGGAGATTCTAATAGAAACAAAAGACTGCAATTAACCTTATCAAGTTAAAAAACTATAGCGTTATATTTATATAAAATATAACAATATTATTTTAATTACTAGTTTAATTATAGCGATGTGATTTTAAGACTAACAGCTTGGTGATCAGAAACTGAAAGCTTTTACGGTAATAAACGGTTCATAATTATTTTAGATTGGTCATTGATTAAATTCTAATCACATCACACAAAAGACGGATATTAAAAATTAAATAATAATTGATTTTAATGAATTATTTGACAGGCAAACCATCACACATATTGGCTGAATCAATAAAAAATTAAATTGAACATCTAATTTTTCTAAACAATAAATTAAATCGTAATTAATTTTATTGGATTTGTAACCTTTATTAGATGTGGAAGTTCAAAAGAATTCAAAAATCGAATGTATCAATGAATTCCCCTTTCAAATTCCAAAGAGACCTAATTAAAATCGTCATTCTCGTGTAATAGTGAATCAGATCTTCTAATGCAACTTTGCTTGACCATGACCTTGGCTCAGGATATCAGGTCGACACCTATATATAGTGGAACGAGGACCAACACCAGCATTCTTCTGCCAACCTCAGACCAGATAACAACATGAAGTTGGTAGGTGTATCAAAAGCTTTAAACGAATCTAAAAAGTCACGAGAATTTGTGTCAAAAGAGTTTGCTATCGAATTCAATACTCCTTTGTGGTGTCAATTGTTTTTTTTTCATCGTGACGTTTGGTTATAGTTTTCGTGATTTGTGAAACGTTTTCGTTATGGGGTTTCTTTTGTGTTTTCTTTGATAATAATATTGTTGTTTATTCGGTTATTATACCATTTCGGTAACGGTTACCGTAATAGTTTGGGAAGTGTTCTTGTTATGGTGTTTGATTGGATATTGTTTTGTATGTTTTAACTACAGAACAATTAAAAAAAGCTTTACAAAAGTACCATAGATTAAAATCAATCAATTACGGTACCTAATTATTATGATTAATTGTGAATAATTTACACTACAGTGCTAAGTGCAAAACGTGGTAGTAAAAAGCTCAACCATTTAAAGGGTTAGGTCAAGCAATTTCAAAATCAAAAAACCCTATTCTTTCGTGTATTGAAATACTTAATCATAGAAAACAGTCATACTATAAAAAAAATATTTCACTCCAGTTTTGCATAGAATAAACACAAAACCTATTCATTTTTGGTCAATTTAGTCAAAAATCTTTTCAGTTCTTCTGTAACTTGAGTTTGGATGTTTACCCAGTTAATAGCTATAGATTCACCCCCTGGGACATAGGACTTAAACATAACTGATTAAAAGTATTTGTTCTATAATCTCTGATCCCTCGGGGAATCTTGGAATCCTGGCGCGATATTATGTTTAAGTTCGTCTCCAACTTCACTAGCACCATCTTCATCCCCATTTCCCACCTCCAGATCATCCTCGCCTGCATCATCGGCGCCTGCGCCGCCGCCGTCCTCCCCGGCTACGTAGCCCCTAGCGGCTTTGTGGCCCCCCAGTACCGCTACCCCTACAACTACCAGGACTCCAGAGCCAGAGCCTCACTTGACAGGAGCGCCGCCATCTTGAGGTCGGATTCTGAGGTCAACGAGCAGGGATACCGCTATGCTTTTGATACGGAGAATGGTGAGTTTTTCATGTAATTTATTTGTGCGAAAATGGCTCATATTACGCCAAAGTGTCAATTTACTGTGCTAAAAACCTAGTTTCAAATCTTCCTCATTGTGTCAAGTTCAGCTGGTGCACCAGGTTAGTCTAATCACCAACCTTGCGGTTTGGTTAATCTTTTCTTATGGTGTGACCTATTTTTGTATAGGAACTATATTCCTCAATTCATTTTAAGAAGCAATTTAGTTATATTATAATCTCGGAAAATGCTACTAAGCTCAAGGATATAAAATAGAATTTTGCAAGAGAAAAACCATCGTGTAGCGTAATATTGCCTAATATGGATATTTAATAATATAAATCATAATTAAGATAAATTATGCTACCTTAAACCCTAAAAGTTGTATGTAGCAGGGTTTAATGATATTAATGTTTCGTCTAACTCGTTCTACTTAAAATGAATGTAAATAATGACACATCAAAATCTACTTACCACACAAGTTTGAAAGCGAGATGATACGCATTCACATTATTAACCTAATCAAGCTGAACGTGGGTGCGTCAATACTTTACGCAACTTTACGTAAAAGACCTAATTTGAAATCTATAGGCTGAGGTTTGGTGCAGATCATAAGCAAAGAGCGGGCATTTTACTCTAAATAGCTAGAATTGTATATAATTATTATATATTATAAGAAAAAGATTGCTTTAAATACGTACCTAGTTATTATTCTTATTGATTCTGAGTGTGGATATTTTACAAATACAAAGCTCACATGCAAAAAACTCCATAGGCAAAGACGTATAGTCATTTTCATTGCCCATTCGTTGTGTAAAGTTAAGACAATCTTAATCATAACAAAGTGTGCGGTGAAACTGACGTTAATCATGACTTAACTTTACACTGCGATTATGTAATGGGGAACTTGTTCTGTCTGGGTATCAAACCGCAATTCACAGCATAAAAAACTGTTACCGGGACCTTGGCAACAGGCAACTGAAGGAACACGGGTGGGTTTTAGTCAGTAAAAGTCTGACACGCCCTTCGACGAAAAAAACAACAAACCGTATCATAGATAATGAAAAGAAGAAAGAAAGAAAAGGTTTATTTGCCACAGAAACACGTGCATACAAAAACATAACAGTACTTAATGACCAAAATTAAACAAAAAGATTTAATAAAAAAGTTTTAATGCTAAAATCCTGCCATTTAAATTAAATACACACATTCAGATGCATTCGATTTTGCTTTAGATATTATTTTAGACAGTGACTGATTGTAAAAGTAAACAGCAGGAGATTATATTTCTGTCGCTCGATCTACTTAGCCTGATTCAAAAGGGTATATTATTATGCATTTCAAAATAGTTCAGAAATAAGATGGAATTAAATACCTAAAGTAACATCAAATTTATTTAATTAAATTCTTCTATTAAGCTTGTTGCACATAATTGCAAACTACACTTAAGTGAGTTGGTCTTATCTAGCACATTATTACTTGCCATTTTCACAATAAACT
Organism: Lithophane semibrunnea; assembly: GCA_947363905.1. Taxonomy (NCBI): domain Eukaryota; kingdom Metazoa; phylum Arthropoda; class Insecta; order Lepidoptera; family Noctuidae; genus Lithophane; species Lithophane semibrunnea. The sequence goes on from OX376205.1 coordinate 14,481,258, forward strand.
CGAGTTTAGGCAAACATGTGTTACAATTTGTAAAATTGTTTGTGTTAGAATTTGTAATGACCGAGCTCAAAAATTGGTGCAAAGAAATGATTCATCATTTTGTACTGTCTAGTCGGCTCATACCTTTTTATTACTTTTAGCGATTGTAAAAACCAAAAACTTATCTCACAACACTCGATTGTAAAAATTAAAAAACTTATCTCACAAAGAACTATTATTCGGACTTACCTACGTCTTCCATTTTTCCAGGCATTCACGCTGATGAAACCGGCGTTGAAGCAAACGGCATCCAGGCAGCAGGTAGCTACAGCTACACCGGCGATGACGGCCAGGTCTACAGCGTGACCTACACCGCTGACGCCAACGGCTTCCAGCCCCAGGGTTCTCATCTTCCCACCCCACCCCCCATTCCTGAGGCCATCGCCAGGTCGCTCCAGGAGAACGCGAGGGATGAGGCTGCTGGCATTTATGATGATGGTGAGACCACCTTTAATTACTTACTCCTCTTTACTTTAACTTACTTACTTCTGAATTCTAGAAATTAGTTCGAAATAGTGTCATAAGGATAGTTTGTCCAAGTCTACGCTGGTTAATCAAATTACTCGACATTTATAGATTTTTCAATAGTTTATGTTAGTTGGGTTGTCAGAATCCTTGGATTCTGGCATGGTCTCCCCATGTGCCAAATACCACCATTATATGCCACTACTAAAAGTTAGGTTTAAGATAAGGTACTGTTCAATATTGGTCAAATAGGAGATAATAAAGCAATACTTGTACAAGGATAAAATATTTGCTTGTACTTAGGAGTGCAAGAACAGTTCGATTCAAACTGAATGGTAGCTCGGAAGTTAGCTATTCGCTGCGCAGTACTCCACCCCTCACCCCCGCTGACACATGAAATTGTTACTGCGCAGCGAGTCGCCTCATGTTCTGAGCCGCCATTAAGTTTTTAATCGAACTGTAAGACTCATAATGACATTTAGCTCTAATTGGGTTACAATTAAAAAGTTCTTTCTAATTGAGACTTCACCTTTATCCACTGTAATAAAATTAATCGTCCCTACATGACAGCTCCTACAAATCTGCTAATCTCTCATAACACTGTGATATCAACCCACATGTTGGACGTTAATCAACATTTTATCGTGTCCAATGTAATAACATACATTAATTTAGATATCTTGTTAATAACGCGATAATTATCGCGCTAATTATCGCCATAGTGAATCAGCTAATACGCCCATAAGCTATCACCATTAAGTGAATAATTGCAGCTTTTGCACATGTTATGGTATAGTTTTTACAGTGTGTTAATATATATTATTTTACTAACAGTTAGTGATGTGACGTCTAACACATTATTTTGAGGACGTGGAACACATTCAGTTGAGGACAGGGAAATTGCCATAACAATCAAAATTGCTGGGATTTTTCTACCTCATCTTTGTTATTGGCAACTAGTTTGTTTTTACCGACACGCAAATAAGGGTATCAAAGTTGTAGAAATAAAAGCTTTCAGAGACTACGAAAAAAAACCTGTTATATTAAAAAAAACAATGATAGCTCATTCCTCTCCACCCAATTCTCGCTTATCTTAACTTATAATAACAATACTCTTTCTCAATTTTCCAGGAAGCTATCAAGACGCCAGATACACCCCTGGTGTGGTCATAGCCCGCAACCAATACCCCACAAGATACAACCCCTACCGCCCCTACCGTCGCTACTGAGACAGTACGACAGCGAGACAAGACAGCGACATTGTACAGTGCCATTTGATATTAGAGCTTAAGGATTATATTTACAATAAAAAGAAAAAGAATAGAAGGCCTGCAATATACAACGCATGATGATAAAGTCGCAAATGCTTTGGCTTTGAAACTGCTAAACGATTGTCAGTTGTTTGTTCGAGTGAACGTGAGTTTCTCATCGTATGTTGTAAGGAGTTGGTCTTCTGTACGTTATTTTGTATATTGAAGCAATAAAGTTGCAATATTATTTTTAATTATTGTTTTATTTCAAAGCGTTCGCAATCTTCACGGTTGAGTTCCTCAAGATGCACATTTACACCACATAACAACAACACAACAACATACAACTTTTAAACATTTTATACCATGTTTTACGCAAATAAATAATTTATTTATTTATTTTATTTACTTGCAAACTGATAGTATGGCTATGTTTCCTTCTTGACAAGTCCAAAGCGTAGCGTATAGGTAGCGTCTTCACCAAATGATGGGTACTGCAGTAAGTAGTTTCCTTGGAAATTGTGTACATGAAAAAGATAATATGGGCCATGAGATCAATCATTATTGCCGTTTTTAGGCTCCTAATAACAGTAGACCTTTCGTTTTTCTTTGGGTTCAAATGGGATTGTTAAAAAGCACAAATATCACGTTTTGCAACCAAACCTTTTCAAGTCCTACAAAAAAACAAATCACAGAACAAGATTATTTTCTCATGTAGATGCAATAAAGCCATAACATTTAATGAACTTCTTTAATTCTTGTACAATTCGAACGCGGCTATAAAATTAAGTTTATTACCGTTTTTACACTGAGATGGGCTAACCGTTATGCCGTTACTTCATTGTATTATTGTACGCTATGATTTGAACGTGTTAAATCTAGTTTGATGGCAATTAAATTCAGTTGCTATAATAATTTTTTTAGGTGATTAACTTTGGATTATGAACATAGTTATAAGTCTTCGTAGTTCAACCAATTTGCCCGAGCGTTTTGCCAACTATATTGAAGTCGGCTTCCACTTTAACCAGATGCAGCTGGACTGATCTGAACTGCACAACCCAGTTAGGTACTGGGTAACACGTTAGCCCTTGGTAAAACTGGCTGTCTGACTATTTATCAACTATAAAATACAATAGACGTAGATATATTTAGTAACCTATTCTACTTAACTATTCTTTAAGAGTCTTAATAAAACCTGTAAGAAATCCACACGTGTTTCACTTCTCAATGAGGCATCCTCAGGATGACGATTGACCAGTTGCAAACCAGAACACAAATTCAAATATGGATTTCCGCAAAGTCACGCCTGAATTAATTAACAATCTATCGACTGTCTAAAAAAAATATCGACTGTCCCATACAAAACTGAAATACCTACTCGACCCAAATGTATGAGACGGCTTATTATTTTTTCGCGATTACGATTTTAGTCCGATGGAGATACTTGTTTAGTACCACACCCTTTCTGATACAATGCTGTATTAAATACCTCTTAATATTAAAGGCTCCTCACACACCATTCAGGATGGACAGCTATATAACCAAGCTCATTAATCATTCCAGCACTCCTCGACATGTTACAATTCCTAATCTCCTAGTAACCTTTGGGGAATGTCGAGTCATTTCGACACATATCATCCTCATTTTCATATCTAATTCAACATTAAACAAGATCGATCCATCTTAGTCTGTATACCTAATCATGTCCTATTATTAACATCTGTCCCTATCCAGTGCTCTTTAAAGCATTAATCATACTTTTATATTTTCATAGTGGTTAGATAACATAAGATAACATCACGCCTTGTATCCCCGAAGGGTTGGGCAGAGGTGTGCCTATAGTAAACCCTCATTTCGCTAATTATGGTAAAGCCCCATGTAATACAGGGCGAGCCTATTGCCATCAATCATGCTCAAATCCAGATTTCGGGCTGCTACTGAGAAATTCCAGATAGAAATACCCAATAACACTGTCTGACCTGGGAATCGAACTCAGGCCCTCATGCTTAGCAGTAGTGCTTGCGGCCACTAGACCAACGAGAGGGGTTAACCAAGATAGATTCATCTTAGTCTGTATAACAACCATGTGCTATAATGATTTACATTTGTCGCCATCCAGTCCACCTTAGTACATTAATCATGCTTTGATAATGTCATAGTGGAGTTTCATAAATCTTACATTCTCAAGGATCATAGAAGGATTTTGTTGTTATGTTTGTATTGGAAATGCAACGTTGCAGTTTTACCGCGACGCTTTGGGCATCGGTTGTTTCCGTTGTGACAGATTTTCGTTTCGATAGATTTTTGTTTTGACAGTAAAAGTACAATCACAAGAAGTTAATAGATTTAGTTTACACTTTCGCGGACACTGAATGAGACACAATTGAAGTTTTATTGTTATTACACGTCTATGGGCGTTTACTGTCCGCGAAAGTGTTAACGTGATCTATTTATTATCGCACGAGGAGGACCTCGTGCGATAAATAGATCACTTCCGATCACTTTCGAACCCAGAATCGGGTAAAGTATTATTGCGTTCATCAGCAATATCTCAGTAGCAGCCCGGTTGATGGCAATAGGCTCGCCCCCTATTACATGGGACTTAAACATAACTGGCGAAATGTGGGTGTACTATAAGTGCACCTCTGCCTAACCTTTCAGGGATCACTGGCGTGACGTTATGTTATGTAAAAGATTTTGATGTAGTGTGTATGGAATGAAACGTTGCATTTTAGGATTATAGGTCAATGAACCTTTGTATGTGCTTGCGTGGTGTTGCCATTAATCATTTGAATGTCATATCATAGCTTGATAATCCTAATTTATTCGTGACTGCATTGCTAATAGAATATTTAATAGTTAAAGATTATGATGCAGATGCATTTTGTACCATCTTTGTTGATTGGCCAATCTCTTTTACCTTATTTAGACTCATTGGTTCAGTTTTTCCGAAATCCGCAATCAATATTTTTTACCTTTTTTCCATTTGTTTATTTAACTGACATGATAACTAACTATGTCAAACTACATAGTTTCTTTAATGCGCCATTTTGAAAATTCCATTACCTAACTTGAACGATAATTCTTCAAAATTGCCACACAAGATCACAAGTACCAGTCAACCGCACAGCAATTGTAACAATTTTACATTGACAGCGACTTTATGTCGTTGAAGTAAGGACGATTTTCGTAGTGTAAGTGTTACCACTGTCCAGAGACGTGCGTTTGACTGTACATACCTACCTACATAAATTGCAGTAAGTGGTGGTCTTACTTTAGACTTATATTTAAATCCATAATTTATTATTATAATTATTATAATAATAAATTATGGAAGCGAAGCGAAGGCATCCTCCAAAAGCTATTAGTGGGTAGGTAGATTAAAGTACTACCTACATGTAGAATGAAACCGTAAATCATAACAATAGTAGGCCTTCATCTTCGAGGCCTTGGAAGCGTATTTAGAATTAAGTAAAGGTCCCAATACGAGCTATGCTAGTTTAATGCTACGCTAAGTACCTATACAATTATGATTCCTGAATTAAAAGTGAATCTAAAGTTCGTATTTTAATCCCGTAGACTAATTTGACAAGTGCAAAATTAAATGTCAAACTTCAAATTGACAAAACACAAAATCATATGAAATTTCAAATTACTCTACGGGAAAACGAAATATAATTATTTGGCAATCAAAATGACATTAATTTCCTGATAAGAAAGAAAGAAAAATAGGATAATGTTTTTCATGTTTATAAAATGCATTGTGCATGTGTTACATAAAAATATTAGGTTAAATAACATCAACCTTTCTTTACTAATAACATAACATAACGACTATTTCCCGAAGGATTAGGCAGAGGTGGACCTATTATAGTACCTACACTCACATTTCGCCAGTTATGTTTATGTCCCATGTTATAGGGGGCGAACCTATTGCCATCAACCGGGCACAAATCCCGACTCTGGGCTGCTGAGAAATTCCAGATAGAAAAACACAACAACGCTTTGCCTGGCCTGGGAATAAAACCCAAGACTCAGCTCAGCAGTAGCTCTTGAGACCACTAGATTAACGAGGCAATCTTAGAATTATGCACGTGCATGCAATAAAAAGCTTAGCTTGTAACTTGTTGTGTAATATTACCTTTTCTCCCACATGATACATTTTGATACAAAAAATAAAATGTAAAGCATCAAATTGCTTAAAATAATGCTATAACTCAATACTAGTAATAGATTCTGACGTTTTAAATAGGTTTCTGTCTAAAACTGTAGTTAAATTTAAATAACAAGGATGTTATTAGATATTTATGAGATTTTTTTGTGAATTCTAAAAATTGATCTAATGTAAATTGATTGAAATAAATATTTTTAATGTTTTTCTTTTAGGTACTGTTTTAAACCAATGGAACATGATTGTTTTTTCAAAGCTAACGTATTTGTGCACCACGTTTAATGTCCCACTATTGGGAAAAAGTTACCCCATATTCTTCATCACTTTTCATTTTGTTGCCTAGAAAGCCTGGTTAAGACGTTAAAAAAATCCAGAAATATTTATTTCATACTAGTTGCGCCCCGCGGTTTCACCCACGTAAGTCTCGATCCCGTGCGAACATCGGAATAAAAAGTATCCTATGTGTTAATCCAGGTTATAAACAATCTGTTTGCCAAATTTCATCTAAATCCATTCAGTCGTTCTTACGTGAAAGAGTAACAAACATCCATCCATCCATACTTACAAACTTTCGCGTTTATAATATTAGTTAGACTTAACTTTGGTCGAACTTACGATGAATTTGTCGAAAACAAAGCTCATGACGTGTGAACCGAACGCAACGAAGAAATTGGGGGTGTGGAGATTGAGTATATACTTGAGTTACCTTTATCTGCAGTGAGACAACACATGTTTATAATAATAAATAATAGAATGCAGAGTAGGTAGTTAATGGGACGAAAAATAGGCCACTCTTCCTCTCAATTGACTTTTCAACTTCTAGTCAGTAAATAAATGTCCCGTTTACGTTATATAATACATCCCACTACGAAAAAACAGACCTAGCAAATATATCGACAACTATTTATAAAATAAGAGATATAAATAAACTCTTTATCCATAACCAAAAAGAGAAAAAGTAACAGGCAATGCTAACTAAAGAAATAAAACCAAATAAAGAAATCTGAATGTCTGTCAGATAAAAAGAATACATTATTATCTCGCTTCTTGATAGATGCTGCCGTTAATTGCCTTAATCACCAAATTACTTAAAAGCAAATTCATGAATATGCATGAATTGGTCTAGAGTTGCTGACTGTGGGCTAGGATTATAAAGTACTTTCGTTACGTTTTAGTATGTGCCATCGCTAGGAACTTTCAGCGCGTGGCCAAAATCAGAACTAACGCCGCCATCTTGGTTTTACAAGATTTCAACGCCCCCTCTGTCAATGTCATTCGAAAACAAAAGATCCTTGAAGCCGTAGACAGCTTGGAGCACTTTATCCTGCTAGATCCAGCCTTTTGGGTTGTATTATAACATGCCTGTCTTCTAATTTAGCCAGAATATTGGGGCCTATACATAAGATTCTTATCCTAATTCTAAACATGTTTTGACTTTTTGTATGCCATGTTATTTTCGTATTTATATTAAACACACTAAATAAAGAACTTTTGAAGGAATGGAGTAATGGAGGAGGTGCATGCATGAGTGAAAACCGTCGTACAGTCAGATATCGCAAATACAACTACTAGGTCCTTGTCTATTGTTGATCGAAGCTCCTTGTCCGTCCCTTCAAATGCCTTTCTAGCCCAAAAAATAACTCAATTGGTCGCATCATCAGGCTGATAATAATGAGGTAGATGTCAAACCAATCAAACCCGTAGATAATATTCTAAAAGCGTAACATCTTTAAGTACATAATCATAAGTTATAATCCAATCAATCACTTGTCTCGATTCGATCCAAATCGTTACATAAAAACCGATTATTAACCCTGATTCGTACCTACACCATTATAATTATGTCTATGAGACTGTTACATAAGATAATATTACAATTGTATCATTATAAATTAGCTAATAATGATATAGAGTACTAGATATCGAACGATAACTATCCGTAGGTAATTGGGTTTCGTTTAAAATATTTTGTTATCAAAAGTTGAATTCCTTGGTGAGAAAGCCTAAACAATTTTTGATTATAAAATGTTTACAGGGTTCATCACCAAAAACATATCAATGGTAGGTAATCATTATAATTTTTAACTCCAGAACTGTCATAGGTACGCCAGGTGGACGATTTCTCACACCTGACGGGGTCCGTTAGGACCGATGCCTGCCAGGGTTGCGGAATAGTCCGAAAGGGATACCGGGACCCTGGCAACAGGCAACTGAAGGAACACGGGTGGGTTTTAGTCAGTAAGAGTCTGACACGCCCTTCCGCTACGCCCAGAGCGGGAGAAGTCATTTGATGATTTCCCACACAAAAAAAAAAAAAAAGGTGGACGATTTCTGCATCCAATGGTTAAAAAAATAAATAGCCAAGCTTATTTTGCATGGATAATATGCTATTGTTGACGCTACAGCGTCGAAAATGGGTAACTACTTTGAAGTACATAATATGTAGTACCTAATTGAGTAAGACTTAATAAATCTATGTGTCAATCACCCTGAGACTTGTATCACTTGTGAGGTGGTAGAAATATGTTTGCACGTGTTGCAAGACGAATTATATAATACCTCATTATTAGTTATTGTATTGGCTAGGTCATTATCTCATAATCATATCTGAATTGTGTTGATAGACACACATACGTTGCCTTAATTACGATTGGGCTGAAACAAAGATGAAAAAAAAGTTCGAGAGTTCGACGCCAAACCTTACGAATGGACGTCCACAACTAACATAAGTGAAATCCACATTCCATGCATGCAAACAGCCCGTTAAGTAAGCAGGACCTCAGAGGCCAGCTACGAGAGGCCATAGTAAAAAAAAAAATGCATGCAAATATTATCGATGAGAAAAAAAACAGGTCCATTTGGTGCGTCCAGAAGTTATACAGTTGAAGAGCAGTGGTGGCCCAGTGGTAATGGCCGCGACTTACAAGTTGTAGGTCGTAGGTTCGAATCGTGGCAGGCGCTTTACTTTGTGTAAATTATTTATCACCACTGTTCTCAAAATGGTGAAGGAAAACATCGTGAGGAAACCGGCATGTCTTAGAACCAAAAATTCGAAGACATGTGATACATACCAACCCGCAGTGGGTCCGCGTGGTGGATTACGGCCCTCTCCCTCTAACAGAGAGGAGGCCTGTGTCCCAGCAGAGGGAACATTATAGGCTGATTATGTGGTGTGACCTAGTAAAGCTCCTTCGACAATAACTAGAGCACCTAGCTAAGACCTATGTTTCCAAATTAATCGGTTAGCTAATTAGCCAAAATTATAAGCTCAACCAAACTACCAATCTATCAATCTACTCCAGCACGCGCCATAATAAAAAGGTATCATTTCAAAAGCGTGGCTATACATAAAATAATAGCATGTAATCATACCAAATGAAAAAAACCGAACTTCCAATGGAATCTAAGTATACTGACCCAGTGATCCAATTGTCAATCATTACCGCCCCAAGTGCGAACATGTTACAGTTAAGTTATAGTAACAGTTACGTAATGTAACTATTGTGTATCAGTTATTAGCTGATACAAATAATATCGACTGTTTGGACACTTCGCCACGGAGTAATTTAGTTACTTAGTGGACATAGAGTTGGGATTTTTTAGACAGTACGCGCTTTGAGCTCTTGTTAGCATTTTTATAGTTAAGGGCCTACCCAACCACAAATTGCTTAGCATGATCCTCCGTTATGCCGAAAATACTGCAGCATTAATTTTGTTAAAGTTGAGGATTGATGCTAGGTCCTATGTTTGACGAAAACACGATTACATAAAATTTTCTCTATAGAAAAGAAATAAAAAGTTACCTCTAAACCGAACTATAAACCGCTGGTATTCAAAAAATAATTCAAATTAGATCATGAAACTTTAAAGTAAAATAACTGAACTAACTTTAAAGCAGGCCATAACTTTCTTTATTTTTTAATTACCCTTATTTTCACCGTAAAAAGAAATTACCTAAACTATTCGAGGCTTGGAGCCGCTTGTACCCCACTCCGCCTCGCTCTCACTCAGGCCGCGAGTACTATGATACGAGCGAGATAAAAAGTGAATTTGAGCTGAGGTAGTATACGCCCTTAATGTTGTAGTAATGATTATGTCTATGCTCTTTGCAAAAAAAAGAGATGTTCTGAAGGCCTAGACAAAGTGACATTCTGTCAGGGAAAACAATGATGGAAAAGTCTAAAATGTATTGAATTGAGATAAGTTTCCGTACAGCTTGCCATTCCTGATATTCCTGTTGAAAGTCGTTGTAGAAATGCGAAACGAAGCGGTTTTAAAAATAAATAAAACAGCTTTCTTTCCGGTGACAGTAAAAAAGTTTAAAGTTTTGTAGTTAGATTGATGAAAATTCTGATTTTGAATTATGAAATTTATACCTCCAACTGTCATTAACGAGACACAATAGAATTTTAATATTTATCGCCCATTAGAAGGCCAATCGACAGTTGAGCCCCCCCCGCTCTGCCCAGAGCGGGGGAAGTCACTTGATGATATCTCACCCTCAAAAAAAAGTCTTGAAGCCCTACCTACCCAAACAACCCACATCCAGCATGAACTCCTATCAGAACCACGTGACAAAGTCACCTCTATTTATACATTGCTACGTGTCAGACACCTCTGTCCATTCCCAACTCTATAAGTGCTCCAAATGTTCAGCCGGCGGACGCATCTCGTTACTACTGTTACCTAACAATGATCTCGGACTTGAATCACATGCCGATGTGAGTGCGGTGGCTGTGGAATTAGGCACTTGTATTAGTTTAGATTTTCTAGGCAAATGAACTTTTGGATCATAATCTCATTTCGTGTCAAAATAGAGAAAAGTTGGGAGAGAAATGACTATTCTGACGAAAAAGTAATGACCAATTGTTTTTTTTGTTGGTCCTTGAATAGTAAACTTCTCCTTTGACTCCATTTAATTACTTAGTTTTCAGTAGCAATAATATTAACCAAGGTGTTTGTAAAATAGTTAGAATCAATAGCTACTATTGTCAAAATTAACTTAACATTTGAATTTGAGCTATTTATAATGGTGTTTGTTTCTTGAAAAATTATAGTAAGTACCTACCTACAAATCATAATGACACGAGAAGTCGAATATTCAAATGAGTGATGACAAAGCTAAAAGTAGTCGTGCAAAATCGTTGTCATGGCTCAAGTCCACAGTTATCAGAGTCATTTCTATCCCAAGTGTGAGTTCATACATCTATGCGTACTCGGAAATTTTTCGGTATATAAACGTAAGAAAGAAATTACAAACTCATTCTGCATCCAAGTGCCTTACATTCAAGTACTTACTACTTACCATCATGAAGCTGGTACGTGTTGTGCTTAATAGTTAGTTAAAATCTAATCTGTGATTTAGATCTTATAATTAAATATCTAGATTTTCGGTCTAGGTTTAAAATAAGGAGTGATTTCAGTGAAAGTTTTTGGAATGGATTTTTGGCTGAAGTTGTATCATCCAGGGTTGAAGTGTTTGAGAAAGAACTTTTCTATAAATCTAGCCCTAGCTAGATTAAAAAGCTCTGGTGAAATAATAACCTGATGCATATTTTTTTACTACCTTAAATAAAATTGATAAAGTAATGATCCGAAAGGGCATGCTAATATAGTAGTCCTTGATATTATCTATTGATATGGAAACAGCTTCCATTGTGAAATTCATTGTTTTCTCTTATTTATTTCCAAGTCAATGAAGAGCCTTGAAATAGCTTTTCGAAATTTAAATTTAACGGACCCCAAACTGTAATTTTCCAGCTCGCTCCAATTGCCGCCTTCATCGCCGCTGCATCAGCTGGCCAGATCTACACAAGCCAATCAGTGGAGGGCTACGCGCAGTCAGCAGAGCAGTACCAATCAGCGCTCGAACACCAACAGCATGGATTGTATTCTGAGCAATCACAGGCACCCCAGACGTTCTCGGGACATGAGGCAGTTGGACATGAAGTTACCTATAACAGCAGGCCGACCGGGGAGAAGACCGCAAGGATCCTGGCCTTTAACAATGAGAATAACGGGCATCAGTACCAGTATTCTTATGAGACAGAAAATGGTGAGTGGATGAACCCTGTATAGACTTAAAAGTCAAATATGAATTCCTGTGCTAGCCACCGACACGAAGAAGAGTAAAAGTTATAACTTTTTGCCGAAATAGGCCGAAAATGAGACTTTTTCAAAACGAATTTTGACAGCTTTCAGTTGAACACACAAGAAGAGTGCACCTATTTACGCATCATCTAAAATCTCTCGTAGTAAAGTTCACCATTTAAATAACAACCAATAACAAATAATTTTATCCAAAACTTTCATAAACCTGAACAAAGGTTACATGATTTTATGTTGATTGAAGTTAGGACATGCTAGCTCTGTTTTTTTTAAATATCTTAGCTTATTCATGCAGCCTATAATGTTCCCACTGCTGGGACACTGGCCTGACCTCTCTGTGAGAGAAAGTGGGCCGTAATCCATCACGCGGGCCCAGTGCGGGTGGTGGATGTCACCATGTCTTCGGATTTTAGTTAGGACAGCAGTGGTGATGAAATCATTTACACAAAATAAAGCGCCTGTCAGGGTTCGAAACTACGACCTACAACTTATAAGTCGCGGCCATTACCTCTGGGCCACTACTGCCTACACTGGGCCACCACTGCCTACACTGAGCCACCACTGCCTATACTGGACCACCACTGCCTATACTGGGCCACCATTGCCTACCTGTTTTGTATCTTAACACCATTCTTTCCCACCTTCCAGGAATAAAAGCCGAGGAAGCAGGCCAGACGTCCGAACACGGTGGCACGGTCACCCACGGTGCCTTCTCCTACAAGGGGGATGATGGCCAGACCTACACCGTGACCTACACAGCTGATGAGCATGGCTTCCACCCCCAGGGCGCTCATCTGCCCACACCCCCACCGCTGCCTGAGGCTATCGCGAAGAGCTTGGAGCAGAATGCAAAGGATGAGGCTGCTGGTATTTTTGATGATGGTGAGTTGTTTTTGAATAAAGTTATGTCACCGTATAATTATGAATCTATCGATAAAATAATGCGTTAAATTGTTAAAGGTTCAAAAAGTTGATAATCTAACAGAAATACATAATACCGATAGATTGTAAATAAACTAACGGTTCTCACATTCTTACGGTGACATATATAAAAAAAAATCAAGTAGTAAAAACTAAAACCCAACTACGACTTAAAAGGTATAAACAAGACACCACAGACAGACAAATTAAAAATCCGGAGTCACACGTGTTAGGGCATAAATCGAACAGATTACGTGTGACTCCGGATTTTTAATTTGTCTGTCTGTGGTGTCTTGTTTATACCTTTTAAGTCGTAGTTGGGTTTTAGTTTTTACTACTTGATTTTTTTTTTAATTCTTTTGGGGTTATAATATATATTTTTTTGAAATGTGCTCATTAAGCCCTTTCATTTGATACCCAACATGGTACGATTAAACCATATTTTTTTTTAAGTTCCTCACTTTATGTCCTCTAGAGGGCGCCATTTTTAATTTAATGTGACTTCACATAGCCTATAACCAGCGGACAATCACGACGCTTCTAACGATACCTCATTTGTCTAATTGTGATAAGTGGTTTGGAAGATAGTAGGGAACAGATGAACATACATACATACATACATACATACCGGTCAAAATCGTAACCCTCCTTTTTTCTTCGCCGTAGTCGGGTAAAAAGGACGACCGCCCAAGAGCCTCACAATACTTTAGGCCTAGATTAATAATAAGAACAATAAACGGAATAAAAATATGGGAACATTAGCCTAGCGTGAATATTTATGTTCCCCTTATTTATCTTGCACTAAACTTGTACAGTACATTTATTTATTATTTGATTATCTAACCAATTAATCATGAGTTTAAATTGTCAGTTAATTTTAGTCCAGATTGACAGATTCACCTGTCTGTAATCGGGTGTCAGTATGTCCTGTGCAATCTGAAAAGGTTGCTTGCTAACTCGCTAGTCATCTCAATCTATTGAGTTATTTTTATGCTAATATTTCATACACAAAAAACCTGATAACAACAAAAATAATCATACTTTTGACTTTGTATAAACTTGTCTACAAAGTGTATACAAAGTCAAAAAGTATAATTATGATTCATAGTAGCAGCGCCATCTATGATATTCAGTCTGAACTGTCGACACAATGTTTGTCGAATGTAAGGTCATTAGCAAACTTTATCCAAACGCGATCACAGTGTTTAAGTGCAATAAACAAATAAATCTTAATAGTAACTCTGGTAGTTACCATTTTCTTACACTGAGCAGCACTGTGTTCTGCATGGTTTGAATGGTGCTAATAAAAATAAATGGATTAAAATGATAGATACGCATTTCTACAAATCGATAATACGATTTGTGATGTACCATCGCGGACACTGGCAGCGGACTATTTTGTCAACCTTACTATTAAGGATAAAAGGGTGAAAATAGTCAAGCGTTGGTGTTCCATTTTACCTACATGCTCTAAATAAAAAGTGGACTTTGTATTTTCTTATTATTTCCAGGTAAATACAAGGAACAATCTGGTCAAGGCATGGCTCATGGCTACCAGCATTATGATGCCAGTTACCAGACCGCCGGCTATCAAGTACCGTCAGGCCATTCTTCGGGTGCCGAATTGGCGTATCATGTCCCCTCGGGTCACGCCTCTGGTGCCGACTTAGCGTATCATGCTCATTCGGGTAATGCTCTCTCAGGAGTCTCGGGTCATTCATCTGGTGCTCAATCAGCGTATCACGGTACCTCGGGACATGGTTCTGGCGCTCAATTGGCTTATCATGCTCCATCGAGTCATGGATCTAGCGCTCAATTGGCATATCACGCTCCCTCAGGCCATTCTTCTAACGCCCAAATAGCGTATCATGTTCCCTCGGGTCATTCTTCTAACGCCCAAATAGCGTATCATGTTCCTAGCAGCCATTCATCTGGAGCCCAAATAGCGTATAAACCTCATTCTGGTTATGCTCACTCAGGCCACGCTTCTGGCCCTGAATTGGCGTACCATGGTCATTATTAAGTATAAGTGAAAGTTATTAGTGAATTGCAAGTGAAATGAATGTTGCAAAGTGAAATGAGTGTGAATTGTAAAATAAGTGCAATAAAATAAATGATGGAACAATTCCTAAAATATTTAACGTTACCAATAAACAGTGTAGTGTAAAACATCTACAAACTAATAATGCAACTGCCGGTTCATAAAATGGTGGTTAACCTGTAGCCTGATGGCAATAATAACACTTTAGGCCGAAGCCGTATTCCTAACACTGGACTATAATAGTAGGCCAATGGATCGATTGAACGTGATATCGATGCTCAATCTTAATAGAACATACATACAATAGAAATCAAGATGTGAGAATACAAAAAGCATGCAATTTAAGCACTTGATTGAGGTTTGAATGTGGTATGTAAAGGTGACCAGCAAAGCTGCATGACAAAGTAACAAATGCACTGAAATATTTACTAGCGTCCGCGCCACCACTGAAGTCCATTTGACTCGGCGCTAGTGGCTATGTCATTACATCACATTGCATAAAAAAATAGTTCCACAATTTTCCGTGTGCCTTCTTTCGTGGTGCGCTCTCTAATCAAAAGATTACCAAAGTTATTGATTCATCAAACAAACGTCAATCAGAATGCTGATAGCCTGATTGACATACGTCAATGTCAAACTGTCATGTCGATGAAGAGATCACTTTACATAGTTGATACTTCATCCTCCATCGACGGCTTTATTACTGCCTAAGCAAACAATTTTGATACAATGCATCTATGTTTTTTTTTAAGAATTCTTAAACTACCTATTTCAAAATTGTTTCACAAAACCCTAGTCAATGGATTTGCAATATCGATGTTAGAACTTTTTGTAGTAAAATGGCTGGCATTTCAATCCGTGACTAATATTTAAAACCTAGTATAGTCAATTTGAAGTGTATAGGTATAAATGTCTAAATTATATTGTTATGTTTTTGTTTTATTGTGAAATAAATGTTTTTAATAATACTGAAAATGTTTTTGATTAAGTTTGACTGCGGATGTTGAGAGCTCGACGATGATTTTCGATTCTCGATGATTTTGCAGATGTTAGATAGATTATCAAAATCTAAAGACAATTACTAAACTTATGGTCTCCCTGTACATCCAGAGGTTGTATGGTAGATGTCGCTCTTAGCGATAACGCTGGTAGCATACCTCATAACCATAGCAGCGAAACCGCAGTAGTTCTATTCAACTACCTCGCGTTATGTTCCGCTACTCGAATTAGACGCGAGTACCTGAATATTAATGATTATACAAATGATCTTTCTTAAAATTTTGCTGTACTATAAAGCATAATAATCTGTCCATCTATCTATATACGGTTTTTAATTTATTTATTTATTTGGCTCACCAATAGTTGAATACACCGATACAAAGATAAGAGATAGATCCGATACTTATAGAATAGTGTACCAATAAAAATTAATTCTTTATTTCGGAACATAGGTTCACTATCAAGCGTTAACATGGGCGGACACAAAAATAACTGGCGAAATATGGGTGTACTATACAGGGTGAAATTGAATTCATTCATTCATTTTGACGAACTATGCGAACTTATATGTATATGAACAACAGATTTTTTTTCACGGTTTCAGCATTGGTCCCGTAGTGACAGTTGTTCATAATGATCAGTAAATGACCCTTTAAGAGGATACCCATGAATTTAATTTCACCCTGTAGATGCACCAGATGTACAGTCACGGACTTTAATTGATGAGCCACCTTCAAACTTTTCAATTTTGCTGTTTCAATTTTGCAGTTTCACGAGATTACACGATTAAACACGAACTCAAATCGCGCACGCGTTAACAAGATGACAAATAAATTACTTTTAATCAGAAATAGTCTTATCCATAGAGGTTGACTAATAAGTTCTCAATGATAAAAATTAAAAATAATTACAATGTTGCATTAAGATTGTCAAATCTATTTGATACCGACCTCCTTTGAATCATAGCTCATTAACTCGTTATTTCTGAAAACTTAACTGAAGACAGTGACAGTTGAAATATCAATGTCAGAGACGTTACTTTCGAATTTGTCGAAATGACTATTATTATTTCTCCGTACGCTAACGTTACTATCGCAACAGTAACCTAGCAACGATTGTTTATCGTTGCTAAGTTACTATTGCTAGACCTGCATATGGTTGACTATGGGCAGTCACTCTGCTGTCAAGTTTGTAGGTCTGGCTCTCAGGTTAGCCATTAGCATAATTTTCTTCTTCTAATACGAACACTATATAATAACATATGACTTTGCGTGTCGGGAACCGAATACACCCGATTTTCATTACACGGCTAAAATACGAACAGTGCCAGGTGGCTCATCAATTAAAGTCCGTGATTGTACCTATGTCTAAGCCTTCGGGGAATACAGGCGTGATGTTATGTTATGATATCACGATCTTGGAAGAACTTTATTTAGGATACAGAGTTACATGATCTGTGAGGAGCTCGTGTCTAAGTAATAACAGCCGCACGGGTCGATCCATCAGGTTAAGCTACGCTTGCCGAGGTTGATCTGTGGATGGGTGACCATCTTTACATATCGAGACTCCTCCGTGCCTCAGAAAGCACGTTAAGCCGTTAGTCCCGGCTGTCATTCGAGGATCTTTAACAGTCGTTACGGGTCGTCAGAAGCCCGAAAGTCTGACAACCAGTCTTACCAAGGGTTATCGTATTACCCAATTACTGGTTTGTGGAGGTCAGATAGGCAGTCGCTCCATGTAAGATACTGGTATTCAGCTGCATCCGGTTAGACTGAAAGCCGACCCCAACATAGTTGGGAAAAGGCTAGGCAGATGACTATGGTTACATGAGATAGATTTGTGTAGATAATATATACCATGTCATTTAGTACATCTGCTCTTGTTTATCATGAATCTTGTGTGTTTTATAATAAAGATTATTCTTATTCATTATTCTTACCACAATTATTTATTGTCTATTGTTATCAGTAAACTGGACGAAGCTGGTAAAGAGTGAAAGTTACGTATTCTTCCAATCAGAGGCTAATGAAGTAACCGTAGCAACTATGCCTGACCTTCTAAAGTAGAGAGAATACCGTTTCCTCACTACACCAGATAATATTACATACAAACATTGCTAAAACCAATAAAATTAGCGCCTCACAGTCACTAATCAGACGCATCCTTTAAAACAGAAACTCTTGATGTAACATTAGACTTGGTAGGTAGGCACACTTTCAGTTTGATTCTGAGAATAACATATAGATAGATAGATAGATAAAACGTTTATTTGGTGCACACAAAAGACATTGCACAACATACAAAAGCACGTTTAAATAATAACTAGGTAATTACATTAATAAATAACTAAAATGTGACAAAATACAAAATACTAAAAAACAAAAACAAGACAACATCACGCTTTTATTCCCCGAAGGGTCAATAGTACACTCACAATTCGCCAGTTATGTTTAAGTCCCATGTAATAGAGGGTGAGCCTATTGCCATGAACCAGTCACAAATCCAGACTCTGGGCTGTTACTGAGAAATTCCAGATTCAAAAACTCAATAATACTTTTCTCGACCCGGGAATCGAACCCAGGACGTCATGCTCAGTAGTAGTGCTTGAGACCACGAGACCCAACGAGACAGTCATTCTTAGAATAAAGCCTACTAATTGTTTCCTTTGCCTGCCTTTTATAACCTTGGGTATAGAAAGGAGTGAAGAGATGGTAAGGTCTGTATCACTGTTGAACGTGACTTTTCCTCATAAGGTAGAATCTCTTGGCTGTCTATTCTCAAAATATAAAAAAAAAAAAAAATATATATTATTATACAGTATGTTAACTAAAAAAGGGTGTTCCCGTTAACCTGCAATAGTATAGCGTGTATACATGTTAAAAAAAATATTACCATTAAAAAAAAAATGATTTATTTGTTTTTGTGTAGTAAAATATTCACAAAAAATATTAAATTGTTACGGAAAATAAACTCTCTGTACACGCCCACTTGTCACACTTGTTTTTCTACGTTGAAATACAAGTGTGCGTGTACAGTGTTTCTTACGTACGTTTAAATTTAATTGTTTTGTGAACATATCACGACACACTTTTTTTTTTTTTTGAGTTGTAATTTTTTTTTTTGCATTTATAGGTACACGCTGTACTATTGCAGGTTAACGGGAACGCCCTTTGTTAGTTAACATACTGTATATTTTTTTAAATATAATTCATTTTATAATTCTTTTTTATTTATTATCATAAATATTTAATATTTCTCGTAACTTACAGTTTATGGTACTGTTGGCGCAACTGTAGCCGTGGATTCAAATCCCTTCAAGAATATTAATATCTGTTATAGTTTTAAATGAGTGAATGAAACTAAAGTTCTTGCTACTGAATTTTGTGTCTTCGGGTGTATCTGCGATACAGAAGTCACGAACAGTAAATGAAAATATCAAAAGTACCTATTTGAATTGTACATCAATCATCGAGCAGTAGCCCACCATTAAGGACAACCGTCTGGTCGGAGGATGAGAAAACTTTCCTCTCTGTACGTAATACTTATACATAAAATCACCCCGAGCACAATGTGAGTATGGGCCTCTAAGCCAAAAGCCTCTGAACATGATAACTTTTGCCTCTCAAACTTGATAACCTGCATCAAGAAGAATCTACCTTATTTCAATCCGTACGACATCAAATCCCATAACCGATTAAGCTGAAACACACCTAAAAACAATAAAACCATGACGTAATAACATTAGGCACAATTACAGCCTACGAGTCTCCTATTGTAACACATTCCTGTTCCATCTCAACAAGTTTGTTCCACTTTGACCCACTGACATTCACACTGTGGCCTCGGGCGGTCTATCGGTAACGTTACGGAAAAAATTAGTGGAGCGGCTGTGATTTATATCTAGTTGGGTAATCTTTGGTAATATTTAGTCGTAATAGTGTATTTACATGTGGCCTTGGGTAGTGTATTAAAGTTATGGATTAACGAGATTAAGTTTTGGTAAATGTTATGGTTTTGTGCGTAATCGTTCGGTATTCACGCTTTACATAATGAGGTATTTATATTACTCATGTATACAGAATGGGTTATTGTTTAGTTAATACTGACTGAACAATACAATTATTTACTGCAGAGTACATAACTTCCTATATCTGAATGCTTGACATAAGAGCTTTGCTCAATTTCTTTGAACAAATGTTATGCACAAAGCGTCTGCATCCGTAAACTAGACAATGAAGTTTCATTGGACAATGAGGAATAAAAATTACAGTAGTCAGCTAAGTGCTGGTAATATTATCCATTACACCACTAGTATCATAAATTAAGTAATAGTTCCAAGTGACAATGTGACATTGAACCATGATTTATGCCGTAGAGCCTCTTTTCTTTCGTAATTTTACTTATTTAGATTTTATGTCGTAACGAATGTTTGTGGTCTAGGTCACTCTGGTGTGATGGATTGATTTCATATGATATATTGTATTTTATATGATAGTTATTATAAAAATAAGTGGTAACTATAACTAGAAAGACCTATTCCCAATAGTAGAACTTGAAACCTTATCTAGTTTAATTTTATAATAATTATGATTGACGTGTAAAACCTTCTTACAGAAATAAAATCATTTATCATTTTTATTTATCAAAGTTTAGCTACTAAAAAAGTAGGTGCCAAAAGCAGGTAGATATAGTAGGTGCTTAATGACTACGGTGGCAGTTTCTCCCTGGACTATCCTTTTCACATGGCGTTCAAGGTAGGTACTACGATCTACAAAAAGTACCATTACCATTACATAGTTACCATTGAAGTAGGTATTCTTAACGATTTCTACAGTACATAAAAAAATACCTCAAACTTTCATCAATAAGTTTAAAAAAATGTCAAGTCTGTTGCTACATTTCAAAGTTGTATAGTTTCCAAACGGCATCCAATCTCCGAGTGCATGAGAGAATGAATTCATTGATACGCTTCACAAGGACACGATTACGTTCCTACAGACTATAGACGATCTGTGTTGGTAGCTGCGTGGATTAGAGATTAGTCACCGACCTATTGTTATGAGGTAGGTACTCATATGTCGAGGCTTGATCGATGAGGGGTGAAATAGTTTCTTTCAAACAGAGAGCCTAGACAAAGTTACAGCCGTATTTAAAGCGTTTCGTAATTAAATAACGACTTTTAACAAGATATTTAAGCTTTACGGTAGTTTTATGTCAATACAATACGTCGTTTGACTTTTCCATCATTGTTATCGCTACTAGAATATTACTTTTTCTAGGCTCTAAACTTGCATTTTGGTTGGATTTTTCGCATTACATGTAACTGAACCCAAGGCCCATCATTATCAATCTAGCCTTTTTTTTTGGGTGTGAAATTATCTAATAAATTCTGCCGCCCTGGGCAGAGCGGAGGGCGTGGTGACTCTTACAGGCTAAACCCACCCGTGTTCCTTCAGTTGCCTGTATGTTGTCAGAGGCTACGGTAACCCTTTCGGAACCCCTACAGTTGTGCTGACATCTCTTTGAGGCGCGCATGGAACACAACGCGCCTTTAACCCTGGTCCTTATCGACCAAAATTGGTCGGACCAGTTAATAAAACCAGCAAACCAGGACGGAAATAAAAAATTGGTAGAAATAACTGAGGGCATAACTGCCTTCAGTTATTTCTACCAATTTTTTATTTCCGTCCCTTACATAATGAATCACATAATCGAATAAACAAAAGTGATGACTCGATCAAGGTAATAGAACTATCTGTAGGTATTGGAAGATCATGAATTAGTCATTCGATCTATTGTTGTAAGGAATGCATTAGTCTTGAATGACAAGGTGAAAGACAGGTGAAAAGGTCGTAGTGTTAGTCAGTAAAGGCAATAGGATGCTTATCTTCGAGATTTTCGGAATGTGAATTGAAGGGAAAAGTCGGTACGAGGGATGGGTGGAGCAGTAGGTATGCATATAATCAGCCTATAATGTCCCCACTACTGGGACACAGGCCTCCTCTCTGAGAGGAAGCGGGCCGTAATCCACCACGCGGGCTCAGTGCGGGTTGGTAGATGTCACATGTCTTCGAATTTTTGGTTCTAGGACATGCCGGTTTCCTCACGATGTTCTGCTTTACCGTTTTGAGAGCAGTGGCGATGAAATAATTTACACAAAGTAAAGCGCCTGTCAGGGTTCGAACCTGCGACCTACAACTCGTAAGTCGTGGCCGTTACCACTGGGCCACCACTGCTCTCATTTAACAGTGAGAATGCTCTTTTTTTTACAGTCGTTAATATCTCACTGGTATCGTATTACCCAGTTACTGGGTTGTGTAGAGGCAGTCGCTCCATGTAAACGCAGTCACGCAGTTATTTTAGTTTATTGGTTATACCTCTGCCAGCATCAATGTATGAAAATTTAATGATAGCAGAATAGATTCATAACTAATTTGTTATTATTGGAATCCTATCAAAAGTTGCGAAATATCAATTTATCGATGAAGTTAAAATCTAATATTTAATTAATCTTACTACTTTATGATCATAAAATAATGGCCTCAGGATACATTTCATACACATTTTGATGGTTAAAAAGTAATTCAATTTGTTTGTTCGTCCGTTTGGACGTATTGTTTCTAACACATGAAAATGTAACTCAAAGTATTTATTTTAATTTACAGGCACTTTTAAATTGTCAAGGAGTCGGTCAGATAATCAGAAAGTTGAAGCTAGTTTCCCGTTCAAAACGTAGATCTCTATGGAGAAGAACGAGCAAGAAACTCCATGGACACTTTGTGTCCACTCTTTTGTTTTCCTGGGTACATGATTTTTAGACCTAAGATTATTTTTTAAAGAAGTTAGAGGTAGATATACCTCTGTCCTCTCGGTAAGCCCAGTTGTTGTGCTAAAACACAACTCCTGGGCAAGTCAATGTCTGCCCAGATTTGCTGCATTTGGTAGCAATTTTTTTTAAATACTTCTTCCTAACAGAATAAATAATTTGGATGTTACATTCTTCTCAATTAAACAGCAAACAGGTTCCAAACCATCACTATTTAATTTTACAATAAACCTATCAAGCACAAGTTACATCTTCCTATCACCAAAGGTCATAAGCCAAGTCACAGAGCTAGTCTCAATAATTATATGTTCAAATAAATTGTTTTAATTAAAACGAATAGATGATATCGTTTAATATAATGTGTATATCCTCTAGTATTAATAGTTTTGTGGTATTACTACAAACACTTTTGACTTGAGACAAAATTATCAAAAGCAATTAAGAAATAATCTATCAAGTAATTTAATTTCTGATTTACAGAAGAATATCGTTGGTTTATTGGTCGCAAGCGCTACTGCGGAGCATGAGGTCCTGGGCTCGATTCCCGGGTCGGGCAAAGTGTTATTGGGTTTTTCCATCTGAAATTTCTCAGTAGCAGCCCGGAGTCTCGATTTGTGCCTGGTTGATGGCAATAGACTTGCCCCTTATTACTTGAGACTGAAACAAAACTGACGAAATATTCGTGTTCTGCAGCCAGCGTGTGAGTGTTGGTACACCTCTGCCTAACCCTTTGCGAATTACTTACAGGCGTGATGTAATCATGAAGAGTAAACGAGGATTTTTTTTTTCACATAAATCTACTTGGGCACTTATGGAACGTCAGAAGCACGGTTCCAATTGGCCGTTTCCCATGGAAAACAGCCGACAAGAAACTCCACGGTTACTCTCGAGTCGTTCGAGCTGATGGCTAATGGTTGGAGATGATCGCATACTTACTTTATTTTTAACCGTTGATAATTTCCTTTATATTTTAATTAATTAATTAATTTATAGGAGAACCAACAGCTGTAACAAATGGATAATAATTATACAGGCTGTAAGGGTAAACACTCTTGTCATTCAAACCATGGGTAGTTGACTTAAATATAAAAATAAATGACCGAACACAACAAAAAAAAAACGTTATTTTCATTAAAAGATTTTAAAAAGTTTCTATCCGACACCGTGCTCTCTAGCGAAACAGCTGACTGACTGAGGGAGAGGTCGCGCTCGCGGTCGGTCAGGTCACATCCCGCACCCCCCACCCGTGTTGAGACGCAAGTTCGTTGCCCTAGCGCATAGGGCAACGAACTTGCGTTTCTTGTGGTAAAATGTAGATTTAAAAAAAAGATAAAAAAGTTGTAATTTTCCATTGATTATACGTTCTATAAATGAAACCAAACCACTGGTTGCAAGGATAACGGTATTCATCCTAACACCCTGTATAAGACACAGCCAATTACAGGTTCTCACGGGTAAAAAACTGAAAAAGTAATAGAAATCTTAGGATCACTAACAAGCACGATAGAAGAGAAGCATAAATATATAACATAAATATATATTTTAACATAAATGTCAGAAAAAGTGTTTTCATACTTGTACTGTCTTAATATTTTTGTCGAATGCGAAATTCAACTTAAGTTCAAATATACTATTTATTCACCTAACACATTATAAGGCACTTATGTACAAGGCGTCAAACAAGTTGTTACAAAATATTTGCCCGACCGCGGCGAAATAAAGCGATGTAAAGCCACAATCATCATTAATCATCTCAAGCACAGATTGTGAACAAATTCGCACGCCTCTTATGACCTAGTGACTAAATTTTGAGAACTTTTAGAGCTATTTTAAGATAGCAAACTGTCTCATTTTATTTAGATAAAGCACTGTTCTCACAGTAAATCCAAACAATTTCCTTTATTCACCAAGTTATTTCTCAAGATAATGAGAGTTCTGCCTGGTTTGTCCATGGTGACTAGTCTCAGCCTTCGGTGCGGGAGATAGGTATTATAGTGTTCAAATGTGTGCGCAGACACAGGTGCTCTCTTTCCTCTCTCTCATTGTCCGATGCGACGGCAAATCCGGCCAATGGCTTAACGTGCTTTTCGAGGCACGAGAGCCTCACGAGAGATTACACCGCCAACTTCCAAACCATGCCAGTTTCTTCACGATATTTTCATTCACCGTTTTGAGAGCAGTGGAGATGAAATTATTTAGACAAAGTAAATCGCCTGGCTGGGTTCGAACACACGACCTACAACGTAAGTCGGGGCCGTTACCACTGGGCCACCGTTGTATTAAACGAATCAATTTATCGAAAGATAGAAAAAAAAGCAATTTACCAACATAAACGTCTAGGCAGCACCAGAAAATAAAAGAAAATCAACGATGATGGCCATAAACTGAGCTCACTTTTAGTAGCATGAAATTGAAATTAACCTTCAAATGATAGCTAGAAACATAAAATTTTAGTACCACAACTTACAAAATTACAAATTACCGTAGGTACACAATCTGCCTAACCTTTTCCCAACTATGTTGGGGTCGGCTTCAAGTCTAACCGGATGCAGCTAAACACGATACTCCTTGGTAAGACTGTTTGTCAGACTTTCGGGCTTTTGACGACCCGTAATGACTGTAAAAGATCCAAGAATGACAGCCAGGCCCAACGGCTAACGTGCTTTCCGAGGCACGAAGGGGTCTCGGTATGGTAAAATGGTCACCCATCCAGGGACTGACCGCGGCAGGCGTAACTTAACCTGATGGATCGACTCGTGCGGCTGTTATTATTTAGCCACGAGCTCCTCTTCAAATGATAACCAGTAACATAAAATTTTAGTACCACGTACCTTACAAATTACAGTAGGTACACCTAGAAGAATACAATGTAGGTATTTATTTTATTCTTTATAAATGTCAGATTGAAATCCTGATACATTTACGTTTCACCTTTGGTCCCTTCAAGCCCTTGATCTTCGGGAGACCTTTAACATGAAGACCAGCGTCTTAGATTAAGTTTTATTGCTGACATCGGTGTTGCACTCGATATTGCTCGTTAGACTGCAAAAAATATATTTTTATTTTATGCAAGGTTGAAAAATATATGTATACCGTACATTTGTAGTTAGTTCCGACCTACAAGGACGAAGGAAACTTTATAATATGACTTTTTTGTTTTTTTTCTCTGGAATTTGAATTTGAGCAAAATGTTATGCCTTAATGACGCGCAAACAGATCAACTAATCAGAGACCAAATTTTTTAAATATTTTTTTGTTTATTTGGTTGGTCATAAATTATTAAGAAAAACAAAGTTTTAGTAAATGTATCGTGTTTATGAGTACAAATGAGATAATTTAATAAGAAGTGATTTTGGAAACCACTGTTCAGGAACTGAGCTGAGATGGGCAAAACCATTCCATTCCTAATAACTATAATAACACTTTAGGGGATATGTTTGTTGACTTTTTAGGAATTAACAGTCTTTTTCAATTTAACTATGTTTGTAACATTGACGATAGAACACTAGACTTAGTTATAAGCAATATGCACAATCTTTATGCATCCCATACCTCAGACCTTCTAACTAGACTTGATCCTAAACACCCTGCACTGCTCATTTCAATATCACAGGGAAATACAAAATGTTTGCGCTCAAAGAATAACATTCGCCCTAATTTCTACAAATGTGATTACGCAAAAATCATGTCAGACCTACAAGCTATTGACTGGCATCTAGAATTTTTACACTCCGACGATATTAATGACCTGGTTTTCATTTTCCATGCAAAATTGAAACAATTGATCGACAAACACATACCGAAACATAGTTGCAAAAATTCAAAATATCCTTCCTGGTTTAGCAAAGCGCTCATTAAAATACTATCTGAAAAAGAGAAATATCGTAGTAAATTTCGTAAATACAATAATCCTCGTGACAAGTTGAGCTACGACATTCTTAGAAGCCGTTGTCATACAATGATTAACCAAAACTATAGCGATTACAAACACCATATCGAGACTGAAATAACAAAAGATCCTAAAGCATTTTGGCGGTACATTAAAAACAAACGAAATAGTAAATCCGCAATTCCAGCCATAATGCACATGGATGATGTAGTAGCCAACAATGGAACCGATATTGCGAATCTCTTTGCTTCCCATTTTTCTTCGATTTTTACCGACCCAAATATCAGTGCAACTACAGATGTCCAAGACTCATTTGGAGTGCTAAGTAATATAAAATTTACACCACAAGAAGTTCTAGCTAAAATTAAAAATCTTGATACCACTAAGGGTGCTGGTCCTGATTCCATTCCACCTGTTTTTGTGAAATCATGTGGGAGAGCACTTGCAGAGCCGCTGTCTCTCTTATTTAATCGGTCTCTAGAATTGGGAGTATTTCCCAACGAGTGGAAAAAGGCCCGTATTGTGCCTGTGCACAAAAAAGGCGACGCCAGTAATATAAAAAACTACCGGCCGATTTCCATCCTATCCTGTTTTTCCAAGCTCTTTGAATGTCTCGTTTGTCCGATCATTACCAATTACTTAGAGACTAAGCTTTCCGACTGCCAACACGGATTCCGAGTCGGGCGATCTACCGAGACTAATCTAGTACGTTATTTATCTGACATATCTGAAGCGCTTGATGCTAGACACGAAGTCGACGCAATATACACGGACTTCAGCAGCGCATTTGACAAGGTGAGCCATCCCCTCTTGGTGGCAAAACTCGAGCTTAGTGGTATCCACGGATCGTTGCTGAGGTGGTTCTCGTCCTATCTTATAAATCGCTCTCAGTTCGTTGCTGTCAATGGCTATGTCTCTTACGAATTTCTAGTACGCTCTGGAGTCCCACAAGGCTCCCATCTCGGCCCAGTTTTGTTTTTACTATTTGTAAATGACATTACTAGTCAAATCAAGCATTGTCAAACTTTGCTTTTCGCTGATGACTTAAAGATTTATAGAAAAATCACGGGGCCTGCTGATACCAAGCTCGTTCAAAGCGACTTATCAAATATAGAAAACTGGTGCATAGCTAACAATATGACTCTAAACACACTAAAATGTTTCTTCATTCGTTTCTCTAAAAAAAAGTCATCCTTTTCAACTTCCTACACACTGTGCAACACCACGTTGACTAAGGTACGTGAAATACGGGATCTAGGAGTTCTGGTTGACGACGTACTAAGTTTTAAGCCACACATTAACGAAATTGTTAAGAAGTCGGCACAGATGCTGGGTTTTGTAAAACGGAATACCCGGGGCTTCCAACTCCCAAAGACCAGAATAGTCTTATTCAATACCCTGGTGCGAAGTCGGTTGGAATACGCTAGTGTTGCCTGGAATCCATTCTATGCAGTTCACTCACAGAGAGTTGAGAGAATACAAAGAGCTTTCACTAAACATTTAGCCTTTATATCCAGGAAAATTAGCCATCGCTGTCCATATGAGCAGCGCTTACACTTTTTCAACATAAAGACACTGCGAGACCGTCGCCGTTCGCGTGACCTAATTTTCCTGTACAAAGTTGCAAACGGATTTGTGAAATGTAGCGATCTTGTTGAGCGTATTCAATATTCAGTCCCTTCTAAACCTCCTAGACATCCCATCACCAGGTTGTTTCAAATCCCTTTCCGCAAATCCAACCTTGGTCTCAACGCTCCCTTGATCCGAATGTGCAGAAATTACAATAGCTTTTGTAAATCATCAGAAACCGACTTACACGGAGTATCTCTTAACAAATTTAGAAGATCAGTCTCCGAGGTACGGGATTGCATAAAATAACCAATAAATAATATTAGTTATCTCTCTCTCTCTCTCTCTCCTTCTACCTTTTCTGGCAAAGTTTTATATTTTTTTTTTTTTATTAATATATAGGTAATTTTGTATTTTGTTTACTTATTTTTATTTTATTACTATGTTGTCTTGTGGCAAATGCTGTGTATACCTATAATAGGCATTCATACCAGTATATTTTTATCTTACTGTTCCCATTTAATTTTTTTTTTTGTATGTACTGCTGTTGGTGTACCAAATAAATAAATAAATAAATAAATAAATAAATAAACTGAGCTGCTTGAGTGTCATAACTCATGCCAAGAAAGTTGCATCATTCATTCCAAAATGGCCGGTGAATGGATGACAAAGTAAAGTCAGCGAAATTAATTGATTAGCAAATTTTTTAACAACATTATTGTCCGTATAATTCAAATCCCAACCGTCATCTGTCTGTCTTTGTTAGTTGTATGAAATTGCTATAACACGGCAAATTGACGTATGAAATTAATTTCCCTGACAGAACATTCGTAAAAACCAGCCAAAAACCAGCCAAAATACAGACAGACAGTCATACTAGAATATTAGTAAGTCTGACAAGAGTATATGTCTTAACGTTGTGTAGGAATGTGACCTTTCACAAGCTATTACTTGTAAAGTTATTGTTACACGCCTCATCGCTTTGTCTCTACTGAAGGTAATCACATTTTTAGCTAATGTACGAAGATATGAGTCAGGTTGAGTGAGGTTGAATCATCTTATCAATCAATTCCATTATTTTTAAGAACGTTTACATTCGTATCTCATTCGCAATCTGTCAAAAAAAACATAAATTTACCAACATTTTTGACAAGTTTGACAGATTGCGACTTGAAAGTGAACGTTTTTTATGTAAGAGAATTGAAAGAAAAATATTTTATTTGGGACACGCACAGGAAAAACAAACAGTAATAAAAAGTAAGTACATAGTTAAACAAAAAAAAAAAAGAACAATTTACAAACTAACAAAATACTTAACTAACGACCTGTGCGAGACCAAAAAGGCTCCTATCTCAGCATAATGCTACGATATTTAATAAAAATAAATGGCTGGTATTCGCTGGTATTCCCATTAATTGGTCCCCAGGTCAATGAAATTATCCGGAAAAGAAACGGAGTTACCGACATAGCTTGCAGAGTAAGCAAACTGAAGTGGCAGTGGGCTGGCCAAGTTTATCGAAGGACCGATGGCCGGTGGAAAAGATGAGTTCTAGAGTGGAGACCGCGTATTAGCAAGCGTAGCGTGGGACCTGGACCCCAGTTACATGGAACGAAGATCTCAAATAAGTGGCTAGGCTAGGTGGGTATTGAGGCACAGCTTGGGCCTATGTCTAGCAGTGGACTGCGATAGGCTGAGTTGATTGATGAGTCAGGTCGATTGGTATTTTCGATCATCTGCCTAACCTTTTCTTATCTATGTTAGGGTCGGCTTCCAGTCTAATCGGATGCAGCTGAATACCAATTGCACGCCATTCAGATCGATTCTCGGCAACTCTCATCCAGCCGCTACCAGCCACCCTGCTAAGATCATCGCTCCCCCTAGCCTGAGGGCGTCCTTCCTTACTCTTACTGATTCGCGGTCTACACTCAGGAATACGTCTACCCCAACATTGCCACTTCAGCTTGCTTATTCTGTGAGCTATGTCGACAACTTCCGTTAGACAATATTGTTAAAACGCATCTTACACATACATCTTAAGTACATAATTATCATTATCATCTTAGAATTCGTAACTACATAACTATATTACATGCTTGTTTTAGTTATTAGGTACTGTTTTCTATTCCTTTATCATATGTCTGGGAATCAATGAGATCTCTTCTGTACTTATCTTCTACAGTTGTTAGAATTGTCTAAATGGAACGGTTTGTTTGTTAGCAATTAGAGATAAACGCTTGCGATATTTAATTACCATTTGTAGGTTCTTTTGTTCTTTATATTTTTGTTGATTGGTATTATGTAAAGTCAGGAAAAATAATTGTATTTTTCAAAATCACTACCAACTGAAATTGTCAGTTTATACAAATCACTAAATTTACTGTTTGTACCAGTTTGTTCCACTGAATTACTTTTTCATGAAATCATGACATTTGAGAACAAATCTAACATAGAGAGATGTACTAATGATTCTAATGATTATAATTTTGTAAATACATTCTTACGGTCGCGAATCATATTCGAATCATTTATCATATTTTCATCAAGACATAACCTGACACTCACCTGCAAATTACAAAAAAAACGTAAGAAAATATGAATTTCGCAGGCTACCTGTGCGGAAGGTTTCAACACAATGTGTCACCGATTTTTCTAAGAAATATTGTTTTAATATCAATATTATTATTATTTGTTTATTATTTTATTTATGAGGAAGAAGGCTGCATCCTTAGTAAGCAGAATGAGGGTCAGCAGCAACAGCATTTTGAAAACCCTAGCCGAACAGCACGATGCACCAATTTTAAGGCACTCTGTCCGTTTGCTCGTGTGGCAGGGATGTAAATAATTGTGTGTACCTAGTTCGTTAATAACACTAACCCTTAGTTGATAAGTTTTTTGTTATACTAATCAGTGGACCAATGTTGTCAAGTTAAATAAATAAATAATAATATTAAATTGTAATTGAAAAATCATTTCCGAAATTTGAGGAGTAAAAATAACCTTTTTTTAGGGTTAAAGATAGTTTTTTTTAAATACCATAATCTATTCATATCCTACTTAATAAGTGTGTAACTAACATCAAAACGTTTAATAACAGCGTGACATTGAACTATAACCGCAAAACCACTTTATTATTATCAAACGAACTAAATGAATGGTTCATTATATAACTTCAGTTATTAATCTCATTAAAAATCATGTGAAAAGGAAATGATTATATTAATGGGTGTGCATCGTAATATAATTCATCTCATGAACTTAAATTCATTATAATTTTAGTGTGGGAATTCAAAATTATATTATACAATTTTATTATTTTTATATAATTAAAGCCATTTTATCTTTGTTTCTAGACGGACGCCACTGATATTTTAAATAGAATTAATTTCGAAATCTCAGACGGACGGTCAGCTGACCAATTTAGAAACTGAATCGATTCCCAATTGAGTTCGTGGATGTGTTATTAGGTCACGTCTTTTTTCCCCATGAATGACCAACACGCGTAGCATGACCACCGAAGAAACGGGTTTAGTCGACGAAAGAATAGACAAAATGACAGATAAACAATCACAATCTGTCATTTTGTCTATTCTTCCGTCGACAAAATCCGTTTTTACTGCTGCTGGTGGCTGTTTAGTAGGTAGTATTTCTAAACAGCAGAGGTGGAAACAAAAAAGGTGCTTCCAGCAATTTTTTTTAACCTTTAATTATTGTAGTTGTTAAAAAAGCTTGTTTAGCAGTAGATATTTCATGCCAAAATGACGAAGATTCCTTTACACTATGTACAGTCACAGAGTTTAATTGATGAGCCACCTTCAAACTTTTCAATTTTGCAGTTTCATACATTCACGAGATTACACGATTAAACACGGTCTCAAATCGCACGCTCGTAAACAAGATGACAAATAAATTACTTTTAATCGGAAATAGTCTTATCCATAGAGGTTGACTAATAAGTTCTCAATGATAAAAATAAATACAATGTTGAATTAAGTTAATCCAATCTATTTGATACCGACCTCCTTTGAATCATAGCTCATTAACTCGTAATTCTGAAAACAAAACTGAAGACAGTGACAGTTGAAAACAAAACTGAAAACAGTGACAGTCAGAGACGTTACCTTCGAACTTGTCGAAATGACTATTAATATTCCTCCGTACGCTAACGTTACTATCGCAACAGTAACCTAGCAACGATTGTTTATCGTTGCTAGGTTACTGTTGCTAGACCTGCAATTGGTTGACTTTGGGAGTCACTCTGCTGTCAAGTTTGTAGTTCTGGCTCTCAGGTTAGCCAACCGGTAAAGTTATGAAATATAATTTTCTTCCTCTAATACGAAGACTTTGCGTGTCGGGAACCGAATAAACCCGATTTGCATTACACGGCTAAAATACGAACAGTGCCAGGTGGCTCGACAATTAAAGTCCGTGACTGTACAATACGTTCACTATATAATTTCACCTGGATTCCATTTTTAGCCGGGTTTTATTCTAAGGATTTAATTTTAGAGTTAATTTATATATAATTAAATTATATAGGTAGTTTATGTTGTCGCGACTGGTAGCACTGAATTTTGCAGTCTTAGTTTCTAATAGAGTTCAAAATGACGACTGACAGAACAAACACATGACTGCAAAATTCAGTACTACCGATCGCGTTTCGGGACAGGTTATAATGAACGTTCTGTAGTACGATATTTCAATTGACAAGTGATTCCTACGTCTTACAGACGATGTCTCCTGATTGATATGTTGATGATCATCTAATGTGTTTTTTATACAATCGCAGATCAGCATACCTAATAAATACTTACCTATTTATAATTCTGTAATGACATCATTATCTCAGTTATTAAGGTAATGTTATAAAATGCAATTTACTGAAGGTTTTTGAATATATGTTGAATTTTTTATTTACTTGGTACAGAGATGGTGTTAATAACAATAAAAACCTGAACAATATTATATAAAATAAAATAACTTCACATCCGTATTTCACAAAGGGTTAGGCAGAGGTGTACCTATAGTTCACCCTCGTTTCGCCAGTTATATTGAAGTCTTAATGTAATAGAAGGTGAGCCTATTGCCATCAACCGGGCACAAATCCAGACTCCGGGTTGTTACGGGGATAATCCAGATGGAAATACCCAATAACATTTTCCCCGACCCGAGAATCAAACCTAGGACTTCATGCTCAGCAGTAGCGCTTGCGAATACAAGACTAAAGAATAAAAATTGTATACGTTTTTTTTTAGCTACCTATTTGTTTATTAGTCATACTTCTGATTATAATAAGTTCCTTGAAACACTAAGACATATAATCAGAGAGATGGCATTGACCGTAGGCGGGAAATACGCTATGGTAAAGAATAATAAATAACAAGGCATAAAAATTATGAAAAGCATGCAGCTAGGATTTTATGCAACAAGTTAAACAACACAAAAACAACAGGATAAATTGAAAATGAATTAAATGATCCATGATTTAGCGAATTAATGAAAATTAAATTAAATTTAATTACATAATTATGCTATCGTAACATTAAATAATAATTATTATAATGATTACAGCATTTCTAAAAAAAGGATGTGAAAATTATGTTGCTGATCAATTTATCGTTTCGGAATGCCGATGCCGGAACCTTTCTTGCTAAACATCTAGCCTCAAAATGAGCAACAGGTTTTTCTTGACTGTTAAATAGTGGCTCTGAAACCCTTCAATGTATAATTAAAAAATCATAACGCTCCTTTCAGAAGCGTACGGATTAGTTGGGTAAAAAAATATCTCTAATATTTTACTACTAATACTAATACATGCAAATAAATTTTACTTTACACATTGCCACTGATACATTGGTCCGATATTTCTTACGCTACATATCTAGATTTATTGTATTAATCTTTTTAAAGCCTGAGGTATAATAATTATATCATGTACTTACACGAATTTGACCTAAGGCTTAGAATATTATATAATTTCTTACTGTATCCAAAACTGTGTTTAAGTTGAATTCATAATGACCCAGTAGGTATCCAAAGGAGAAAGGGAAGAAAGACCACTTGTGCTTTATATAATTGGCCTTGAACCAAAGATTCATAATTATTTCTTCCGAATTTCCTTCATTTTCCCGAAGTGAAAGAAAAGCTAAAAGGGGTCAAAGTTCATTATTTTCACCCCTGGTAGGACCACCAAAAAGGACCACGTTAATTGTTTTAGCACAGACTGGTCATATTCATAGTCCTGGTATTGCACTGGATTACTGATTATAAGGGGTAAAAGTTCCTTTGATCCCTAAAACTAAAAATACCACTAATAAAAAGGATCGCATTTGATTATACATGGATTAGTCTTTGGCATGGCCTTGTACTAATGATCCAAAAACATACATGATTTTCATAGTCGTGATTTTCCCGATGCTGCACTGGTCTACTAGCTAATAGAGGTCAAAGTTCTTTTGATCCCAAAAACCCACCAAGAAAGGACTGGGTACCACTTGAATGAATCCGATGTTAGACTAGTATTTTGTCTAGCCTTGTACCAATCATCCAAAAATACTCATAATTCTTATAGCTTTGTAATTTTTCCGATGTTGCACAGGATTTCTGGCTGAAACGGGCTAAAGTTAGGTCCAAAATACAGCCAAAAAGGACCACATTTGTAGAAATTTGCATGAATACTATACAATTTTTTAGCACGGCTTAGAACCAAACATCAAAAAACAGTAATAAATTTTATAGTAATAATTTTCCTGATGTTGGAAAATGCCACTGGCTAATAGAGGTCATATTGCCATCGATCCCTAATAAGATCGCGGAAAAGGACCACATTCTTAGGTATTTGCATATACTGCTCTTTTGCCTGACCTTGTACCGATGATCCAAAAACGCTCATATTTCATCTTCCAATCATTTCACCGAAATGTCATTACTTACGCAAAAAAAATGTATCCGTAGTAATGTTTGTTAAAAGTGGCATCATTATGAACTAGAATGAATTTTGTAATTCTCCTATCATCCGATGTGTATATATATGCAGGCTGGGCCGTCGTTGTTACATTCAAGTGTTCACCTCCGACCTGACAATATGAAGCTGGTAAGTCGCGATAGTCGATTCGATTCGTTAGACGATTTAATCGAGTGGGCGGGAATCGATTTAGGGAGTTACCGTGATGTGTTTATTGGATTTCGGAATTTGTTATTTATTAATTGTGCGTTGCAAGTGATTTGAAGTTTAAATTTTTAATATTTTTTACAAATTATATTTTGAGGAATTTAGTACATCCGGTGATTTGTAAAAGTTAATTATTTTTCAAATTGTGCGGTTGAAAGTGAAACGAATTTATTGTTTTTTTAATACATTTCCGGGAAACAACTCTAATAAAAATATCCCTTCAAAAGATACCTTCTAATGATTATTATCAAATGTAATCATCGTGTTATTATTTTTGTATTATTGAAACAATTTCTACAAACATGCGGTTAAGCAAATGATTGCACCAAAATTTCGCACGGGCGAAGCTCCAAATTAATACTAGTACCTAATTTCTAATGCGCTTAATTCATACCTAATTATCTACATTTTTAGCTCCTCTTAGTTTTAGTGCTTGACTAATTCATCCTAG
Organism: Lithophane semibrunnea; assembly: GCA_947363905.1. Lineage (NCBI taxonomy): Eukaryota > Metazoa > Arthropoda > Insecta > Lepidoptera > Noctuidae > Lithophane > Lithophane semibrunnea. The sequence continues at coordinate 14,517,156 of OX376205.1, forward strand.
GACACGATCTATAGACGAAACAAGTGAGCTAATTCGTTTTTAAAACACCGGTTTTTTATTATTGTATAAATACCAACTTTAAAAATTATACCTAGTTTACAAAAACAATTTAAAACTTCAACAAACATCTAAAACAAAATGAAAAACATGCTAGATTTGTTAAAACACTTGTTCACACGCGAATAGTTTGCGTTCTTGAAGCGGTGTTAAAATGTAAGACAATGGTTGGGACGGCGATAATATCTGATCTATTGCACACTTGCGCAAGCGTCGCACTTTTGCAATGTTAACGGTCATGTATCAAAGTTGATTGAGAGGAGCAAAATAGTGGTTCCGTATAATAAAATACATAGGTAAATGTAATATCAGTGGATAACGTTGGTTTCACGGATTGTGAATACAGAAAAAGAGAAAATGTCACAATACGCATTTTTATATTTAACTCATCCCAACTGTAAATGTCATAAAAAAAATTAATAATCTGGAAAAACTGTAAAAAAAAACAAAAAAAAAAAAACTATGTCAGAGTTTTCACTTGGAACCCTAAAGGCCGTAAAGTTAAACTATAATTAAACCTATATAATTTGACTACTGCTTGACAGGTCAAACAATAGTAGTTTATTTGACAATGTATCAAATATTGTATTCTATTCACTGTCATATTATATAGGTTGTAACACTGAGTAGTGAAATGGGGTTAATGTCACATAATTATAGGTATTTTCTTTGAACAATGAAGCATTTCTTATGTCTAATTGCTCTTTTGTATTATAATTACCATGTCATTCAGTAATGTATGTAATATGTGTACTACTTAAAACAAAGTTACTCCCGGTTTCTGAAAGCTCAATTAAAATCTGTCGTCAACAAATAGCACTGTTGTAATAAATGGGTTGGCCAAAATGCCAACAAGACATTTTATAACTTGACATGATAATTTACGGTAAACTAAATTGAATAAGCTTTCAAGCTCCTTGATTTCAGAAAGCTTATTGAATAGTTTTTCTTGTACTTACAATCTATCTATAAATATTTAATTTGATGTGTTGTTTACACATCCAATTAAAAAATCATTCGGATAAAAAAAATAAAATTGAGGGGCGGGGCCCCTCAATTTTATTTTTTTTCCTAACGGCCCGTTCTAAATTCCTTATCTTTTCTAACTCCCCATTTTTCTAATTCCCCAATTTTTCTAACTCCCCATTTTTTCTAACTCCCCGTTTTTCTAATTCCCCATCTTTTCTAACTCCCCCGTTTTTCTAAAAGCCCATTTTTCCTAACTCCCCGTTTTTCTAGCTCCCCATTTTTTCTTATTCCCCGTTTTTCTAACTATCCATTTTTTCCCCAGCTCCTGATCTCCGCTCTCTTCGGCATGGCCGCGGCCGCTTACGCCCCACCGCAGTACCCAGAACAGTCCAACCGCCCCCAGGCTTCCTTCGAGAAGAATGCCAGGATTATAGCCTTAGATTCTGATGTGAAGGAAGACTCCTTCAGATACAACTACGAAACTGAGAACGGAATCAAGGCTGAGGAGCAGGGTCGTGAGGTAAGTGATTATCATTCGATTTGTACTATATCTCTTCAGGGAATGAAACTTTCCTTGATGAATGAGAGAATCCAAAATGGAACAGCCTTATTGCTATAGGATAACAATGTTGTCATTAAAATTAAATCTGTTCAACGTTGAAAACATTGAAAAAATATTATTTAAATAATGCTGTTGCAGCTGCTGCTATACCCTTTAAGGATATTTTAGTACGCAGATTATCTTTAAAAGAATAAAGTAGGTACAATTAACAGGGCAGAAAATAAAAGAGATTATGAATGAACACACATCATCTTGTTCCTAATGACCACACTTAACCACACTCAAGGTTCCTCTGCTCAAATAATTATTATGAACATTATTTTTCTATAAAAAGTTGATTTAAGTAGGCAGATCCATGAATAAAAAGTGTAAACAATTCACAGTCATTCCAACAGAATTAAATTCTTTTGGAATAAAATGGCAATAAAATAAAAAAAATAAAAATTATTTCTAAAATTGATTCTTTGACACCATGTTTTGTTCGTTGTCCCAGATAATATAATATATTATGGCAATTCACACTAAGTATTAATATTGAATGGGGTATAAAAGACATTTAAAAGAGGCGACAAGTTTAAAAATCTAAAAGATATCCGACTTGCCAAAACATTTTGCTAATTTTCTCAAACACAAAATGTGACACATATGGCACTAGCCGCCAAAGTAATGGCTAGGCTAGGGCTATGCGATAAAAACGTAATGTTATTAGGACACAAGTGAATGTAGCCATCCTTTCAATTTGATCACTTAGTTGCTTACGACACCTGTAACATGGGTGGTCGTATTTGGACACTACATTTTTATTACTGGGCAGTAACAAATTAAACTTTTACAGCTTGAGTCTTCCATTGATCGTGACTATTCTGTCCAATAGGTCATCAAGGGACACTTTTAAAATTATTTCTGAGAAAGAGTTTTTTTGCTTGCTGGTTCTAATAAATAAAGACAAGATGATTATATTTTTTGGTTAACTTCATTTTAATATTTTGGCATTGCCCCAATATATAATAATTGTTTTGGATTTTTAATAAATTCAGTGGGCCATAATCCACCACGTGGGTCCCGTGTGGGTTGGAGTAGTAATTACTACATTAAAAATGAGTGTCTAACAAAAACAATGAATATATAAATAGTTGCAAGGTCTTATAATCGTGTCGTATCCGTCCATTCTAAAACATTTATCAGCAGATGACCTAGTAATCTTTTTCTCAACGGCTCGCCCATATGGGGTTATTCTGAAAGGGCACCGGCCAGTTAGAAAAGGTCAGTATTATGCAAAATACTTGTGGTTTCTAAATTATTAGATCTGTTTGTATATTTGTCCATCTCGGTAGTATGTGGATTTCACATTAATATTATGAAATTAAATTAATTATGTGATATAAAAATAAAAATAAATTGCGTAAAAAATATACATGATCGTCAATTGTTTGATTAACGATACGTCTAAGTGCTACACCTACATAAACCACCTGCTATGAAATCTAACCTGTAGGCCGTAGTTACATAAAATCGAAAGTGCATATTTCAAACTTTTAGTATTAGTCAATCAGTCTTAATCATAATAAATGAGTGATAACTTGATAAGCACTGTCAAGTTTATTTTTAAATAATTACAGATTCATTCTTCAATGTATTTTGCAATAATAATAAATCCCAGTCTAAATTTTTTCTACTAATCTATCGTCAAAATCTGTGGCTAGTTTTTTGTACCGATATACTATAACACTTTGCAAATATTCAACCAATAATGGAGTAGACACTACCAACAATAAACTGTCAAAATGTCAGAGATAAGACCAAAAACTTGACATATGTGTATCTTTTTTGACAGGTCTAGATCAAACAGATTGATATATTTGAATTAGTTTTTGTAGATAATTAGTGCTGTCATTAAATATTCAAATATTTATTTACAACTATTTAATAGTGTTATTACATTGTTGATCATTGTTAAATAGTTAAATTATGTAGTCGTAAAATTATAATGTTAATGTGACACAAAGCTGTATTATTGCAATAAAATTATTAATATAGCTGTATAAGCACCTATCGCATTTGGCATTTACGGTTTTAGGATCTTTAGATAATTTATGATGGATTTAGGTTTTTCTAGATTTTGTAAAGGAAACTGTTTTTTGAGGGCTATTCTCATCATAATAATTATCTCAATAAAGTGAGGTTAAATATTGACCTTCCCAAAAAACCACTAAATGTCAAGGTCTAACTAAGGTAATAACAATTGTAATTGTAATTCATTCAATTAACCTCGGTCCTCAGTGAACGTAATAGTAGGTAATATGTAATAACTCACTGAGCATCCATTATTACATTGACATTTAGATCATAACTATTTCGACCATTGCGTCTTATTAGACAAATGTGAGATATAAACATAGGTCTTCTTTATTATTTTTCTATCTTGATTACATTATGGAAGACAGCAGCATGTTGGTAGATTTCAGGTCAATAAAAAAATCCTGGCAAGTTCGTTATATATTGCCAGGATTTTTTAATTGACCTGAAATCTTTGAGCTTAAAATTTTTGTATCGAAGTATGGGTAAGTATAGCTGAAAAAAAAAAAAATCTTTACAAAAAAAAATGGCACCAGTCGTTTCGTTCATATGTAGGTTCACATAGATATTATCAGCTCTTAACATCCTTCACGGTAAATGTTTATGATGTGGATGAGTTACGGTAGTCATGGGTCAGGCTTTTATGAGCAATAATTTTCTTAGAATCAACTATCGCTAAGAGACATCGTAATAACTGGAAAATTACGAGTTTATTTTGTCCAGGTATCTTCCAAAACATGTTTTTAATCTCGGTCTAAAACCACAGTTGTTTTAGAAGTCACTGGCATAGGTAATAGTCTTGTTGATTTCGGCCAGATTGAAGCCAAAAAATTGTTAAAGATTTCCGAGAATGTATTTTAGGCAGTCCACATTTTTTCATAGCTGTTCTCTGTACCTTCTCAGTTTGTAGACTTGTTTGGATGGGAATTTGTGTTGTCTCAAAATAGAACAATTCCCGTGTGCCAGATATGGGTCACTGCACAAAAAAATGATAATTTTTGGAGAAGAGTTTATCATAAAATGAACAATACCATCACTTTTATATTAAACACGATTAATAACAAATACAAAAAGAAATACATACTTACAAAAGCCCTTTCAATATTCCAGGCTGACGGCATCGAGGCTCAGGGTGGCTTCCAGTACACCGGTGACGATGGCCAGCTCTACTCCATCAGCTACGCAGCCGGTCAGGGTGGTTTCCAGCCCCAGGGTGCCCACATCCCCACCGCTCCCCCAGTACCAGAGGAGATCCTGAAGGCTTTGGAGCAGAACGCTCGTGATGAGGCCGCTGGCATCATCGATGATGGTGAGTGGAAGTTTCTGGAATGTTTTTAATACATGGGTTTGGTTTGATTGCGAAGAAATCAAAGAAGTCAAGAAGATAAGTCCTAGTTTCATTTATGGTTGTTTTCAGGCTTTTGTGCCATAAACTCTCTTTAACCTGAAGTTTGATTTTCAAGTTACATGCTTAATTCGTTTGGAATTCTCGCTAAAAATATCGTTCATTTTCTATATCAGAAGATAGGTCAATTAATTCAATTAGTTAATTTTCTGCAATTTCCTATTAGGATCTCCTTACACGTCATAAAGTTAGTAATTGAACACTTTTCGAACATTAAATGGCCAATTTGTAATTGATTCCCAATTACAAATTACGAGCAATAACGAGTTGCTTAACACCCATTACAAGTACATTCCGATAGACGTTAAAGATGTCTTAAATTACTATAAGGTATGGTCACACCTAACATCGTAAAGTTCTGACAGCTGGTATGGTGTTGCAAGTACTGATGAATCATGCCCTATCTCAATATAGACAGTTCTGGGAACCTAGGTTAATGAATAGAGAAAAAAGAGTGAAGCTAGTTCATGATTTGGAGTGTTGGAGTTGATTTTAGATGGTATAGAGACACAAAACAAAAATATACCTCTCCCTAATTGATTGACAATGACATTCAAAAGATATCAAATCAAATCAAATCAAAAATCAAACAAAGTTTATTAATCAAAAAGTAACAATACAATTTAACCAAATTCTGTTGCAAGAATGCTTTCATACATTTGAAATTATTTCTTTCAATACTTTTGAATCGATTAATAGAAACTGACTGACTGACTGGTCATAGAAATTTACAAAAATCATAATCATGAATGAAGGATAATGGATAAAGTCGATTGTGGTAATAGTACTACTAGCAGAAGTATATGCAAATGATATTCAATTTTAACACAAATTAATCTGCGATGCAAATACTTTTCCAGAAACCTTTTGTCAGCTCACCGTTCCGTAACGAAACATTACAAAGCCTCCTAAAATGCAGACTAACAAGCAAATTGCTTTAGAATGGCATTAGACACAGACTAATAATGACTATTAGCAATCAGATAGGGCGCGGTAATCTGTGGGAAATGTCACTCTTTACACTGGATGGCGCGTCTAAATGTCTTTGTTGTTCTATAATTTAGAGGGCTATTCCGTTTATTGGCGAACTATTATTGACACGGATTTCATAGGGATTTTAATGGTTTGTGAAGGCTAAGGAATTATATTGTTAGGAGCAATTTTAATAGTTATTATTGGGCTTTACACCAATTTTACTAGAAATACAAAAACAAAAGTTTCTACAGCAGAAATGATTGATTATTCTGTAAATGAATCATTTCTGTTGTTTTAAAGAAATTGTCCTCATAAACAGAGCCATTAAAATATAAACTCCAGAATCTAGGCGTTAGAGTATCTACTTAATTACAAAATCCATCCACCCACCTCTCTTCTGCACACCTCCAATCGAAGAAAAGCGTAAAGATACAAAATAAAACAAACTTTTAAATAACAAAACATCTATAAATAACATAAAAGAATCACCTGCAGCACTTGCACTAGTACACTGACCTTTACAAGATTACCCAATGACCCCTCACTATGACCGTTGAGAATCATCCTGCATTTAAACCTTAGTTCTGTCACAATAAAGCCCAATTCCCTTTGACAAATAGCTTAATACGCTTCCAATTACAAATACAGTTGTGTGAGACTTTATGATTTGAAGAATATGGCTGGGTTTTGCATGTGTTCATCTTAGAATAAGGTTGTAAATAATAATGTACGGGAACTAAAGTTTGTGGAGGATAATAGCTACTGTCTTACTGAACAATAGGTCAGTGCAGTGAAGGGAATGTCCCACGGAGATTCTAAGGCCATGTAGAGATTTTCGACCATCGGGACTTTGAAATTGACGAGCTGTGTTAGTTTTTGTGACCGGATGTGTACCTAATTCTGGATGTATTTGTGGTCCGTTTTTGATGATTAAATTGTAAAATGCCATATTTTGTGACACAGGAGCTGTACCATTAAGATCCAGGTCTCTTAGTCACCCTGATCGTGTCTCATGACCGTTCTTTTTTGATGTTGGGAAATCATCAAATGACTTCTCCCGCTCTGGGCGGAGCGGGAGGGCGTTTCAGACTTTTACTGACTAAAACCCACCCGTGTTCCTTCAGTTGCCTGTTGCCAAGGTCCCCGTATCGCTTTCGGACTTTCCCGCAACCCTGGGAGTCCCATGACCCTAAGAAACTGATCAATAATGATAAAAATACTGGTTGTTATAATTTGTCGAGTAAAATATCAACCATTTAAAAATAAATTAAATTAATAGGGAGACAGGCGAATAATCAGGCTTGGTAGGAGACATTGTTTCTTTCAAAGCTATCAATACAAAATTATGAAAAAAAAAATTCAAATCATCATCATCATCATCGTTTGCCTTGTCCACTGCCCACTGCTGAGTACCAGGCCTCCTCCATTTTATGGCATGCTTCCGCTAGCCTAGACAAGTGACAATCGCTTCGAAAGCATTTCGTATTTCTTCAACGACTTTCAACAGGATTGACATAAGCTTTTCGATAGCTTATGTCAGTGCTATACATTTTTGTCTTCTCCATCATCGTCATCGTTGTTAGAATGTCACTTTGTATAGGCCTCGGTCTATGCGAGGCTCAACCTTCGGATCTATTCTGTAAAAACCTCACAAAATGAGCATAGTGAGCCTTCATTCTACCTGATGCTAAGGATTGACACTATTGACATCTCACTTCAAGTTCACATCACCTCACTTTTCACGGAGATATTTTTATAGAATAGGTAGGTCTTTTTATTGATGCCTGTGATATTTTACTTAATAATAATGTCCTCAATGTGTTCCGCCATATCTTAAATGTCAACTAATTACAAGAGAATGTACTGCGGCCTATAATTTTAGAAGACGTTAATGTTATTGCAGTCTTGTTGCAATGTTTTTACATTTACGGTGCAGGTGATCGATCAGACAGCAATGAAATCTTTTATTAATGTTTAATACATTCTTGTAATATTTCCAAGCAACCTTTATAAGAATTTTGTAGACATAATGTGCAGAAAATTGATTAAAACCTCAATTTATAATTTTAAATAGTTACCTACTGTACAATTAATAGTTTTTACTCTGGTTTTCTCACAAATGAGTCTTCATTTGAACAATTTGTATTGGTGGGACTTATATTTAGCATTGAATATGATTGATATTTAATTTTTGTTATTTATAAAAGTTTTAATATTTTTATCTTAATTTTCCAGGCCAATACAACCCCGGCAAGTACGGAGACGCCCCCAGCGCTGGCGGCGCTGCCTACAACCAACAGCCCCAGTTCGCGAGAGCACAGGCTTCCGCTGGCTACAGACAACCCTACAAATACTAAAGATCACAATACCATTCCAGTATTTAGCTATATTTCATTTTATAAAACAAACAAAAAAATCAAGTAGAGCAACTTTCGTATCGTTTGCATTACACACGCATGTAAGGTGTACGATCTGATTGGTATATTGAAGATGAACGAAGAGTTGCAATTCGAAATTGGAACAGGTGTAAATTGAGACGATACGAAATATGCTCTGCAACATTTTTATAATGAGGCTCGTCTGTAAGTACATTTTGGCAAAATTATAATTGTGATATTTGAATAAGAAAACAATATTCAAGAAATAGTATTACGCCAATGGCTCTGCATATTTTTGTACGTCAAAATATGCTTACAGATAGAAATAAAATTAAAAGGCTATCAATTAAAATGGAGTATGATAACATTAAAACGTGATGAGTATGTGTAATCTGATATAGTCATAATGATTACCAGTGAGAAGTTGTGAGGGATGTAATTATTTATTCTATGAATAAAACTTATACTTTTTTTCTACAATATACCTCTTGATTTTTATTACAACTCCTTGTTAAAAAAAAGTAAAAACCACAAAGTAATAAACGCTACAACACCAAAGTTAAGCGCATTGCATTGTTAAAAAAAAAAAAACGTTTCTTACAGGATTGCCAATTTTTTTAAAATTTTAATTGAGAATGACAAAATCAAAATGCCTAGAGAGGGTCGGCTTCAAGTCGAATCGGATGCAGTTGAATACAGCAACACATGAATACATACTTAAAAGGGAAATTAAGCAAAAATGAGTAAACAGGAAACAATGACTTATAAACCAACAAATTACTTGAAGACCAAATACAAAAAGATGGCTGAAATCTGACAATCAAAGAAACTAAATATACCTTTTATTATTTTGTAGTGAAATACTCATAGAAATACCTTATTTATGTGAAAACCTAAAAAGTAATCAGAGTAAGAAGATGCACTAACAATAAAAATAAGTATCGCCAGCAACCATAATGAGATAGTTTTGCAACCATTGGTAAGATGCTACGACCTTGACATGAGGATGGACTGCGATGTTAGAAATATCTTAGTGTTACAATATCTGACTGATGCAATAAATTAGATGACTGACAAGCAGGTGATACATTAGGTTATTTGATGAATATCGCCGCATTTTTTTCAGTCTGGGATTTTACTGGGTTATTACATGGGGCGCCGGCCACCCTAGGCGTCGTCTAGCGTGTCTACAAGTCATAACAAATGACCTCTGATGAAAATTTGCTAATTTATAATGAAATTGGGGTAATTTTGGTACAAAAAATGTGAATTTCAAATTGCAATAACTTTTTATTTTCAACAAAATTTTATTTTTTATTTTTTCCTGGAAATTATATTGCAGTACCTATGTGCCCCTTTCGGATCGGGCAAGGTTTATAATACATGCTGTATATATTTTACTAAATATTCTTTATTTCGGATTACACATAAAAGTAGATACCTAAACACAATCCCTATAGTGTTAGGACGTGTCCCAACACGTTGGCACGTGCCTCCGTACCCAGTGCCTTATAAAGGGACTGTCAACTTTGTCGAATAATGTTTTTAGGATCTTGTTGGACCTTCCGCGCAACCTACCCATTATGGACGCTGTTCTCTTCCCCATAATAGCATGAAAATCGTCAACACGGGTTTCCGCGAACATCTGCGAAGCGCTGCAGAAGCGCGGAAGCGCCATCAAAATCCTAAATCCATTATTATATTGTGCGCCCAGGAAGTTATAGACTCTCTTAGTATTTTCACCCACAAGCTACACGTGTAGAAGGTTTGGCAGTATGCCTTGAAAAGCGAGACTTTTACCGTAGTTGGGTCTGGTATACCGGACACACAAACATTAACTATAGGTAAATTAGCTGGAGGACTCATCGCTAAAAGTGCACTTTTTTTCAGAAGACTGTTCAATTCAAATTAATAATATGGTACAGCATATTTTAAAGGATATGAAGACAGAAACACTCCTCACGTGCGCACTCTTGCACACCCCCGATTTGTGAGATAAAAATAATTGTGCTTAATAGTTCCCGCAACATGCGACTTTTTCTTTCCTCGGAATAATAACATAGTGAAAGCATTTCTCGTTACACCTACGTCAAAGTATAAAAGGAATGTTATAAAAACCCTGAAAAATGTTTTTAGTCTTTTGCCTGTGAATGGAAATTCGAGGTAACTTCGTGATGTTTTACTATCGCGAAAATTTTATTATTTATGTTTCTGTTCCACTAAATGTTTGGAAATATCATGTAGTTACTCATTATTTTTATTTTATAACTTCACGGTCTTAATGATTTCATGAAAATCTAATTTATGACTGGCAATTTTGCTTTAAAATAATATATTGTAGGAGCACTTTGAAACTTAACGAAACCATTAAACTTGTTGATTCATGGTGAAACGTGTAGATGAGTTAATGTGCAGGTTTTTCGTAAACTAGCTGTCTATCAATTGTGTGAGTTCATCGTCTATAAGATAGATGGCGTTAGTAGGCCTTGCGCATACGCTGACTTCAGCACAAATCTTTATTAGCTTCTATGGTATGTAACGAAATTATGTTTTGCTGGTTACCATTTTCATGATTGGGGTTTGTAAAATAAACTTTACTCACATTCAGTGGTTTTATAGCTGTGATCTTCTTTATTAAATCATTCTTAATTTTTATATAATTATGTACAATTACACTGTTTAATCTACTTATTTCTAAATCTTATGAACTAAAATCCAGTCATATTTAGTTTTGTAAAAATATAACATTTGTCAATATTTGAACTGCAAGTCAGACTCCTATGTAGTCATCTAGACTTTACTAAAGCTTTCATGCATCGTATCTTACTTTTTCACCACTCAAACGTACTCCAAACTTTCCAATGTCCTTAAATTGACAAATGTTATGGCTGAGGAGTATAAAATCAGTACTGATAACCGCTGTTGGAGTTGAAACCTCCCTGATGGTTCGCGGATCCGAAACCGTTGCCTGAAGATCCAAACCCGTTATTCTGGCCACCTCCATTCTGTTCTGGGTGATATTTACCTGGTGAAGGCAGAAATTTTAGATTAGGAAACAGTTTTGTAATCTTATAAATGAGTTATCAGGATTTTTTTTGACCGTCTTTTAGGTAAAGCTTGGGTTTTTTTAAGACATAGATGGCCGCACTATAGCGGTCACAATGACGGCATCAGAGTGTGACTTTACTGTGCCAAAACACTATGTATGTATTGGCACCGTTGTCTTAGGAAACTTAGCTTAAATAAAGGTCCACATAGTCTTCCATACATCTCTCTGGTGTTAATTTGAATGATTTTTTCTTTTGACGGTTATATTAGGTCTTGCTCAATATTCTGTTTTTTTTTTAAATTTTATTCTACTTACCATCATCAAAGATCCCAGCAGCCTCATCCTTCTCATTCTTCTTCAACGCTTCCAGGATAGCTTCAGGAGTGGGAGGTGCAACCGGCAGGTGTTCGCCCTGGGGCCTGAAGCCACCTTCTCCTGAAGTATAGGTGATTGTGTATGTGATGCCGTCGTCGCCTTTGTAGGAGAACCCACCCTGCGCCTGCGCTGGGTTACCGGCTTCTTCAGCCCGGATGCCGTTTGAAGTTTCATAGCCGAAGTGGTAACCTGGAAGATGTTAGATTATTTTAAGATGTCGTATAGACACAACAAGTAAGCTGAAATCAGAAGGGAACTGCCTGATTCCAATAAAATAAGAGATTTGACTTTGACTTCTGAATAGTTTTTTTTTCTGAATAAGTTAAATAGTAGCTAGGACCGATAGCAATAGGACAAGATTTGACTATACTTTGTGCAGCACTGGAGTATAATTATCCATACTAATATTATAAATTCGAAAGTAACTACATATCGCACACCTAGATAAAGAGTGGCACAACTCAAAATAATCCAAAATCGAGTTATTGCTATTATCGGAATCTGCGTCGAAAACTACATCGACTCCAAAGACACCTGTGTACAAATCTCCATTAATATGAATGAGATGGCGCTGTAAGTCAGTCTTTCTGAGTAGCTCCACAGTCACTTCCCACCAACAATAGTAACGCATCACCAGTTACGACATGGAGCCATAGGGGAAGATGCTGTCAATACGCACAAAGACTAAATTATTTTGACTTAGTTTTGTATTCGTGGCTAACCGCAGTAATCAAGTGTGAATTATTTTGAGTTGATTTTGTATTCGTGATTGAACCGGTCTTGTTTCTTGGGCGTTCTTCAAATTATTTCCACTTACCCTAGTATTGTTTACAAATGTAAGTAATTTTTATTTTACTAATTCACAATAGTTTAGTGTTGGTGAAAATTTTTGACACTATTTGAGTTAGTCTGTTATTGCTGGTTACATTTAAATTCGCTCTTATTCTAAAACAATAAATGCTATTGTTTATTTTGTTAAAGGCATATTTAGAGTTGCTTTTGTATTTTTGAAACAGATTTTTTCAAATTTTAATTGTAATAAAATACTGCAATTTTTAAACATTTTTGAGTTGATTTAGTATTCGTGATTTTTTCTTAATTTCGCATTTATTTGCTACAAATGATGAGGGGATGTGGCCTTTTACTTCTACAGAAGGCGATGGAGACTAGTTCAAAGCTCGCTGGTTGATGGTGGTGCAACGTTAGCACCACCATCAACCAGCGAAACCCAGGCGAAACGTGTGAAACGTGGAACTGTTGACCAATGCTTTGGTCGTCTTCAAGACCCTGGACTGGACAGGGTCTCAACGTGAATGCCGAGTAGGTACATCTCACATCTTTGCTTTGCCAATGGCATCGTCATAATGGTAGAGACGCTGGAATAGTTAGACCAGCCGATCAATTCTGTAAAAATCTCTGAAAGTTAGAAGATGTAGTGAGCTTAGAGTGAGCTGTCAATAGTGTCAATCCCTAGCAGTATGTGGAAAGACAGCTGCAAGTTCACTTCACCTACCTACGTTTTCACGGTGAGATTTTTACAAAATAGACCGACAGATGCTGCACAGCCTAAAAGGAGCCTATCGGCGTGTTGGCCTCGGCATGAATCTGGACAAGACGAAAGTCATGTACAATTCACAGGGCTGTATTTTTTATAACTCTTCCTGTAGTTTATACATAAACTTACGGTTCTAGCACTGATTAAAGAGATGTTATTACTTACCCAAAAACAGCCCTTTGAACACAACTTTTTTAAACGTTTTACTACTAACCTATTCAAAATTAGAATAATGTAAGGTGTTCATTCTATTTTCCAAGGCATTTCCTAAAAACGTGCTGTGTTTTTTATTACCTTTATTTGTTTGTTACCTAAATACCAAATAGATATGTTTCATAACTAAAAATAATGTTTTACTTCATTATTATTATAATAATTGTACAAAATAATAATTTAGATACACTACTCTTTCTGTGAAGATTATGAAAAAATAAAGAAAAAGAGCGGATTAATTAAAAAAAAAATCACTAATATGGAATTAATTTGAGTTGATAAAAATATTAAACAATGATTTAGTCACGATTACTAACATAACACAAAACTTAATAATGAAACAGTGATGCGTGTATTTGAAGGTGAGTAATTGAGCAAATTAATATCGTAGTAAAATATTATACAACATCATACAACAATCATTTAAATCGGTCAAATAGAAAAAGAGTAAAACGTTTTTTACTGTTCCTGAAAAAAGAGGTTTTTTGAGTTGTGCTACTCTTTATCTAGGTGTGCGATATGTCTGTCTGTCTGTTTGTTACCTTTTCATGCCTAAACCACTGAACGGATTTCGATAAAATTTGGCAAAGAGATAGATGGTATCCTGAGGAAGGACAAAGAGATATATACTTTTTATCGACAAACCACGCGGGCGAAGCCGCGGGCGGAAGTTAGTACTTTATATTATGGGATATGGCTGATGTTGACAATAATCGGTCATATTACTAAGAATTTAATGAAATGGATACATTTATAACTTAAGAAAAAAGAAGCACTTATATTGAAAATAAAGTAATTGTGAAAACGATGCAAAGATGTGAATGAGCTAATTTAGAGTACGTACGCGAAGAGCACCAACTTATTATTAACCTTGACATTACCAATGTACAACAAAGGCACTTTCATTATTGTTTCGTGAAATACAAAGCTCTATTCTGTTCGAATTCAAAAGCTTTGTTATCTCCCAAAGCTTTAGTTGATTGTAAATAATACACAACATCAATATTAATTGGATATGGAACTATATGGATTATTTTATGGTTAGGTAACGTCTTTGGTGATATAAGCATCATAATTATTAACTTATAATTAGGTATAATTATCCATACTAATATTATAAATTCGAAAGTAACTCTGTCTGTGTGTAGGTTTAGGCTTGAAAAGGTAACAACCTTTTCACGCCTAAACCACTGAACGGATTTCGATAAAATTTGGCAAAGGTTATATGGCATCCTGGGGAAGGACATAGGCTACTTTTTATCGACGTACCACGCGGGCGAAGCCGCGGGTGGAAGCTAGTAATAATAATATTATAAATGCGAAAGTGAGTTTGTTTGTTACGCTTTCACGCTCAAACGGCTGAATGGATTTGGATGAAATTTGGCACAGGGGTAGCCCATGACCTGGAATAGGACATAGGATACTTTTAATCCCGATATTTCTACGGGAACGAGACTTACGCAGGTGAAACCGCGGGGCGCAACTAGTATACCATAATGGATAGGGGTCAAATAGGAAGATGGGCAATGATCATCAGTTCATCGTCATCATTCAAAGTGATTCTGAAATGATATTTCAATATTAATGTCCCTAATACTACCTAAACTTTTCTTTATTATGTTTCTTCCACATGCTACTTACTTCCATCTTCACTAGCACCCTGGTCTTGTTTCAGAGTAGCAGCATTCTTCTCAGCATTCTGTTGGGGACGTCTGTTCCCATCTCCGCCTCCTCCAAAAGCGGATTGGGAGCCCTGATAAGACTGGTAGTTGCCCTGTCCCCCTTGACCCCCTTGGTTTTGGGGGATGTAGTTCCTTGACGGAATTTGAGCTGCACTTATGGCAAAAACTGCGCTGATGATTAACTGGAATATGTTAGAAAGGTAATTAGAAAAATATACATACATACATAATGAGCCTATAATGTTCCCACTGCTGGGACACAGGCCTCCTCTCTGATAGAGAGTGGGCCGTAATCCACCACGCGGGCCCAGTGCGAGTTAGTAGATGTCACATGTCTTCGAATTTTTGGTTCTAGGACATGTCGGTTTCCTCACGATATTTTCCTTCACCGTTTTGAGGGCAGTGGTGATGAAATAATTTACACAAAGTAAAGCGCCTGGCTGGGTTCGAACCTACGACCTACAACTCGTAAGTCACGGCCGTTACCACTGCGCTACCACTGCTCGAGAAAAATTTGTTAGAGTTCAAAAAAAAAACAGCTTTGATTAAATGCAACCTAGCAAAGGATAGCTAATAGAATCAATCAGGCACATAGACAGACAAAGATTCAGTTTCCAAAATATATATATTTTTGTATCCAAACTTAACTGAACTATTTAAAATACCCTTGCAAGCTCAATCCTAGGTAGGTAATTGAAATTAAATCCTTAATTTTTATTTCTTCTAGCTAAAATACTTACCACATTCATTGTTGGTATATTTGTCTTCAGCTTTTCACTACAAAACTCGAACTGTGTCGTTTTCTAGATCTCCATCCTCTTTTATATGAGGACAAAAATCGTTTATTTTATTTAAAAAACGATAATCTTGGATGACACCGCATATCGGGAGCCTTGAATGCTTAATTATTAAGTTGTACTTGACAAAGCAATATCAAAAACTTGAGTACTTTCTATTTCGGTCTGAGACCGTACTGTATTGTAATCTTGATCTTTTTGAAGGATATAAATGTATTCCAAAATTATGTTTTTTTAGCGCATCAGATTTGAACTTTATTTTATTGAAGGCCTTAGGATGATATGAGTTCCAGGGTTGCGGAAAAGTCCGAAAGGGATACCGTACTTTGGCAACAAGCAACTGAAGGAACACGGGTGGGTTTTAGCTAGTAAAAGTCAGACACGCCCTTCCGCTCCGCCCAGGGCGGGAGAAGTCTTTGGAAGAGTTGCCACCATAAAAAAAAAAATGAGTTTACGCTCACAGTAATTATGAAAATTCTTGTAAATGCTTAATATTGCATCGGATGGCTATATTTGTTTATTATATTAATTACATTATTTCAATCAAAACCATAAATCATCTCAATGTCCATAAACATAGACATTGTTGGACATCTTCAAACTTTAAACCAGATTTGTTTAAAATTAAAGAATTAAATAATAACAATACTTAGGTATCACGATTCCAATTATTAGGTATTAATCAGCCGTTTAAAAGCAAATGATGAAGATTTTCTTTCATATCTATTAAACAAGGCAAGTTTCAAGAAATGTTTTATTACTTGCACGATTTAGATATTAGTTTAAATCACACCACAAAATAAGATGAAATCATCCGAGCTGATACGAAAATAAAGTTTATCAACCTAATTTTCAAGTACGAGTATCTTACTCAAATTATTAAATTAGTAAGCCAGCGTCAACGCGCACTGGGCCCGTTGCATTAGTTAGTTAAGCACTGGGCGCGTAGTAGAACGGGTGAAAAACTGATAAAAAACAAAGAATTAAAAAATGTTTTATTGTCTCAGAAGAACACTTGCAAAAAAACTCATATTTTTCTAATAAGACAATTTTTCTTCACGTAGGGCAAAATCAATCTTCGAAGCCTTTTCCCCAACATAGTTGGGGTCGGCTTTCAGTCTTTTAACCGGATGCAGCTGAATACCAGTATTTTACATGGAGCGACTGCCTATCTGACCTGCACAACCCAGTAACTGGGTAATACGACACCTTTTGGTAAGAGTGGTTGTCAGACTTTCCAAGTTGTAACGACTGTCAAAGATCCACGAATGACAGCCAGGCCCAACGGCTTATTAACGTGCTTTCCGAGGTACGGAGGAGTCTTGGTATGTAAAGATGGTCATCCTATACACGGACCGAACGGCAAACGTAAGCTACGTTTGCCGTTCGATGGATCGACCCGTGCGGCTGTTATTACTTAGCCACTGCTCTTGCTCTTTCTGCACGTAGCGTAGGTATGAAAGGTTAAAAATAATGAGTATTTTTATAGTTAATTATGTCCTTGTTACTACCATTGTGATTACGTGAAGGTCAATAAATATTCTACAAAAGTATGCGATGTTAATCATGTGATAACAAACGACCTTCTTGTGAAGGGATCATTCTCATTAGTTCTACCACAATTAGTTCCATGGAACTAGTGAGTTTTTTTTTTCTCAGTAGTTCCATGGGTGTTGATAATGGAATAAATGAAACAAAACTTAACTCGAACTCGTCTCACTAGTTCCACCGTAGTTGTCCATGGAACTAGTGAGACTTTTTTTCTCTCAGTAGTTCCATGGTTCTTCTTAGTGGAACAAGTGAAACTAAAGTTAATCAACATCATTCTCATTAGTTCCACTTAATAAAAAAAAATAACATCAAATATGAATAAATGAAGAAAACCAAAATAACAAAAAAAACAAGTAATTTAATTAAAATAAACATCTTTTTTCCTTATAAAACAACTGTTTATAGGTATAATTTTTACAAACAAATCACGTGGTTGGCCAGGGTCATATTTAGGGTTCCGTAGTCAACGAGGAACCTTATATGTAGTTTCGCCATGTCCGTCTTTACCTCCCCTACACGTAAAGTGGGGATGGCTTTTTTTCTCCTCAATCCCATGGTTTGGGGTATCGTTGGAAAGGTTGTTTAAGAATAATGGGAGTTTGTGAAAACCATTTTTGTATTCAGGGATCCGTTTCCGAAATATTAAGCTTTAAAGTGCTAATGTCATTAACGATTTCTGCAGAAAAACAATATTTTAAGGTCACCATCGAAATAATCTGCCAACATAAAATTCCTAAATGTTGCGGGCACTTCAACTTCTTCTAGACTTTTTTCCACAAATCTTATTGACTTCAAGTTTTTTATTTCTTTTAATGTAAATTGAAGCTTTTTTTTGTTGAAATGACGGTATCGGTTTTTGAGTAGCTAAATGAAGCCCTTCATTTTTTATTGATATCATACATCTTTATCATCGTCTAATTTTACAATAACAATGTGAGGGTAGTTTTATAATATGGTGTGAGGGTATTTATTGTTTTTATTTTATTTTGGTTTTCTTCATTTATTCATATTTGATGTTATTTTTTTTATTATGTGGAACTAATGAGAATGATGTTGATTAACTTTAGTTTCACTTGTTCCACTAAGAAGAACCATGGACTACTGAGAAAAAAAAAATCTCACTAGTTCCATGGACAACTACGGTGGAACTAGTGAGACGAGTTCGAGTTAAGTTTTGTTTCATTTGTTCCATTATCAACACCCATGGAACTACTGAGAAAAAAAAAATCTCACTAGTACCATGGAACTAATTGTGGTGGAACTAGTGGGAATGATCCCTTGTGAAGGGAGAAGAATTGCTATGATAAAGCTTTAATTAATTGAAACAAAGCAGAACGACTGTTTTATTACTAATGAGAGATTAAAATGATCTGTGGTTCAGAAAAGCGCTCGCAATACGTGAGGTGCACAGTGCGCATGCACCCTAATCATTACGAAGCACCATTCTGGATGGTTTCAGAAAAGTTTACTAGATTTGATAAAAAACGAATTAATGTATTACTAATAATTTTGTGATAATTACTATCATTTGAAGATAGATAAATATTATCATCGTGTCAATGACTTAAACCAAGTCAATGACTAAAATAAAATAGAAACTGTATTACAAACTCCATTGAATAATGAAACAGAATGCCAAAACTGATAAAGCATACAAATTAAAACAAAAACTCGAGAAAAGATGGCGAACGATTAAAAGCCAGGTGTATATTTATAAAAAAAACTTACAATAAAAACGAATTATTTTTGTTTCATACGAACCGTCTCTAAATAATAATTACTGTGGTGAATGAGAATCGATTAGCGATGGCTCTTTTAAGATACTAAAGCAACCAGCAAACATTATACATGTAAGTTACCCACATCATTATGATTACATAACGCCCTGGGGGCCTACCAGCACCGTTTACAGCAGTATTATTTTAATATAACTTCAGTGTAGGAAAGTGATGAAGCACTACAGGACGTATAGCTCCATCTCTTTCCCCCACGAAGTAAGATTAAAATAATACTGCTGTAAGCGGTGGTGGTAGGTGTTGTAAGGTGTGAATAATAACCGGACTTTTTATAACTGGACGTCTTTATTTTTTTATAGAAACGAAACAGTGAAAAAAAACATCATGAGGAAACTGGCATATTCTTGAATAAAAAAATCATACACATGAGACATCTACCAACCTGCACTGGGCCTGCGTGTATTATAGCCCAATCCCTCTCACAGAGAAGAGACCTGTGTCCCAGCAGTGTATATATTATAGGTTCATTATGCATGTAATTTGGAGTAAATCTTGGCCAGCAGGTTTTCTCAACTTATGACAGGCATTTCACACAGTCAGATAAGTCTAGTTTTTCGTAAAAAGTCATTGAGTACATTATTATCGAAAAACCTTGACAGATTCTATCTTGAATATTACGTACTTAGTAAACCAAAGGAAAGAAGAAAGTGCTCCATCAATAATAAAGCTGGAGTTCCACAAGGGAAAGAAATGGGTCCAATGTTATTAAAATAAGAATTTTCAAATCAACGCGACACACTTTAACAATTTGCTATACAAATGGTCGGATAGCTGTTATACTTTAATTATTAATTCATACAGAGTCAATGTTAATCCTGTAGGTATTACTTACTTCCTGCTAGGGTTGCGGGAAAGTCCGAAAGGGATACCGGGACCTTGGCAACAGGCAACTGAAGGAACACGGGTGGGTTTTAATCAGTAAAAGTCTGACACTGCCTTCCGCTCCGCCCAGAGCGGAAGAAGTCATTTCATGATTTCCCATACTAAAAAAAAAAGGTATTACTTATCTCGCTGTATAATGTGGCACTATGTGTTTTGTAAGGAAAAGTTTATAATACAAGCCAAACTTACAGATTCACTTAGTTATGTCAAGCCTGAAGATATAGTTCAGACTAACCATTTTTACACAATCATTAAAGATAACAATGAAAATCGTTGGAACGTTTTTTTAATCAAAGGTCAGTCACCCTGTGTAAATTATTCAATTATGTTACCGTTACACGATGGCAGTTTTGGACCACTCGTTATCAAATCATATAATTCGTTCCATGTTCCATGTTCTGTGATTTCTCATGATAAAATTGGGTGTGTTTTAAAAGCTTTTCTAAAAGGCACGTAAATATGTGTAAACCCTTGTTTCTATGCGAATTGCGACAAACGACTAAACTTGAACACGCGAGTCATTGAAATGAAAAGAAATGAAATTGTTTATTCTGTAAATAAAATATTGGAATCACTTTTACACGTCATATTAAAAAATATTAAAAATAAGCTAGATGAGGTCGGCGTTTCCTATCTGACTACTCTGAGAAGAAAGGCCGAAACAAACTCAAAGGTCGCAGTCTCTTTTAAGGTCCAGACATAATCTTGGTAAGGCAAAACTTAAAAGGAAATGAGAGTATGTTTGTACTATTTAGCCCGATAAATCTAGATACCTAGCCGATCTTTCAGGAATTCCAGGTTTATTTCTTCCAACCCAATTTCTAGCTCTAAAAATTATTTCGCTATTGACAAGACCAAGTTTACATAAAAGACAGTCCAAGCAAGTAGAACTTACGCAGGCTTTTAGTATCGTCTTCATGGTTCAATCAAAATTAAATGTATTTATTTTACTTTAACGTAATATCGTGTATATTACGTTAAAGTAAAATAAATGCATTTAATTTTGATTGATTATCTTAAATTGGCTATCTAAACTCCGCAGATGCGATGGATATCGACATCTAAATAAGATAAAATATAAATATTTGATGTTTTATTTGGGAGGTCAACGTCCGCTGTTGTGTTGTTACTTGAAGTACGAGTTGAGAAAATCTGTTTTCTTATGTTTTATCGTATTTAGATAACGATACCCTGATGAGAAAAAAATCCTACGCACAATGGTCCACCTTATGGACTGAGTGCGGATCGCACTCAGTCCATAAGGTGGACATCGCTTTGTGAAGTTTAGCTATGTATAACGCATATCTGCCAATTACATTAGTTACAGAAATTAAACAAAATTCATACTCTCATTGAACTCACTGTACATACTGATATGACCGTCTCCCATTCGTCTGTGGACACATCACAATCAGGTTTAGCGTCCAAGCCATGCTTCTTGAATCAATAAAACAACTGATGCCACTGTACATCTGTACTGTACGCTCGCCACCTAGTTAAGGGTCACGACTGCCGCCTCCAAACATACAATGTTAATGAAATCCTTGAAAACTTACATAGAAATTTGACACACGAGGTCAATCACGTTCTTCGGTAGCTCAAAAGCCTCCAACTAATTATTTATCGTATGATAACTCTGGTTTATTATATTAGCTATAAAATGACGTCAGACGCGTGTGTTCAGGATCGACAGCAGATACACGACGGTATATAATAGGTCAGTCGGCTCGCAGCATCACAGTTTAACTTGAGCTACATCCACATTAGGTTTTGAGTGTTCCGATAACTACTTCACAAAATGAAACTGGTAATTAATATTATTTTGATCAAGGGAAGATCTTTTATCATGAGTGGTTGCATATGATAAAGTTAAATGATGGTGTCTTTGTGCCCACAGTTCGTGATCGCCGCCCTCGTCGCCGTGGCCGCCGCAGGTCGTCTGGAGCACCTGGAACGCTCCTACCTTCCCCCCCAGGGTTCCAACGGAGGCTTCGGTTCTCCCAGCTCCCACGGATCCTTCGGAGCTAACTCTGGTGCCTTCGGCGCTGCTGGAGCGGGCCTGCACAGTCGCAACGCTGGCGGTAACTTCGCTGGAGCCACCTCCAACCAGTACCTGCCTCCTGACCACGGACCATCTGCCTTCAACGGTGGTTCCCAGTTCGCTGGATCCCATCAAGGTAAAAAGCTGTTTGGCATCTAAAAAATATTTCAATAGTTAGGATTCATAATGGTAATCAGAATAAAGCGTCGGCTAATGATCTGTCTAAACAACAATAATTTAAATTCTATTGCGCCCAAACAAAATATTATGACTGTTTTATAGCACCATTAGTCTGAACAGTTATAATTAACTGAAAAAGCTCTTCCGTCATATCAATAATTGTACAAGCTCACTTTGATTACTAAAAAGTATTTTAAAAGGAAAAACTCTCGTTTCTCTCAGGATTCGGTGGCCAACAGAACTTCCGCAGCCAGCAGTACAGCGGTCACCAGGCTGCCCCTGCCCAGCAATACGCGGCCCCTGCCCAGCAATACGTTTCCCCCAGTTCTCAGTTCGGATCTCCTCAGGCCGGCAGCTCGTTCAGCGCCCCCCGCTACCAGCAGTACCCCCAGCAGTCCGCGGCCGCCAGCCGTCAGTACCTGGCCCCCAACACCGGCTCCTACCAGCAACCTCCTCAGCAAGCCTTCGATGAACAAACCGGATACCATTACTAAGTGTGTTCAGTACAACATGTAGTTGTATTAGTCAAATCTATTGTTTAATAAATTGCTGTATGTAACCAATTTCGATTTTTAAGTTATTACTCTGCAAACGCACCCAGTCTAAGCAAATTGCACATGTTGTTTATCTTTAGTGAAATGTGAACAAGGCAAGCACATCATCAAAATGATTCCAGAAAATTAACAGAACTCCTAGCTAAAGGTTTTTGCCCTTATATAGGTAAATCAGCGTATAATGTTCACACTGCTGGGACATAGGCCTCCTCTCGGTAAGAGGGAGTGGGCCGTAATCCACCACGCGGGCCCAGTGCGGGTTGGTACATTTTTGGTTGTGTGTCTCACGATGTTTTTCTTCATCGATTTGAGAGCAGTGGTGATGATTTACACAAAGTAAAGCGCCTGTCTGGGTTCGAACCTACGACTGTTACAATACTTAATTTTCTACTTTCATTGCATATACGAAGACTGTCATTATAACCGAAAACGATTTATTATGTCGATGGAGAAAAATTATGAAATAAAAAGCAACCCTCCGGATGAGAAAGAAAAATAAATGTTTTTAGCGTCACAAAAACACGTGCACATACAAAAGATATAAGTTAACTCGAATTTAAATTCTTAGTAGGTACCTAAACCACAGAACCGGTCGAAGTGGCAGTGCTTGGGGGAGGCCTATGTCCAGCTGTGGACGTCTTTCGGCTGAAATAATGATGATGATGATAAGCTACCTAAAATACAAAAAAACGAAAAGACAGAAGTATGTAGCTATGGTACCTAAATTTAGTGACTATGCCAAGAAGGCTTCCGCTCAGCATGATGCTTTGCTCTGGTGGACCCACAGAAGAGAACAGTTTTTTTTCATTAGATCCTCTTCCGAGGTCGCTGTTGCAAGTGTATTCTTCCGGACACTCCTTGTTTATCTGTGCCTTTACAACCCGTCACCTCCATGTTCCTAAATTCTTGTTCGCCACACAGTGTCAAACTGATACCAAACCACGACTCTTGGCGACGTCTACTAACCAGTCAAATCGTTTCTCTGAAAATTAATATATTCCAGGATTATACAATCTCCATACCCATAATACGTAATACGGGATGGTTTCCGTAACTCCACGTCAAAGCGCGTATTTTGCGTACGGGTGGGAAATCGCTTATTCGATCCACCCCAGCTCCTCCAAGAAGGCCAGCAACGCTTTGGTGCTACTGACAATCTTGCGTATGGTACCTCGGTTACCGAAGTACTTTGCCCTGTAAGTGGCGACCACCTTCCGGTGTAGCAGCACATGAGCTGCAGTCTCGTCCTCCTCCAAGCAGCAGGCCCTGCACATCGGGCTGTCTGTGACTCCTATGACAAAGAGGTATTCTTTCCAAACCCTTATAACGGCGTGACATATCATTGCTTTCTCCAAGAGTTGACATACAACTTTCAAGTTCTGTTGCACTATATAAGATTTTTTAATTTTTACGAAGTTGTAATATGACACGTTATTAAAGTAGGGTATGATAATAATGGAATAAGACACCACAATAAAGCCGCCACTGTTACTCAGTTGTGAAATATGCCAATTACACGATGTCTTCACACGCAGTGTAATCTAATATATTCAAGACCGCGACCCAGACAATGATCTGATTACTGATATGGATCCATTACTTTAAATACTTTCGTCTGAAATCAATCTTTTTTCTTTTAATGTAATGACTTCTGTGCACGATGATCTGCCATGCAATAAATAATTAAGAATTGATATACATAATCTAATGCGCAATCCATCAGACCCCAGCTAATGAGACACAATAAAAAATATATTGTTCGTAGAAACATAATTATTGTTCGTAACTCTCAAGTGAGTCGGCGGGAGTCGTTGGACATTTTTTCTTTCTGCAGCTTCTCCAAGAAAAGTTCACTATCAGTAACGAGATCTTTAGGTCCTTTAGACCCACAACAAATGTGCCATATTTTATAGGTCATTTAGATTTAGATAGACTTGTATAGTTCCTAATTTGGCCGAGACGTTGTGGCAGGAACATTTACCTTTAGTTAATGTTAAACGATTTTTATACCTAAGCAATTTTATGATAAGTTGCAAATATCTGCAGCTAGGTGCCTAAAGAACACGTCAGAATCTGGTCCTCTGTCCATAAACATAACAGAAATCCTTGAAAATTACAGAGAAATTTGACACACGAGGTCAATCACGTTCAGTAGCTCAAAAATACTCGAACTAATTACTTGGCCTACCATAACTTTAGTTTATTATCTTAGCTATAAAGTGACGTCAGACGCGTGTGTTCAGGATCGACAGCAGATGGTATATAATAGGTCAGTCGACTCGCAGCATCACAGTTCAACTTGAGCTTCATCCACATTAGGTTTTGAGAGTTCTGATAAATTCTTAATATACAAAATGAAACTGGTAATTAATTAATATTGATTTGGTGCAAAATCTTTTATAATGAGTGTTTTTGATTTGTACAGTGTTTTAAAATTGGTATTGTCACCTGCACAATTTCCAAAATAAAAATGTTTCTAAAGAAATGTGTAATTTGACCTCTGAAGAATTCAGAGAGGTCTCATCATTAAAGACCATTTACCTACTGAATCTTGAGATTTGAGATTCATTCGATACATTACCTCCATTTGCTTTTGACTTGTGAGTATAATAACATAATATATATTTGATTTCACAGTTTGTGATCGCCGCCCTCGTCGCCATGGCCGCCGCAGGTCGTCTGGAGCATCTGGAACGCTCCTACCTTCCCCCCCAAGGTTCCAACGGAGGCTTCAGTTCTCCCAGCTCCCACGGATCCTTTGGAGCTAACTCTGGTGCCTTCGGCGCTGCTGGAGCAGGTCTGCACGGTCACAACGCTGGTGGTAACTTCGCTGGAGCCACCTCCAACCAGTACCTGCCTCCTGACCACGGACCTTCTGCTTCCAACGGTGCGCCCCAGTTCGCTGGATCCCTTCAAGGTTACATTTTTTTAATTTACCTTGTTATTCATCACAACCTGCTTTTACTAATTGGTATTTACAATGACAATTCGATGATCTCTTAAAATTATTAAAATAGGCTAATTTGCCTTTGAATAATATGATCGTTTTATGAGCTTCACAGTCTAGTGAAGCTCATAAAACGATCATATATATAGTAATAAAACATTATTAGTAAAAAGTTACTTAATTGGTACAACCCTCGTGCGCATCTACAACGTTATTAATTTATTGATGATACGATTCATTTTGGCCAAATACTCGATGAAGAGAAAAGGCCTTGCTCTTATGATTACAATTTTCATTCCTACAGGTTTCGGTGCCCAGCAGAACTTCCCCAGCCAGCGGTACAGCGGTCACCAGGCTGCACCTGCCCAGCAGTATGCTGCCACCAGCTCCCAGTTCGGATCTACCCAGGCTGGCAGCTCGTTCGGTGCCCCCAGATACCAGCAGTACCCCCAGCAGTCCGCGGCCGCCAGCCGTCAGTACCTGGCCCCCAACACCGGCTCCTACCAGCAACCTCCCCAGCAAGCCTTCGATGAACAAACCGGATATCATTACTAAGTGTGTTCAGTACAACATGTAGTTGTTTTAGTCAATTGTATTGTATAATAAAATGTTGTACATAACCATAATTTTGACTTTATTATTATAACGTTACAAAGCGCGTCAGTCTTAGCAAATAAATTAATAATATTATGTTGGTTATCGTGAAAAATAATGAATTCCAAATGAGGCAAGCGATTCTGAAACATTTCTCCGACATTTGTTTCGCCGTTGAACGGATCACCGACAGAACGATTCACTTTTCATTTTTTCACCGATGGAACGTTTCAATGACGAACGATTCGCCGACAAAACGATTCACTTTTCACTATATCACCGAAAGAACGTTTCAACGGCGAACGATTCGCCAACAGAAAGATTCACTTTTGAAAATTTCAAAATGATTCTAGATAATCAACAGACGTTCTTATCCGACTTAAACAAAAAACTACTAAGTGAAAAGTTACTTTAATTTCAGAAGACTGGTTCTGTATTTTCGTTTCTTGCCACCGACATTTTCACTTTTTATTTGTGCTACCTACACCAAGGAAGTTTTGTAACATCATAAAAATACGTACGTATTATTGAAGCTCACTCAAAAAATACCCAAGCATAGTTAATAAAATTTATGTGGGACCACCACGCGAGCTTCCAACTTCTACCAACTGAAAAAACGGTCCACTATTGATGTTGAACATACATAAAAAATACATACAGACGAACATTAGTACCTCCTTCTTTGCAGTCAGTTTATGATGCACGATTCCGATTCCAATCTCGTTTATCGAATCGTTTGCTGTTAATTGCCCATTAATCCAGATCGTTCATAATGTTTGTGGTGGATTTTACATATGCTTTGTTACATACTTGGTGTCCATAATATATTTGCCATGTTCTGTCACTGTCACCTGCACACGAGGATCTAATGGCTGCGTCAGCGAACGGTATTCGCGGTAAGAAGAAGTAGATCTATTTAACAGTTGTTACGGGTCGTCAGAAGCCCGAAAGTCTGACAACCAGTCTTACCAAGGTGTATCGTATTACCCAGTTACTGGGTTATGGAGGTCAGATAGGCAGTCGCTTCATGTAAAATACTGGTATTCAGCTGTATCCGGTTAGATTGGAAGCTGACCCCAATATAGTTGGGAAAAGCCTAGGCAGATTGTGCACTATAAAATATTCAGTTAAACCTAACAACAAACAAACCAAGGAAATATTTTTTCTGCAAATGTTTCACAGCTGGCGTAGCATGGCGCGTCTATCTCTACGAAGAATAGACATAGCTTTTTCTATACAAAGTGACAGTTCGTTTCTTCATTTTTGACATCCACCGTAGAAATCCTTCTACAATCTGTCATTTTGTCTTTCATTTCTAACGATCTTTGTCTAGGTCTTTTTGTAGGTAGACTATTTCGGAAGAAAGTTTTCTATCCCTACTGTCAAAATCACACTGACAACCGATAAATCCTGTGATAAAACAAAGAATTCTGAGTCGAATTATGTAAAAGAGTGAATTTCGAAAAAAAGTGCAGTTGACTCTTTCTACTTTGCTGCCGTCGTACTGTCTACAGGAAACGTCATTTTTGTCTACTCTTCCGTCGACAAAACGGTGCTCATGCTACGCCTGCAGGAAATAAACATAACTACATAAGACCTTTAAAAAAAAATTATGGATTTGGAAGAGTTATTAATATTTGGCGTAAGAGTCGATATGAAACTCTCAAGCATTAAGATTTTTACTTTTAAGAGTTTGAATATAAAAACTAAATATTTAGTCGTGAAATATATGCCACTTACACGATGTCTTCACACGCAGTGTAATCTAATATTCAAGATCGTGACCCAGATGTGATACGGATCAATTACTTGAAACACTTTCGTCTATTACAATTTTTTTTCTTTAAACGGGATGCTTTCTGTGGTAAGATGATCTAGATTAATGCAAGTAGCTCTGAGTATTGATAACATCACACATATTTACACGGTTTGAAACCAATAACATAAATCAGAGTATATTTAATAAGTACGAACATAACAAATAAAAGAATCACAACATTGAAATACTATTATTCTCACAAAAATGTAAGCAATAAATTGGCGAATCTATCATGGAACAGATCACAGTCCGTCGTCAGACTATAGTTATGTACTCATATTTCGCCGCCTATGTTTAAGTGATTTATTCCCTTTATGTCGAGTCCCGTTATGTCGAGGCTGGAAGTCTATTGTTCTCCAAAGTATTGATATTTTACGCTTTCTATTTACCTTTATGTCGAGTTTGGTGAACAAGTTCAGTCATCATCATCATTGTTTTATTATTTGTTCTATTACTTATTTTCAAGTCCCATGCAATACCTACCCCGGACGAGCCTATTGCCATCAACCGGGCACAAATATCAAAAACCATCTTTGGCTTTTTCAGTCTTCCCGTAATAGTTCACTTTCAGTACTGAGACTAAGGGCGAATTTCACCAATGAAAATGAACGGATAAGGCAGGGAATTCGGCACATTTATGCCGCGTTCAAGAGTTCAAAACTGTTATGGAATATTAACACCGAAAGCCCTTGAACGCGGTTTGAAAGCGCTGATCTCCAGCCTGAGTAATGTCATTTACATCCTCATAAGGTATCATCCTCCAAGACGTCGCAGAAGTAAAATTTTATCGTCCTATATATATATAATTAAAATAATTTATAACAAGAGTAATTTTACTATCACGTGCGAAATCTAGTAATTAGGCACCGATAGACAACGTCGTTTTGATCCTTTGTTCATAAACTTTACAGAAATCCTTGAAAATTACAGAGAAATTTGACACACGAGGTCAATCACGTTCGGTAGCTTAAAAATACTCGAACTAATTACTTGGCCTACCATAACTTTAGTTTATTATCTTAGCTATAAAGTGACGTCAGACGCGTGTGTTCAGGATCGACAGCAGATGGTATATAATAGGTCAGTCGACTCGCAGCATCACAGTTCAACTTGAGCTTCATCCACATTAGGTTTTGAGTGTTCCGACAACTACTATTCAAAATGAAACTGGTAGGTTTATAATCAATCTTTGTTTGGTTCACGTATATTTGGCAACGATTTTCTCCGATTTTAATTCCGTGTTTTTAGTGAATAAGTCGTTAGTTATCCGTCAGTGACTTAAAAAACTACACAGGTAGGTAGCTTACGAAGGGACAGTTTGGGTTACGAATATTAGGGTCTGTAGCCATACATAACCGCATCTTCTTTGCTTTGCCTTTTTGTTCTAAAACACACATTAAAACCTTGCAAGTTAAATGATGGTGTATTTGTGTCCACAGTTCGTGATCGCTGCCCTCGTCGCCGTGGCCGCCGCAGGTCGTCTGGAGCATCTGGAACGCTCATACCTTCCCCCTTCCAACGGAGGCTTCGGTTCTCCTAGCTCCTACGGATCCTTCGGAGCTAACTCTGGTGCCTTCAACGCTGGCGGTAACTTCGCTGGAGCCACCTCTAACCAGTACCTGCCTCCTGACCACGGACCTTCTTCCAACGGCGTGCCCCAGTTTGCTGGTTCTCTTCAAGGTGAGTTTTGTTTATCGATGTGATTGCATTCATAAAGTTTTAACATTACTAGATGTTTTAACTTCAGATCAATTATGACTTTTATTGCTATCAGAAATCCGATCAATAATGTTTTATTATTGTAATGTTTTTTTGCTATCAGAAATCCGATCAATAATGTTTTATTATTGTAATGTTTTATTGCTATCAGAAATCCGATCAATAA
Organism: Lithophane semibrunnea; assembly: GCA_947363905.1. Classification (NCBI taxonomy): domain Eukaryota; kingdom Metazoa; phylum Arthropoda; class Insecta; order Lepidoptera; family Noctuidae; genus Lithophane; species Lithophane semibrunnea. The sequence goes on from OX376205.1 coordinate 14,547,498, forward strand.
TGTTTTATTATTGAACGGATGAATGACAGCATCTACGTAATAAAACATTATTGATCAGATTTCTGATAGCAATCAAAGTCATAAATTATCTGAAGTTCAAACACCTAGTATTATTCTGCTTGAATTCTCTTGCTTACGTCTAACACCAAAACTTTTCGTTATTTAGGATTCGGTGGCCAGCAGAACTTCCCCAGCCAGCAGTACGCTGCCCCCAGCTCTCAGTTCGGATCCGGCAGCTCGTTCGGCCCCAGCTACCAGCAGTACCCCCAGCAGTCCGCGGCCGCCAGCCGTCAGTACCTGGCCCCCAACACCGGCTCCTACCAGCAACCTCCCCAGCAAGCCTTCGATGAACAAACCGGATACCATTACTAACTTCGTGAACTATGTAGTATAGTCTAAACCGATTTAGTCAATTGAATAATTTGTATGTACATGTGTATAATAAATAGCTGTGTATAATATTACTCTTGAATTTAATTGACGTCTACAATAATAATATCAAAACATCAAATGGATAATCATAATGTTTAACAGACGAATTATAAGAGACTTAATCTTCCTTGAGCTACCTCAAAAATGAGCGAAAATCTAGTAGATTTGATAGCATTATATTGATTTTATAATCGATCTGGCAGGTGGGCCACGGTTTCAACTGATAAAATTGCTAAAAAAATCTTTAAAAAACATGCTAATTGTCCGTCCAAAGAAAAAAAAGGAATAGTTAATTAATTAATAAAATATTATGTATAAAAACAAAGAAGCACGCGCTAAAAAACCGTAAGCTTTTAAAATCTAACAGATTTTGACATAAACCACAAATAACGATAATAGTGCCTAAATCTTTAACTTTCTTGCTAACTTCAAATGTATATTATCCAATTTCCAGAATGTTACTCATTCAGAATCAGTTTTGAATAGGAAACGCACTTCAATATTTCACATTCCCTTTCGAACCTTTTTCTATTCCTTGTAATATTTTACAATAAACAGTAGACTTTAAAGTTTTTCGATCAACATTGCATTCCGTCTGTCATTTTTATCCGAATTCTATTCAATTTTGAGCAGTTTCAATCAGAATACGTTTCTATACATCGCAGCTTCGCGTAATGTATCATTAATCACGTGTAAGCACGCATCGCAGGTAATTAAAATGTTCAAGATCACGACCCAGACACTGAACTCTAGCATGCGTTCCATTCAATGAAATCGATTATAAATAGTTTGGCAATACTGGCTAATCCTGTATGGATTATTTCGACATAAATAAAAAAATCAAAAAAATAAATAAATATTTAGATTTTTTTAAATATTTTTTCAGTTGATATTATTAAGCATAGATAAATATAAAGTTAAGCATAGATTCCGTCATTTCGATATGTGCACATTATAAAGATTCACACTATATACGTATGCTATGGTGAACAGGCCTTTGAATATTTTTTCTCGTTTTCTTTTTTTTATTTTAATCGGTCTGTTACTATGGTATATTAATTGCTTCCTATGACGTATGGTCTCGGATACTCATGAATGGATTACATAACCACGCATATTCAGTTGGTATGTAATGTCGTAGGTTTTAATTGACATTAGCAAGAAAAATCACCAGTTCAGATATCACCTTACACAAAATTATGGTTTTGTGTAAGGTGATATCTGAACTGGTCCTATAATAACTATTTACCTTAATGAAAACGGAAAATGAAAACACATTTAGGTGGGTAGTTGTCACTAGTTGTAAGAAGATTGCCATCTCCATCGTGTTTGGACTCGTTGGTTATGTATTGACAAGTGCTTTGACACTAGGTGGTGTACAGGGTCTGATGATGGAGCCGGAAGGTGTCCATGGGAAAACCTCAATCAAACAAATCAGCACCATCGTGTTTGGACTCGTTGGTTATGTATTGACAAGTGCTTTGACACTAGGTGGTGTACAGGGTCTGATGATGGAGCCGGAAGGTGTCCATGGGAAAACCTCAATCAAACAAATCAGCACCATCGTGTTTGGACTCGTTGGTTATATATTGACAAGTGCTTTGACACTAGGTGGTGTTCAGGGCCTGATGATGGAGCCGAAAAGTGGCCATGGGAAAACCTCAATCAAACAAGATAGCACCATCGTGCTTGGACTGATTGGTCATGTATTAACAAGTGCTTTGACACTAGGTAGTGTTCAGGGTCTGAGGGTGGAGCCGATAGGTGGCCATGGGAACTCCTCAATCAAACAAGATAGCACCATCGTGTTTGGACTCATTGGTCATGAATTAACAAGTGCTTTGACACTAGGTAGTGTTCGGGGTCTGAGGATGGAGCCGGAAGGTGGCCATGGGAAAACCTAATTCGTTGGATTTGTGGAGGTGATTGAACAGATATTTAAATAAATCGTAATGCTAAAAAGTATAAAATAAAATAAAAGTAAAAACCTTTTTATCTTCAAGTTTAGTGTAAGGACATTTACGCCTCAAGCTTTTAAGAAAATATTAAAGTTCTATGTTTACGACAGTTTTATTTAGTACTTTTTAGTTAATTAAAAGCTTGTTTTTAAAAAGATTTTTACTTTTATTTTATTTATAATTATTTTTATAGACATTGTGATTTTAGTGCTTGTTTTTAAAGATTTCCCATAAAGTTTCAATTTTATTCTTTTGTTTAATTTGTCTTTAATAGGAAATAATTATCCAATTCCTTAGATTATTAAATTGAGTTCAATTTAAATGAATTATTTTAAATATCTGCATTTGGCAACTGGGTTTGTCCTAGTTCTAATTCAAATTCATTTATTTAACTTAGACACATATGGGGATGCGCCAAGGTAGCCCGCGAAATTCCAATTTTCTGTTTTTGCAATTTGCAGATCAGGTTGTATCTCTTATTGATCTTATTATGATACGCGGTCGTAACACATATGGATTTACAGAATTATGAACATTAGAATCAGCAATACAACTCTAAAAGTTCTTAAAAGTGTATTGAATGAGTAATTCATGAAATCATGACATTTGGCAGTTTATTGCTGATTTTAATTATTATAATTCTGTAAAGCTAGGCTACCTCAACGCATCCCCCCTATGTGTGTAAGTTAAATAAATGAATTTGAATTAGAAATAGGACAAACCCCTATTTGCTAGCGCAAGAAGTTATGATCATCTATATTGTAAAATATAAATGCAGTAAGTTTGATACCATTTTCTATTTAGCAATCCCTAGTATGAAATGTGGAGTATTAATAACACAACTTTTGTTAATAATGATAGACAAAAATGAATGAATAGTTAACAAAAATCCATTAGCGCTGAGTTTAAAGAACGCATTTGTAAGTGTAATAACAGTCAATTTTTTGAAGTAGCCTAATGATACAGATCATTTGTGTTTCGTAGGTATTAAAGTTACATTGAACTTAGACCTTGCCGAATCAACGGTCACTCATTCACTAGTAAGTGAAACATTTCTTTAAACATTTCATTCATTCATTCATTCAGTTCATTTATTTCATTTTTTTACTCATATAAGGAGCGTCAAAAGCCAACAAGTTTTCCGCGGAGATTCCCGCGCGCTTTTCCGACTTAAAAGAATATTAATTAGTAAACTACTGCAGATAAACGAATTGGGGATTTAGCTGAAACTATACAGAATCTGAATCCTGCATTACAAAAAAAACTACAAAGACGTTAAAAGAAAGTTCTTGTTTGTTTTTTTGTTTTAGAAAGTTCTTGTTTGTTTGTTTGTTTTTAGAAAGTTCTTGTTTGTTTGTTTGTTTTTAGAAAGTTCTTGTTTGTTTGTTTGTTTTCTTGTTTGTTTGTTTGTTTGTTCTTGAACCCGAGCGTCTTCGAGCTTCGTCGTCGAGCACTTGACAAAACGGGTTGAATTTGAGTAAAATATTTGTTTTATAAAGTTTTTACGAAATAGTTTTTATAAATTGTGTCAATAAAACCTATGTAGAATTAAAACTAGACTTTATATGCTTATTTTATAATGTCCGGAGTAATTTTTCAAAGGACCAATTTTTGCATTGATTACTGTTACAGTGTAATTAAAATTATGTATTGAACAATTTGTCTGTAAAATCTCATATAATTATATATAATTAAGCATAAATAATTATATGCTTAATTAATCCTCCTGAAGGGAAAGCAAAACCGAAGTTTTTTGTATAGTCCACAGCCCTTTATCAGGCCGCATTCCATCTATTCTAAAATCAAAATCAAAATATTTAATTTCACGTAAACCTACATGGGCACTTATGAAACGTCAGAAGTCGTTTCTCGTGCCTAATCCCAATTTATTTGGGATCGACGTAGCGTCTTCTTCTTTCATACTTCTCTATTAGTCGCCATATCAGTCGTCACCCCTTTCTAGCCATTATCATCTTTCACACAGTCCATCTATCATTTCCAACCTTCAGCGTTCCCATAGCCTAAATGCAGGGAGAAAAAAATATCAAAATAATATATACAGCTATTTATTATACATACAAATAAACAATTCAATTGACTAAGACAGCTACATTTCATACACGTCCTTAGTAATGGTATCCGGTTTGTTCATCGAAGGCTTGCTGGGGAGGTTGCTGGTAGGAGCCGGTGTTGGGGGCCAGGTACTGACGGCTGGTGGCCGCGGACTGCTGGGGGTACTGCTGGTAGCGGGGGGCGCCGAACGAGCTGCCGGACCCGAACTGAGAGCTGGGGGCAGCATACTGCTGGCTGGGGAAGTTCTGCTGGCCACCGAATCCTGTAGGTTACGGAAGAAATAATATTTTAGTTAGGCACAGCTTTTACTGATAGTTTGTGGGACTGGAGAACTATACAGGGTGTAAAAGACCCATCACATAGCCATTGACTACGCATTCTGTACATCAAATTAAGTAACATGAATTTGCGGTGGGAAACGGCTTTTACAGTAGTGCGCATTGTAACGCACGCAAAACATTGTGTTTATGGGTGCATGCAATGGTTCAGGGTTTGTGGGGCTATTGAAAATTAAGATTACATTTCAAACTTGCTTTCTTCAAAAAACGTTTGAAAAAGTTGTAACTTTGACCTTCAAGATCTCGGTAACCAGAAGGTTCCCAGGTATGGTACAAAAAAAAATGTTCTCAATGACGGGGAATAACAAGAGACTTTCGGCTTCGTTAAGCGTCTTTTTACACCCGTTATAACTCTTACTGCTGTCAAAATTGTGGAATCATTAACTCATTTATTAATGATAGTTGGTAGCTGAATTTTATCTGTTCATTCAATAAATTGCGGTTTTTAAAAGCTTAAGCCCGCATTACTATTTACAACGCATTAATCATAATATTAAAACCAGGTAGTTATAAAAACATCACAATATTGGTTTTGAAGTCTTATTTAAAACAGCAATAATTTATTTCAATAATTGACATTCCGATACAAATCGTTTGATTGCCACCTTAACTTAATAATTCGTAATATATATTCTAATTTATCTTCATAAAAGTATTTGAATATCGCAGTTTTTGGTTGAAATATTTTTGGCGAATTTTGCAGCCTGGCGAAATATGTGTACAAGCGCGATTTTATGTATGTATGTAAGTAAAATGTTGATGTGACTTACCGGGAACAGAACCGCCGAACTGGGAACCACCGTTGGAAGCAGAAGGTCCATGGTCAGGGGGTAGGTACTGGTTGGAGGTGGCACCAGCGAAGTTAGCGCCGAAGGCACCAGAGTTAGCTCCGAAGGATCCGTGGGAGCTGGGAGAACCGAAGCCTCCGTTGGAACCGAAGGAGGACCTTGCAACGCCGATGGAGTTGTCAGGAGGAAGGTATGAGCGTTCCAGGTGTTCCAGACGACCTGCGGCGGCCACGGCGACGAGGGCGGCGAACACAAACTGTGGAGAGAACATAATCAGTAATGGATGTATGAATATGCGAATCGACACACATGTTACTGTGAAACTTTCGAATTTCTCCTAAAATATTTAAAGTTTAGTATTTTAGAATATTAAAATCGCTCAATATTTTTTTTGTAATAATATTTTTTTAGAAAAACATTAAGATTTAAAAACGAAAAGACCGTTTTCCAATCAATTTAAATAGGTAGTTAAGTTCTCTGGACAGAAAGGCAAATTAAGCTAAATTACATTTAATTATATTAAATACATATTTTGCAACAAACAATAATTACCAGTTTCATTTTGTCTAGTAGTTATCGGAACTCTCAAAACCTAATGTGGATGAAGCTCAAGTTGAACTGTGATGCTGCGAGTCGACTGACCTATTATATACCATCTGCTGTCGATCCTGAACACACGCGTCTGACGTCATTTTATAGCTTAGATAATGAAGCAGAGCTATGATACCTCATGTAATTAGTTTGAAGCTTTTTTGAGCTACCGAACGTGATTGACCTCGTGTGTCAAATCTTAGTGTATTTTTTCAAGGATTCCATTAACTTGGTATGGGGAAAAGGACCATTGCTCTTTTGGCGCCGGATTTATTTTTAGATTTTTCATAGCGTTAAGAATTCAAACTAACAATAGATTGGTAACTTATGCCTTGATTTAATAACTATGATATTTACCTGGATGTAATGATGATAAAAAGTGATTTAAAGTTTTGAAATGATTAGAAATGATGGTGCCAAGTTTATTTATTTGTTTTAAAGTTACAAGAAGTGCTGTTACTCCTTTTCGCTCAGTAAAAGGTAGCAAATATGATGTTATGTCACAATGATTTTGAACTGCATTGCATTTTTGCAAAAGCATAAAGATCTGCAATGATTCGTCATCAATTTGCTTGACGATGACGAATGATTGCGGATTCTTGTGGTTGACACAGCAATGATCACTTTTTTCTTTCAAAGCAATATTATATCAGACATTTCAATGTCTTTTACACATTAAAAATGGTTTAGTCTCATCTCTTCCCCTATGCGTTTATAACTCCCATATCTTCATAAACGCATAACTAAGGGAAGAGATTGGACTAAACCTAAAAAAATAGGACATTATTAAAATGCACATTTGTATAAATATCCAATTACATACTCGAAACATCACATCATATCGATTCCAAGCGAAAGCATCGATTCAAATCGATTCATTCACTGTAAAAAAATAGGACATTATTAAAATGCACATTTGTAAAAATATCCAATTACAACCTACTCGAAACATCATTATCATCTCGATTTCAAGCGAAAGCATCGATTCATTCACTGTCTGTGATCTTGAAAGTATAATTGCATTGCGTGAATCGATATCATTATTATTATTCGTGCTTGGCGTTATAATTATTAGTTTCCTATGTTCAAATCTTGTACAGATGAGGCGTTATAGTAAGCCAAATAATTTCTACATAAACCCTCTCGATATTTCTTAACTTGTTCTACGGGCCTATTTATTATGCCAAAAACATCATTAAAACTCATCTTCATTATATCTTGTATAATCGTCCTAATAATTGCATTAACACCCTATGGTTGAATGTCACTTGCAGCACGTTAAGCCGTTGGTCCCGGCTGTCATTTGTGGATCTTTGACAGTCGTTACGGGTTGTCAGAAGCCCGAAAGTCTGACAACCAGTCTTACCAAGGGGTATCGTATTACCCAGTTACTGGGTCGTGGAGGTCAGATAGGCAGTCGCTTCATGTAAAATACTGGTATTCAGCTGCATCCGGTTAGACTGGAAGCCGACCCCAACTTAGTTGGGAAAAGGATAGGCAGATAATGGTTGAATGCCACTTGCACGTCATAATACGATAAGGTTTAGTGTGGACTAGTTGTCTATGTGACGGTTAGACAGTTTCATCCTTAATGAAGGTTTAATTTACTTGGATTTGGTGTCAAAAGTGTTAAAGCAATTACGACGTCGACTATCCTTAACTACAGATTAGATTTATTAGAATGTTTAATTTAAATTGTATACTATAAACTGTAGAATTAGGCGCTGAGCAGACGACGGACAATTTGGAATCGTATGAAAATCGAACAAGCTCGTAGGACAAGATTGGATTTCCATACGATTCCAAATAATTTTACGCGAACAAATTATCCATGGTCGGCTCAGCGCCTAATTTTACAGTTTATGTTACCAATTAGATACCTATAGAATAGAATACTCTTTATTTTTTATTATTACCCATTGTATTAGATAAAGTAAAATTTTTTGCATGCTAAATTGTAGAAAAACCAGCGACTTAAAAAAAATATTGTAGTGTCATCATCTGCCTAGCCTTTTCCCATCTATGTTGGGTTCGGCTTCCAGTCTAACCGGATGCAGCTGAATACCAGTATTTTACATGAAGCGACTGCCTATCTGACCTCCACAACCCAGTAACTGGGTAATACGATACCCCTTGGTAAGACTGGTTGTCAGACTTTCGTAGTGTATTGGATAAAAACATTATATTCAAATAAACATATTTTGTAAACAATTCTATTATATTCTACAACAATTCTATTATTTTATTCTGGGTTGTGGAGGTCAGATAGGCAGTCGCTCCATGTAAAATACTGGTATTCAGCTGCATCCGGTTTGACTGGAAGCCGACCCCAACATAGTTGGGAAAAGGCTAGGCAGATGATGAATTCTATTATATTCTAGAATGCCCGTTAATACAATACTAAAAAGTAAGGTTGACGGATTGCTTCATCTTTATAATAAGTAACATAGACACTCATTGTGTCTATGTTAGTACGCTAAATGATTATGCTGCCATTTGTCAGTCGGTCGGTCAAAGTCACACCGTTGCATCGGTCAGCGGCTAGGTTAATCGCTTAGGTGAAACAACAAAAATGAGATAGATAGATAGACAATTAATTTAATAAATGCACATGACTGAAATAGCACAACAATTAAATTATAATATCAAATTACATGAATTTAAAGAAATTACAAGGTGCCAAAATTGTCACAAATAAAAACATCATCAACTTCCAGCTCTTATCCCATGTCACTTGGGGTCGGCGCAACACGTTTTCTTTTTCCACTCTCCCCTGTCAAACGTCACGCTATCATTCACTCCCTTCTCTTTCATAATTCCTCACACAATCCATCCATCCCATCCAATCCCGCTCCATCCATCAATATTTAAAAAAAAATAGTCACAACTAAAAATACATTACAAATAAAAAACCCACAAATATTAAATTAATAATTATTAATCGCTCATCGGCTTTATCTGAAACAGACCTTAGATACTTTCAAATATTGCTACCCATTTGCTAAGTAATCTGGATTAGTTATAGAACAGATGATCTAGATTAGGTGATTGATTTGATTGTTTTTAAAGTTCATTCAATATGAGATTCATTTTATAGATAGGTATCTATTTTTAGAGTGTTGTTACAGCATTAATGAGGAAAAAATAAGTATCTAGGTAAAGATCCTGGTCGAAAGTTGTTTTTAGCAATATTTTGTTAACCTTTTGAATTGTTCATCTTAATTATTGGGTTTTACCGTCATATTAAAATAATCCGTTTTATAGCGCCCTTTTGAGCGCTATTTAAAGGTAGGCTACTAGCTTTGTTTCTTGTTGCTTAAGTTTTACATATAGAAATGTCTGGCAAAAAAGTGACGGTCCTTTTTTAGATAAATTACTATTTTTATTTATTACTAAACGTCACGCCAAAATAAATTATTTATTACTGTCACGAACCCAAACAGAAAAGTTTATTTACGCATTTCCTTAGAAGCGACGCGACGCTGCGCGCTTTTTTAACAATTATAGAACTTATTTTCTTCACGAAAAGGTATAATTTCAGTGCGAGCGTTGACACGGTTAAAGTACGCGGTGCTGCGCAGCGTGTGTACCTTATTGTGTAGTAAATAAATTCGATAATGTATCGTATCATAAAAAAGTGTGCGTCGCGTGGCGTCTCGGTGTGTACTGATCCTTAGTTTATTTTCTTCACTATGTAATACTTACACAAGACTATAACGTAAACTAACTGATAAGCTGTTCCTGATTAGGCATGTTTTCTTGGTCCATAGATTCATTAGTACTAGTTGTAAAACTAGAAGTCTAGAAGAGATTGTGAGGAAGTACTATGAGCCTTTGGACCACATATGAGCTTAGTTTAATTAAAGAATTGGTCAGCAGAGATGTGATCTCGCAAAGCAAATAATAAAGGATCTATGTAATGTATGCGTCGATATTTTACTTATTTATGAAAAGGTTAGTTAATTCACAGCTGACCGTACCTAAGTATAATAATAATTATGTTTCTATTATAATTTTATTCTAATCTTCTTTTCGTGTGGTTAGTGACCAACCTCAGTTTTAAAGCCGCCCAAGGGCCTCTGACTTGGCTTCACATAACGTCGAGAAATATTTCTCAGGCATGCCGGTTTCCTTCACCTTTTTTTAAAGCAAGTGATAATTATACAATACCTACGCACATGAATCCAAAAAGTCAGAGGTGCGTGCGTAGATTCAATTTTCATTTTACAGAAGAGGGCAATCCGCTCGATCTATAAAATGGGTCCTCGCGAGTCCCTTAGAAACAAATTCAAAGAAATTGATATACTGACTCTGTCTTCTCTCTATATCTTTGAAAGTATTTTGTATGTTCGCAAAAACTTAGGACTTTTCAAAATAAGAAGCGATTTCCATAATATAAATACACGTAGTAGACATGAAATTGTCATACCCAAATTTAGATTAACTAAAACAAGCAAGTCATTTCTAATAAACAGTATCCGCTTCTATAACAAGTTGCCAAAGTCGGTTACAGAACTTAGCGATGGAAAGTTCAAAACCCACATCAAACGTGTCCTTATCAAAAAAGCATATTATAAGATTAAAGACTACGTTGAAGACAAGGAAGTTTGGCAATAATTCCTTCTGCACATGTGGCTTCCCTGGTACCTCATTAACGGCATATTTATGTAAGAGTCTATTAACTGCTCCCAAATTACCATATTTATTTTCTTTACATTCATCCTTGACATATAATCATTGTATTTGACATTATATACCTGCAATTAATTTCAACTCTTAGTGGCTTTTGTGGACAGGATTATAATTATTCAATTTGTTACAGTTGTAATAGCAATCACTTCAATTGGTTTAAATAGGTTTTTATTTTTATTTGAATTCTAATTTTATTATCATTAGTCTTTTAGATAGATTATTTTCTATTTGTGAATGTGAGAACGTTGTAGGCTTATTGGACTGTAGATTTATTGAACATCTTCTATTTTTGTTAAGTACCTGGTACTTACTTGTTGAAAGGCCTACATTGTCCTCCCATGCCTACCAACACTGTAATTTGAAAGTATTGTAAAAGCCAATTATTTTTAAAAGAGTAACCATAGAGTTTCTTGCCGGCTCTTCTCCATAGGAAACGACCAATTAGAACCGTGCACCTAGCTTCTGACGTTTCATAAGTGCCCATGTAGGTTTATGTGAAATAAAATATTTTGATTTTGATTTTGATTTTGCCTTGGGTTGGAACTCGAGACCTATAACTTGGCAGTAGGACGGTCACACTACTAGGTTACCACTGCTATATTTTATTCGAATTAAATAATAAGCCGAATGAACAATCAAAGTCCAAAACTTTAAAGATGATGGAATTTATCGATTTTAGTACTGTCAGTAAAAATACTGTAAACGTTTGAAACATGCAATATAAAATAAGCGGTATTTAGAATAATGACTTGGAGTTTGATTATTAATTTTGGTCATCCGAAGAATCCTCAAAAAACCTGGACCTATTAATTTCATCTGAACATTAGACTGTTAGCTTAAGCAGAAGGCACCTTGGCGGTAAAAACTCATTACTGCTTAATAGTTAGTGCAATATAAAAACATGGATTGATTAACTAGACACGATTTAAATACTAGTTTTTGAAGCACTAGCTCTTAATCTAATAGGTACTTTACTTATACCTATAATTGTTCCGGTAGCATCCTGTAGCATCGCTGGATTTAATTGTTAGGTTTTATTTTTATCTCGGTATTTTAAAATAATGTTAAGCTTTAGTTTATATTCTAGGTTTTTGTGCAATTAGCTGAGAAGAAGTTAATTCTGATAAATTATGTCCACCTACATTGGAAATAAGCGCGGTAAAATTTTTCACAAAAACTTTTTAAACTCTTCTACGAAATATTAATATTTTATTGGGTTTCGTCTTTACCTCAGCCTGCCAATACAACGTTTTTTTAGGCAGTTTGTCAGAAAAAACAGATGTAAATGCAGTGAACCCAATCCGGAAAAGCTGTAAATCTAGTGGGTGATGCTATAATGACAATTGGGCATTCTTGCCGAAACAAGTTCGGTAATAGTAATGACTATCCCTGCTTTAACTTTTACACTAGTACCTACCAAATCTGTTCGAATAGTACCTACCTATCTAATTAAAATGTTAACAAAAATGGTTTAGAAAATATACTTACCTGTGTCAATTTGTAGTGCCAGTTACAAATTGAGTGGTTTGATTTGATTATTTGAATACTTATACAGCAAAATTCTAATTTTCAATCACATTACTTTTGTAACCTCAGTTTTGATGATAATAATTTTACAATTGTTGGAAAAAGTTGAAACCTTTTTACAGAGAAATGTGAACAGGGTTTGTTTACACTTTCATCAGATACTTTTTGAACCTATCTTCTCTTAACGAATGACAGCCGAAATAGACAGTCTCTTTACAAAAGAAAAGAGATTTTTCTACCGTGAAAATATTGTGTCATACTACTTCGTTAATAGTGTTAAATGCAATGATATTATATTAACATATATGTTATACACTCACAAAACAACCGAAAAAAGTGTTCCGCGCAGCAGCGGCACAAATACCCACGTTTCATTCATTTTTACATTTCACTACAAGTAAAAACGTTACAATTGGAATGTTTTCGAGTCTTCACGATTGCGCGCTTATAACATATCTGTTAAATATAATATTATCATTGGTTAAATGTTTTTTGTCTTCATTACATATATCTTAAAAACTGTAGATGCCAGTGATATTAGTCTCGAGTCTCGTGACCGACAGCCAAAGGTTAATGAATATTTTTTTGCGAATTATGTACCATGAATTATGTATCCTACTAATGTATAAGTGTAAAATAGATTTCGTTAGTACATAGTTACTTATCTAGTAGGCAGTTTGTGTCCGGTCACGACTTATTACTTGGTACGGTATTTAACTTTGGTGGATGGATTAGGTTACTAAATATATTATTATCTACGTCTTTTGTTTTTTTTTTTTTATGGTGATGTTTCCACTTCTTCAAAAGTCCCTTTAAATGTCAGGAGCATCCTCCTGTGTGTCCTACCGCCGCGCCGCCGGCATTTAACGAAAAGCGAGTAGAACCTCATCTGCCTAGCCTTTTCCCAACTATGTTGGGGTCGACTTCCAGTCTAACCGGATGCAGCTGAATACCAGTATTTTACATAGAGCGACTGCCTATGTGACCTCCACAACCCAGTTACTGGGTAACACGATACCCCATGGAATAACTGGTTGTCAGACTTTCGGGCTTCTGACGTCCCGTAACGACTGACAATCCACAAATGAAAGCCGAGACCAACTGCTTAACGTGCTTTCCGAGGCACGGAGGAGTCTCGGTATGTAAAGATGGTCACCCATCCACGGACCAACCTCGGCAAGCATAGCTTAACCTGATGGATCGACCCATCAATTGGCTGTTATTACTTAGCCACGAGCTCCTCAGCGAGTAGAACCTAGCAACTCAAAACGAGTTGACGAACTTCGGGCAGAGAGCGCGCGATGGCGATGAGCGATTACTCGCTGATAGGCGGTACCAGACGTGAGTCTCTCAGCGAGTGTTCTGCCCGCCAAGAGAGCGTCACTACTCAGAGCACCTGGGGCCTACCACAACCGCTTACAGCCATTGAGCTGACAGCAGTATGATTTTAATCTTACTTCATGGGGGAAAGAGATGGAGCTATAGCCACTGAAGTCATATGTATTAAAATGCTGTAAGCAGTGTGGTAGGCCCCAGGTGCCGTATTAAGAAGTATAAATTAAAGGCTCTTACATACTGGTGCGATTCGCCGCGCGACGCGAATTTTAACAAAACAATTTCTCCTTGCGGTGCTCCACATCGTTGTCAATGCGGTGAAGGAGTCGACTGCCTCGGACACCACGGCCTATCCTGCAGCAAGAGCGCTGGTCGGATGGCACGCCACGCCAGCATTAATGACATTATCCGTCGGGCTCTTGTCACCGCCGGGGTGCCAGCTGTGTTAGAACCCAACGGCTTGGCACGCGACGATGGGAAGAGGCCAGACGGAATGACCATAATGCCCTGGAAGTTGGGTAGACCTTTGGTGTGGGACGCAACCTGTGTCGACACCCTCGCGCCATCCCATCTTCCTAGCACGGCGGGCTGTGCTGGGACAGCTGCTTCAGGAGCAGAAAACCTCAAACGGCGCAAATATAACAACCTTATTGGGAGCTATATGTTTGAGCCGTTTGGGGTTGAAACACTAGGGCCGTGGGGTCCGAGTGCTCATCGAGTATTTCGGGACATCGCTAAGCGATTGGTCGACTCTTCACGTGACCAGAGGGCTGGCCTATTTTTAGCCCAACGAATCAGCATTGCCATTCAACGTGGCAATGCTGCCAGCCTTTTGGGCACCTTTCCCATTGACAACGATGCGGACGAATTCTTTGATGCTCAATGAGCCCCTCCCCTTTGTTTTTTCTTTTTAATTTGTTATATATGTAATTGTTTTTTAGTTAATTAAGTAATTTATTTTCGCAATGTATTTTCTGGTGTACAATAATGTAGTAAACAGAATATTTCTGAGAAAACTTCACGGCGAACAATGCGGCGGCGTCGTGTCGCGCGGCGAATCGCCCCAGTATGTTAGAGCCTTAATGCCACCATTTTTCCAGTATGGGAGAGAGACATACCTAGACAAGGCCGCGAGCACCATCCCGTTTTAGCAGTGGAATAATGATAGCATTAATACTTCATAATAGGTCTGTGCTATTTTGGTTCACAGTTACCGTACAGTGTCCTGCCCAGTCCCATTTAAGTTGGGCATCCTTTTGAGCCAATTATTCTTACTATCTTTGTTTTGGAGCGCAGTATTGTGTTTCGAACACGATCCGTTAATTTAACGCCTAGTATACTGCGCTCCGTTGCTTGTTGGCAGACCTTGAGTTTGGACTTCTGGATGTTATTCAAAGATCTTGATGTTAGTCAAAGACCAAGACAATAAATAGGTTTGTTTTTGACAAGTTACAATTGTAAATTCTGTTCGAGCAACGGCTCAAAGAAAAAGAGCCACGGTTCAAATCCACGGCAGGACCAAAAATCTGACTCATATTTTTTTTCCCTGCAAATATCTAGTTTTGCAATGCGTGACTATTCTTATTGATTTCGACACGGAAATTATGAAAATCTAGCTATTGTTTACTTTAATGCATAGTAAAATAAATACATAATGTCTTCCTTGCATCGTTTATTCTATTTTGTATATAAATGATCTATTAGTTATGTTTAGTTTTGTAACTTGTAACGCATATTATGTTCACACTTCTGTTTCCTAGGTGTATTTATATACAGAGTGTGACAAAAAATAAAAAGTTTAAAAATATTAAAGCTTTAAAAAGAATGAAGCTGCTCCATAGAGACATCTTTTCAGTGTCCTGAATCGCAACGAATAGAATTTGAACGATATTCTTTATGTCATAAAATATAAGTAAAAACATTTTTTTAAACAAGCTTTTAATGAAGTTAAAAGGGATTTCCCAGGGCCCAGACCCTGAACACCACTTATTGTCAAAGCACTTGCTAATACATAGCTAATGAGTCCAAACACGAAGGTGCTATCTTGTTTGATTGAGGAGTTTCTATGGCCAACTTCCAGCTCCATGATATCAATTTTTCAAAATGTCTCGGTAGTTGTGTAAGTTTGCCAAGTTTCAGTTCAATCAGGAGCCGAAGTGCTTGAAAAATGGAGGACAATTCTAGTAACCGGAAAGACATACGAACAGAGCATGCTAATATAAAGCTTGTAATAAAAAGGATTGCTTTGCTGAAATAGTAAACTGCTATTTAAGAACGTGGCCCTTTTGCATGATACAAGATAAAAGAGAACTTTGGTGGCCCAGTGGTAACGGCCGCTTTACTTTGTGTAAATTATTTCATCACCACTGCTCTCAAAACGTAGAAGGAAAACACGTGAGGATAAACCAGCATGTCCTAGAACCAAAAATTTGAAGACATGTGACATTTAGGTACCAACTTGCATTGCAGGGGATTACTGCCCACTCCCTCTCACAGAGAGGAGGCCTGGGTCCCAGCAGTGGGAACATTAAAGGCTGATTATACTTTTAGTTATTCTGGTTTTCCGTTGTTACACTTTATCGTAATAGACTTGGTTTATCAGTTTCTTTCTCTCTTTCTCAGTAGCAGCCCCGAGTCTGGATTTGATCCCGGTTGGTGGCAATAGGCTCGCCCCCTTTTACATGGATCTTGAACATAACTGGTGAATCGCGGGTGTAATATTGATACGTGTCTGCCTAATCTCAGGAAATATAGCGTAATGATATTTTTGTGTTTGTGTGTATTTCCATTGTTATTTTACTTAAAAAGCTTGATTTTTTTTATTTCAAAAGCAGTCAAGTTTTTATCACATACTTCAAAATATCAATCATTACGCCAAAAATAAATGTGGCGTTATATATTTTGATTTCAAATGTTCTATTTATAAAAATTACGATTACTGATGATCGATTCTATAGCGATAATCGATTTCAGCAAAAAAGTTTATTGAGAAAAATTACGTGATTAATTATTATCTAATAAATACATTATGATGTTGCAAAATTATATATCTACTTATATCTTTTTTTAAATCTTTATTAAAACATCTTCTGCATATTTTATAACACTTCTGTCAACAGAACCGTTTTTTTATTCGATTCTTCATCAAATATCGTAAATCGAATCGATTTCCGCGTACGTAATGATCCCACGCTTTAATTAACAGCTCTTGATGGGATCAATTAATGATTTTTTATCGATCAATCGGTTCATGATCGGTTGTTTATGAGGATGTCGTGAACATCTGAAGGCTCCGAAGTCTAAACGGAACTTGTTCGTATATAAAATGGTGGATCATTGATTTTGGGATCACTTTGATTGTGGTTGTTCTCTTGAAGTTCATCGTCACTACTATTTTAGCAAGCATTACTGGTCTATTCTGTGAAAATCTCACCGTGAAAACTTAGGTGAAGTAAGCTGTCATCCCATCAGAAGCTTGGGATTGATACTATTGACAGCTGTAAATATTGTCGATCCCTAGCTTCTAGTGAGCTCACTTCAAGCTCACTTCACCTAAGTTTTCATGTTGTTTATAGAGTCAATCGGCTGTTATCTACAAGTTACATCAAAGGGATTGATATCACGAGAAGAAAAGTATTGAAGACTGGTTACATAATTAAATTAAACCCGACGCCTTATTATTAAACCCGACGTTAAGTTATGCTAAACTAACCCTCGAACTTATAGTTGATATAAATAGGTACTGATGTAAGTTTAGCCTTAGTTTATTAATATGGGAGTTGGAGTGCAGCCAACGATCCGATCACGTCTGTAACTCTGCGTCCAGCGCTCGGCGTGGCAACACGTCGTGTTCTGGTTCGCGACTGGTCAATCGTCATTCTGAGGATGCCTCGTTGAGAGGTGAAACACGTGTCGCTTTTTTACAGGGTTATTTATGACTGTTGAGAAATAGTTAGGACCACTGATGCGTGTGTACGCTGGCTGATTTTAAAGCGGTCCAGTTGAAATCGATGTTTTGAAATAGTCTTGACTCTTGGTTTATGTAGTTTATCTAAAATAAGGCTTTCAGGGGGCTCCCCCGCTGACGCAGAGTCTCCGGCCTCAGCTTGTGGAGGACGTGGTGAGCGCTCTGTTCCCCTCGAGAGGGGAACATACCTCCCCGCTCATGGCTCCGCCTACTGCGGTGCTTGATGCGGACCACAACACCGACGAAGACGACGATGCTCCGGAGGTGACCGAGGTAGAAATGAGAGTGGCGGTGCGAAGGCTGAATGCCAAAAACACCGCCCCAGGACCTGACGGCCTACCTGGGAAGGCCTGGGTCCTGGCCATGGAGGCTCTCGGGCCTCGACTAAGGGGTCTCCTAAGCGCATGCATGGAGAGGGGCCAGTTTCCACTTCGTTGGAAGACGGGGAAACTGGTCCTCATAAAGAAGCCGGGGCGCCCTGCGGACTCTCCGTTCGCTTATCGGCCCATCGTGCTGCTCGACGAGGTGGGCAAGCTCTTTGAAAGAGTAATTGCAAACCGCCTCGTCGGGCGGCTGGTGCGGGTGGGGCCGGACTTGGCGGAGAGCCAGTTTGGTTTCCGCAGAGGGCGCTCTACGGTGGACGCCATCATGCGCGTACGGGCCCTCACGACGGGGGATGCTGTGGCCCGGGGTGGGGTCGTCTTGGCGGTGTCTCTCGACATCGCCAACGCCTTCAACACCCTGCCCTGGAGTTGCATAAGGGAGGCACTCTGGTACCACCGGATGCCGACCTACCTCTGTCGTGTGGTCGAGGCCTATCTGACGGACAGGGCCGTCATCTACCCCGGTCACCAGGGAGTGTGGAACCGGCGAGAGATGTCGTGCGGTGTCCCACAGGGATCGGTCCTGGGGCCGCATCTGTGGGACATCGGTTACGACTGGGTGCTGCGCGCCGACCTCCCCAGTGGCGTCAGTGTAGTTTGCTACGCTGACGACACGCTGGTCCTGGCACAGGGGAGGTCGCACCAGGCGGCGGCCGAACTAGCGACACGCGGGGTTGCGACAATCGTCGATAGAATCCAGCAGCTGGGACTCGAGGTGGCCTTGCACAAGTCCGAGGTCATGTGTTTTCATGGCCCTCGGAACGCGCCACCGTCGGGTTCCCAAATTACGGTAGGAGGGGTTCACATCGGCGTCGAGTCGACAATGAAGTACCTAGGACTCGTCCTCGACAGCCGGTGGAACTTCGTTGAGCATTTCCGACGTTTGGCTCCCAGGCTGGACCGGGCTGGAGCTGCATTGGGGCGTCTCCTGCCCAATCTGGGGGGTCCAAACGCCTCCTGCCGGAGGCTCTACGCGGGGGTCGTGCGGTCCATGGCCCTTTACGGGGCACCGGTGTGGGCGCGTTCCCTTAGGCTGCGGCCAGCCCGCCGGTTGAACGCGTCCCAAAGGGTCATGGCCATTTGGCTGGCCCGGGGATACCGCACGGTCTCCCGCGAGGCGGCGAGCCTCCTGGCCGGATTACCGCCATGGGATCTGGAGGCGAAGGTCCTCGCGCACATATGGGAGTGGCGCGAGGAGATGAAGCGCCGGGGCGTAACTCCGCTGCCGCGAGAAATCGCGGCTCAGCGGACAGAGCTCCGGCAGGATCTCATGGCGGCATGGAGAGTGCGATTGTCGCAACCCAGTGCTGGGCACGCCACAATTGCGGCGATAAGTCCCCTCTTTGAGGAGTGGCTAGAGAGGCGCCACGGCGTCCTCACCTTCCGCCTGACGCAGGTCCTCACCGGACACGGTTGCTTCGGGAGGTTCCTGTTTCGTATAAGGCGGGAGGAAACGCCCGGGTGTCACCACTGTGTGGATCGCCCGGAGGACACGGTGGAGCATACGGTGGAGGTCTGCCCCGCTTGGGCGGAGCCCCGCCGTGTCCTCTTGGAGGCGATTGGCGGCGGTGACCTCTCGCGTCCGGCTCTGGTCCAGGCCATGGTACGGAGCGAGAGGGCATGGGAAGCAGTCACCTCCTTCTGCGAAGCAGTAATGCTCGCGAAGGAGGAGGCGGAACGCGTGAGGGAGAGGCAAAGTTTGCGCCCTCACGCCCCTAACCGCCGCCGCCGCTGGAGATGCCCTGGGCGTCGGGAATCCCAGGCGGATTCCCGGCCACCATAGGCGCGGGCTTGCGGACGGCGAGCAATGGGTAGCTCGCCGTCCGATCAGGACCAGGCCCGGGTCGATGGCGCGTCGTGTTCCACGCGCGCCTCAAAGAGATGTCAGCACAATTGGCGGGGTCCGCTAGGACCGATGCCTGCCAGGGTTGCGGGTTAGTCCGAAAGGGATACCGGGACCTTGGCAACAGGCAACTGAAGGAACACGGGTGGGTTTTAGTCAGTAAAAGTCTGACACGCCCTTCCGCTCCACCCAGAGCGGGAGAAGTCATTGGATGATTTCCCACCCTCAAAAAAAAAAAAAAAAAAGGGGGCTTAAAACAGCCACTTTCACAGAATCATAACAGGAAAACATTATAAAACATCGTAAAATGTCACAAACTGACAATTCATAATATGATCTGCGTGTAATTCATATCTAATCTAACTAATATTATAAACTCGAAAGTTTGTAAGTATGGATGGATGGATGGATGTTTGTTACTCTTTCACGTAAAAACTACTGAATGGATTTGGATGTAATTTGGCAAACAGATAGTTTATAACCTGGATTAACACATAGGATACTTTTAATTCCGATATTCCCACGGAATCGAGACCTCTGCGGGTGAAACCCCGGGGCGCAGCTAGTTACGAAATAATTCATCTGTTTGACAGTTTTCTATGGAGATTCGTAAAATGGTTCACACATTATGAATTGTTTTTGTGTCAAATTACAGGAATTGCTAATAACAGCTGGAAATTCAGGAAATGAATTGCTTTAAGAGGATTTGCGATGTAGCTGTTTTAAGCCCCATGTTGACGTTAAATGACTGCCAGTTTCTTAAGCCTGATTTACACGGTGTAATTTAATTGCTTTTGGCATACCTACCATTATCTTGAAGCAAAAATAAAAATTGCTGTGTTTGTGTATGTTTAGACGATGCAAGTCATTTGTTGCTTCAATTTTATTGTTTGCCGCAACCAAAAAACTTGCACCGTGTAAATTGAGCTTTACCGTTAGTTCCCTGTTAAAACTAAGCCTGGTTTTATTGAACTTCTAATAACAAAGCGTATTACATAAAATTGAGGCTCTTGTATGAAATAGTTTGGTATAATGGCTGATTGCAAATTGGCCAAACGGTCCGTTTCATCTTTAACTTTTAAGTGGTATGTGGCAGTTAATTACAGAGGCCTATAGTTTGTTAAATGGGTAACTCATAAAATTAATCCTTTGATTCCTTTGGCAATAATTGGCTGTAAGTATCATTAAAAAATTGATGTTATCCTTTCAAATACAATCTACTGTGTCGCTTCAGAAGACAAGGAAAAGGTCGTTGACTGTCACGTTAGATTTATGTCTTTTTTTTCCTAGCCTGTACAATTAAAAACAAACCGTTGCTGATTGACTTGGCATGAATTGTTTCCAATACTTTTATATTTTCATTCCTATGCAAGAGCGGTTGAGCCAATGAGTTTCCGCCACTCTAAATCTGTTTATAGCTTGTAAGAAAAAAAATTTTTCAAATAGGTTCTAGTGATTTGCCAATATACCTACTTTAAGTATTTGAAAAATCCGCTATCAAAACTTTTAAAATCACAAACAGTTTATTTTCTTTTTTTCCCAACAGCGAACAAAATTGACCAAAGAGAGTTCATGCACGGCCTTATAAGTCATTGCACAAACCAACGTTCTAGCAAAATAAATCTTGTAACCGAATTCCGAAGATGTCGCCAATCGCCTAAATGCCACAATTCCCAGGCCTTCGCTACGTGCAAAATTAGTCACACTACATGCAAATCTCATGTATGTATATTAAACTAGAATATACCTTAAACCTTGACAATATACGTGACGCTATAAAAGGATTCATTTAATAAGCAATAATATGAGAACGATGAGCACTAACCCTTATCTGATTTAGAATAAATGATGTCAGTTGTTCGTGAAATGAGATTGTAATAAGATTTGGCCTAGATGATTTGTTTTTATTATGAGTTCTACTAATAACTATCTAATGATGTATGGACATTATTTATTTTTCAGTGTAACGAAACATCACCAGAAATCCACAATATTATAATATTATTTGTGGACTGGTAGACAAATGGGTCAGTGGCTCAAGACAAAAGTGTTTGACCAGTGATGACCTATGGCAATGAAACGTGGTCGCTCACAATGGGCCTCATTAGAAGGCTGAAAGTCACCCAAAGGACAATGGAGAGGGCTATGGTCAGGGTTTCCCTGCGTGATAGAATCAGAAATGAAGAGATCCGGTAGAAGAACCAAGGTAACCGACATAGCCCGAAGTATTGCCAAACTTAAGTGGCAGTGGGCAGGGCACATTGCTCGCAGAACAGATGGCCGATGGGGCCGAAAGGTTCTGGAGTGGCGACCGCGCACCGGAAGACGTAGCGTTGTAACTAACTAAAAATAAAATCTTATGTGATGAACAAAAGGGGTTCAGAAAACATAAAAATATTAATATGGCAATATACGATCTGCTGGATAATGTAATGCCAAGTGTTGACCATAAAACTCCCGTATGCGCTATCTATACTGATATGACGAGAGCATTCGATTACGTAAAGCACGACGCTCTCATTAACAAACTTTACACGTACGGCATCAGAGGAAATGTCTTGAGTCTAATAAAGTCATACCTTACTAATCGAAAGCAGTGCACACAAATATCGAGGATCTGTGGTAAAACAAAAAAAGAACATAATTATCTATCCCACTATAGAGAAGTCAAATATGGTGTTCCCCAGGGAAGTGTACTTGGACCTTTGTTATTTAATTTATATATTAACGACTTGCCTCGGCACATTCATAAACCTATGGTGTTATATGCAGACGATAGTACGGCTATAGTAAAATGCGGGAATAAAGATAATTACGAAACGGACATTAATAATACATTGAAAAGAATAATTAACTGGCTCAATCAAAATAATTTAATCATTAATCTCCAAAAAACACAAATTATGCATTTTCATCAGCGCATAAGTGCTGAACATTATGATGTGGAATTCAATGGACAAAAAGTAGACTCAACAAATGTTACAAAATTCCTCGGTATTATAATTGATAATAAACTAACATGGAAACCGCATTCTGAGGAGGTATGTAAGAAGTTAAGTAAGTCAGCATACGTACTATATAACTTATCAAAAAAAGTAAACACTCGCACCGTGCTGGAAGCATACCATGGTCTTGTTGTGTCAGTTTTGAGATTTGGAGCTATTTTTTGGGGTAACTGTACTGAGAGGGAGAGAATATTCAAAGGTCAAAAACGGTGCATTAGATCAATGACTGGTCTTAATAATACCGACAGCTGTGAACCTGTGTTCAAGTCTCTAAAATTACTCACCTTTCCATCTTTGTATATACTTGAAGTTGCAATATTTGTTAGAACTAACAGACACCTATTTGCCCTAATGGAGGACATTCGTACACGGCCAGGATCTGTTAGATCGCAATATAAAAATCTAATGTTCACAGGTAGGCACAAAACAGCATTATTGAGAAAAAGTATTTTATCAATGGGGCCCGTCATATATAATAAAATACCTCATACGATTAAAGATCAGTCATTAAGTATATTTAAGAAGAGGCTAAAATCATTACTAATCAATAAATGCTATTATTCAGTACATGATTTTTTGACTGATAAGAGTTTATAATGTTATATTTATCTATTAATTTTGGTGCAAAACAATTATATACTTTGTTTATTACTATTTGTAGAATTAGACTATTATGTTTTACTTACCGTATTTATGCATGAATGCGGTTGATCCATCCATCCACTGTACTTTGTTTTTATACTTTTGTTTCTTTTTCTTTTTTTGTTCAACAGAGTGGATCTAGATACTTTTATACCTACTTTTGCATGCCGTAAGGTAGAGTGTGGAAGAACTATTTGTTAAAATGTGAACACCTTATTTTGTACCCACAGTCTTTGCAAAATAAATGATTTCTGATTTCTAAGGCCCCCCACAAGGTGGACCGATGACCTGGTGAAGGCCGCGGGAATCCGCTGGGTGCGAGAAGCACAGAACCGGTCGAAGTGGCGGTGCTATATCCAGCAGTGGACGTTTTTCGGCTGAAATGATGATGATGATGAGACAAGGGGGTAACAATACTGATTTTTTCAACTATGCCTTCATTCTTTCTCAGCCATGTCTTTAAGATATTTAGGTCCTCCCGCCACCAGGTATACCTACCTGACGGAAGATCAACATTTTTTGTTTTTACTTCGGTTCTGAAATGGAACCTCTGTTTTAGACTACTCTTCTTACTTCGTATCATTATTTTGTCTATCAGTTCATATGGTTTCTAAACAATAGATAAATCAATTTATATTTAAAGAACAGGCGGAACCGCTAGACGCACCTGATGGTCAGGTGAGATGCAGGGTTAGAGAAACCAAAAGAGTTAAAAAAAAAAATTGGGTGACCTATACTTAAACACGTGACTATACTCATCATTATGAACAACTTTTACTATGAAACCAAACCTGAAATCGCGAAAAAAAACAGCTTTTCCCTACATTTATGTTCGCATAGCTCGTCAAAATGTAGCGAACAACAGAGTTTTTGTTCAGTCAACGTATAGAAGTTTAATTGAAATTGAAGCAACCAATGACTTGCATCGTCTAAACACACACAAACACAGCAATTTTTATTGTTGTGTCAAGATAATGGTAGGTATGCCAAAAGCAATTAAATTACACCGTGTAAATCAGGCTTAAGAAACTGGCAGTCATTTAACGTCAACATGGGGCTTAAAACAGCTACATCGCAAATCCTCTAAAAGCAATTCATTTCCTGAATTTCCAGCTGTTATTATGTTATGCAATTCCTGTAATTTGACTTTTCCGACTGACAGCCATTTTAGTGTTAGTGTTAGCTTGTTTATAATAAATATTATAATTAAGGTTTGAACTGAGTACCTAAATAAATAAATAATACATATCGAAACTTGAATTTTCGACAGTAGGTACGAAAAAATTTTACGAAAATCAACCCTTATAGGGAGGAATTCCTTCATATGAAAAAAATATTTCATGGTTTCATAAACTTTAAACTTAACACGAATACGTACCTAAGAACGGTACCTAAATAAAAAGGTGGGTTATTATTAGTATTTCAAAACTACCCCAATAGGGTCTAGGGTTTTAGCTAACAACTTGCCAATAGTGCATCTAAATCAAAATCATCCAAGTTACTTTTAGTCAAAGTGTGATGCTACACCAATAGAAATAACCTAATTGGTTCATACAAATGAGATCAGCACATAGACAGATTACAAAATCGTGAACACACGGTATCTGATAAAAACTAATGAAGTCAGATACATTGTTCATTTGCCAAATTGATATGATACAGACCTTCGTTGATGACCTACTTTGTAACAAAGATGCAGAGCAATTTAGTTATGATCACGATATTTGTGAGGTACGCAATGTTGCTACATATTGGATTTAAATTCATCATCTTGGCAGACGTAAATAGGCTTGGGAAAAATTATTTTGCCAAAGTCGAGGTCAAGATCAGGCCAATAAGGCAAAAAAAGTGAACTCGCACGCTTAGAGCTGTTTCTATCAAACCACAGACAATGTTTTTCTTTTTGGATTTTCTTTTATTTCTTTCTTAGATATGAGCTGTGTACATTATTGTTTTAATACCTACTCTTTTATTTCGTTCACAGCCAATATAGCATATATTACGATGAATCTACACAAGCCTAGCTAAAAATCACGAAAAAATACCAAAAAACCCAGTATCTGGTAGCGTAGTTAAAGTAAGTTTATCATCGCGCGAATCGAATCTATAAAAACCAGTTGAACAGGCAAAAGCGCCACTGCGCTATTAGTATAGATTGCAATCATTGTAACTGTCAAAGTAAATGTACGATCTGAGCAGTGCTTGCGCACTGTGTTGTGAGCTTACTAAGCTCGTAGCATTCGTAGTTTAGGCTCAAAGTAATAGATGGCGTTGGAAACAATATGACCGATTTTGAAATAACTGAAATCCTGAATTGGGGTTGTTGTATTCTCTTCTTCTTTTTCTTCTTCTTATCTTTTCTCATACTAAAACAACTTTTAGTATGAGATTAATAATAAAATCGTGAAAAAAATCAGCTATTCGATTCATTTACACCTTGTATAATGAAAATGACTCTCGGTTGTGACGTGGGTGGATGACTCGCGGTGGGGTGGTAGGCGGAAAGGCGTTTGGTTTTTTGCATAAAATTGTTTTTGATGGGCCTGAGCAGGAGGGGCAATTGCAGCTCAATTTTATCAAGGCCTTTTTTCACTTGTGGAAATCCTTATGAATACCCTGTTTACTTGTTTAGGCATAGCGGAGGGTAAGCCCTCTACGGACCAAATCCCCATAACGGTGGTGGTTATCAGCACATGTGGCGAGTCTCCGGTAATACGCACTGGTAAAGTACTTATTCATTTATAATATATACTTTATTGTACTCCAGAAAATAAATAGCAATAAAAAAAATTAACACTACAAAACATACAATGGGCGGCCTTACCGCTTTCTGCAATCTCTTCCAGGCAACCTTAGAATGGGCAGTGATTAGTGAGAACTTAAAGAGCACAACAACGGTATCACGACTTGATAACATTATATTAGGTACTTATTTTTCTAACATGATCATCAAATACATTGATTTATAATGTCCCAATACATATAGCTGGGACACATTGCGATATCGCATTACCATTCAATCCAAGTAAGTCACCGTTGACAAATCTATATTCCCTCAATTACATTTTATATATTACCATCATTTGTACCTCACTTGGCTAACAGCGCATCCCATACATAGGCATGATGAGTCGATGCTTTAGGCCCAGTTTTTTTACTAAAGATCTAACTCACATCTAGTGGTTGCCTTTTAAAGTCCGTGATGTTGTCTGATTTGTACCTTTTTTATTCAATCGATTGAATACGAGGAGTTACCTACTTTTAATATTCATGAAGTGAATGGTCCTATGGACCTTAATTTTTTGTTCAAATGCCCATGTTTTCGCTATGTTGCTTTGTATAATCCTGCTAATAAATATTTACTGAAATAAAAGTTCCGATTGTGAAAAAAAAACCTGAAAGTGAGGATGTAAATTTTCCATGTCCTAGCTGTTTCCCCTACAGCATCGACGTAACAGACAGTCGTATCGTCTTGAAGCTTTTCATGGAGCTCGTAAATAGGTTGCCAAATATAACCTACTTAATTTCATCCCGAGCTAGATACGGTAACCTGGAAATATTATATCCATGGTCATATTTCAGATTGGATGTATTTAACCTGGACATATTAATTATAATATCTATAGATATTTTTCCGATTAAAATACAATAGACGTAGATATATTTGTAACCTATTCCGCTTCAAGAGTCATTAAAAGCCTGTAAAAAATCGACACGTGTAAATTATATTTCCGATTGGATATATTTAACCTGGTAATAATAATATATTATAATGTATTTCCAGGTTTCCATCATGAGCGAAATCGCGAATTTCACTCTATCAAGTAGTAAAATTAAGTTTTCCTAATTAATAAGACCCTAGTCCAAGCCAACTCTAGAATCTAAAAGGAAAGGTAAGTATAAAAACTGCAGTAACACGAGCAGTGATAAGTTGTAGGATTATAATCATGCTTCCATTTGCAATGTGGCTCCATGATGTAAATTAAGTAACATCTCAAAAAACATAGGTATGTAGCGCCACCTCTTACAATAACCACGAACTAATAACAAGATTATTACCATAACAAAAGTTTTCTTCGGTGCGTGGCTGCTAGTCCAGCCAATAGTAACGCCTCGACAGCAGGATGTAATCTATGGCGGGAACTGTATAAACTCTCTGACAATTTTGTCACATCCTCTGAGAGTATTCCACCTGGGCACGCGTTAAGGCTCGTGTAAACTGGCGCTATATTTTATAGCGGGCGCGACAGGCAGCGCTACCCTTGTCGTGCCCGCGATATCGCGTCTGTTTGTGGGAGCCTTTACCGTGGCCGACTTTGAAATATCTAAATACACTTCGAACCCAAGTAGGCCGGTGCAAAGACAATCTCCATAAATGGGGTTCATAGACGGCTTAAATCTCAAGTGCGTATGCGGCATCTCCTCACAGACAATGGCTTACCTTCCATTCCTGCGCCGCATGCCCTGTCACCTGTGCACTTGACGATCTTATGACAGTCAAGCGAGCGTAGTTCACGTAGCTGAATATTGGGCCAAACATGTTTGAACTTTTTCTATCGATACGCTCAGAAGAGGACTGTAGGGAAATTGTGCATGGTACAAAAAAAACACTTCAGTATCACAATGTGACTAGCGTTTTCCTGAATATATTGGGGTCAGCTTCCAGTCTAATTGGATACAACTGAATACCAGAAGCCCTAGACAAAGTGACATTCTATGTATCAGCGATAACGATGATGGAAAAGGCAAAAATATATGGGACTGACATAAGCTATCGAAAAGCTTACGTCAATTCTGTTGACAGTCCTAGAAAAAGTGACATTCTATCAGCGATAACGATGATGGAAAAGGCAAAAATGTATGGGACTGACTTAAGCTATCGAAAAGCTTATGTCAATTCTGTTGCAAGTCGTTGTAGAAATACGAAACGCTTTCGAAGCGATTGTCACTTGTCTAGGCCCTCTGTACTTATATTACATGAAGCGACTGCTTATCTTCAGCATCAACAACCAAACATCTCTCTTGCATGACTATTTTTTCAGGCAATAAGTCAGATCTTACTTTTTGTAACAATTGTAATAATTATGAAGATAATTGCTCTAGGAATTTGGATGTTCTATTCTAGTGCAGCTCAGTTTCATTCAATACCTTATTCTTAATGATGATGATGGGTCTTTTTACCAGACTGCCCCAGAAGGAGGGTAATGTTCTTCGAGAGTATGTATGTCTATATCTTTGACACGATCTGTAGCCTGTTAATTAGTGTTGAGTTTAAAAGGAAATAAAATCATTACGTTTGCATTAAGTCGTATATTCGTTGCTTCATTTCATATTTACAATTATTAAATACTAAATGTAACTTTTTTTTATACATTTTCCATCTTACTCTAGGTATACTGTCCTTGCATTGCTGTTTAAAAACTTATAACTATCATTTTTAACAGGAAGAATTTAATTTTATAATAGAAAAAAAGGAGTTTTATACAAAGATTTGAGATCACATCATAAAGAGAAAGAGAGACAGTATTATTCTATATAAACAATAATAATAACAATATTATTAAAAATAATCATCACATGTATCGGTTCACAGCAAAATATTCGTTATTTTCACATCACATACTAGTGAATGACGGCGGAGGAGAGTTCGATAAAAGAGAGTGAAAAAAAATTAAAGTAATAAATACGATGTTCCATAAGATAAACGAAAATTGTATTAACGACTGTGCAAATCAAAACATGTTACAATTTGTATTTTGGTCACAAAAAAAAAGAAACCAGTTACTTTAATTTTTATAAAAAATCAACGCAATTGTTTGTATTTTTTTCTGTGACACCATTTTTTTTTTACTTTTACAAAAAAGGTACTTAGATTTTTTCC
This sequence comes from Lithophane semibrunnea, assembly GCA_947363905.1. Taxonomy (NCBI): domain Eukaryota; kingdom Metazoa; phylum Arthropoda; class Insecta; order Lepidoptera; family Noctuidae; genus Lithophane; species Lithophane semibrunnea. The sequence continues at coordinate 14,576,953 of OX376205.1, forward strand.
TTAATTTCTGTTCTACATTTGCACAGCCATCACCTCCATGCATCACCACGATAGTATCCATCTTAGTACCGGTATCCAGTCTGGGAGTTGAAGTTTCCTGATCCAGATCCCCTGCCTCCTGCGTTGGGGGCGAGGTACTGACGAGACCCGGCACCTCCGAAGCCACCAGCTCCTGCACCACCACGACCAGCACCAGTTCCGCCGAAACCGGATCCGGCACCACCAACGCCAGCTCCGCCAAATCCAGATCCGGCACCACCAGCGCCAGCTCCGCCGAAACCACCGGCACCACCGGAATGACCGCCACCGAAACCGCCTGCTCCGGCGCCGGAGTAACCACCGGCTCCACCGGATCCATAACCGTTGCCGCCGGCGCCAGCTCCCTCACCACGGTAGGTACCTGGAATAGAGAGAATTTCGGTTGAGATAAAGTCATTCAGGGATCATCATCAACTTTTAGAAACTTCAAAGTCATAGAAAAATGTATTAAGGTAAGCCTAATATGACACTACACCATAACGTGGCAGATGGCTATTAATGACTTTCAAGGTTTTCAGTTTCTTCGACATAAAACGGGTATCATAAACCTATCAACGAGGATTTTGGTATGGTATGGAGAAACGATGTAATCAACTCGACGACACTTCTAAATCCTGATTGTTAGATGTTGCTCAGTATAGCGAATGGCCTCAATATATTAGAATCAGCATGAGACAACGTAATTTATGCGCAAACTGGCGTTCTCAGGGCATTTCACGCACCGGGTTCACAAGCCTAATGACCAACAGATTGGTTGCCAACACCGACCAACATCCCAACGTTCAACTAAGAAACATGTTCATTTGAAATAGAGCGTTGGATGTTGGCGTTGGCCGGGAGCGGTCAAATGTGGGCCTTCTGAAGGGCACGCAGGTTAATGATATTCAAATCTTATTCGTCTGATTTTCTGCTTCCTAAACTGTGTGTGGATTAACAAAGGCTTGATCTGACTTCTACACTTTCTTCGTAATTATTTTATTTAATCATCTGTTTTGAAAAATATTGAATAAAATTTAGTACTTTTCATGCATTTTGAAACTTTTTTGGGTTATATACATCTTGTTCCAAGTTGTTGTTCTCTTATTACAGAGTCATAGAAAACAATTACTTTAGTCAAAGCAAAGTGGTATATTACTAAAATCGTCTTTTAAGCTATGTCTACATAAATGATGATTAAAATGATGTGTATTTAAAATGACCTTTTGTAATATAGTTACAAGTGGGGCATATAATTTGTGTTCATTTTCAATTACGAAATAATTCTGTAATTTCGATCACGCACACAATAATTTCTGTATTGTTTACTTTGGAGGCCGTAAAGTAAGCGTCGCGTGCAAATATTATAATTGTGGGGACGTTTTTTTAAATTGTTGTTGTTTAGCATGCCTCTCATCTGTCATTGTAATTTGGTAGCCTGGAGTAAAGCTTTGCGGCTTCTGTTGTCATTGTTTAAATCTGCCTATTTGTTGTTCATATTCTTGACTTCGAAAATTATAATGATTTACGACAGCACAAAACATTTCTAATTTAAATCCTTCAGTATATATTAATGAATACCCAATAATATTCCTATTAACTACACATACCTCTGTATTACCGCGATATTCCTTATCGCATTCGCTTACTTCTTAGCCACACTCGACTCATCGAAAGCTCCAAGGCTAGCAATGAACGCTCTCGTTAACGTTCGCTCGAATTATTTAAATTGTATCGAGTTATTTAGAATGCGAAGATGACCGCACTGCATGGGCATGCTGGTTCTAGGTTAAACGCAGGTATTAAATGACTGATTGGTGACACCTGAGACTTATAATACACCTGTATCTGTAGATGAAGTGGATTGCCTGGTATGAGTACAAAAAGCTATGACTGATGTTGTTTTTTTTATTTCATAATTATTGATACTGAATTCATTAGACTTTGACATACATTCTATCCGTATTTTTTTAAACTTCATTACCGGTCCTAGTCTTAGGATCCATATTTTTTCATCAAAAAATCCTTATCTTCAATATCCTATTACTACTATTTTAGTAGATTCATCTAAAGCTTACCATCAAATGCAACTTGCTAACTCAAAATCTCCAATTAAAATTACATTACCATGACGTAATTACATTCCGAACATCTCAGAAATCACATTAACTTCATTATCAGTAACTATCTCTCTTCTGACTAGCTCATCATTGACCTGTTATGTAAGTACTTTAGTAAGACCGCTAATCTGTCTGTCAGTTTGACAAGTTACGAAAAGATTTAGTCACACACGTTTTTGTGCACATACTTTTTGCGTAAATGTAACGTTGGGTCTAAGATTAGAAAATTATTATAGATACTGGTAATAGTGCTTATGTACGTGTTCGACTTTGATGGGATAAATGACACAAATGGAATAATCCAGGTTAATGATTATTAGATTTGCACAATTTTTTTGAAATTTATATTTTTGTCGCTAGCAATCTTCATGCTGAAGACGATAGTATATTGCAAAATTATACATAGAAAACCGGTTCAGATAATATAAATAATTACGGCGGAGAGTCTTTCACTAACTTTGAAACTAACTTTTATGAACTAGTTAAAGAAACAAGAAAAGAAGAAGAAAACCATCATAACATCAATGAAGATAATACGGTAGTCAACACAATAATTAATCTTCTTACTCAAGCAACAAAATTGAATCATTATAAAGCTACAGATAACAATCAAACACATAAACAAAATCTTCACGCTCTTTAACCGATGTTAGATCGAAGATTTAACTTCATTCTAGTTTCCCAACACGTTGTAAATTTTAAGGCAATTAATATAGAGCGAAATATCTTTGCATCTAATGTTCCCACATGTTGTAACTATGAGAATGGTGAACAAAGCACCATAACTGCTAACATACATGTAAAGTTCTAAGAAAATATTCTTTATTCCGTTTTGATATGTGTTGATAATATTAATATTTGTGGCTTTAGACCTCCTTTGTTTGGAGCGGGAGAAAAAGTTCTTGTAGCAGTTTGTCTGTGTATATTGTAAATCTAGGTATTGTATGTGATACGTACTTATGGCGCCCTGATAAGAACCTGATATACTTGTGCATTAAGGTAATGTTATGAAACGACATATAAGGGATTCAATTCAGATAAAAATTTATAGAATTATTACGAGGCTTGTATCATTATTATTAGGTAAGTTGTTTGTATCATTATTATTAGGTAAGGAACTGATGTTTTAGAAGATTTATTAAGTAAAATAGTTGCAGATATTCTAAACATTGCTTTCATTCCCAGTCTAAGTTAAATATCCCACAAACACTTTCGCTAAACTTAGCAAAAGTTACAAAATGTAAAGCTCAGTGCACATCGGTGTCGCAACGCGTCATTATCTAGATGAAACCTTTATTACTGTAGCAGGAGTCATTAATATTCGTGATTACCGCCCATCTCTCGTAAATGCACTCATTATGGTACGTTTGCTTTTGAGTAATTCGGTAATGCAACCGCTGGGACATGTGTTTTGTAGGTATTTTTCTGGTAACTAGGTGAGTTGGCATATCGATTTATATTTACATCGGCAGTTCGATCTAATAAATTGGTCAAGCTTTTTAGGCTTTGTGATTTAAAGTGTAAGTTATGGTTTTTTAAATTATATTGTTTTATTGGTTCATTTTATTTCAATGAAGACTAAGTTTAACATCGCTACTATTTATCATTTGATTATTGACCAGCTTTGCGTAAAGTCCATTGACTCTCTTAAATTCAAAACCGATTTTGAACAACATTAACAAAATTAAATTCAACAAAAGATGCAGTTCTCTCTCAAATTCTATAACAACAAGTCACGGATACTAGATGTCATTCTGCACTCAATAGACAGACTGCACATGTTTGACCTTTCATTTATCTGTAGTCTGGATCATGTGCTCCACGCCTTACAGTGAGTGGTGCGGTCACGTCGTGACCCAGTGCAAGAAGGCGAAGCATTAGTATCGTCCTATATTGTTGAGAAATTGGTCATTCTAAGAATACTGTGAATCGCGATAATTGGTACAAATCGTTTAGGCCGATGTTAATTAAATTGTACCATTAGGTTTGCTTTGTTGTTTTTCGATGATAGTATTTTATTGAATTTACATTTTTTTGACATTGTATTATACTGATGTGAATGGGCTTTATTTCTTCATAAAGTATAATACACACAGCAAAATGTTTTTTTCTGGACAAAATTTTGAAATTATTTGAAAAGTTTTTTCATACGGGATCTTAAAATGACGCTCTGGAAACTATGTATTATAGTAATAAAAGACCTCTGAAATCGGTTATTCCGCGAAGCAACCGAGTGTAAACATAATTGAAGCAAAGATTGTAGAATAATCTTTTAAGTAGGTACTACAGTTCATGTAAGCCAAGACATTAATATTATAGTCCTGATCTATTGAGAAATTGGTCATTTTGCGAACTAGCTAGGTGTGAATTACTATGATTTGAGGGTAATGTGATGTTTCGAATTGTCTCGAGTACCGCAGTTTATGCATTGGGTACTTATTAGTTTTTGATTATGAAATTTTCTTTAGTATATTTTGTATTTGCCATGGTAACACTACGAAGATATGGAAGATAGAATTAACAATCAGAACCATAGATTAACTGGAGAGGGCTTTCACGTAATATTTAACTTATAAAAATTATAATTTCTAAATTAGAGGCTATATTGTATTTTGTAAAATAGATAAAGGACCACATAAAAAAATACAAACACCGAAAAAGCGTTGAACCATTCACAAACGCATGAATCAGTTCATAAACGCAATCATCTTGTCAAGCCAGCAGAATGATTATAAATCGTCGACGTTATCAGATTCATCTGTGCGTTCACTAATCAATCTCCAAAGTCGTCGCTTTGGTAACATAATAGATAACTATATAGTTAATATATCTTGTTTGGTTCTGATTTTGGTATTTGTTTTGAACTCAATTGTATTAACGGTCGGTTACTTCTTGTATGTAGATGTTGAAAGAGGTCGGATGGATATAGTTATAGGTAGTAGTATTATTAGTAATAGTGATATAGATATTTACTTTGAAGGATTTAAAAGGATCGGTAGCATTGTGTCTTTGACAGTAACATGTTGTTATAATGAATTATGATTAATATGACTTGAAATTGAATTTGTATGTATTAATAATTTGGAATATTTTAATAATGTATCGAGACTAATATGACTCATTGTGTTTTAACTTCTGATTTATATTTTATTATTGTATGCCTCAACGGCGGGACATAGCTGAACTTATTTTAACTATTTAAGACCTGTATTTATGATGTATACCTATAGTCCACAATAAAGATGATTTGATTTGATTTGATTTGGGATGGAAAAAAAACTTGGATTTTTCAGCAACCTAAATATCCTTGGGCTCTTTAAAAAAGGATGTGCAGCAGTGAAACGACTGTAAAAGGTTGGGGCTTAAATAGATCCGTAAAATAATTTGGATTTCTGGAGCATGACGATTCCCATGAAATTCAAAAATAAATTGAAAACGTCATAGTAGAAAAAGGACATTTTATTTCTCACACTAAAATTTCACGACTTAGTTACACGATATGTTGTATTATCTCCATGAATCTGTCATTAATCTTAAATAGCCCTCAATTATGATCGAGCAATTTCCGTCTTGAAATATTACACACTGAAAATGTATTAATGGTTACCCAAGATAAATGATGATGCCTGGGTGACCAGATTAGGTATCGATGTTAGGAACATGATCAATTAGCTTTCAAACGAGTACTCGATCGCTCGTTAAACATCGATAAACTTTGATTGAACACACAATGGTGACAAAACTGTCAATAGCGAATGAAATAGAAGTACAAGTGATGCAATAAATCAGTCTAAGATCTTCGTCTGTGGCCCTTACTATCACTGGAAGGAACTTGAAACAATAGAACGTTTCGTTATAAGATCGAGTTTATCTGTAGGTACTAGTTATGGTAACACACGCCGACAACACCAATTACCCCGAGAATTCACACGCCACGATAAAACATCTGATTTGTTACTCCATATTTCTCTCAAATTATAAATCTTGTAGAATTATTAAATGATTTAGTACCGAATTATAAATTAAAATCCTATCAATATTTATTGAACTGATCATTTCAATAAAGTATGCAATATGGGATAGCCAAGAATCCTCATTTCGCAAGGCTGCGAAGATCTGCCTTCGAATATGGCTGCACACTTTATGACTGCGTTCCAACCCAATAATTTACATTTTAAAGCCTATTTATAGTCTATCAAAGGCAAATAGTTTGATTTAATTAGTGCATCTGCTTTTAATTTGTAGGATCTTGACTCCGTAGGATTGACAAGGTAATTGAGATCATTTAAAAAAGGAATAACTTGTGAGTTTTCATTCATGATTTGGTCGTGAATCAACGCTCCTTTTAGGAGCTTGCAATTTTTAGATACTTTAAATTTTACTGAAATATTTCTATGCTGTGATTTTGAGCTTTTCCAATATGCCTTTTTATAATTTCTTTATTCTTCAAAGACACAAAAACGTACTACGTTTTATGTTGTCCACTTTTTTGGTCGAAGTAAATTAAGAATAAATTCACACCGAAGTCTAAAAACTTTTACAACCGAGCCCATTTATTTCCCTCCATATCCGTTCATCTGCAATGTTCACCTAGAATAGCTGTGAAATCAATTAAAATCCGACCTATGCAGTGCCTTACTTTGCCTCAAGCTAGATCACGATGCATGATGCAACGATCCCACGTCATTTTGTAACTCATCAGTACTAGGGTACTCAGGGAACAAATTACATGCTACACAGATGCAGACACTCCTGACAATCTCACCTCTTTGCACGCACACATAAGCAATAGTCGTCTACGCAGAATTTGACGGGGATGCAACTGAGATTTTCATACGGTGTCTTCGCAAGATTTTGTGATGTATCTGTGTGTGTGCAGGGCGTAGTATGAAAGGAGTCAAGTGCTTGTATAGTGAGTTATCTCCGATTCAAGTTACTGAGGTAATGTTGGAACTTGACAAGATTAAGTACAAGTCTAGTGTTGCTCAGTGTTTTGTTAGTAAATTGTAATGTATTTGTAAATGGAAGGCTTTCTAATGGCAGGGCTTAGATTATTACGGTTGGTTATGATGGTTTTTTAGTCTATTATTTATGAAGATGTTTTGATGCATATATTTCTGGAGTATTGGCAAAGTTTGACGGGTGAATAGTAGCTTATTTTGATTTTATAGTCAAGCTGTTGGAGAGTTTATATTATGTTAAGTTTATTAGACGTTTATGGGACATTATTGCTCTTAAGATAAGTTCACTGTATTACGTTTAACGACAGTCTGCATAGTGACTACGTTAGATTACCTGTCATCGATGTATTGGCCAATTCTAACTAAAGTACTGTGCAACATTTTATAAAGCATCACTTTTTTTTAAGCAACCTAAAAGATGTCCATTCATTTATAATATTATCGACAAGGTTAATTCGTTACCCGCACTTTTAGGACTTGCGGTCACTTTAAAGATTAGCTCTACATTTTTTAATACTACCACAGAATCATTATAATTCCTGAACAGTCATTTTTAATACTAATGATTGTAATTTTGCTTAATCTTTTATAAGTTTTTTGACCACTACTCAAATGTTTTGTACCACTGGAGTTACTAAACGCGATTAGGATGAGTTTTTGCGGTAAGCGCAATTTTTTCTAGTTAGTAAAATTTGGTTTATGAGCAAATTAGCGTAAAAAATAGACATTAGTTTTAAAATTAAATTATCTAGCTATCAATCAGTTGTGTATTTTTTTTTTCTAGTTGACTAAAAATAATGACTGCATTAGTGGTTGATACATTTAGAGCTTATATCGAAACCGCACGTTTTGCTAAGGTATTTGAACTTTAGGCTTTAAGCTTACTTAAAGCCTACATGAAGTATATTATGGGCTTGGTATGAACAAAGGTAGTAAAATGTATCACTCACCATCATCGACGATGCCAGCAGCCTCATCGCGGGCGTTCTGCTCCAGGGACTTCAAGATCTCTTCGGGGATCGGGGGGGGAGTGGGCAGATGAGCACCCTGGGGCACGAAGCCGTTCTCGTCAGCGGTGTAAGTGATGCTGTAGTCCTGGCCATCGTCACCCTTGTACGCGAAGCTTCCTTGAGACTGCACTCCGTTAGTGGCAACGCCTTGAGCGTCAGCGCGGATGCCGTTCGAGGTTTCGAAGTCGTAAGAGAATCCTTCAGCGGTAACTTCGCTGTTCAGCTTGAGGATCTGAGCACCGGCATCAGCAGACGAACCGCCACCGCGAGCATTGTACGCTCCACCGGCGCCGGCGGGAGCGTTGTATGCGTTTCCAGCGTACGCGGCGCCACCACCGAACCCAGATCCGGCACCACCGCCGAAACCAGATCCGGCACCACCGCCTCCGTAACCTCCGGCTCCATGGCCACCAGCACCAGCGCCTCCATGACCGAAACCACCCGCACCACCGGATCCTCCTCCGAAGCCACCTCCGGTTTTACCACCGAAGCCAGGGGCACCGCCAGCGCCGAAGCCGGGGCCGAAACCACCAGCGCCAGAGTTTCCTCTGGGGGGGAGGTATTTGTTGTCAAGGCGGTCTGCTAAGCAGACACCGAGGACAGCGGCTACCACGAGCTGTAAAGAGGACAAAACCCTTGATTATTAAATGAACTTGATAGGTATCCTTTGAAAAATGCAAGGCGAGGTGGTACAGCTTTTTGTAGCAAGATTCCTTGTTATGGGAATGTCAAGATTCACAGCATAAACAAACAAGTGACATGGAAAAAAGTTTATTATTCAACCCTGCCCTGATTCTGTTTAACCCAGTTTTTTTTTGCCTCAAATGGCTAAGGCCTCATTGAAATTCAAATCAATGATGAGCATGTTTTAATTATAGATATTTTGTTTAATCGCACTCTTATGTTTATGTGTAGGTATGTTCGTAATTATACGTCAAGATGTCGATTTCATGTTGCAAATAATAATAGATGCATTCATGACGAGGATTTCATGTGCCTTCTTATTTCTACGTCATGTTATGTTTGCAACCGTGTGGGTTTTAGTAATATTTTTGAGAACACTGTATTACTAAAGGAAAATATTGAGTTATTTGGAGTTCAGTTAGCGAAAGTAATTATTCGCTGAATTGCTGAAAGAGCTTTCGTAATTATTATTGTTGTGTTTATATGGCTCTAATCTCAAATTAATGAACTATCACTACTAACAATACGGGTTACGCCATTATTTTATACTGAGAAAGAAAACTTTGGGGGCGATTGAGTAGTTAAAAGATTTAGTTCTTTAACTTGACAAGCTCACTTATGATACCAACTTGTCAGTGAGGTATCAAATGGACTGACAAATCAGACTGACATGTCACCGATCTTGCCCGAGACGGGGCAAGCGTCCCTTACGCTCCCAAGCGTCCCTTACGTCTTAACCCCAAAATGCACCACAACTCCCGATAAACGAAATCGACTTACCAATTTCATTATTTTATATTAAAATATAATATTTCTAAGGAAGACGACTTGTGTCTTGAGCGATGGTGCGCTGACTGTGATGTGCACTAGCGTTCCGACCAATATATACCTCTCTAGATGAGTGAGAATCATTCTGAAAATGATATCAGGGCCGCTGTAGCGTCGTAAGAAGGTTGGTCTTCCTTTATTAAGAGAATGTGATCGAGAGCTGATATACATTTTTTTTTTGTCGACATCCGTTTTGGTTGAAGGGTTGATCTTTGACATAACTAAAGTTAGTTATTTATTAGTGGCGCTGCATTTGATACGTAAAGACGATGTGCGAAAGATGGTCGCCTTTTGTTTCTATACTTGCTAAAAGTTTACGTTGACATTTATTTTGTTTGAGTTTTTATCAATAGGACACGCGTAGACCCACTCAGGATAGTTCGAACCTGCCGTACATTATTATCAGGTTATTTTTGACGATATCGGCAATTACTGGACTTTTTAACAGACCGTGACCCCTATGTTTCAATTGGCGGGCGCTCGGAAACACCTACTTTTTTAAGATGAGAGCTTACTTAGATATTTTTCGAGTAAATCCTATTGATTTTCTATTTTATTTTGTGGTATTGGTGAAATCGCATAATTTCTTACTAATAGGTTTGGTGTTACCCAGTAACTGGGTTGTGGAGGTCAGAATAGGCAGTCAAATAGGTACTGGCTAGTACTGGCTCAAATACGTATTTAGCTGCATTGAGTTAGACTGAAAGCTGACCCTAACATAATTAGAAAAAGCTAGGGAGATTTTTTTGTGGAATCGCATTATTTATTTATTATTTTCTACAAAGGATATGTTACACTTTTCTCACAGTTTAATGTCAGCAACTTGATAAGACTAAAATAAAACACATTAGCCACAATTTCATACCTCTTGCAATAAAATAAAATCCAGATCGTAATTTCAACGGTAGCGAAACGGTTAACTCTTTGAGTGTGACATTTATACACACGAACACAACCTAATAAACATAAAGATGTTTAATTTACAATAACATAGACAGCGAATAGAAACAAAAGCTTGCAATGGTTTATGATGTTAGTGGAAGATGGCATAGAATGAATCCTGGATTCCTTTTTTCTTCTTTTTTTTTCCTTGCGAATGTTTTCATGGACGAGCGTATGTCATTAGTTCGATCAACAGGCGTGGGACATACCATAGGCTTGACAGGTTGATACCCTGCATCTTAGGAGAACGCGGAGGGTTATGTTGGTCTCCTACCGACTAAAACCCCATTGTTCCTATACCATGAGTTGGGGGCCCGGGAGATACTTTGTCAGTACATTCATTGCTTTTATTTCCGTTGCTTTAAATATTTAGTACTTAAGTATTTTTTTTTTTTTTTTTATTTAAATGCCTTAAAAACTACCATTACAGGTCGTAGCCTAATGCGATAGCCAAGGAATGTATACATAATTAAAATTAAGATCATAGTTTATAACATAACATAAATAATAGTACTTTTGCGAATTCACCCCAGTGACATGTAAATATATCAATTTTGACCTGAATATCATTGATGGTGCGAATTGCTTGAGTAAGAGGAGTTTTGGCCAGTAAGTTGGTCCTGGCTGATGGTACGACCAGCAGTGGCGGGGGCCTTCGCCTCCACACATAGCGGTCGGGTACGTACAAGTGCAACCGCTGCAGCACTCTCGGATTATGCTCAATGCCTCAGAGCAGTTTCACCACGTACGACACCAGCGCAAATTCCCGTCGCACCCCTAGTTGATTGTACCCCACCATACCCAGTACGAATAGAGTGGGGTACATCAAAGGGTAAAATGGGTATACCCCATACAGTTTTTTGTACAGGTGGGGCACGAATTTGTTCTGGACTCGTTCCAACATACCTGAGTACTTAGCCTCATGTGGAGCCCATATGACAGCACTATGTTCCAGATGACTCCTGACTAATGCGTCATACAGGACTCTGATAGCTGTGCTGCTGGTAAAGTCTCGCGTCTGCCTCAGAACAAAACCTAAGTTTCTAAATGCCTTTTTGCAGATCCTCTTTATATGCTCGCGAAACGACAGTTCAGGAGTGAGAACAACCCCTAAATCACGTACCTGCGTGACTCGTTGCATCGGTACTGCATCCACTACGTACTCGTAGAGTAGAGGTGCACGGGCGCGGGTGAAACTTATTGCCGAGCACTTGGATACGTTGAAATAGAGCCTGTTCTCATGACTCCATTCCACTATCCTATCAATGTCATCCTGCAAACGTCTGCAATCAGACTCCGCCCTAACCTCCAACAGCAACTTGAGGTCATCTGCGAATAACAAACAAGATCCATTTTTAACTACTTCTGGTAAATTATTTATCATTATTATAAATTCTAGAGGCCCCACGTTGCTGCCTTGACTCACCCCGGACCAGGTGTAATACGGCTCTGATTCGCAGCCATTGCAGTCAACATACTGTTGTCTGCCTTGCATATAGCTGGCCAAGAACTTCAATAGATGTGGCGTGCAATCGATTTCTGCTAATTTACGTAATAATATGTCATTATCGACGGTGTCGAACGCTTTTTTGAAGTCAAAATAAGCAGCGTCAACCTGCACACCAGCATCCACTGCTGGCACCACCTGTGACATGAAGTTAAGGAGATTGGTGGTAGTGCTGCGCCCCGGACGGAACCTGTGCTGCGCATCCGATAGCTGAGCGCGGACCTGCACCTGCATGCTGCGCTGGATGGCAGACTCGAAAACCTTGGCCGGTGTCGACAACACGGCCACTGGTCTATATCCACTGATGTCCGAACCCGCCTTACCTTTGGGGACTGGAATGACACGCGTTGTCTTCCATCGAGTTGGAAACGTCGCTGATTGGAGACATGTATTAAATATGTAGTGCAAAGGTTCCGCTAATACCCTACTACAATCCCTAAATAGGAAGGCTGGTATACCATCTGGGCCTGCTGAACGCTTCGGTTTTAGGCGCTCGAGTGCCTCTCTGACATCCTTAAGACTCAGCGAGTTTAATTGCACGTGCGACCCACTCATGACACCTGCCGCCAATGCCGCGGCTGCTTGTGGATCCAATTGTGGTGGCTCACCACTATATACCGACTCGAAAAACATCGCAAATTGCTTGGCACATTCAAGATCCGTTAGGTGTTGACCATCCATAACAATAGTTTGCCTATTAGCTGTGCTGGTCTTAGTTCGTATATATTGCCAGAATGACTTTGGATCTTTCGCAAACTGGCCTTGTATTTTAGTTTGATGCTGCTTGTGTGCAGTATGAATATTTTTTTTAATAAGTGCTCGATATTTAGAATACTCACTGTAAACAAATAAGTTATTTGTTTCCTTGAACGTCTTGTGCAGTCTAGCTTTGGTTTTTAGATCTTGTATTATTTTGCTTGTGTACCAATTAGGATAAGTGAACCGTAAATTCCCACTACGATTTTTCTTGGGGACACATTCATCTAAAATGCTATTAATTTTACTGTAGAAGAAACTAGTATGTATTTATGTATCGATTATTTAGGATATGTATACATATTGGGTATCTATTTTAGTATATTGTACCTATACTTATTATTTGTACCAACGACGGCCCCATTTTATGTCCAGGCAAATCACTGTCCATTCCAATCTTGCCTGGAAGAGACTGCAAAAAGCGATAAGGCCGCCCATTGTATATTTTCTAGTGCTTGTTTTGTGTACTATAAATTAAATAAATAAATACATGTCTATAAATTTTACTTGTTCAAGAAATAACACTACGTAAAATATTACGACTATTTAGAAGTTACGGCTGATCACGTTTTGTTACAGTCAGGCTAAATAGAGTTCGGAGTAATATTTTAACAAGATGGCGTAATTTTGCTTCAAGCATTATTATAGTTAGGAGTTGATTACATATTAGGAGACTAAAATATTTAAAGAAAAGGTCACCCATCTTTTCCCAGCCGAAGGCTACTGGGCAGGAAGAGGAATTAACGTAAGTCCTTCGTCCTACTTTGATTCAGGAAGAGGAATTAATGTAGGATCTTTGTCCTACTTTAATTCCTTTGTCCTACTGGCGCTTTACTTTGTGTAAATAATTTCATCACCACTGCTCTCAAAACGGTGAAGGAAAATATTGTGAGGAAACCTGCATGTCCTAGAACCAAAAATTCGAAGACATGTGACATCTACCAACCCGCACTGGGGCCGCGTGGTAGATTACAACCCATTCCCTCTAAAACAGAGAAGACCTGTGTCCCAGCAGTGGGAACATTACAGGCTGATTATGCTTTGTCTTACTTTGCACCTATCTGAGGAAAGATAATAATGCCGGTTCTCTAGATAAACTACAGTTTTATTTTTAGTCAGAGATTAAATAAGGATCAAATTAGATCTAGACATAAATTAATTTTCTGAAAAAATAATCTTCTTTTTTTACCAAACATAAAAATGGATTATAGTTAACTGGCTGCACCCCGCGGTTTCACCTGCATAAGTCTCGATCCCGTAGGAATATCGAGATAAAAACTATCCTTTGTCCTAACCTAGGTCATGGTCTACCTATGTGCCAAATTTTATCCAAATCTGTTCAGCCGTTTTAGCGTGAAAGCGTAACAAGAAAAAGAACTCACTTTTGCATTAATAATATTAGTTAGGTTAGGATATTTTCTTTCTTCCTAGCTATGTATCCCACATGGAGGTGGGGTCAGTCTTCCTCGTCTTTCTCTTCCACTTCGCTTTATCCTCGACATCGTGTTCGGAGACCTGACACTCTTTCATGTCCTTTAGCACTACAGCCTTCCATCTTGTTTTAGGTCTGCCTCTGGATCTTGGACTGGAAATGGTAAGTTGTAGCGTCAAGTTCACTACGTATTCTGCCGGTCTCCTTTTCACGTGACCATACCATCGCAGAATTTATTTATTTATTTATTTAAACTTTTCGCACTAAAAAAAAAGGTACAAAGGCGGACTTAATGCCTGAGGCATTCTCTACCAGTCAACCAAGGGTGGTGAAGAGATTAGATGGCAGGTGCTCTAATTGACATTATGCATTGATTGATTGGCAGCATTAGTTAGGATATTTATAGCTTCCCGGCCACCGTAGGCGCGGGCTTGCGGACGGCGAGCAAAGGGTGGCTCGCCGTCCGATAAGGACCAGGTCCGGGTCGATGGCGCGTTGTATTCCACGCGCGCCTCAAGAGATGTCAGCACAATTGACGGGGTCCGTTAAGGCCGATTCCTGCCAGGGTTGCGGGAAAGTCCGAAAGGGATACCGGGGCCCTTGGCAACAGGCAACTGAAGGAACACGGCTGGGAAGATATTAGACGATTTCCGAGCATAAAAAAAAAGATATTGATAGCACTATTTATGTAAATCGTTTCCATTCTTCAAAAAGGTCACAAGTCAATCACTTGCTATGAATCCTTCAATTCTTAAGCTGATGGATATAAGTCGATAAAGCATGGCTTTTGAGAACTTATAACCTTGACAGTTGTCATTGTAACAATACAAACTATAACGTCATTGATTCTTTGTACCAACCATTAAATGTAAATTGATAGTTCATATATGAATGCGAAAGTACTTTACTATGTCTGTCTGATATCCCCTAATGGCTGAACGAAAAGGGATGAAATTTGGCACACAGATATACCATGTCCTGGGTTAGGACATAGGATACTTTTTATCCCGGCTGTACGTTCCCTTGGGAAACTTTCGGACCTCTTCCCAGACGAAGCCGCGGGAGAAAGCTAATGATCTATAACGCTATCTCATCGCTTTACGATGCTACAAAGCGCGTTCAATAGCGCAGTGGTTAAGGGCTTAGATCTCTGACAGCTGCTGGTTCAATATCCAGTATGTGGTGTACCTAAATGTTTGTGGTTTTATTTCAAGCTGTTTGTCCTATGTGAAATTAATAATTATCAAAGTATACAATATGAATTTAAAAATTACAAAAGTTTCTAAACTTTGAACTATGTAAAAGTTTTGATGAGATCAATCATTAATTAGTGGCCCAAACAGAAACTATCATTTTTCAAATTTAATAAGTGGTTGCAAATCAAATATTTTATTGATTCTATTGAAAAATACAGCATGTGTCAGAAATGTGTGATCATATAGGATGTGGTTCAGACCACCAAACTGAACAGTTTTCTCCATGCGACCATCGTAATTGCGAAAAAAATTTGAGCTGCCCCATACAAAACCTCAATAGGTACCTACTTGACTTAAATGTACATCAGATTATTTTTTTGCGATTACGATGTTGGTTCCATGGCGGAAGCTGTTTAGTTTGATGAACTGTACCACACCCTTAAATATGACGCTGTATAACCGGCAAAAAATGGCAAAATTTAATAAAATTAAACTTACGATAAACATACAAATAACTGTAAAACACTAGATCTAACTGTATAATACCGTATGATTAAATTAACGTTCAATAAACGGTCAACCGTAACTCTTGAACTACGAAACAAAGTCAGTGTCAAATTGTTTCCATGGACTGAAAAGAAAAAGGTTAGGTATACTTTGTCATCCTGCCCGACTCTTATTTGAGCTAGCCCGCGCCGGAGGAACCTGTAGCTTTACATTCATCCCTAAATAATCTCCATCCTATCCAGCCTATCCCTTGCTGCCCTCCCTTAGCGACGCCCTAAGCCGAGGTCCGTACACAGGATACTCTTAGCGTGTAGTCACTTAGTTTCTATATTTTATGCCCTGCCCGGAGGCCTTTATTTTTTAATGCATCCACAGGATAACCCGGTTAAGTAGCCGAATACCTACTTTTTTTTTTTTTCCGTGGGGATATTCTCATGGTTGTCCTCCGCCCTGAGGCGGGCGGAGGGGTCTGTCACACTCTTTCGGACTAAAAACCACCCTGGTGTTCCAACTCACACCCACATTTCCAACGCAATCCCCGACTGGTCGGTGACTGCGGGCCTCCCCGGGACCAGACTACCGTTCCGTACCGTACTACGTTGACCTGCAAGATGAAAATACACAAAAAAAAATACTTTTGTGACTGAAATATATCCGGTATTAATTCACAACAATAACACACCGTTTTTACAAGACTCACCTCCACAACACAAAAACAAACCAATAAATCAAGTCGAATATTTTGAAGAATGCTATCCAAACTGTTTAGTGCTATCATTAATCATAGCAGTTATTAAAAAAACAAATACATGAGAATTAAATAACAATATATGTTAGGAACAGTTTGTTTATTACTGACACGGCTAGTATTTTTCTGAATCATAATGCTATAGGTGAATGTTACCAGTAAAGTTTTCAACGAAGTTTGGGATAACGTATATAATTTATCTCGGGGATAACCATTAACCTTGGCTATTTCAGAAAACAACTGAATCTATGGAGGATAAAAACAATTGTTTATTCTGCACCAACAAAACGCACATTACAAAAAATACCATAAGATAAGAAATGTTAGGCCTGAATTCTTCTTACGCTGATGTCCGTCGCGTACGTCAGTCACGCGTGCGTATATACACTATGTTCTATAAGCACCATACTGCGACGCTAACGTCCGCGGCGCGTACTACGTTGCTACGCGTACGTGACCGACCGTACGCGACCGACATCGACGTAAAAGGAATTCAGGCTTTAGCATTTATCCTGTGCAAATCACAATTGGCATGCGATGAGGAGGGAGGAAACGCATGTGACTAAAAGAGTGATGAATATAAAAATGTTGATGGGTGGAGCGGTAGAGGAAGGGCAAAGAAAAGATGGTTGGATTGTGTGTTTGAGGAGTGATATGCAAGAGAAGAGTGAAGGCAGCGTGTCGGTTGACAGGAGAGAATGGAAAAAGAAAACGTGTGTCGCCGACATGGGACAAGGACAGGAAGATGATGGTGGAATCAGAACACATTTTGATTGGCAATCCGTGAACCATTAGGATTATGCGTAATAGCTGTCCCTAGAAGCCACCTGGAGGCTCCTTGAGAGGATCTTCTGGTGCTCTTTGTTGACTGGTAAACTTGTCAACCATGGTAAATATGAGTCTTGAATAATTCTGCGGATACAAAAGAAGAATGATCATTATGAAATCAAAACTGTCTATATGTCAATACTGACGTGAGGCTGGTTTTGTAAACATGTGTGCACTTGAAGAGGTGTAGTTTGATTGTACTTTGATTATAAATGGTTGTAAATGTGTGCATGTAAGCGTGTATGCACAGAGAGGAGGTATAGTTTTGGCTTGCTTACTGTATTGTTTGCAACGCTCTGTCTTGGTTTTTTACCACTATGTTACAATTATAACATACTTCCATAATATACTGTTTTAATATACTCTTAATGTCATACAACCATCCAATCAATAGGGAGTCGAAACCAAAACATACTCAAAAATCTCACTTAGAACCAATAAAACACCAACGCGTTCTAAAGTATAATACCATTAAGACCTTTCCTAGAAAATCTAAACAAAACATTGAATATCATCCTAATGCCTTTGACCCGCGACCCGGCGCGGGCGCATAACAGTCGGACAATCTCCGCCACTGCACTGCTCCTATTGAATTATGTGTTAAGCTTTGAGATTCTATCGTTGAGAACTCAGGGATCGTTATCTAGGCCTATAATGGTATAAACTTTTGTGGGTACTTAGCATACTCTTTTGATAATGAAGACTTGCTACCACTATCTTTTCTAAATCTCTCGACATAACATATAATATCATGTGTGTGCGCAGACACAAGTGCACTCTCTATCTTCCCTCACTCTCATAGTCCGATGGGACGTCAACGAGACGACCCGAGAGAGATCAGGTGCAGGATCAACGGCTTAACGTGCTTTCCGAGGCACGGGGGTATCACACCGCCAACTTCCAAACTCCGGGCTGTTAATCATCATCATCATCATCATCAGCCTATAGCAGTCCACTGCTGGACATAGGCCTCTCCAATTGCACGCCATTCAGCTCGATTCTCGGCAGCTCTCATCCAGTTGCTACCAGCCACCCTGCGAAGATTGTCGCTCCACCTAGCCTGAGCGCGTCCTACCTTACGTTTTCCGATTCGCGGTCTCCACTCAAGAACACGTCTACCCCAGCGGTCATCGGTTCTACGGCTAATATGGCCGGCCCATTGCCACTTAAGCTTGCTTATTCTGTGAGCTATGTCGACAACTTTGGTTCTCTGCCGGATTACCTCATTCCGGATTCTATCTCTCAGAGATACTCCAAGCATAGCACGTTCCATAGCTCGCTGAGCGACCTTGAATTTATGGACCAGCCGTACCGTGAGTGTCCACGTTTCGGCTCCATAGGTCATCACAGGCAGGACGCACTGATTGAAGACTTTAGTCTTTAGGCTCTGCGGGATACGCGACGAGAAGACTCGACGGAGCTTCCCAAAAGCTGCCCAGCCCAGCTGAATTCTTCTGTTAGCCTCCTTCTCAAAGTTGTTCGTACCAAACTGCAGAGTTTGACCGAGGTAAACGTATTCACGAACAACTTCGAGAGCATCGCCATTAACAGCAATCGGTCCCGGACTAACGAGGTCGTTGACCATAACTTGGGTTTTGTCCAAGTTCATCCGGAGACCAATGCGTACAGAAGAATCAACCAGGCCGTCCAGCATCTGCTGTAAGTCATGCAGCGACTCAGCCATTATGACGATGTCATCTGCAAATCTCAAGTGTGAGATGTACTCGCCGTTGATGTTAATGCCGCGTCCTTCCCAGTTCAGCGTCTTAAACACATCCTCTAAAGCGTTAGAGAACAATTTCGGGGAAATAACGCCCCCTTGCCTCACACCTCGACGCAGGGGGATATGTTCAGTTTGCTGGTTCTGAGTTTGGACGGTCATTGTCGCGTTTTCATAAAGACATCTCAGCACTTGGATGTATCGCCAGTCAACTTGGCATCGCTGCATAGACTCCAAAACAGACCAGGTCTCGATAGAGTCAAAAGCCTTCTCATAGTCCACAAAAGCAAGACATAGGGGCCGATTATACTCTTCGGACTTCTGTATAATTTGCCGCACTGTGTGGATGTGGTCTATGGTGCTGTAACCTCCTCGAAACCCGGCCTGCTCCGGCGGCTGAAACTCGTCGAGTCTTCGCGCTAGACGATTCGTGACGACTCTTGAAAACAACTTATATACGTGGCTTAGGAGCGAAATGGGTCTGTAATTCTTTAAAAGGGTCTTATCACCCTTTTTAAAGAAGAGAACGACCACGCTCTTTCGCCACGCTTCTGGAGTTCTCCCAGAGAACAGGACATAGTTGAAGAGCTCCCGAAGCTCTTTCAGTACAGGACTTCCTCCCGCTTTCAGGAGCTCAGTCGTAATGCCGTCCTCACCAGGGGCTTTTCCATTTTTAAGCTGTTTAAGAGCCGCCTCGATTTCATCTTGGCTGACTTCTGGCAGGTCTTCCGTGAAATGGCGGGTTAAGGTGGCTCTGGAATCCTCATTTTCGGGATCAGCTCGTGATGCATGCGATGCGTACAATTGGCCGTAGAAGTTTTCGACTTCCGAAAGGATCTCCGGCTTCGAAACGACGGTATCCCCACTAGATTTGGTCAACTTCGTCAGGTGGCTCCTCCCGAGTGATTGGACGAACACTTTTGACCCCCGATTTTGCTCAATCGCTTTCTCTATTGAGCGTGTATTGGAGCGTCGGAGGTCACGTCGTACCAATGTTCTAATATTTTTGTTGAGTGCCCGTTGTTCTGACGAAGTGATAGGTGGGTTTTCACGTCGTTCCGTCATAAGCTTCAGAGTCTCATCCGAAAGTTTCGACTTCTTGCCTTTACGCCGCATTTTGCAAAATCGCGTACCTTCCTCCCTGAGGACTTCCACCATTTGGTCGAGCGCCTGGTTGACGTCATCTGTGGATTCCACGGCAGCAAATCGGTTCTCCAGGTCTGACTGGAACGCTTCAGATCCCAACATAGTTTGGAGCATATTTGGACGGAGCCCAGACTTCATCAAACGATTTCGCTCGAGCTTGAAGTTGATATTCAGAGAGCCTCGAACAAGTCAATCATACATAGACTTATTATCGCCATATCAACAATGTTAACAGCATTGTTGTGTTTCGGCAGTTAGAGCTAAGATAGCCAGTTCGTCTGTGGTTGAGGATTCCGGGTGAAGCTCGCTTCCACCTGCGGCCTGATCATCACTTACCATCAGGTAAGATGAAAGCGAAGGGCTTCAACCCCGTTGTGAATATAAAAAAAGTAATACTAAGATTTTCGAATCTTTATATGGGTCACTATATTTTCCTTCATCGTGAACACCGTGAGGTAACGCGGCATATCCTAGAATAAAACAATCTTAGACATGACATGGTGACATCCATCAATCAACCCGCGCTCAGCCCACGTGGTGAATGACGGCCCTCGTACTCTCACAGGGAGAGCAGGCCTGTGTCCAAGCAGTGGGAACATTATAGGCTGATTATATTAAATATTGTAAGGGTCTACCGGAGCTGGTGCTTTTTAGATAATATTATTTTATAAAACTCACTCAATTACCATCGGCCATCGACAATCGGTATCGGCGAGTCGGAGTTGGTGGCAAAAAACGAAACCAAAGACACCGACTTTCGAAATCAAAGTTATTTTTCACTTTGTAGTGTTTTTTTTGGAAGTCGGTTGTTTTTAGGGTTCCGAACCCAAAGGGTAAAACGGGACCCTATTACTAAGACTCCGCTATTCGTCGGTCTGTATGTCTGTCTGTCCATCTGTCACCAGGCTGTATCTCATGAACCGTGATAGTTAGACAGTTGATTTTTTCTCAGATGATGTATTTTTTACCGACTTCAAAAAAGGAGGAGGTACTACGTTCGGATGATTGTTTTTTTTTTTTTTTTTTATGTATGTTCACCGATTACTCCGCCGTTTGTGAACCGATTTTGAAAATTCTTTTAGTTCGAAAGGGTATACTCCCGAGATGGTCCCATATAAATTTTATTAAGTTTGCTTGCGTAGTTTTTGAGCTAGCTTCAATATTACGTATTTTTCCCACAGTCTATGTAGACGATATAATTATTAGACTCCTTCACTGTTATTTACATAGCAGGTAGTAACTTGTGTAAATTTTTCACTTTTTAGTGGTGGTACCTACGTACCACCACTAAAAAGTGAAAAATTAAAACTTTTTACAAAAAAAAACAACCGACTTCAAAAAAAACACTAAAAAAGTGAAAAATAACTTTAATTTCGGAAGTCGGTGGCAAAAAACGAAAATTAAAAAGCAAAGACACCGACTTCCGAAATTAAAGTTATTTTTCACTTTTTTAGTGTTTTTTTTGAAGTCGGTTGTTTTTTTTTGTAAAAAGTTTTAATTGTTGCCGCTATAACAGCAAATACTAAGAAACAGAATACAATAAATATATGGGGGCTCCCATACAACAAACTTCATTTTTTTCCGTTTTTATAGATAATGGTATGGAACCCTACGTGCACGATTCCGACTCGCATCTGGCCGGGTTTTTATTTTTTGTAAAAAGTTTTTATTTTTCAATTTGTTAATAATTCAGGAAGTCATTTTGTAAAACGTTACTTAACTACTGCATTATAATGCCATGGTCCGTTTCGCCCTAAACTTAATCCTGAAAAAGGTCTCATAAACTCATGGGAACAAAACGAGAAGCCTGTTCTCATCCCAGCCACTTTACATTACCTCACAAACCTACGATATAATGAAACGTTACAAAATCCTACAAACACATGTTATCTGAATCAGTGGGTCAGTAGCCGAGTCTGACCTGCTGCTTAATATTGCCTATTTTTTGCCAACTGTCCATCATTCTGCAAACGGCTTATTATGTCAGATTATAGAAGAGGTTATGGTGTGTTTTAAATGTTGACTGAGGGTCCCGTATATATTTTTTAATTCATAAAACGGAGACACGATGGAGAGACTGAGAGTATTCCATTTAAAACGGATTTTTTAATTACATTTAATCGAACCCCAAATACCTACCCTAATTCTCATTTTGAGTAATCAACAATTTTAATGGACATTCTGATATAATAAAGCTTCTTTTTGTGAGCCTTCATTATTTTGGTGTCATAAAAATACTAAATAGCTAAGTACAGTTTGATTCAAACTTAATGGCTGCTCGGAACATGAGGCGACTCGCTGCGCAGTTACAATTTCATGTGTCAGCGGGGGTGAGGGGTGGTACTTTGCAGCGAATAGCTATCTTCCGATCCTCCATTAAATTTGAATCGAACTATAAATACGACCCAACTTGGATGTAGCGCTCGCCAGCGAGCTTTTACAGGCTCATTTATTAAAAAAATAAATAAAAATAAAAGTTATAAAAACTGAAACCCCACTACGTCAAAAATTCAACTAAAAAGGTATAAATAAGACATCACAGACAGACAAATTCAAAATCCGGAGTCACACGTGCTAGCATAAATCAAACAGATTATGTGTGACTCTGGATTTTAATTTGTCTGTCTGTGATGTCTGTTTATACCTGTTTAGTTGATACTTTTTAGTTACTTTTTTGTAAAAGCATAACAAACAAACAAACTCACTTTCGCATTTATAATATTAGTTAAGATCAAGTTAGAATTTTGCAGTGGCTATTAGCACCATGTAGGTATTTATAAATCTTGTTAGCATTATCTTGTAAATAAGAGGGTACAATAAATCTCCTGTTTTCAAAATAACTTACAATTGTTTATACTTTAGTTAAACTTACATTTAAACTTAAGATTGGGATCACAACATAAGTTACTTACTAAGTTGTCGGAATGTTACGTTATGTAATAAAATTTACTTAGATTTGTACTTGTGACCTTTTGATAGCCAGTCTACTGTAGCCAGTGCCCTATTGTCGATTCAAATCAATATTTGACTAAAAGCTAATAGGCTCTTTAATTATTTCTTCATAAAGAAACATGAATGCTTCTTGGAACTCCTCGCATTTCAAAGTTATTTTAGGGATTGGCATAATTTGTATGTATGTATTTTACGAACTAGAATGATGAGTTTGTTGTTAAACTAGCCTATAATTACTCCACTTTAAGGAAAATACCAGTTCTCATATAGAAACATGCATTGATTTCCAATTTTGTTTAATGGTTTAAAACGAGTATCATAACAAATAATCGGACCGGATAAATAGCTATTGGCTATGAAAAATTAAAAGAGTAAAAAAAGAAAGAAAAATTGTAATACATAAAAATTCGTAGTAGTTTTTAAATTAAATCTTTTTTATTATGACGTTAATTTGTGATTTTCCTAATGATTGTTTCTGTAACGGGTTTCTTTTATAAAATTTTCTGCCACCCATTATTTTGACAACTAAGGAGTTTATTTATAAACGTTGCTTAAAGTTATGTAATGATTAGCGGCTGTTTAACCATAGATTTTTGGCGTTTGAACGACTTTTGACCCCCAAGTACTTCACAATTAAACAACAATTTCAGACCATTTCTTATGATGCATTCTTTAAACTGACATTCAGTGATGCTTAACATAAACTTAGAAACATTGAGTATACTTAGAAATTAACATTTAAAGTCATTTAATTTATGATCCACTCATAACATAAC
Source organism: Lithophane semibrunnea (assembly GCA_947363905.1). NCBI lineage: Eukaryota > Metazoa > Arthropoda > Insecta > Lepidoptera > Noctuidae > Lithophane > Lithophane semibrunnea. The sequence goes on from OX376205.1 coordinate 14,601,081, forward strand.
AATGGTTTTGAAACTGACAGCTCAGAACTTAAAATTAGTTTACATTAATTATGATAAACTTAGAGCGTTTTGATGGCGGTTGCACGGAACCCTATAAATAAGCGCCCATTACAGTCACGTTAGGAAACTGCGCAGACGCGAACTTGTATTATCTGTTTAGTTATTGTGACGACAAATAATTATGCTCGCTTTTAAAAGTAACATACGGATTAGTTTTGTGTGCAGCTGAAATGTGGAGTTTCTTGCTCGTTCTTCTCCATAGGAGCATAAAGGCGCTTACATACTGGCGAGATTCGTCGCGCGACGCGAATTTAAACAAAACAATTTCTGAGAAAACTTCACGGCGAACAATGCGGCGGCGTTGCGTCGCGCGACGAATCACCCCAGTATGTAAGAGCCTTAATACGCTTTGGAATGGGCAACTAGCTTCATCTTTGTGACTGATCGACCCCTTGACAATTCAAAAGTGCCTGTATTTGGTTTGAATTGAAATAAATAAATGCTTTGAGTTTGAGTTTGAACCTAAGATCAGAGAAGCGCTTATACGGGAAACACAGGAACGATCGTTCTGCCGTTGATTGGAGGAGACCTAAGTCCAGCAGTGGACGACTCTTGGCTAAGCATCATCTTGATGATCAACTGAGAATGAAGAACTTGAGACGCCGAAATTACTATCGAAATTATTTTCTTTAATTTCTTCTCGTAATTACAAAATGAGGTTCCTGTTTCTAGTTTGGTCATCGATTTTCAGATAACGACAAAATAGGCTTTTCTTATTAATGATTAAATAAATAGAAATAATAATATAATAGTTATTTCAATGTACTATGGACTAGAATGATGTCTGATGTAAATAAATGAATTAAATTTTATAGTTTTTGTAGGTAATTTTTTACATTCAATTTTGACATAAAAGCACAAAAATATCCAGTCATGCAAGTTTAGCAAAATATTATGTTTATCTTTTTATTCATCTATCAATCCAGAAATAAACGGCTATCGTTTCAAAAATCGTCTTCTATCAAAATAAAAATACATCCTCGCACAAAGTGAGATGCTAAATCGTTGACAGCCGACATGCTTCGATTTGCAAATCATCGTTACATTTAAATGTTTCTTTTACATTTAATATTACATCATTTCAATCAACTTTAAGCTTTCAGAGCACTCAACAATCACATTATTATTTATTCTAGGAACAACAATTTTAAATTTTCTAGATTAAGATCTGGTGACCTCGCATGAGATCATTTGATTTGCTATGAGCTCAGATGAGCTCATTATTCGTCTCAGGATATCCGCTAATGATCATAGCCCTTCTTTATTAATTGACTAGTTTCTGCCCGTCACTTACGTCACGTCTCTGTACTTCCCGTCACTTGTCCATAAGGGTTCATTAGAAAATCACCGTCAGACAGTATATATTCTGTCTGGCATTAACGCTGAAATGAACCTTTTTGGCGCAGCCGTGAGGTGAGGTTGTAAAATCTAAAAATATTTTTATTCTTTATTTTGTTATTTGTATTTTGTGTTTCATGAACTGTGTCCAAATAAACGTTATTCTTTCTTTCTTTTTCTTAGCCTGCGACTTCGTTTGTGTGGAAGTCGTAAAATACATGTGTATTTTATGACTTCCACACGAACGTTAAAAAAGTTGGAAAAAGGTTTTGGAGGCATTATGATGTCATAGTGCCTCCAAAACCTTTTTCCAACTATTTGGTTGGGGTTGGGTTCCGTTCTACAGGATGCAGCTGAATACCAATGTTTTACAGGAGCGACTGCCTATCTAACCTCCACAACCCAGTTACTGGGTAACACGATACCCCTTGGTAAGGCTGGTTGTCAGGCTAGGCTGATTGAGTTTCAGAGATTAGCTCGTTCTCACAAACAAACTCTTCAGCTTTATTGTATTATTATCATAATATTACTAGCTTCCGCCCGCGGCTTTGCCCGCGTGATATGTCGACAAAAAGTAGCCTATGTCCTTTCTCAGGCTCTACACTATCTGTGTACCAAATTTAATTTATATCGGTTCAGTAGTTTTGGCGTGAAAGCGCGACAGACAGAGAGAGTTACTTTCGTATTTATAATATTATATATTAAATATATTATATAGTAAGGATGTATAGTAAGTATAGATAATAATATAATTAATAATAAAGTATTTCTATTCGTCATTCAGGTTTTATCTCCGTTAAGGGGCGGCAGGTGGCTACTCCGTAGACAGAGCCCTATTCAGTGTTCCGGTATTTTAATTATTGCTATTAGCTTTTACAATAATGTTGAAGAATTAGCAACACGTGTTAAATTATGCCTTAGCAAATGTCAGGAAAGTTTATTATGTACTATATGGTGTTAGAACTTAATTGAACGTTTATTGTAAATTAAGAGAAACAGTTTCATAAGATATTACCTATCATTAAAGTTGGAATGTGTACAGATTATGTTAGGGATCGGGTGTATATTTTTATATGTATATTTTTTTTTTTTTGTGAACCGATTTGGGAATGTCTGATTGCATTAAAATGTTCCATTCCGGATTGTAAAGTTAGAAAATGACTAAAACCTTTTGTTTTTGTATCGTTAGTTAGATAGATAGTCATTTATTTTAGTAGGTACCTAATGTAAATAGTTAGTTGTGGATTAGGTACAAAAAGTAATTAATAAAGAAAAAAAAGTACTGATTTTTTTATTTATTTATTTATTTTTATTTAAATGCCTTAAAACTACGAGTACTATTAGTCTAATGCGTAATTAGTCTGTCTTAGCCTAATGCGATAGCCAAGGAATGTATACACAATTAATATTAAAATTAGTCAATTAAATCATAGTTTATAACATAACATAAATAATAGTACTTTTGCGAATTCACCCCAGTGAAATGTAAATATATCAATATATCTATACATATAATAAATCTGTAGACGAGGCGTTTCTGTACAATGAAAAAAAAAAAAAAAAAAATTGGTTGGTTATCCAAGAATAACCAACAGATTCCATTTCTACCATTTTTGGAATTTTTGTCTGTTTGTCTGTTTGTCTGTTTGTCTGTCTGTCTGTTTGTATGTTGTTTAGTTTGATTGTTCCACTATCACGTAAAAAGTACGAAATCAATATGGTTAACTTTTATACTCAAATATTGTGTGTAACTCGATGTTTCAATAAGTTTTTGTTTCATCGCAATCGCTTCAAAATATCAAAAGATATATGAATTTAAAGTGTTCAAGAAGGAATTTTCATTACGTAATGTACATCCACGTAACGACATCTATTGACGCGAAATGATACTTACTTCTTAATTACTAGGTTTGTGAGATCGTGTGTTGTTATATGACCGTCATTTTCTTTGCGCGGAAACTTAACGCGATACATTGTGTATTTGTGTATAGAATATAACTCTAAAGTTAGATTAATTAAAATTTTCCAGATGCGTTGTTTATTTATTAGTTTAGTATTAGTGCGACAGGTGGCGCTACCTATCTTTCAAATCTTGATAATCATGAAAGAATAGTGACAAATGTTAATTTCTTAAAAAATAAAGGTATTTATTCTTTAATTTTTCACTTTTCTACATAGTTTATTTAGCTTACAGAGTGTTCGAACGTTTTCCCATATATTTTGACAGTATCATTTCGTGCTCGATAGATGGCGTTGTTCGTTTAATGTCATTTTCTGAATCGCGGTGTTAAGACTCTCCGTCGAAGAATGACTTTCGCCCAGATATTCCAAATAATTTTTAGTATAGGTATCTTTGTTTTTGACTTCTTTAGTGTCGATAATATAATAATATAATAATAATATAATAAATAAATAATAAATTGTTGGTTGGGGTTGGGTTGGGTTGTCATTCGTTGAAAGTATTGATCTTAGAGATGGGTTGTAACAGGTGAAACACGATATCTGTGATCACTGTGACTGTGAGAAAAAATAACAGATTCAAATATCTGTTATTAAATCACAGCCTGTGATTTTTGATAAATACGTATCTCAATCGAATATCATCTTTATTTCTTTTGATTTAAAGTCGAAAATCGTATCTATCTGTTATAAAATCACAGCCTGTGATTTTTGTACAGACGATAAATACGTATTGACTCAATTGAATATCTTCTTTATTTCTTTTCGTTAAAGTCGAAAATCGTATCCGAAGTTTTAACAGTAACAGTCTTGAGGATCTGTGATTTTAAGTAACAGATATTTTTTATCGTTAGGAGCAATTGCTATCTGCTATTTTATAATATCTGTGATTTCTTTCTGTGATGATAAATACGCCTCACTCCTAATAATTGATCTGATTGGTTTTGATTTGGTATTTTGGTTGGTTTCGTTCATTAGGTTCAAATTAAGAAGTCAAGAAACGAGTCGTTACAGATCGATTCAAACTTAATGGCGGCTCGGAAGTTAGCTTTTAGCTGCGCAGTACCCCACCCCTCACCCCCGCTGTCACATGAAATTGTTACTGCGCAGCGACTCGCCTCATGTTCCGAGCCGCCATTAAGTTTGAATCGAACTGTACTATACTTCGTAATTTTTTCGTATGATTCGTGACCGCCGCTCATTCGATTCGATCGTTGTTGGCGTGTGTAAGGCCTCGGCCTTGAATCTTGCGGGCAGCGGGGCGGATGGCGGCTCGGAAGTTAACTTTTAGCTGCGCAGTACCCCACCCCTCACCCCCGCTGTCACATGAAATTGTTACTGCGCAGCGACTCGCCTCATGTTCCGAGCCGCCATTAAGTTTGAATCGAACTGTATTATACTTCGTAATTTGTTCGTATGATTCGTGACCATCGCTCATTCGATTCGATCGTTGTTGGCATGTGTAAGGCCTTGGCCTCGAATCTTGGGGGCAGCGGGGCGGCGGCGGCGGCGGCGCGGGAGCGGGGCGGGCATCAAAGACCCGTTCTCGAAACTAGCGGGCAGATCGCGCGTCACTATAGCCGCGTAGTGTTGTGTTCACGTTTTTGTCGTCGAGATATTTGTTTTTATTCGCGAAAGAAATGGCTGAACAATGGCGGCAACATCTTTTTGATTCAAATTTATTCCTAACGCTCAATTTATTGTGGGCAACAACACTGCAATGCAGACGCGCGGGCGGTCACCGCTTGAATGGAGTGCACCGCTCGCTGCCCGCCGCCTCGCCGCTGCCGCGCCGCTGTTTTCGAGAACCGGTCCATTTGATTTTACGCATAAGATCCTGCTGCGCCCGCGCCGCCGCCGCCGCCCCGCTGCCCGCAAGGTTCGAGGCAGAGGCCTTATGGTTGATTCGATTTGTTCGACTATCGGACAGCAATAAATACACAAATATTGGCACATGTTTCTGGGGAAAGTCAACAATATACATCGATAAATACGGTTCCCGAAGAAGAAGATGCCACACACTATCCAGTAGAGTTCTTAGAATCCCTTAACACACCCGGTCTTTCAGCACACCAAATTTGTTTAAAAGTCGGAGTGCCAATAATTCTTCTCAGAAATTTAAGTCCTCCCAAACTTTGCAACGGCTCTCGGCTCATAGTCACCAATCACCAACAAAACGTCATCGAAGCCGAAATCTTAACAGGTTGCGGCGCCGGTGATGTTGTTTTTATTCCAAGAATTCCTCTCATTCCCAATAATTTCCCGTTTAGTTTTAAGCGTGTGCAATTCCCCGTCAGCCTGTGTTACGCCATGACCATTAACAAAGCTCAGGGCCAGACATTATCCGTTGCGGGGGTGGATCTTAGTATTGGTTGCTTTTCCCACGGCCAACTTTATGTAGCTCTTTCGCGTGTGAGCAACCCTAGCAACTTTTTTGTGTACGCTCCAGGTGGTTCCACCGCTAATATTTTATAAAAGGAAGCATTTTCTTAAATAAAAACACAAGTTTTTTGGCAGTTTCTTACTAGGAAAAATCACCAGGCCTGGTCGAAAGATTCCCCCTTTTTAAATGAAGGTACAACTTTTCTAAGCGACATATTATTGTTTTCCGACATCCATGCGAACGAAGTCGTTGGCACAGCTAGTAATTAATAAATCTAATCATGCATTCAATTAGAGTGTTGTTTTAAGTATTGTTCACTTCTATCATTGTTTTTAAGCATTTATTTTTCTTTGTTCTTTAGTGTTACTTACTTAGCATACTATTAAATATAATTAAGTTCTTCTAACTGAACAGACAATGACGTGTGCTGGGGAGTTTGAAGCGACACTTCTTCCCAGCTAAAGCACTAGGAACTGGTGAAGGGCGGGCGTTTTGAGGTACTGTCTTATTTGATTTTAACGTTCGAAAAGTGCTGATTTTGAGCTTACAAAAAATCAAAATATAATTTATTTTTTATTGATATTTTTGATTTGATTCAATTTAGAATTGATTTATTTTTGATTTTTTGTAAGCTCCTTCAACTGCTTGGAAAAAGCTCCTTTATCCATATAGCATTGAACTCCAAATCTAAAATGATAATTATTTTAAATGTCCTCAAACATAAAAGTGACGTTTTGCTTGACACAAAACCCGCCCGTGTGCTTCCAACGGTCGTGAGAACACGAAAGATTTTGAAACATTCTTTTAATACTCATCTTCTCAGTAATAGGTTCTCGGTAGCCATTGTAGATAATGTAGTACAATTGATTGGCCATTATGATTGGGCCAATGATTGGCCAAATGTTCGGCTGGACCAGATTTTTTGCTGACATCAATCATGAGTTAGGAAAGCTCTAGTTTTCTAGGCTTTGTTTGCATAAATATAGCTTCTAGTATTCTCCTGTGATCCTTTAAAATCAAATTATATTATATATTATTTGATCCAAATAAAATAATTTGACTTTTGGATGTAGCTCTACATTTTAAAATAATTATAATCTTATAAAGAGATAAGATTTTTTTTTTTTTTGTAATTAACATATTCAAAATCTACTAGACGGGTTTAAAAAAAAATATTTCACCAATGGAATGCTGCATATGTTATAATTATAATTTAATTAGTACAGCAAATTAGCTGCAACTGCAAACATTCTGACATCGTCTTCCACTATTCAGAAAAACTAGTCCAATCCAGGGTTGGATCCATTACGCGGATTAGGTGGATCGAGCTACAGTACTACGAAATGAAACATTATATTATAATTTATGCTTTCTAGAGCGATTGTAAATAATAGGAACAAAATATTGACACAGCTCCACATACAAATCCGACGCATCTGAACCGTGGATAATTTCTTGACTGTTGTCATTTGGTCCACAAAATTATAATTCAAGCATTCTAAAAGAAACTTAGTAGGTTGATGTCATCAACACCTCGTCTAAAGACATTTTATTGAATTAAAATTAATCAAACGCGGTAAGTCCATGTTCTAATGATCATTACATCAAATGGATAATACATCAAAGCTCCCGTACGCAAGATACGTGGAGTTGCGAACACCAGCTCGTTAACTATACAATAACAAAGCTCGTAACACGTTTAAATTACATTACATTTATTATACTAAATTAACTAAAAAACAATTACATATATAACAAATTAAAAAGAAAAAATAAAGGGGAGGGGCTCATTGAGCATCAAAGAATTCGTCCGCATCGCTGTCAATGGGAAAGGTGCCCAAAAGGCACGAGTGCTCATCGAGTATTTCGAGACATCGCTAAGCGAATGGTCGACTCTTCACGTGACCAGAGGGCTGGCCTATTTTTAGCCCAAAGAATCAGCATTGCCATTCAACGTGGCAATGCTGCCAGCCTTTTGGGCACCTTTCCCATTGACAGCGTAACACGTTAAATGTTTGTAATTGAAAATGCTATTACATGGAATTTCTTTGCCTAAAGCGAGTTGAGGTGTCGCGTCAGTTATTCTGCTGTCCCGGTATTAATTTGCTGAGCTCGTCTCCGTAAAGCCCTTTATTGCAATTTGCATCGAAATCGTTAGAGCCGTTTTCCAGAATGTGATTACCAATATAATAAATATACAAAGTAGGTGCTCGATCCCGTAAGAATATCGGGATAAAAAGTATGTTATGTCCTATACCAGGTCATGGTCTATCCATGTGCCAAATTTAATCTACATCCATTCAGGCGTTTTAGCGTAAAAGCATAACAAACAAACAAACTCAGTTTCGCAATTTATAATAATAGTTAGGATTATTGCTCATATAGTAGTGTAGGATTTATCGACACCATTATGTCAGCAACGAAAACATCGATGAGTCGACTTTGTTGAGTTATAATTAAATTAGATCCATTGAATTCTAATTACGTAATCAAGGAGGCATCTTAACGTGCGATTTGTCGCACTCCTTTGTCCATGGTATTAGTCTATTTAATGCTGAAATTCAATACTTACTTATGATTTATACATTTTGTAAACTTAAGTGTGATCAAGATAAATTGGTCAGAATCACCATAATAAATCAGATGGTAACAAAAGTTAAGTTGTGAAAGACTGGGCGTGTCGTGTTCGTGTCCCTTTAACCAGCATGATTGCCTTTTTTCAACTATGTTGGGGTCGGCTTCCAGTCTAACCGGATATCAAAATCAAAGTCACATAATTATTTCAAGTAGGCATATTAAAGGCACTTATGAACGTCTAAAACAAAGAAATAGAACTGATTCTAGTTGCCCCGATTCTAGTTGTCTAGGTGCAGCTGAATACCAATAGTTTACATGGAGCGACTGCCTATCTGACCTCCACAACCCAGTAACTGGGTAATACGATACCAGTGAGGTATAACGACTGTAAAAAAAGAGCATTCTCACTGTTAAATTGTCATTCGGTCGACAATTCTACAAAAGCAATGAGAAGATTCGTAATAAAACATACAAGCCTACAATAGAAATAATTAAACAATAGTACTTCACAGTAGGTAATTAAGCTGTAAATTCAATGAATTAATTAGCTAAGGTGAATGTACAAGACGCAGTCGGAAATATTATTACAGGTATTGAAGCATGCATCGTTGGCAAAGATTACAAAATTTACGACCACTTAAAATGTCTAATGATAGTGAAATGGTGAACTAACCTATTGAACTTAGTTGATGGAACTAGCGGCTGCCTGCGGCTTTGCTCGAGATTAAGTTAAGGTTTTAGTGCAGTTGGGACGACAGGCATACGAATATTAGGTATATTATTGTGCACAGTTTCTTGCACAATGGTTGCTGCATTTATTTTTCTGAATTAATAAGAACTAAAGTTCTAAGTAATGGATTATAATCTAGCCTAATAGGTTTATAAACAATTTAACTTTAACTTAATATTTTACGAGATACATTGTTATAACTAAGAATAGTGTCAATTTGCACTTTTACACAATTTCGTGGCCCTTTATTAGGGTCTGATAATTGATGAAAATGGTTGTTGCTAATGCTACTCAACTTCATGTAGGCAAGGTTATAAAACCTCAATCAATCTGCCTAGCCTTTTCCCAAGTTGGGGTCGGCTTCCAGTCTAACCGGATGCAGCTGAATACCAGTATTTTACATGGAGCGACGGCAAGGTTATAAAACCTATGATAAAAAAAATTTAATCATTAAATTTTAATTATAGCCACGGGGATTTTTAAGGATTGTAATTTATAGGTGTAACTAAACATAAAACAATTAATCTCATAAATATCAAAGAAATGGTGTCAACAAAGAAAAAAAATGGTACAATCTGGACCTAATCTTACTGCCAACATTTTTTTGTGGGTTATCTGATAAATAATTATGTAGAATGAATCGACCTTTCTCCAGAGAGAGCAGACAATAAAACTCTCAAGTGGATGGAATTAAACAAACTGACAATCAACACTTTTCTTTATCTTTGTAATTAAGTAATTAGGATAGTTCTAGCTTCGCACTTAATGGCTATATACGTGGCAATTATTTAATTTATATTTCAACAGTACCTACCTACTGTAATACTATGACGACATGTGAGGAGGCCCCTTAATTAAATTATGAGCATATACTTGATGGATTGATGGGTACAATCTTAGTTGGTTACAAATTGGTATAATGCAATATCACTCTTGTATTTTCCGAAAGGATGGGCAGTAGTGATCGCACAGTAAACCTACATAATTGCGTACTTTAGTCGTGAGTAATGGGAACTGAGACTATTGCCAGCATCATCATCTGCCTATCCTTTTCCCAACTATATTGGGGTCCGCTTCCAGTCTAACCGGATACAGCTCAATACCAGTATTTCACATGGAGCGATTGCCTATCTGACCTCCACAACCCAATAACTGGGTAACACGCTACCCCTTGGTAAAACTGGTTGTCAGACTTTCGGGATTCTGACAACCCGTAACGACTGTCAAAATTCCACAAATGACAGCCGGGACCAACGGCTTAACGTGCTTTCCGAGGCACGGAGGAGTCTCGATTTGTAAAGATGGTCACCCATCCTTTACTTTATGTAAATTATTTCATCACCGCTGCTTTCAAAACAGTTTTTTTTTTTTCCTTTATAATGTATCACGGTTGGTAATACTTTATTCACATTACAATCTAGCCTATTAGCTAATAAGTAATTTAAATATAACTTAAACTGCTAAGTAACTATAAAATTAAGAAATCGTCCAATAACGTCTTTCTTATTCACTATAAGTAAAGGGGAAGACACTTGATTCACGTGTTCTTTATAAAAGTCAGCACTTGCACTACAGTCACTTACACTGCACTAAACTAACTCGAAAGGTTTTACCCTTTTTAGTCTTCGCACTATAATTCAGTGTTGTCAAGGAGTTGAATTGCCTCAACATTCACGTGATGATGAAGTCTGTATTCATGAGCTTCTGCGTATTTATACTGCGTCTCAAAACAGTGAAGGAAAACATCGTGAGGAAACTAAATATTCTAGAACCAAAAATTCAAAGACATGTGACATCTACCGACCCGCACTGGGTCCGCGTGGTGGATTACGGCTCACTCCCTCTCACGGAAAAGAGGCCTGTGTCCTAACAATGGGAACATTATAGGCTGATTATGCTTTGTGTCCCAGCAGTGTATGAATCTAGGTTTAATATTGGTATCAATTAAGAAACCCAGATTCACACAAGACAAGAAAAGAAGTCTGAACAGCATCTACAAATATACAATCGAATAGGACTGTTATTATTAATCATGGCACCGTTAATATTATTACGATTAACGCTGTAAATATGAACTATTAATTGTGAGTGGACGACCTTTGACTATCACTTCGTCTTCTAGTATTTTAGCAATTCGTTCAAGTAGGTATGTACCTTCGCTACGTCTAGCCTGCAAAATAGACTTTTTAATTAGCCCATTGAGTTGATGAGACTCCGTTCTGTTTAAATTGCTATAATTTTATTAAATCATCTTGGACTGAGCTCTACTTAAATATTGGTCAATGTTTAATTATTGGACACAAACGGCCACATTAAGAAATTCCTCTAAAAGCAATTCATTTCCTGAATACCCAGCAGATGCAATTCCTCTAATTTGACACATTTAAGCTGAATCATAATAAATTTTGTATTTAATTCAATTCATATTCGAATTATATTTGGCGTAAATGTTGCAGCATAAAAATAACGTTATTAATAAAATGACCGTAATTTAAATTTAATTTAACACAAAAAAAAATTAACATTAAACTTCATTATGCACTTCATAATTTAATGACAAGTAATTTATTGGTTTTGAAGAGTACGATCATTTTGTTTTTATTGTTAAGCAAAGCTCTTACGTAATAATTATTTAAAGAATTCAACTAGTACTTAATTATATTTATTACTCAACTGTGCACATAAGGAGTTACAACCATAAAGCTCAAAATAGTTGCTTTAACTTCAGCACAAAGAAAGAGCGTACTCAAGATATTAAATTCTACCGTAAAATTGAATCGATTGAAGAGAATATCGATATGGCAGAATAAATGAATTCAAACAATGTTGTTAATACTTTAATAGACATAATATCAGTTGATTAAGTAATAAAACACGGACAATGTTCGTGTATGTATCGCGTTGTCGTCATCCATTGCTCGAGGTATTTTCTTACAATTTTCAATAGGCGTGGGATGCATTTGACTGGATTTATTTTTTTAAGTTTTTGTTACTAAGTTCTTTACCGCACATTGTTATATGCTGCACACTTGGCGGATGAGAGCTAGACTGCAAAATATGTAACATTTTGACTGATTTGACCGCCACGACACTTTTTTATATTAATTTAACTTTCTTCTTATATTAATACTCTCTAACGTTGTTAATTTCATTAAATACACACAGAAAATACAGCGAAAGGAACTTTTTTACTACCGGGTGCCCCACAGCCACCTCTCGACTTTTTTCGTGTAGTGTCGCCTGTCAGGTCAGTGTCAGCGTAAATACTAACAATTATCAATAATTTAATTTTACACTAACATCAATAAGAAACGTTTTAAACTTATCAGTTACTTAACACGTTTACGTTTCGCGGAGGTGCAGAAAACGGGTCGTTACGATGTATATCGACCTGTTTTCTGCATAGGTTATGGAAGGGTGACCTATTATTTATGTTCTGCAGTTTCTGTATTACATAAATAACTAATGGATAAGATTTAAAGGCTAAAAGATGTAAACTGTAAACTAGAAATTATAGTTTAAAAAAAATTGGCAACCGCTAGTAGCCAATTTTTTCATGCTTTGCAGGAGATATTTTCTTACCAACAAAATGATGCAGCTTCTTTTCTAAAAACTATTTTTGAAAAGTTTGATGTATTGTTGCAGATTATGATCTTAGTGCATACTTGCTTTCCTATTGTGATCTAATTGCAAAATAACGTATACTTCCACTCACCTAATAAAGAATTAAATCTGGGGAAGATTTCGTTCTTCATTTCTTACCAAAAGGAGTAAAGGGATGATTTTAAAATTCACGTGTAATATTGTTTGTGTACCTCTTTTTAAGGAATTGGAAATATCATCAAGGTCATCCGTCCGTATATTGAGGTAAAATTTAGTCTTCATTTAAAAAATACTACAAACAATCTATACAAATTCTAGTATTTTATATTAAAAAATACATTAAAAAGACAGCGTTCCACCCACCGCATACATTCGCGCCCTAAACCACACAAAGTGCTTTGTGCATGCATGTCACCTTCACTCTAGATCGCTACAGTAAATGTCAAACAGCCATCATTCTACTATGCATACCATATTACCATATTTGAGGCAGGTTTATCGTAGCAAAACACTTCTTCAGATAATCACTAATATGGCAAGCAGACTATATTTGTTATGGGCATGTACTAGAAAGATTATCTCGTCTTGCGCAGTCTGAATAAAGCCTAATTGTATGAGTTGTGTTGTAAGAGGTTAGATTATGGGTTTGCTTAGGGCAACATGTTATTTGCATTTATTTTTGTGAAGGATTCATGTATGTAGTCCACTGAAATTGAGGTGAAATTATATACATAATTTGGGATTCTGGGCCAATTTTAAACTCGGTTCTGCTAACAATTGTTCGGTTACGGTATGTTAATTTTCATACTTACATCAAAACTCATAATCCTTGAATACACGTCCTATACAGTAGCACAAATGCATGCCAATTTCGAGCAGATTATGCTACCTAGCATATAATTAGCATGTGTATTCGAAAAGAGTATGATTCTAGATACATGGAACGTGATGACTTACAAATGGCTTGGATATAAAATTGAACCTTAGGGTACTAGAACATTTACGAGGTCGGTCGGCTATACCTCGCAGTCGTGTGTTTTTAAGTTTCCCGTAATTATCAAACTCAAACTCAAACCATTTATGTCAATTAAACCATTTACAGGCACTCTTGAATCGTCAAAGAGTCGGTCAGTTAGTCAAAAAGTTGAAGCTAGTTGCCCATTCCAAATCGTAGATCTCTATGGAGAAGAACGGGCAAGAAACTCCAAGGACACTCTTTACAAAATCCTAGGTACAGTATTCTTGGTGCTTCTATATGTGAGAACAATGTCAAATGAAAAATAATCAAAAACAAATCAAAATATAAGATTACAAATAAGCCCTGGCAGATAAGAGATGACCTTATAGCCTTATAACCTATCTTACCCATGACCTCATAAAGTGTTATAATCAGACATATTTTTCTCAACTACGTTGACGACAACGGGTTACAATCTTACCGACCGGATACGGATGTAGACAATCATTTTATAATCACATCTCTCGTATCTGACGTAGCAAGCCTCTGTAGTGAGTAAGTAATAACATAATGATTTAAATCAATTATAAGTTGAAACAGTCAACATTACTCATCAGGATGCGTGTGAGCAGCCCTATAATAGCCGTTTAGACGTCATGTGGGTGTTAACGTCAGAATTATAATAATTTATAGCTTTGTGTGCAAGGTGCATGTCAACGTTTTAATCAGACACGGATCTTTATGTACTTTGTCGGCTTCTTGTTTAGCTAATTTGACATAGAACGGTTGGCTTCTGACCTCCGCAACCTTATCTTGAATGAAATACATATTCACACTTCCTTCTCACTTTTTGGGTCCTCAAATGGATCAGTGTAATATTTGGAAATGCTTTACGTATACTTAGAAATTGCACTAAAAGGAATTTTTGATCAGTAAAGGCTTTTAAATTTAAAAAAAAAGGTCTTTTCTGATAACTACGATCATTTGCGAAGATGAGTAAATGTTATAGAAAAAATATATTTTTTGGGACACCCTCAGGAAATACAAAGGTTAAAAAATAATGACGAGGAGTCCTAACTAATATTATAAATGTGAAAGTGAGTTTGTTTATTTGTTACGGTTTCACACTAAAAACGGCTGAACGGATTGAGACATGGGTGTACCATGACCTGAAAAAGGACATAGGATATTTTTTGTCCCGATATTCCCACGGGTTCGGGACTTAAGCGGGTGAAACCGCGGGGCGCAGCTAGTCAAACTATAAAGCTCGATTGTTTCTGAAACTTTTGTAATCAAATCATAGTTACGACTAACATCAAAATTCACAGAATAAGCCTCGCCTCGACAAATAAGTACTCCGCAAAAACCATCAAATCCAATCTGCATGTCATTTTCACTAACTGCACCTGCCACTCATCTTCACAAAAACTGCCTCCTTCATCCACAATCCGCGAAGGTCCGGGAATACACACGGATCTCACAACACCTTCGCATCGAGTGAAGGCCACTGAATAAGATCACTTCCTAAAGAAAATGTCAAAGGTCTCAAAGGTTTGTTCCCACTTGTCGAGTACCTATCGGATCTGTTTTGTTCGATGTCGGGCCCGATTACCTCTCTAACTAAATAAAGTCATATACAACGTGTACTGGACAGGCGAAAATGAACCTTTTTGACGCAGCCGTGACGCAGCCGTGACGCACACATTGTTGTTAAAACATTATTTTTTGTTTGTATTTTGTATAGCACGAACTATGTCCCTTTTTTCTTAGGCGTAGTGAATTACGTCTCACCCTTCACAGAAAGGAGGCCTGTATCCCAGCAGTGGGAATATTATAGGTTGATAATGCAAGTCGGCAGTGACATCCGATTAAAAACGGATCCGACACTCGACAAATGGGAACGGGCTGTAAGAGTCACCAGTAAAAACCTAAAGGTCTTGCAAACATAACTCCTAGACTAATTAAGTAAACGTAGATTAATTAATGGTGATGTTACTTTATCGGTTTACGGTTCTTTATTGATTTATTGAGATTGGGAGCGGAATTTACAATTAGCTGTGACCTGTGGTTGGTTGTAACCAATAAGTTCAAATGTGGTGTAAGACCGTGTGTGTCGAGACCGTGTGTGTTTAGTGGGTGTAAAAAGACCCACCACGTAGCCGTCAACTGCGCATTCTGTGTATGCAGTGGCGGCGCAAGATCTTAATTTTGAGTGGGCGAGGTACATTTCGCGAGGACCTTGGTGAAGAAAAAAAAAAAAAAACTGTTGAGACTGTCATATTATTATTATTAGGTAGGTCGAAATCGGCAGTGGCGGACCAAGCTTGAAGACTGACGGGGGTCCGGGGTGGCAAACTAAAGGGGTAGTTTCTGCATACATAAAGTAATTGTATTCTAGGTGCATCGTATTCACATGTAATTTTTGATGTATACAATGAAAAACATTATTTAAAAAAAAGTAACGGTGGAGTTATTGCCCATTCTTCTCCATACGAAAACGACCTTTTGGAAGGGGCAACTAGAATCAGTTCTATTTCTTTGTTTTTGACGTTCAAAAGTTAAAGTATTGTGCCTATTTGAAATAAATTATTTGACTTTGACATAAAACTTTGAAAACTAGGAAGAACGTAGAATTTACGAGCGAGTGAAGCGAGCTCGAAATTTTGGCACACTAGTTAAAACAGGTTACGTTTCGAAAACGTTGGAGCATTACACGAATACATGATGCTAGAGCGAGCAAAACGAGCTCGAAATTTTTTGCTATCTGGATAGGGTAAATTTTGAATTGAACATTTATAGTAATAATAGGATTGACTTTGTCGAGCAATACAGAATAGTTTGGGAACGCAGGATGTAAGAGCGAGCGTAGCGAGCTCGAAAATTTTAGGACCCCAGCCCTGATAGGTAAGGTTTTTTTTGACAATACGTTCATACATAAATAGGAGTTACTTTGTCGACTTTTACAGAAAAGTCAGAGAAAAAGAGAATGTGGGATACAAGAGCGAGCTCGAAAATTTTAGCACTCTACGTTTATATTAAAGGGTTAAGGGGGCCCTCAACAAATACTGCCTTTTACTTACTGAACATATTTTGGCCTTGTTTGGGAATTGATTAAAAACTTAGCCGTTGAAAGCAACGTAAACAAACAGAATGGGAAATCCCCAGCTATGGCCACCGGGGACTCCCCACGATAGCAACGCAAAGCTTGCAAATGTTGCTAAGCTAACTAAAAACATGTCAATATATTTAACGTTTTATGAAAAGTAAACTTTTTTCGTCGCGTTCACGGTTTTTAAGTAATGCATAAACCGTCGTGGTGCGAGGCTCCTTGGACCGCGAAGGCGTAGGCGGGCGCCCACATCGCCCACGCCTTCCGTCGCCTCTGTGTGTATGTAAAATTGCACAAAAACAATTGCTGGGAAACGACTTTTATTTTTTTATGTGAAAAATCGCTGTTTACGGTATTGCACAACGTAACGCACGAAAAACATTGTTTTTATGGGTGCATGCAACGGTTCAGGGTTTGTGGGGGTATTTAAAATTAAGTTATAACTTTTAAAACTTGCTTTCTTTAAAAAGCGTCTGAAAAAGGTAGAACATTGACCATCAATAATTATCTCCATAACCCGAAGTTTCCCAGGTATGATCCAGAAAAAAAAATGATCACAATGATGGGAAATAACATGTGACTTTTGGCTTCGTTAAGCATCTTTTTACGCCCTTTATGTACTTTTCTATGATGAATTCAAAATGGGTCCTAAATACTGAAAAAAAAATAAGATGACGATCCTGATTATTTCTCACGGTAGGAAATCATTTGTACTCTTGATATCTGCTTCTCTTATATCAGCTGAGTTTTACAAGAATGGTCTATTATTACGAATACCTAGATAAAGTAAAAAAAACATGGCTACTCCGCCTTATACTGTCATTAAGGTTGATGCGCTAGGGTGGCCCGCGAAAGTCAAATTTTCTTACGTTTTTTGCAATTTGCAGGTCAGTATCAGGTTGTATGTTGATTTAAATACTATTAGCGGTCATAACAAATATGGATTTACATGAGCTTAGAGAGTTGTATTGCTGATTTTAATGTTTATAATTCTGTAAATCCATATTTGTTACGAGCGCTAATAATATTTAGATCAACATACAACGTTATACTGACCTGCAAATTGCAAAGAACGTAAGAAAATTTGAATTTATCGGGCCACCCTAGCGCATCCCCCTTAACGAGACACAATAGAATTTTAATTGTTATCGGCCATTAGAAGGCCAATCGACAGTTGAGCGGATTGATTCAATAAATCTCGAAAACGATTAACAGACTAATAAGGATCAACAAATCAGAGTATTAACCTAATCAACCGATGAAGTAATGAACTCAATAGAATTTATAACGTAACTTCCATACGAATACTACACGATACACATTAGGAATCCGGGTAATGTACTCAGGGCACATGAGCACTGAGTAGGTTTTCCACAGAGCCCAAGCTTCATATATACCTATATATATTTTTTTATAATGACTTACAATTATTATAAGAGGTACAACCCAATGCAATAGTGAAGCAGACTTAACAATAACAACTTATTTTCTAAAACTTATTTCATATAATCATCCTTGTGAATTCACCCAGTGTTAAGGGTGCGAAGCGCCCGCGTCAGGGGCGCCTCATTTACCATATTAGTGCGGCCACGAGGTACAGCCAGCAGCTGAGGTCGCCGCCGCCGCCATACATATCTGTCGGGCACACTCAAACACATCAACTCTAATTATGTAGGCGTTATGTATTTTATTCACGCTCATTGTTCAATCAAGGTTCATCAAGGTGAAAAAATCGATGCAACTATCAAATTCAGGCCTGACAGTCGACGAACCCCCAAAAAGGAAGCCTAGAGTAGTAGTTATCGGAGTGCCCTCATCCATGCAAGAGCACGAAGTTTTTAATTGTTTATTCCACCAAAATCTAGCAGAGACCCTTCAGGATTGCAACCTTGAGACCTTTTTGACCTCCATTAAGTTAAGCCATAAGTCAGGTAAGCGGGACGCGGAGACCTGTAATTATATACTTGAAGTATCTGCAGACATACGCAAAGCCCTGATATCTAAAGACAGAGTGTTTGTGAATTGGTCGTCATGCCCTGTGAGAGACTTTACTCTAGTCACACGCTGTTATAAGTGCCAGCAGTACGGTCATGCGGCCAAATCATGTCGGGAGACCACCGTTACCTGTGGCCACTGTGGGGATCAGGGTCACTCCATTAAAGAATGCACAAAGAAGGCTGAGGAACCAAAGTGTGCTACTTGCTTGCACTTCAAAAAGCCGAGCAATCACAAGACAAATGCTTCTGACTGCCCAGCGAAAATTATGGCCGAAAAAAGGTATATTAATTCTGTTGATTATGGAGGCGCCTAAGAGCGCCGCTAATTACGTATTTTTAAGCCCTTGTTATTATTTGTTTGTTTTTATAAGAATATGATTAGTAATTTAATTAATGACATAGATGATTTCTCTGTATCTGAATCCCACGTTTGTGACATTGAACACTGTAAGCAATATCTCTCCCCGAACACTAGTCCACTAACCATACTAACACAAAACATTCGCAGTATTTTTAAAAATTTCGACAACTTTAGCATATTTCTACAACGGCTAGATATAAACTGTGACGTTATTGTATTAACTGAATGTTGGCTTTCCAAACAATATAACATACCACTAATTCCGGGATATAATATGTATAGAAGTAACATAAACTACAATCAGAACGATGGGGTGATAGTTTATGCAAGAAATCATCTCAATGTGTCTGTCGAGGAACCAAATATGCAAGACTGCAACAGACTGTTAATTAAAATTGGGTTCGATTTAGCGATACTTGCCTTATACCGACCCCCCTCTTTTAGAAATATAAACAATTTTACCGACTCTCTAAACAACACCTTGCAGAACCTGTCATCCTTCAAAAATACAATTTTAGTTGGAGATATTAATATCAATATTCTTCCCGAAAGTGCTGATGCATCCGCTGAGGAATACCTTAACCTTTGCGCCTTCCATACTTTGCTTCCTGCTCACACGCTTTCTACACATCAAAGTGGCTCCTGTTTGGACCATATTATGCTCAAGTCAAATTTCCCTGCACTTGCCCTTGTAATTAACTCAACAATAACCGATCATAATGCTACCCTACTTATTTTAAACTGTAAATTACCTAAAGCAGACACTCGCACAATTTCTAGTTTAATTGTAAATAAACTTGAAGAAGACTTACGCAATATCGACTTTGACCCAGTCTACGATTCCGCTGATCCGCAGTTTTGTATGATGTACCTAATCAAAAATGTACAACATGCAATTCATAAGAACACGATCATGTCTCGGCGAAATAACAAAAACTACAACATAAAACCATGGATCACGACAGGACTCATTCGCTGCATGAAAAATAGAGATAAACTGCATATGAAAGCTAAATCTAATCCAGATAATTTAGTTTTGCAACTGTCCTATAAACGATATCGTAACTTCTGTAATAATCTTCTAAAAAAAGTAAAAAGTAACTATGATAAGATTGCACTAGAAAAAGCTGGTAAAAATAGTAAAAAAATCTGGAATTTTATTAAAAGTGTAACGTATAACTCGAAACAAAATCAGTCATCATCAGGTTTATTACAAGCACACTCATCACATTTAGCATCTGCTAACTTTGCGAATAATTTCTTTGTTAATGCTGGTAAATGTTTGGCGGAAAAAGTTCAGGGCCAATCACAATATCTAACGAGCACACCATTTACGCGTAGCACTATTTTATCATCCTTAGTATTGCAAGACACTGACGAGACTGAGGTAGAAACGATAATTATGAGTTTGAAGGAGGACTGTGCAGTTGGCTGGGATAACATATCAAATAAAATTATTAAACAGTTCAGGCACATTTTAGTGCCGCCACTAACTTATATTTTTCAAAAATGTTTATCGACAGGTCTTTTCCCCGAGTGCCTAAAAAAAGCTGTTGTTGTCCCCGTTTACAAATCGGGCAGTAAAGATCAAGTGACAAATTATAGACCTATTTCCCTGCTGCCTACTATGTCTAAAATATTAGAAAAAATTATGAATAAAAGACTTTTCAAATACTTGGAGGATAAATCAATTTTATCTAAAGGGCAGTTTGGCTTTAGGCCTAAAATGTCAACAGACGATGCCGTGCACCATCTAACTAACTATCTAGCACAAGAACTTGATAATGGTAACCACACAGTAGGAATCTTCCTGGACCTCGCCAAAGCTTTTGATACGGTTTCGATTCCTATTCTGTTGCACAAGCTTGAAGCCTTAGGTATCAGAGGCACCCAGCTAAAATTATTTAAGAGCTATCTAGAAGATCGTACACAATGTGTAAGGATTGGTAATGTTCTCAGCGATACTGAAAAAAACACGTCCTTCGGAGTTCCCCAAGGAAGTATTTTAGGGCCTACACTATTTTTGATTTACATAAACGATCTATGTAACCTAAATCTAGATCACGGCCAAATTGTTTCTTATGCTGACGACACTGCCCTTCTTTTTTCGGCTGACTCGGAAGAAAAAGTCTACAAGCATGCGCAACATGGATTCAATATTGTTATTAAATGGCTTCAATACAATTCTCTATCACTTAATGAAGACAAGACAAATTACATTAAGTTTTCGATGCGCAAGCAAACATCAACACGCACTCCCTCGACATTATATGCTCATTATTGCACAACTCCTACAGATAACCAATGTGTTTGTCCCAACATAAAAATGGCAAATACAACCAAATACCTTGGTGTTATAATAGATGAAACACTTTCGTTCAAACAACATATTCAAGCTTTAAATAATAGAATTCGCAAGTTGATATTTGTTTTTAAAAAGTTACGCTATATTGCTGACCCAAAAGTCGTTAGACAAGTTTACTTTGCTCTATGTCAATCAATATTAACTTACTGTATTACCACATGGGGTGGAGCGGGTAAAACAATGTTACTAACCCTCGAGAGAGCTCAAAGGGCGATTCTCAAAGTGTCTACTTTCCGCCCTTTCCTTTTCCCTACTAACCTACTATACAAATCGTGTGAAGTATTAACAGTTCGGCAACTATTTATAATGGGTATTGTATTGAAGCAGCACACAGCTCTTCCCTACAACACTGCAAATACTAATAAAAGACGTAAAGATATAGTTTGTCCACAAAATACAACTAAACATGCTTTTGTATCCAAATTTTACCTGTACCTCGGTCCTCTTCTCTATAATAGACTAAACTCGAAAGCCAACATTTATTCCCTGAACTACATAAATTGTAAGAGAACTCTCAAGGATGCTCTCCAAAGTATGCCTTACGAAGATACAGAGAATTTACTGACTGTGTTAAAGTAAATATTCGAATGTACAAACTTCACTTAAGTTAAGTATTTTTCGAATTTAGAAACTAAGAATTAAGTTATTCAACATAGTTAGTGATCTATTGTCAACTTGTTGATTATTTATTTATTTTATAACTCTATTTTTAGCTCTTCTCGCCTGAAACACAGGATAACCTAGTTCAGGCACGTAAGTCTTAGAAAAATAATTTACATTTAAGCAAAACTGTACTAATTTTTATGCCTTGTTATTTTTGAATAAAATATTATCTTATCTTATCTTATTGTAGCCATGCTAATCTACGCTAGTGTAACCTTTTTGACGACGCAAATTCTTATGGATCTCGCCTGGGAAAAATAAAGATACCTATAGGATAACAGCTGCAACCACCGTGGCCGGCCATCAGCATAATATAATAAACCTTCGGGCCCCTCCCAGATTACTCTGAAACATCATACGTATTACGCGGTGGGAAACTGATCATAATCAGCCTATAATGTTCCCACGGCTGGGAAACAGGCCTCCTCTCTTCGAGAGCAGAGCTGTAATCTACCACGCGGGTCCAGTGCGGGTTGGTATATGCCACGTGACTTCGTATTTTTGGTATTAAGGCATGCCGGTTTTCTCAGGATGTTTTCCTTCACCATTTTCAGAGCAGTGGTGATGAAATTATTTGTCAGGTTGGCCGAGTGGAAACTGATCGTCACTGCCGATTATTCAAATTCAGTCTCTGTTGCCTATTTCCTCATGTATTCAAAGCTCAATAATTAAGTTTGAGTAACCGTGACGAACTTGTAAAGACGTTCAACAGTGTATTTAAAGCTTGGTACAGACATGCAATGTATACCAAAGATATTGGACCGTATAATTTTATGTGGAGCTGTTAGTTTTGAATTCATGTTACCATAAAGGTGGCAGGGTCAAAAGATCGAGTTAGCAGATTCGGTCTTGCAAGTTCCTGTTGTGATGGTGATTCGGTGTTAGTGGTTTTAGAACATAATAAATACCTATTTGTTACACAATTAGTAAAATGTTATGCAAAAATATATAGGGTTTGGATTACATATTGCATTATAATTATCGCACCTTCTGCATGTTTATATTTTTACAGGTGAAATAGTGGGTGGTCGTGTGTGGTGGTGGTGGTGGGGGGGATTATCCCCAAACAAGTTTTTTTTGTTGTTTTGTTTTCTTTCTTTGCGTCATTTTTACCGCAAATAGATGCATTTTCGTTATTACTTTCTTACTGCATTTAAGCACTAAATATCGTAGCAGGTGACGTTCTGTAGTTTCTGCCTACCCCCATGGGAAAACGGCGTGAGTTTATGTATGTATGTATGTAAAACTTAATATTTTTGCTTAACATTTGACGTTCATGGATTTCCGCAAAGTAACGTCTGATTCCATAACTTACATATTAGATAGTATTTATTGAAATAAAGTTCTAACCGTAAAATAATTATAAAAACTGATGAGGGTTCTATTCAACGACAATAAACAGAGTAATTAAAGTGAAGGCTTTGTTTGATTGGTACAGGCGGGAAAAGAATGCAATTGTTCAGATACTTAAGTATCTGGACAGGCGGGAAAAGAATGCAATTGTCCAGATACTTAAGTATCTGGACAATTGCATTCTTTTCCCGCCATTGGTCGGTGGTCTTGATTTCCGCATTTACAACATATTTCCACGTTCTACAGAGTTTGTGGTAAAAGTTGATTCAAAATAGTTTCCTCAACCATTATTATTAAACCCTACTTATGATATGGTCCATATCATAAGTAGGGCTTTAATAATAATGGTTTGGGAAATGCAATGAAAAATAAAATGAAAAATTAAATGTTTACTTGCAAGAATTGCAGTATTTTTAACAGTTTCTGAAACAATTCGCTAAAACTAGCATGCAAAATTACATTAATTAAATAAATTAATAAAGAAAATAAAACTTTTATTATCAGACCACAGAGATCCATAGAGTGTTAGTAAAGAAAACCTACCAACCGCACCGGACCGATCGGACATAGGTAGGTCCGGCCTGTAATTACAAAAACATTACCCTCCTTCTGGGCCAGTCGGGTAAACACAACAATCATTTGTATCCAAACTGCATCGTGCCAGTCAATAGTTTTAGGCTAAAAGATTGCCAAATCTACTACTTCAGCAACCTTTAACCCAGTACAGTACATTACCATACAACAATGAAATTTGTAGCCTAAAGAGCAAATTGCGTGATTCAATTGTGTTAGACCAAACAAGGAAACATAGAAACGCGTAATCATGACTTGTAAGTTTATAATTCATGAGAATTGTAATCATTCATACACTAAATTGATTGTTATCAATGCTTTTATCGAAATATAAGAATTGACGTGAAACATACTTCTTTGAATTCACATCAAAGCATACGGGTATCAATGTGGACTGTTGTTTTTTACTCATCCTATTTTCGTTTCTGTAGTCTTAGCACGAACGCGCGGAATAAACATAACGTTAATTCGAACGATTTTATAAATTGAAAATAAGTACTCGTTTCTAACTAAGTTTTAGGACTTGTCATAATATTATCATATTATTATAGTGTTTGTCGAAATCTTACAAGACAGTATTTTCGATTAAAAACCCGTTCGAATTTATTTTTGGTGAGCCGGTCGTGCCTATAGTTATTTTTCGTGTGGTTTCCAAGACGATAGAAAATTATTTTCCAGGCTTCACAACTTGGCAGTTGAACTAGCCAGATAAATACAGAAAAAAAAGAAATAATGTGAAATAGATAATAATTTAAAAACATCTGTAATGGCACCGTTTCCGAATTTAATTAGAAAATATTTCCGTGCATGGTTTTCCATTGGATCTATCCTCATCGATGGAAACATTCGTTTAGATGACCATTCGTTTATTCTGGCATTAATAGACTCGACTATCGATTGACATGTTTACGATGGCAGGTTTATGATTTATTTACATAATAATAAAATTCAGATCGTTATCAAAAAGCCATAAAATACACAAATTAAATAAAGCTAATATTAATAAACATCATGCTACATAATCAGAGCTTGATTAGCTCATCTCCCAGACATGCGATACTGAGATACTTAGTGTACGGAATGACATTATTAATTAATTATAACATTACTGGGTAAAAAAAAGAAAAGAAAAGAAAGAAAATACGTTTATTTGCGGCAAACATGGGTAATGAATACAAGCATATCAACTATCTAATAACGCGTGTGTCACCTTTCATCATGATTCTATTTCCGTTGGTTAAATAAGTGGAGTCTCTGATTGCGACTTATATGGAAAAGATCCTTTATTTCCAGTTTTATACACGCACAGGAGCACAGAATACTACTGAAGGCGCACTCCGCATTTTTAGAATGACAACCTACAAGTTCAATAGAAAATTGAAAAGGATCTATTTAGATGTGCTTGGCAACAATGCTAACAGCATTGTTATGTTTCGGCAGTTAGAGCAAGTAGCCAATTTCTCAGTTTGAGGATTGCAGGTGAAGTTCGCTTCCACCTTCAGCCTAATCATCACTTGCCATCAGGTGAGTTGCAGGCCAAGAGCTTCTGCGATGTGGTTAATTTTTTTTTTTTTAATAAATCATCTGGAGAAAGAACAATCCCATATTAAGTCACAAAAAATATCGATTACAATTTCTTTCCTTGATCTCTAACCCCAAAATGAAGACCAAATCAACACTGATGATTACACAAACCATTCTTAATATTCATAGCCTGTAGCTGTTCTCCTATGAAATTTTACAAAAGATGTACCTACCTATCATATTTAATCATCATTATCATACATTCGATCCTCAAATTGCCTGGAGCAATATTGCCTAAGTAGGTATTATAATGTAAACTAGGTAGGTACAACGTTATGATTAGCATTCTCTTGTGGCTAGTCATCAGTAAGTATGATATGTGTTCGTGTAGCTATGGTGTTGCCAAGGCTTTTCTGGTGTGGGATGGGCACGACTTCTAGTGTTACCATAACAACAAGACAACTGAGGTAAACAAGATTATTATTTTTAATGCCCTACCCTACCTCAAATTGCTAAGCATGATCTTCCGTTATACCTAAAATACTGCAGCTTTAATTTTGAAATAAATATATGTTAAAGTTGAGGATTGATGCTAGGTACTATGTTTGGCGAAAATACGATTACATAAAATCTTGATAGAAAAAAAATCTAAAGTTACCTCTAAACCGAACTATAAACCGTTGGTATTCAAAAAATACTTCAAATTAGATCATGAAACTTTGCATAATAACTGAACTAACTCTATAGCAGGTCTTTTTGCTTTATCATATTAATAAAAAATGATTTAGTTAAAACGCATTATAGTTGGGGAGTGGGGGCTCGCTGCGTCACAAGTCGACGTCATGCTACAGTTTAACCAATGTATTGTCGTATTTTTTTGAATACGTAAAAAAAGAAAAAATACTTGTCCAATATTTTTTAATAATGTATGTGACGTACAAAAAATAATTGATTGTGTCAACATTCCTTATTGAACCCAATGATATTATATTAACAGATATGTGTGTTATACACCCACAAAACAACCGAAAAAAGTGTTCTGCGCAGCAGCGGCACAAATACCCACGTTTCATTCATTTTTACACTTCACTACAAGTAAAAACGTTACAATTGGAATGTTTTCGAGTCTTCACGATTGCGCGCTTATAACATATCTGTTAATTTAATATCATTGTTTGAACCACACTGAACATTAAATTCTGCTTACCCAACAAAAAACTAACAAACTCATCAACATGCACTAACCTTTATCCTAAATAAGAAGGGAGTTCTCAACTCAAGGATATTGACTACCGCACAGAATTTCAATTCGCACTAATTATTATCGACGGCAA
The DNA here is from genome assembly GCA_947363905.1 of Lithophane semibrunnea. NCBI lineage: Eukaryota > Metazoa > Arthropoda > Insecta > Lepidoptera > Noctuidae > Lithophane > Lithophane semibrunnea. Next base: position 14,627,968 of record OX376205.1, read on the forward strand.
AGTAAAGATGGAGCAATTAATATTTACTGGTTGAAACATCTGTGTTGGTATGTTATGATAAATAGTTTGTTTGTCCGGTTGTGTGCTGTGATGGACTGGTTTGATGTTGCTAACTTCCTGATCATAAATAATAATTAGGTATAATTAGAAAATTCCATCTCCTACTAGCAATTACATCGCCTACTAGGACTTTTCCGGGATCTTTATTTTATCTAAGTCTGTCGCCATAACAACAGTGTTGTTGTGGCGAAATTGTTGTATTGCGGCAGTTAGAGGTAAGATAGCCAGTTCCTATGAGGTTGAGGATTCCGTGTGAAGCTCGCCCCCAACTTCGGTCTGATCCATCACTTACCATCAGGTGAGAGCTTCCCGCTGTGGGTAAAAAAAAATCAAACATGTCACGCATAACTTCCTGAACAATAGGGAATATGCATGTATTTTTTTAATATTTTTATTCGATAGTTTACATCGTCAAATAATAGTAAAAAAAAATTCGACTGCAAAAAAGCAATTTAAAGTAGTTAAAAAAATATTTAAAAATATCCAACCGATCCGGGCTATTTAAACGCCCTCTATTTGGCGCGCTTGGTGTGGTGACGTCACAGTCCGTGAAAACAGACAAGCAACTGTCAAGTCAACGTCAAACACTCCTTTTTCTATGAGCGTTTGACATTGACTTGACACTTGTTCATTGACTTGACATTGACATTTTCATTGTTATCCCGGATTGTTACGTCACATCCGCTCTTAGCCTTTTCAAGTATTTGAATTAGCCACAGTTTTTGGGACTTTTTAAAAATTAATTTCTCGCTCAAAAAGAAATTTTATTCAAAAATATTGATGGAGGCATAATTCTGAAGTAACATAGTATATAGAAAAAAATATTTGACCCATATTTGAATCACATGCATATTCCCTATTGAAAAAAACATTAAATAAGTACCCTACTTTTCTTTGAAAAGGTCTCGTAAAAGGATTTTTTCAGGAGCTGTTGTCATTTTCACCTTATAAAAAAAAATTTGAAACACAACATACACACATCTTCTATAATATAAAAATGAATCGCAAAATGTGTTGGTAAGCGCATAACTCAACAACGCCTGGACCAATTTGGCCAATTATTTTTTTGTTGTGTTCGTTATCCTCAAGGGAAGGTTTAAACGTAGGTGTAGGTAGGGTAGGTAGGTAGGTAGGTATGTAGGTAGGTAGGTTAGGTATGTAGGTAGGTAGGTTAGGTATGTAGGTAGGTAGGGTAAGTAGGTTAGGTAGGGTAGGTAGGGTAGGTAGGGTAGGTAGGGTAGGTAGGGTAGGTAGGGTAGGTAGGGTAGGTAGGGTAGGTAGGGTAGGTAGGGTAGGTAGGGTAGGTAGGGTAGGTAGGGTAGGTAGGGTAGGTAGGGTAGGTAGGGTAGGTAGGGTAGGTAGGGTAGGTAGGGTAGGTAGGGTAGGTAGGGTAGGTAGGGTAGGTAGGGTAGGTAGGGTAGGTAGGGTAGGTAGGGTAGGTAGGGTAGGTAGGGTAGGTAGGGTAGGTAGGGTAGGTAGGGTAGGTAGGGTAGGTAGGGTAGGTAGGGTAGGTAGGGTAGGTAGGGTAGGTAGGGTAGGTAGGGTAGGTAGGGTAGGTAGGGTAGGTAGGGTAGGTAGGGTAGGTAGGGTAGGTAGGGTAGGTAGGGTAGGTAGGGTAGGTAGGGTAGGTAGGGTAGGTAGGGTAGGTAGGGTAGGTAGGGTAGGTAGGGTAGGTAGGGTAGGTAGGGTAGGTAGGGTAGGTAGGGTAGGTAGGGTAGGTAGGGTAGGTAGGGTAGGTAGGGTAGGTAGGGTAGGTAGGGTAGGTAGGGTAGGTAGGGTAGGTAGGGTAGGTAGGGTAGGTAGGGTAGGTAGGGTAGGTAGGGTAGGTAGGGTAGGTAGGGTAGGTAGGGTAGGTAGGGTAGGTAGGGTAGGTAGGGTAGGTAGGGTAGGTAGGGTAGGTAGGGTAGGTAAGGTAGGGGTAGGGTAGGTAGGGTAGGGTAGGTAGGGTAGGTAGGGTAGGTAGGGTAGGTAGGGTAGGGGTAGGGTAGGGGTAGGGTAGGTAGGGTAGGTAGGGTAGGTAGGGTAGGTAGGGTAGGTAGGGTAGGTAGGGTAGGTAGGGTAGGGTAGGTAGGTTAGGTAGGGTAGGGGTAGGGTAGGTACTTAGTGCTACCCGTGCGAAGCCGGAGCGGGGCAGCTAGTTCATTATAAAATCGTGTATTAAATTAAATTACTTTATTTCAGACCATGGTGTCCATTTTGCTAGTAACAATGCTCTTATAGACTAGTGTTAGTAATACTTAAAACTACCCACAACAAAACAGTATAAAAAACAGTAAACTCAACAATCACTACTGCGCCATTCCATGACAAATCGCGCAGCAATGACTGATGTAACCACAGTCCAGCCGACTAGCGGTCATGTTAAGGATGCTGTTGGCGCTGTAACGTACCAGCAGGCGTAGCATGGCGCTTTCTATCTCTACGAAGAATAGACATAGCTTTTTCTATACAAAGTGACAGTTCGTTTCTTCATTTTTGATATCCACCGTAGAAATCTTTATACAATCTGTCATTTTGTCTTTCATTTCTAACGATCTTTGTCTACGTCTTTTTGTAGGTAGACTATTTCGGAAGAAAGTTTTCTATCCTTACTGTCAAAATCACACTGACAACCGATAAATCCTATGACAAAACAAAGAATTCTGAGTCGAATTATGTAAAAGAGTGAATTTCGTAAAAAAGTGCAGTTGACTCTTTCTACTTTGCTGATGTCTCGTACTGTCTACTGTCTACAGGAGACGTCTTTTTGGTCTACTCTTCCGTAGACAAAACGGTGCTCATGCTACGCCTGCAGGGATGCGCACCCTTTTACGCATCGTAGCATAAAAGCAGTCTACGCGACGTTCAGCAAACATCCATTATTGACATTGACATTGATATTTTCCAGTATTGACATTGTAAAATCGTCATACACCAATTACCTACGCCAAACTTTGGCGCACGGTCAGTGATATTTTTAAACATACCTAGTTAAACTAAGTTATTTTCGTAACAGACAGAGCCACAGGCAAAAGTCTATCCATCTTAATTAAAAGTACATACAAGTGACCTAATAAATAAAATAATCAACTATTTAACGATCTTATTCCACTAATTACACATCTTTTAATATTTATAAGCCGAATAAGTAAAATTAATGTTACTTCAAGACTCGTTCATGACATTTAGCTGATCATGAATTATAACCGTGGGTGCAAAACTAAAATAATTTATATGCTGCATCAATTTATTATTATAATTACCAACCATTCCTTGCAATTGATGTTTGCAAATCCTTGTAAAAATAGATTAATTAGTTTACTTTTCAAATATAGTTTAATGGCCTTACGCATCATGAAGTAAGTTCGACTGGTAATCGTAATTATTGCAAATCATGCAATGGAATTGAATCTTGGATCAAAAAAAGTGCATCATTTTCACACCCTTTTTTTACCTCTAAATATGCATGCTCTAATTTAAAAAAAATACGTCCCTGCCTATGCCCTTTGAGAATAACAGGCGTGATGTTACATTATTTTAAACGTTTCATGCAAAACTATAGCTGAGTAAAACAAATAAATGCCCAATTGCCTATTTTCGCAAAGTATAATATAAGTTTTTCATTCATAAGTGTAAAAGTTTTCCTTACACCACTTTTCCCATTTTCGTTTCATTCAGTATATTAGAAATCTTACCTGCTAACAGGCGGTTCCATTAGGTAAAGAAAAACCGATAGCAAGAAAGACTTATTCCAATGACCTGAGAGAATCCCCTCAGGGGAGAAAACTGAACCTTAATTTACAAAAATCCAGAAATCCTCCTTTTCATTTAAAATCTAGCTAAGTGACAAATGACTAGATTCTCCAAAATTTTAAAAATAAATTCACATAGGTCAAAGGTGTGCCGCCTGAACAAGATACTTCAATAAACCCAATAAGGAAGTTAATTGTACTGCAATAACTAGCTAATTGTAACGATTTTAAATTAATACATGCGCTTAACCTTTACTTATTAACGTCTGCAATTACGGACAGGATGCGTTTAATTAACTTTGCTTTAATTATTTCATGTTAATTTGGTTTAAAATTTAATCCTAGCTTTTTATATGGAAGACATGGAAAAGTATACCAGATGGTTTTCTTCCTACGTCATAGGTAAGTAGCAAGTCGTATTGTGCGGGCAATTTTAATTACATACATAACATAATCAGCCTATAATGTTCCCACTGCTGGGGCACAGGCCTCCTCTCTATGAGAGGGAGTGGGCCGTAATCCACCACGCGGGCCCAGTGCGGGTTGGTAGATGTCACATGTCTTCGAATTTTTAGTTCTAAGACATTTAAATTAATTCATTCATCAATTCATTTTCAATTTTAATTGCTCGGGGACAATCTCTTTGAATCGAGTGGAGCAATTAGCTGCAGTTAGTGGCCGTGCCCAATATTGACTGCTGAACTATGTTGCTTATGCGGTTGTTTAGCAATTTAGATAGCTTGCGTTAGAAACCCATTAGGTTCATAACTCTTCTCATACGGGTTACTGAGCTGACGTAATTATGTTTGAAAAGCTCAAAAATATCTGAAATTTTGCATAACTCTGTAAACATGAAGATACATTCATAATGTGAACGATAAAATTTTAATTCCCTATTACCACATGCATAATGCATAATCAGCCTATAATGTTCCCACTGCTGGGACACAGGCCTCCTCTCTGTGAGAGGGTTTTAATTACACTAAATTATTATATTACAATAAAACACTATTACCACAGAAAATGAAAATCTTTTGAACCTCCCAACTGTCGAATGATAAAACCTAACAATACTTGTAATCTTATGAATTGTATTTCGAAAGCAATACCTACAATGAACTTTATCTGAAATGGTCAATAAACAATGATCCATAACCATTAAAAAGCCACATAAAGCAATGCAAATTTTTTCAGAATGTAAACTTACAGTTACATTATGTAAATAAGTATATAGCTAGATTCTACAGATCAAAACAACTAATGAGTGTGGAATGCACAAGGATCTAATAGGAACATCCTAGTGGAACATGCAATAGCATCGCGTTGTATCAAGAGCGGCCTGTTAATAGCTCATAATGTGACCGCTCACCGCCATACGCAGCGCGGGGGTGCAGAGCAAGCTAAGCGAGCAAAGTGAAGCGAACAACAATAGAATCAGTTAATAGCAACGCGTTGAATCAAGAGCGATCTGTTATAAGCTCATTATGTGACCACTCACCGCCATACGCAGCGCGGTGCTGGTGAAGTGGAAGCTAAGCGAGAAATGAGCGACGCAAAATAAATATAACTTTGAAAAATATCCTGAAAAAATAGTTTATTACGTATGCTTATTCTAAATGCTTTGCCCTTCCTTGTAGCGTTTCATATTTATGCTAAAACTTGTACTTACTTTTTCTTTCATAAGAACCGCTTTGAATTGAATAATCATGAGGGACGAGTCTTTACCTCAACATGCACCTATCGATCATCCTTGATAAAAACTAGTGAGACAACAATCAATGTTCATAATAAGAATATTGAATGTCTGAGCAACTAGAAGTGTAGGGATGTCTCGGCCCAGCATAAGGATGATTGAGGTAACTCTATACCCTCGATGTCAAGTTTCCAAAAGTAAAAATTAATACGTTTCCAAAGTTCAAGTTTCCAAAATTAAAATATTAATACATTACCTTCCGCCCGCGGCCTCGCCCGCGTGGTATGTCGATAAAAAATATCCTATGTCCTTTCTCAGACTCTAGACTATCTGTGTACCAAATTTCATTTAAATCGGTTCAGTAGTTTTGGCGTGAAAGCGCGACAGACCGACAGAGTTACTTTCGCATTTATAATAAGGATAATCATAATCCTTCCATAGTTCCTGGTAACCATTCCACTACAGCCAGCCAAACCCATAATCCAATGTTTTGTTTCCATGTACATAGTCTTATACTAACCGTGGATTGTCTTCTATGGGTGCACTTGCATAGTGCGTACGAGGATAATCGTCGGTTGGTGCCTCATTCTATTTAAAACTTGTCTAAGGGGCCTCTGCGAGTTGGCTTCGGCCCCTCGTTCGCCTTCCAAAGGCTCCATAGAAATGTCAAAGACTATAAAAAACAAAAAAATCTTGATCAACCTTAATCGGTTATTCCTTAATATTTTCGCTATAAAATCTATCTTCTTATATCTCATAGCTGGAACTACTCCAACATCTCGAATCACTCGTAACAAGTGATCGTTGTAGCCTTGTAGCGTATTGCCGGAACACATCAGCTGCGTGTGATCACACTCATAATATTAATATTGTTGCTATTATGCGGATCTTCGGACTTGCTACATTTATTTTATTTATAATCGTCTGTAGCCTCCGGGTTTTTAAAGAGCTTAAGAAAATTATGACTTAGGTGCCATGAAATGAATTTGAACTTTTTTGTTTAGACGCGTAGTATAATAAACGCTTGATGCTGCAGCAGAATTTTTTCTATCTATGTATTATTCGATTGCTTTCTCCTGGAGGTTGAGAAAGATATCATAGAAAAGCAACGTTTTTTTTAACCATGACAGGCGCTTTACTTTGTGTAAATTATTTCATCGCCACTGCTCTCAAAACGGTGAAGGAAAACATCGTGAGGAAACCGGCATGTCCTAGAACCAAAAATTCGAAGACATGTGACATTTACCAACCCGCACTGGGCCCGCGTGGTGGATTACGGCCCACTCCCTCTCACAGAGAGGAGCAGTGGGAACAATATAGGCTGATTATGCAACTTTTTTTTAAATATATGTTTTTTTTTAATATAACCAAGGAGGTTGATTTATCAAATATTTTATTTAAATTTGATTTGGCTCTTAGCACCTACTTAACATGGGGGAGGCCTATGTCCAGCAATGGACGTCTCTTGGCAGAAAACTCCTACTTAAATAAAACCTAAAGATGCAACACCTACGTTACCTTTTCGCGCCTAAACCATTGAACGGATTTTGAAAAATCTGACAAAGATATAGATGGCACCTTGAGGAAGGACATAGGCTACTTTTTATCGACATACCTTGCGGGCAAAGCCGCGGGCGGAAGCTAGTGTGAAATAAATGAAGACGTAAATAACGTCACTGCATAATTAATATAAGATAAGACACAAGCTTTTCAAATTCTAAAGCATCGTATAATCTTAATCCGCAATTTTGTCTTCAAATAGACAACTAACAGACCATACTGTATTATCCTAAAAAGGTATGACGCTAATTACCATTAAAATGACATGTTCAAATAAAGATGGTAATATCTTTATTTGAACATGTCATTTTAATGGTAAACATAGAAGTGTGAAGATGAGTTACCATTGTCTTTGTAAATTGGTAAATAGAGATATTAAAGCCGTTTATGTTACTTGGAATGGAATAACCATATAAATATAGGTAGTACAAATAATGGTCATCATACGCTCATAGAAATGCGGCATATAAACCTAATATCAAGAATGAAGGTATACCCTGAATGGATATTAAAAGCCGTACTTACACCAACATTTTGCATGTTATGTTAAGAGTCTATGTAATTCGGGGTGAGCTTTCGAACTATTTAATACTAGCTGCGCCCCGCGGTTTCACCCTCGTAAGTCTCGATCCCGAGGAAATATCGGGATAAAAAGTATCCTATGTCCTAATTTGGCATATGGACCTGTCCATATGCCAAATTTAAAAAAAAAACAAATTTCAGAAAGCTTAACAAACAAATAAACAAACTGACTTTCGCATGAATATATTAGTTTAGGATTATAAATGCGAGTTTGTTTTTTTACGCTTTCACGCTAAAACGGCTGAACGTATTTAGATGAAATTTGGTACAAGGGTAGACCTTGACCTGGAGAAATATATAGGCTACTTTTCATCCTGAATCGTAGACGAAGTCGCGGGCAATAGCTGGTTTCCTATAATATCGGGCACAAATCCAGATACTGGGCTACTGCTGAGAAACTCGTATGTAATGAAAATCTCAATAACACTGCCGGAACTAGGGACCGAACCTCGCACTCAGCAGTCGTGTTTACAATCATTAAATCATCGAGGTATGTATTCGTCAAATAATACTCAATACCTATACCCCATTTGAAATAAGATTAGACATTGAAACAAACCTTTATACAGTCCGTTCAACCGATTTTGACTTACCGTAGGCATAAGGATGGCATTAAAAGCAAAAAAGGTTACACAATACCAACTGTCTACTGCAGCTGCCATTTGTCATGCGACAAACGCAATAGAAGTCAAAATCGGTTGAACGGACTGTAAAAAGGTTTATTTAAACGTCTAATCTTATTTCAAATGGAGTATAGTATTTATAGATAGTTATTAATGTAATGGTTAACAGTTTGTAATAAACAGTTTATTATAAAATTAAGTGTATGTAATTAAATAATGAGAATAATAGTAGAAGTATCTAACAATAAGTTAATTATACTACTGTGTTGTAAATATTATTGTTGATTATTTCACGCTGTTTAATTTAATCGATACAGTAATAGGCTGTATTGCTGTCTCGTGTTAGTGGTAACTAATATACTTCGTATTTATTTTTGATAAGTGCTATATTAGGTTATTGTTAGAAATAAGAAGGTTAAGGAATAAGAAGGTTTAGAAATAAGAAGGTTAAGGCTTTTTTCGGCTGGCAACACTGCTTGAGTGACATGCCAAAATTTTGTTCCGTATATTAAAAATTAGTTTTAATTATTTTTAAGTGTAATTAAGGTGAAATAATATTACTAAATGTGAAATAACTGCTTAAATACTAAGGATTATTGTTTTCTATCAAATATTCATAGTAAAACACAGTGTTTAGTTGCCGACCGTTACCGGTAACCTACCACGAACAGCTGATGTTCGACCTGCGGATCTAAACGGGGAGTATTGTTATTTATATTGTTTAATTATCACACAGTCCTCTTTTAGGCTCTGTAACACGCCTTCATTGATCCCTAGAATAACCATTCTTGGTTGATTTGGCACTCTGCAGTGGGTAAGTCGCTTTGTTTATATTACTTTCCTTAGATAAGATAACGAAACTTTTGTGAATTTTTTATAATAATTTTAGTACATTATTAGAATTACTCAACAACAAGAACGTTGTTTAACGTTTTTTTGCATTATATTAATGTAAAACTATTTTTTTTTTAAATTTTATTTTAATCTAGACATCCTACCCACTTATAGAAAAGTAAAATTATAAGAAAGTAAAATCAGTGAACCTTTGTGATCTGATCTAATCTGTTTGCATTAAATTCGATTAACAGCCTACCTCATTTCTCTATAAAGCAACACTAACTTCTCCCATTTTTTCCTGCCATTTCTAGCATTCTTTCCTTTGTTTGTCTGTCTAAGTAGTTCTCACCGTTCCTTTAATTCTATTTTCAGTACTAATTCCTGAAACCATGCCTGTGATGACCCGTAAGGCTGCTGCTCAGGAGTTGGAGCTTAAATTGAGAACGGCTGTTCATGATCTTGCGGCTTCAAACAGTAAATGTCAACAGCTGTTACAGGAGATAGATGAAAGTGAGAAGGAAGTCGAGAACGTCGTTTTCAAAAACACAGGCTTAAAACAGGAGCTAGTGATCCTACATCAGCAATACCTAGATGTTGTTGATGAACGGGACCAACTGCGGGTGGTCACAGATGGTTTCAACAACTGCAGTAACATATTATTATATGAGGAGGCTTTATGTAAAGTTAGGGACCTAGAAGAAGAATTAGTTCATGCAAATACACAAATTACTAAATTACAGAAACAAAAAGAATGTACTCAGGCTAAGGAATCTAAGAACTTGTATAGTGAATTATTAAACACTCATTGCAACCAGCATTCCTTATTAACAATAGACCTCACGGAAGATTCTTTAATGAAACATAATAATAGTAGTTATAAACTAAGTCAAAATAAAATTAAAAAATATGCAAAGCTAAATAGAATCATAAATAAATGCAATAAATACAGGAAACAACAAAAACACAGTTCCAATAATATTAAGTTAAGGAAAGAACGTGGTTTTCTTGTAAATAAATTAAATAACTATCAAATTAAATTAGAAGACAGTAAGAACATTTATGAGTTTGACACTCAACACTTACAGTCTGAAATTCAGGTACTAGAAGCATCACTTCAATCACTGTATACTAAGTATGTGAGGTCTGAAAAACAAATTCAGGAGCACATCCTTGCCGCTAATGAGTTAGTGGACATGTGCAACTCTAATGCAGACAAAGTGGACCTGCTAAAATCAAATCTTGGCACTCACCAACCTGAAGCAACAGAGGACCCATGCCAGTCAGGAAGTGCTCAGGTTTCGATTCCCCAACAAGGTCCATTACAAGTAGTTCAGACAGAAGCTAAATCTCGCACTTGTAGTAGTAAAGTTTGTCGCTGCACCATTTTGTTTTCTGATAGTTTTGGAAAAGGGTTAGGAAAATTACTTAGTAACAACCTGAGTCATTCTTCTCTAAACTATTGCATGCCTCAGACTTCCTATAATCAAATAATGTCTACAATAACTAGGAATGAATATGATCCTAATGCCATTATTACTGTACTTATAGGTAATAGTTTAAATGTTAAAAAAGATGATATAACTGATAGTGTCACTGAGCTACTGAAGTTAAATTGTAATAAAATAATTTTGTGTGCTTTTCCCTACTTTGAGCACTTGTCAAATAGGCAAAATAACTACATTCATAAGTTGAATAATTACATGCATTTTTTGGTTAGTCACCATAGTGACAAGTTTATATTTTTTGACACCAACATTTTTGTTGATAAGCTTAGATCGACTAGGGATACTGTGTATCTGCCCATTAGTTTTAGACGTCAAATAGCTAGGCTATTAGCTTTTAATATTAACCCAGACATAATTAGTATGTCGAAGTCATGTAGCACCACAATTAGTAATAGTACTAATGATAAGGTGGTTCAAATTAGTACTTTAAATACCTTTTTTTTATTAAGTGTAACTATACTGTTATTGGTACCTTCTGTTGTCTTAGACAACAGAAGGTACCAATAACAGTATAGTTACACTTAATAAAAAAAAGGTATTTTCTAGCACTAACAAAGTTAACTGCACAAAAGGGGCTAAGCAGAAATCCTTGAAATTATTTCATCAAAATATTCAAGGTTTTTCTACCAAACAATTGGAAATTGAATTGTTTTTAGAAAAAACAATGTTTGACATTATTTGTTTAACTGAGCATTGGTTAAAAGACTATGAAATGTTAATTAATTTTGAGAATTACAGTGTGGCCAGTTGTTTTAACCGAAAATCAATGCTGCGTGGTGGTTCACTAATCTTAATTAAAAGTTGTATTAAATCAAAAACCCGTAAAGACATAGTTGAACTATCGGTTGAACATAGCATTGAGCTGTCTTGTGTTGAGCTAGATAAGCATGTCATAGTGTGCGTTTACAGACCCAAATTATCAAAACTACTCTATATTTGAGTCAGTAATGGAAGATGTTTTGTCAAAACTTGCAACTGGGAATAAATCGGTAATTATGTGCGGGGACTTTAATATTAACATTTTAGAAAATAATTCTAATACCAGTAGATTATTAAATTTGTTTAAATCCTTCAATTTGTCAAATGTGTTTGTAGAGCCAACCCGAATAACTACGACTACTGCTACATGTATTGATAATGTGTTTTGTTGCTGCGACTATTTAGATAAAGCCATCGTTAATTATCTCCCTTCTGATCACAGTGGGCAAACCGTAACTTTTGAGTCCAACTTACCAATACAAAAAGTGCAGATTCAATTCAGACCAGTAACAGCTGTTAATTTAAATAAATTTAATAGCACTTTAGTTTGTAAATTAAGTAATCAGGACCTTTCAATAAACAATGCCAATATTTTGTATAAAGAATTCTTTTCGGTAGTCCAAACCGAGTTCAATAATACTTTTAAGAAAAACACTAAAACTATCAGCTCTAAGTTTTTATTTAGTGATTGGGCAACTAAAGGACTCAGGAAAAGTAGGGAAAGACTTTTCGAGCTGTATGGCCTTAAGCCTTATATTAACACAGAAACTTTTAATAAGTATGTTGCTACTTATTCTAGAACTTTTAAGAGCACTTGTAGGGCAGCTAAAGCCTTATACATTAGCAACAAAGTTAAATCAGCAGACAATAAAATACAGACGGTTTGGAAAATTATCAATAATGAAACGAATAGGAACAAAAAGCATAATTCCGATTACACACTGGAGACGTCAGGTGGCGGTCTCATTTGCGACAGCAAAGAAGTTGCTCAAGAATTTGTACATTTCTTTACCAGTATCCCACTTAAAACTACTGAAACCTTAAACTCCTCGCCATCGCTCTCTTTTGATTTAGTAAGGGCGAACGTTTCAGCCTGCCCGATTGAATTTAACTTTAAGCATATTAACCCCGTAACAGTAATAAAAGCTTTTAAGCAAATCAAGATCAAACTAACCGAGGATCTTTGGGGAATGCCCATTAAAGTCTGCACCTCCATAATTGAAACCATAGCGCCTTACTTAGCCTTAATATTTAATTTGTGTGTGGATCAAGGAGTCTTCCCGGATTTAATGAAATACAGTAAGGTAATACCACTTTTCAAATCCGGGGACAGTAAAGACACTAATAATTATAGACCCGTATCCGTGCTGCCGGTTTTCAGCAAGGTGTTTGAAAAGGTAATGCTGAATCAAATGCTCAATCATTTTAACACAAATAAAATCCTTCACGACCAACAGTATGGTTTCACCAAAGGACGTTGTACGACCGACGCCGGTGTAACCTTATTAAGACACATTTTTAACGCGTGGGAAGAGGCCCAAGACGCCATAGGAATCTTTTGTGACTTCTCCAAGGCATTTGATTGCGTCGATCACGAAACCTTACTCTTGAAACTTGAGCATTACGGACTTGGAAAACTTGCGCTCAGTTTAGTAAAATCTTATTTAAATGATAGACAACAGCAAGTTCAAATAAACGGTATCAACTCACTAGGTTTAAAAGTAAAAATGGGTGTTCCACAAGGCTCGATTTTGGGTCCTTTCCTCTTTTTAGTGTACATTAATGATCTACTACATTTATTAAAAAATCAGCCACACATGGTGTTATTTGCTGACGATACTTCCTTAATTTTTAAGGTAGATAGACGTGCTACAAATTTTGACGAAGTAAATAACGCCCTACTGCAGGTCCAAAATTGGTTCACTGCTAATAATTTAGTATTAAATGGAAAAAAAACTAAGTGCATAAAATTTTCTTTACCAAATGTCAAAAGTAGGGATTGTGTGATTATATTGAATCAAGAGAAACTAGAATTCGTCGATAAAACTGTTTTCCTAGGGATCACGCTCGACTCAAGGCTACAATGGGGTTCTCATTTAACATCTCTTGCAGGACGGCTAAGTTCAGCAGCATATGCTGTCAGAAAAATCCGTCAATTTACTGATGTAGATACCGCGAGGCTAGTCTATTTTAGTTACTTTCATAGCATCATGTCTTACGGTATTTTACTATGGGGACGGGCTGCAGACATCGAGTCTATCTTTATTCTGCAGAAAAGAGCGATTAGAGCCATTTATAATCTCCGCAGGCGCGATTCTTTACGGGAACTGTTTAAGGATATTAACATCATGACGGTAGCTTGCCAATATATCTATGAAAACATCATGCACGTAAGAAAAAATTTACATCTTTTTAGTAAAAGGGGTGATAGACATAACTATAGTACTAGAAATAGGGACCTATTAGTTCAACCAGGTTTCAGACTGGCTAAAGTAGACTCATCTTTCATGGGGTACTGTTTAAAATGTTACAATAAAATTCCTCCCCACATACTTCAACTGAACGAGACGAAATTCAAAACTTGTATAAAACGCACACTATGCAGGCAGGCATATTATAAGTTGGAGGATTACATTTCTGATAAAAATGCTTGGCTTAATGCTGGTCCTGCTCCACAACCACAACTAACTAATTAACATTCGAAAATAATGTTGGAGCTGCTGAAGATTGTAAGACCATCTTTGCATTGTATAAACTCAATTTCCTTTGTATTATATAACTGCATAGCACAGGTGTGAGTACTATGTACTATAGAGCCATTTACCGGGTAATTTGTCTTTAATTGACTTGAATGTGCCCTGGCGGCTGGGAATGTCATGCTCACTCAAATGTCTCGCTGATGGTGGCGCGTGTGTTGGATCATTTAGCTCCCTTCAAAATGGTTGAGCTGAATGGTGCTGATCCATGCGTCATGTTCGTGAACGGGCGCCGTCAGTTGTGACTGGTCATCTCTTAGCTGCCATGGCTTATTTTAATTTTTGATTTGTTTGTTATAATTGCGGACGCTTTTAACGTGCTTTCTACATTGTTCTCACATGTATAATTTCAACATAAATGATGTAACCAATATTTTGTAACAATATTTTGATTTAAAAGAGTGTCCGTGGAGTTTCTTGCCCGTTCTTCTCCATAGGTACCTACTACGCTTTGGAATGGGCAACTAGCTTCATATTTCTGACTGACCGACTCCTTGACAATTCAAAAGTGCCTGTAAATGGTTTAATTGAAATAAATGCTTTGAGTTTGAGTTTTTGAGTTTGAATTAAAGTACGCTTGCCGCGGTTGGTTCGTGGATCGGTGGCCATCCATTATATACACTCCTCCGTGCCTCAGAAAGCACGGTTGGACCCGGCTGTCATTCGCAGTCTTTACGGTAGTTAGAAGCTCAAAAGTCTGACAACCAAGGGATATCGTGTGACCCAGTGAGTTGGTTGTGGAGATCAGATGGGCAGTCGCTCCATGTTAAATACTGGTATTCAGCTGCAGCCAGTTAAAATGGAAGCCGATCCCAACATAGTCGGAAAAAAGGTAGGCAGATTTGTTAGAAATATCTACAGACTGGACATATTGGTGACTACACCTTATTGGTGATGTTTTACAGATCGGTCAGGTGCGCAGTACTCGAAACCGGCGTGCGCCATTGGCGCCAATACCAATACCACCAATATTTTACGAATATTTTTGACCAAGTTTGACAGGATTGCGATTTGAATGTGAACGTTTTTTAGTTATGAGACAATTCTTCCATGGGTAAATTGATGGTTTTTTTGACGGATTGCGAATGAGATACGAATGTCACCATTCTTAAAAATAAGGGAATTGCCCCACAGATGTATGACCGTAATCGAAGCAAAAGGAGTATCCATCTTTAGACTGTACTTTAGGCCTTAAAAAATATCGTTGCGGTGCCTAGCAAGGCTTTGCAACAGTTTAAAGCATACAGTTACCAAACTATTACATAACTAATATATAATAAAGTACAGGTACACAGGTCGTGGGATGGTCGAGTTTTTGAAAGTATTGAGAAATATCAAATTGCATAAAATTTCGTCATGGTTACTTACCGGTAGAGATCAGAGAAAAAAAAATGCAATACATCGTGAGTGAATAATTAGGTGGTAAGATCCCAATACGATGCAATCTGATTAGACTTTCACAGTGCAATGCTACATGGGCAATAAGCAATTATCGAAAATTCAAGGAGTCCGGCTTACCTCTTATGCAATAAGTTTGCAAATAAGCCGCTTTAGTCAACCTGTACCTATCATCAAGGGGTTAACCGATGCTAGGGGCTTACAGACAGAATCAAAAGTTTCAGATGTCTGTAGTGTGATTGCATTGCCAAGTCACATAATGCTATTATTATATATTTTTTTTCTTGTTTTTTATTTTTGTTCTTATTTTATGTGCCTTAGTGCTGTACACCAATGAAACTGAACGCGATAAGCACATCTTAAACGCGTTTAAGAGCTGCCACTTTAGTTTGTTAATTCTGCAAAATATTTCGGCGACTAGTTATTTTCCGGTTATTTTAATTCTGGATCTCATCCTTCAAAGAAACTTCAAATAAATTAGCATGGGTTTTTAAACTAAGCTTCGACTCTGTGTGTTGGTACGCCAAATATTTACATTTTATCAGAAGCACATATGGTTGCCGTGCACCTAATTATTTTAAAATTTCATCACAGTACCTAGGTGTGAAGATCGGTAGAAAATAATATTGGAACACATCGTGTTAAAATAATTATATGGTAAAGAAAATAATATTGGAACACATCGTGTTAAAATAATTATATGGTAAAGTGAAAGTAAGTAAGTAAAAATAATTATAAAATAACCAAATTAATTTTAAAAGACAACGTAATTTGAAAGTTCAGACAAGTTTACAAGGAGTCACGAGAGAGGTATTTACTAAACTTTATTAAATTATTATTTTCGCTACTTTTAGTAATGTTTATTTCTTACCTTTTTTTTTTTTTAGTGTGGGACATCATCCAATGACTTCTCCCGCTCTGGGTGGAGCGTAAGGGCGTGTCAGACTTCTACTGACTAAAACCCACCCGTGTTCCTTTAATTGCCTGTTGCAAAGGTCCCGCTATCCCTAAGTCTTTATATTTTAACTCTCGCCTAAACATTATCTGTGATAATTGATGTTTTAATAGGTTATTTTTTATTTTGTTGGAAAAATTCTCTCTAAATTATACGAACCTGAAAAATCGATCTAGCTAGGTCTATATGGAAAATTCGTTCTGTCTATTTTCACAGCCACGGGAATTGTGATAAAACGTTGGTTTACCTAGACATGTTATTCTATTTTCACCCGAGCAGAGCTCGGTCAAATCCGAAAATCCGAATCCGATTAAATCGGCTTTAAATCCGAAACCAATAAAATGTCTCCTCTCCATGTATAAATATTCAAGTATATTCTTTTTATAAATTCTAGAATAAACTCGGCAAATACATAACTAGTCTCAATACTAAATCGAAATTGATCTAAATACAAGTGATTAGACCATAAAGTATGGGGCGATGAGTTGTCAGCGATAGAATAGACATGTTATAATTAATCAGCTGCTTGACATAAGGTAGAAGTTACATAGGTCGGGTTAGGTCGGTCAAGCCTGTTGAATTTTTAGTGATGATGTGTTTTCATAGCTGCTGAAGATTGTAAAAACTATCTTTACATTGAATAAATTCAATCTCCTAGTACTGTATAACTGCATAGCACATGTGTGTGAGCACTATGTACTTACCTAAGTACTTAAAGCTACCATTTACTAGGTACGTCTTTCATTGACTTGAATGTGCCCTGGCGGCTGAAAGCATGTCATGCTCACTTTAATGTCTCGCTGGTGGTGGCGTGTGTGTTGGATCATTAAGTTCCCTTCAAAATGGTTGAGCTGAATGGTGCTGATCCATGCGTCATGTTCGTGAACGGGCGCCATCAGTAGGGACTGGTCATCTCTTAGCTGCCACGGCTTATTTTGATTTATTTTAATTTTTGAATTGTTTTGTATCTTTTTATCTTTTATTTACGGACGCTTTTAACCTGCACGTGTTTCTACATTGTACTCACATGTATAATTCCAACATTAATGATGTAAACAACATATTGTAACAATATCCTGATTTAAAAGAGTGTCCGTGGAGTTTCTTGCCCGTTCTTCTCCATAGGAACCTACTACGCTTTGGAATGGGCAACTAGCTTCATATATTCTGACTGACCGACCCTTTGACAATTCAAAAGTGCCTGTAATTGGTTTATTTGAAATAAATGCTTTGAGTTTGAGTTTGATAGATGTAATACGGATGTTGGTGACTCTTATAATATGTGTGTAGCTTTTTCAATTTTCTAAATATTTTCTGTGTGTCTATAAAAGATCCAATAAAGTACCCAAGATGTATTGTAATTCTTTTCCTGTATTTCTATTTTTAGCAATTACAGGGTCTTCATTTTTGACTTACTAATTAATATTTAATTTCCTTATTATCTCCAGCCCCATGTATTTTTTTCTGAAATTGGCTGTTTACCATAATTATAGGTATAAAGAGTAGATATCGCCTAAATAATAATGATAGGTACACGAAGATGCTCAAGATAAAAAGCGAGTCCCTGATATTAACGCCATTAATTTAAATATTTACAACTTCCGTAGAATATTAGCCACCTACTCAATATGACATAAGTGGGATCATCATTAATATTTTATCGAACATAAATAACTTTCAATAACAAATTCCTCTGTAATAAATTAACATGGCAATACCAATTACCGCGAATGCGACCTATAATTTCGCTAGCACATTTTCACCTACGTATTTTGGAAGACGTACGTATTTTGGAAGACGATGCAACCTCTACAGTTTGTCATGTTACAGATAAAGTGAAACAGAACAGACACAAGGCTGTCTACGGAATCGCACCTGTGACCTCTGGCGGCAGATGTGATAGTACATCATTTAGAATAACTAATTATTGGAAAGGGTAATCAGATATTGGAGAGTGAGTAAGTTGTTTTCTAGAATATCTAATGACGCCAGATCTTGTTTTTTTTGTTTACGGCTTCAACAAAAAAAAAATTAACAAAAAAAAAAAATTGTGGCTGGTTATATCGTTCGCCCTTTTCGTCTTGTCTCTGTCCTTTGGCAACTAGGTTTCCAAAAGGACTTATAAATTACATTTAAATGGAAATTACTTGCATTAAAAATCTATGAGCCTTTTTAATTCTAAGGTGTTTACTTTCCTAACTAAACCCTTAACTTTCCAACTAACAAATAACCAGCAAAAAAATATTACAAATGAACATAGCATCACGCCTGTATTCCTTGAAGGGTTAGCAGAGGTGTACCTATAGTACGCCCTCATTTCTCCAGTTATATTTTAAGTCCCATGTAATAGGGGGCGAGCCTGTTGTCTTATCATCTTCCTGCCCTTGGCCCATATTACTTGAGGTCCGCGCAACACGTTTTCTTCTTCTACTTTCCCCTGTCTACCGTCACGCTATCATTCACTCCATCACAAATATCATTCCTCACAAAATCCGTCCATCTTTTCTTTGTTATTCCTCTCCCTCTCCAATGATCAACATTTATACTATTACCTACTATTACTTATGGCCTAAATAAGCTATTAAAAATGATGTTCAGAATATAATATAAGATGAAATAAATCAAGCACCAATGACATATCCACGTTTATACAATCTAAGCTAATCCGCATACGGTGCAGATTCCTAACATGCACGATTAAAGAAATTTATTACTTTTCTGCACTTGTTGATTAAGGTCAACTCTTAGTTTAGCCACAACGAAAAAACATACAGAAAATACGTTGATTTTATTGAGAGATTTATACAAAATCAGCTTTATTTTATTAGATTAGACAAGCAAACATAACCCACACACAAACAGATTTTATAGATCTGCACCCTAATTGCGAAATGCACGATCGGTCAGAATTGGAATTCATTGCTTCTTAAGTTCGTAAAAAAAAAAACTGCTCGACAACGTAACTTACTAACTTATGAAGCAATGGATTAGAGTATTGAACATTTGTTTCGAACCGATTCCAATTCTGATCGATGCGTGTATTTCGCGGTTTATTTACACTGCTACGGCTTTAGGTACTTACCTATAACATAAAATGACGCCTCTCAATACACTTGTATTGAGAGGCGTAATTTTATGTTAAGTTACTAAGAGCACCTGCTGCTGTATGTACGCATAATAATATGTCCCGAGTAATTGACTTGTTTCATAAAGTCTACAGGGCCTAGCTGATAGAATGTCACTTTGTCTAGGGCCTCAGAGCTATTTGAATTACGTAAGCAAAGGTGACGTTCTCTGACAAACAAACACAAATATAAACAGACTATTAGCACTTTATTTTTTTTTCTTAATTTTATTTGTCCATTAGTCGTGTTGGTAATATGCCATTCTGTGGAGTTGAACTTCTGAATCTTGATTTTCCAATAATTGTAATGCATATACATACATAATTACAATAAATATTACCAAATACACTGATTAAAATACTCATAAGTTTGAGATGAACTTTATATTATTAGGTATTGAAATGTAATTGATGTGTACCATTATTTATGTTCCAATTCACTGACAAGGTCGGTTTATTTTGTGTTATCGTCTTTAATAAGTTACTTATGTGTATTAGACTTGTTAATATTCACTGACGTGTATGGACCTTCTTACAGCACTGAATGGTACAGTTATCGGATTTTAGGGATTTTTAGATTTTCAGACAGGTGCCGGGAAACAATAAAAAAACAAAACAGACCTACCTAATAAACAAAATAAGCTTGAAATAAATTACGTCTTTCAGGCAAAACTTTCAATTTATATTTTATGTTTCATAGTAGCCTTCGACCTCCTCGCGTAGTTGTACATTTCTATAAATTTGAACAATCCGCCATTTTGAAATAGTTTTACTAATTCGGGACGAGAACCGGATGATTGACAACGCTAGCGTCGCAATAACAGTTCGTGTTTCGATTATTGTGTGTAGGCTGAAATAGTGATGTGACCGAATTAAATTGTTTTAATTTGAATAAAAATTACTTAGATAATTAGTTAGACTTTACTTTTTTTATTCGGATACTATGAAACATCATTAGAATAATTCTACTTTTAATGTGAAAGTTTTTATGTTTGTTACTTAATCACGCAAAAACACATAGGATACCTTTTATATCCCGGTAAATGAGAATCCACGAATCATGAGAGATGTCCACGAAGACAAAGTTGACGGCGGAAGCTAGTAACTACTAAAATAATAAAAACGTGGTTATTAAAAAGGAAAAGACGACACTTTTTTATTCACGAAATGCAACTTAAAAGTTGCAGAACAACGTTTAACAATATTCCCTTATAAATTAAAATCATGGTGTGCATTAAAATGGTTTACTTTAGTAACTTTTAATGTTCAAACATGGCGTGCGCTCATCTCTAATATTTACCTATTCTGAAACATGAAAACGACCCAATAACCTTTCCCTCCCTTCCAATTTATCGGCTCCCTTGTGTGGCACTATAAAGCATTATTTCAGCAAACCTCGTGTTCTTCTCCCCCCTTTTACGAACCAAAACGTGATGATACCTAAATAAATCCGAAAATCTTCGCAATCGAAGTTAACAATGAGAATACTACTATTGCCTTTGGCAAGAAATACCGAAACAATTGTTCTATTATAGTTCAAAATATAAAATAATAGCTATTCATTCTAAACCCATAGGCGATTTAGTAATGTATGTACAAATTTTTCGTTTAATACACAGTATTAGGAAGACAATAATTCAATTTTACATCATTTTATCTTTCAAGTACAAACGGTTGAAATTTCAACTCTCATTGCTGCAAGCGGTTCTTCAATGTTATGTATTGTGTTCTGTTTAGAATTATGAAATATTATGTGGCTCAAATAATATTTTGGATACTTGATACCATTGGCTCACAACATATTTGTGCAAATGTCTAAAACATAAAAATATATGAAATTTACACTTCGCTGCACATAACTGTAGCAATGAATATTACTGAGAATAAGTAAGATTTCTGTTGTCACTGTGCCCCGAAATGGAAACATGGAGGTGTGCTACTGTCATATCCCATAAGGATCAAACTATTGTAAATTTCATTTGTAATCGCAGGTACTCATTACAGGTACCTACATCTATACTAATATAGTTCAGCTGAAGAGTTTGTTTTGTTGTTTGATCACGTTAATCGCTGGAAATACCAGTCGTATTTGAAAAAATCTTTTTGCCCAATACTTGAGGAAGGTTATGAGCTATTTAGGCTGAAAGTCTGACAACCAGTTTTACCAAGGGGTATTGTGTTACCCAGTAACTGGATTGTGAAGGTCAGAGAAGCAGTTACTCCATGTCAAATACTGGTATTCAGCTGCATCCGGTTAGACTGGAAGCCGACCTCAACATACTGGGAAAAGGCTATGCAGATGATGATTGTATAATGTCCCATCCTTACAGATTTCACAAAACATAGCGGCTAACCGCTCCCACACGTTTCATCTGCACGTTCTCACTAAAACTAAATTTAGTCTACAATTATTAGACGTACTTGAACTATTTTGACAGGATTAAGTTGGGACACTAAGTTATGGCACATGCGCTAAGATTTATGTTGATGCTTCTGCTAAATAATTGAAGTTTATTACGATGTTTACGAAGTTTATGACACTCCCAAAATATTATAATGGATCCTTGGATTAAAGCTGTTTATTGTTTATGTTACAATATCAGAATGCTGAATTTGTACATATTTCATGTGCCAATAGAGTGTATGCTGTCCTTCCCCTCCTGAGGATTTTTTTAATCTGACGTGGCTAGCGGTTCGTTTTGTAGCGGCATCTACATCGCCACATGCGAACTACGCATCAAAGACCTGTCATCACTCAAATCCTGAATCACGCTAACAGAGTTTACCGCGCGATCGGCGTGTATACAAAATCCCGACATCTATCGATGGGCCCGCCAGAAACGACACCCATGGGTCCTCCCTTTTCTATAGAAGAGGAGTGAACTTTACACCCTGTTCCTCATACCTTTAAACTACTCTAAATCTTAAGCAGTTATCAAAACTGCCTTGTGACATGACGAACTTCTCTCCCGAGAGCGCCAAGCCTTTTTCAGGTATAAACTTCACTAATGACCGCAATATGCGTCCCAAAGTCTTATTACTTTTGATACGCATGTCGCACACAAAGAAAAATAGTTACTGGATCACAACAGAAAACGATTTCAACCTCAAATGATGTAATTATCACTAAGAGCAAATATTTTTCATACCTCAATCATTTATATAACTCAATCCGCAACATAAGGCCAATTAAAAATATCAATAAATAGTTCCGCGTTCACACATTATGCCAATGTACCATTCGAGTCTGTGATGGCATGAAACAACTTCGCTTGCACCCGTTAGTCATAGCCATAGATCATAAAATATTATGATAAAGCGTGAATTATGGAAGTCAAATAACCTTTAAAAGCTATTTAAAAGGAATTAATTTCTGATGTCCATAGCTTCTTAAGGAAGAGTCGAAGTTAAAAACGGAAACTATAAAATTGTCACCGGTTTATCGTGACAAGAAAGCTCCTTTATGTTGCCAGTTTCTCTAGATATGAAAACTATTTTTGCAACAGGTGGTCGTAGTCTGTGTTTAAGTATAGCTCAATCGATACTAAAACGAATGTCAGTCTGTCATTTACTTTTTCATCATTATAAAATTTTACGTAAATAAAGGTACCCTTTTTTTTTTTTTGGGTGGGAAATCATCAAATGACCTCTCCCGCTCTGGGCGGAGCGGAAGGGCGTGTCAGACTCTTACTAACTAAAACCCACCCGTGTTCCTTCAGTTGCCAGTTGCCAGGGTCCCGGTATCCCTTTCGGACTATTCCGCAACCCTGGCAGGATGTAAAGGTACTCTGGGACCTATATTTGGATATAGGCTGCCTCTCATCCCGGATATTTGTATTAAAAAAGATGAAATACTAAATACACGCAGTCGAATTATTAATTTTTTTTTTCATACATTTATTTAAGTTTTTGTCTTATCTTATCTGCATTTCAACTATTCATCATGAGACCAACATATATTGTGACCATTTGTCTGACATGAGACCATTTGTCTGACCTTACGAGACGATCGTATACGGTGTGAATGTGTGAATTGTTGGACCTTACCTTTATAGTGCTAATTATATTACTATACAATTGGGCCACAAGATGTCTGTAATATTTAAATTCTCGAGACATCTCCTTCGAAGGGAATTGTAAAAAATCCGCCTTGTAAGTTGAGAGGTTAGGTCAAGTTGTGTTAGTTTTCTAAACCGTTCTAGATGATTGGACAAGAGGTAATTTATTTTCTTTTTTGAGACGGGTGGGTAACTAAAAATGGACCTTAAGTTCTAATTTGTAATTTTTTATTGTATACAATAAAGAGTATTCTACCCATTTATCTAGTTATTTATTATTTTTAAGATTATAATTTGGTAGACCTACTGTCTTATATGATTCACCAGGTTTCTCATTTGCAGTAAGTATTTACCTTATGTTAAACATATTTTTATCATTTATTAACTTTTTTTATATTTTGCCCGTTTTACCGTCTAGAGTTCCACATGTGTACCGGCACAGTTTATTAGAAAATATCTAAAATAGTTTAGTAGTCCTAAACAAATGAAAATAATGACAACATTTCAAAATAAAACCAAAATAGACCCAATTAAGACAACTTGTCAGAACATGACCATGGTTCTGATTTGACATAATGCAGGCTGATGGCAACGATGGGCATTAACCACAATTATAATACTGATAGGACCCTCCGGCGGTTATCCTTCACCTACAGAACTGGATTTGAAGTAATTACGAGTAGATGTACTTGCTTTAGAGTCTATTTTTAAGATCGGGTAAGATGAGAAATATAGTACTGATTTTTGTTTTAATTTCTGACTTACAGTTGTCTACGTAAATAACAATACCTAGGATCTTCTTCTTCTCACATCGATTGTACGTCTTGTCATGATATTACTTGGGTATAGAATCAGATAGTGAGGAGTCATTCTATGCTGGGCCTGAAACCAGAAGCTATTCGGAGTTTATTATTTTTGAGTTGAAAACTTCTTGCGCGTTATTCAATTTTTGGTAGGAGATAAACTTACGGATTCGCTAGTGCTTGAATCTGAATCGAAATCTATCTAAACTAATATTATAAACGCGAAAGTTTCTAAGTATGGATGGATGGATGGATGGATGGATGTACGTTACTCTTTCACGTAAAAACGGCTGAATGGATTTGGATGAAATTTGGCAAACAGATAGTTTATAACCTGGATTAACACATTAGATACTTTTTATCCCGATAATTCCACGGGATCGAGACTTACGTGGGTGACTCCTGCATTGCGTAGTATTGCCGATTCGAACAAATATTTCGTTCCGGGTCAGGCTCTTTGTGTGAGCAAGATTAATAATTTCTGTATTACACATCCAAGATACATCAGAAATTCGTAAGTAGGGAGGAATAAAGTTAAAATAAAATCGTTGTTTGTAAAGACTTTATTGATTTGTTTTGAATGAATTCGTTGAAGTCTTTTGTATTAGCAGTTGAACCGCGACGAAAAGACTTCAACGCACACGCTTTTTACCTTTATTTAGTTTCCTTAATTCAGTTTCCGATAGTGTTTATTTTGTTATTTTTTTACTAACTTGATACTATTAAATCTAAAGGTCAAAGCTCCGCGGCCCTAGATTCGGGCAGTTGCTGCAACTCATAATGTGGTGTGTATCGCACTACGTAATAGTTCGTGCTGTGGCGTTTAGCCTGCGGTTGTGCGCATGCGTCGAACTGGGCAGACGGACGACTTGCGATACTACTTTATTTGTTTTTCCTTTGATAGATTATTATTAAACTGTTCATGATGGGAGAGACCACGTATCGGCGTAAGCGTAGCGTGAGACAGGTGGACCGACGACCTTAAAAATATATGGCAAAGACAGAGTAGATGCGGAAAGTGGAGAACCGGATATTGTGGCCTTGACAGAGGCCTATGTCCAGCAGTGGTCGTGAACTGCTGTAAGCTGAGTTAATTGATTGATTGAGTAGTTATGAATGTCATTACACATTAGGTCAGGCCAATCAAAAATCCAGTTCCTCTGTCGTTGTGGCTTCCTGGTGAAGCTCGCTTCAACCTTTTCGCTTTTAGCGATAAAACCGCCCCTTGAGCCACCCTATGAAAAATTTCTACATTTATATCTGTAATTTTTATGATGCACCTACATAATAAAGATAATACTATCTATCTATATATCTATGCAGTTGGTTAGAATTTAAGAGCGAATGATATTATACATTCCGTATAAATCGGTAGGTAATTGATAAAATAAACATACAAACATATTGCAATGAATCGATAGCTTACTGACAAATGGCAGAAGCTAAAATTACTATGTCGATTATCGATACATAATCAACTAGCCGCGCCCGTGGTTGCGGCAAAACTGGTTGATCTTATTTATGAGAAATGAAAGTAAAGGTTACTTTTATGGTAATCCAGCGTAAGGACATGTTGACTTATTGAATTTGGATTAGTACTCAGGTGTCTTCCCACTGGTAAGAAACCGGCCTTCATCTTCTTAGTGTCGATGGAAATCTAAATCGACTCAGTCAGCATTCGGCTACGTGTTTGGCGCCATCACTAGCGGTTTCTGTAACGTGCAGCTGACAAGACACGTAGGACAGGCATGTTGGCTTATCTGCGTCCAATAGACCCATCGAGATGGAACCCAAAGATACGCTAATCGCCGAGATCTGTCACCCGAAGCACGGTAAGGGCGTTTGTGCACTACAAAGAATTTTACTTTCGTAGTCCGTTTTTTTACGGTCCGATGTTGATAGCAACTTTATTTCGAAGCAGTAAGGTCTTTTTTCCTACTTCAAGTAACACAGCTGCGTTCACATTTTTACTGCCGGACAGTAAAATTCCTTGTAATGCACAAACGCCCTAACGCAGTGTTTGCTGCTCCTGGCGTAAACATACCATCAAGTGCTCGAGAAACCGGTGATATAAAAATAAGTAACTAAGGTATGAGACATTTATTTATTCAGTTTTGTCTCTGGGATGGCAACGAATATCTCCACTGTCTCTGGTATTACAGTGGATACTTGCTATCAGGTTGGCCATTGGCTTGTTTACCGTCCTTTATCATAAAAAGTAACCAATAAAATGAAAGGAGATAATTCATCTTGGGCCCAAAACCCAAAGTCTAGTCTTTTTTCGTTGGCCTGAAATGTTCCTCCCATTCGCGATAGATGTCTTCAAGGTAACTAGATTTTTCAACTTTAAAAAACAGCTGAAGGGATGGTCTCAGCGATTCGGCGCCATAGTAATAAAATATTAGGCGAACTTTCCCGACCAGGGTAGCACATTTTTTTTCGCTGGCCTTTAGGTTTTGGGCCCAACTTTGTATAAAACGTGAATGGTCTCCTAGCAATAAGCATGTATTTATTTGAATTTGAGTCACTGTTATAACCTATACTAATAGGACATCAGAAGTACCGGGTAACTCTGTACCTACTTAAAATTCCACCCAAATTGAGTTCACTCGACTACAAAATCGGTTCAACGATATCGACAAAGATCAAAGTGTCCAATCAGCCAAACTATCGCATTTATTACATTAGCAAGATAACGTAGAATAAGATGGCATCGTAATAAATGCTTGCAATTCCATCCATAACCGTCCTTCTTACGAAATACAAATTGCAAGTGACCCATTACATATTGGCTTTGCCTATCTTGATGTCCAAACATTATCATTAGCAATCGGACTTTCTCAGTCGGAACTTTGCGGAAAGTTTGTTTCGATTAAATTATAATTATATATACATCGACTACCAGGTCCTCCCTTGCCTATGAACACTGTATTTTAAACTAAAACATTTAGCCATTTATTTTTATAAGAATAACAGTGGGGTCTCTTTCCGGCTCTTCCCCATAGGAAACGACTAATTAAACCGTGCACCTAGCTTCTGATGTTTCTTATGTGCCCATGTAGGTTTATGTTAAATAAAATATTTTGATTTTTTTTACGAAAGTGTAGAAAAATCTCGTTGCAGAATAATGAGAAAAAAATCGTAGCTTACGTGGTTTCAAAGAAAAAAAAAAAAACCACCTAAGCTACGATTTTTTTTATTTTTTTTTATAGACCTGCCAGGGTTGCGGGTTAGTCCGAAAGGGATACCGGGACCTTGGCAACAGGCAACTGAAGGAACACGGGTGGGTTTTAGTCAGTAAAAGTCTGACACGCCCTTCCGCTCCACCCAGAGCGGGAGAAGTCATTGGATGATTTCCCAACCTCAAAAAAAAAAAAGGTGGTTTTATAGAAAAATCTGTGAAAATGAATTTAGCCTCTACGTTATCTATAAACACCAAAACCATGAAAACTCTTACAGTATTGCGGAGTGATTAAAAAAACAAATGAATTATTCCAAATTCTCTCGAGATTGTGGTCAGAAAAAGGTTCTATGTTTGAATATTAATTCTAAAGTTTAATATAACCCCGTTGAATAGCCAATAAGTCGCTCGTCTACTACGTTATCGAACCGATTACTGGATCGAGGGATCTTTAGTAAAGTTGCGACATGCGATGTAGATCATCGTTGTTTTGTGCATCATTATAAGTCGGCAAGTGCCTTGATTGGTAGTAAGTGTTGCTCGGAATGTTGGCAACACTGCTTTTGATAGATGGGTTTGGATCTTTGTCTTTTTAAGAGGTATTAAGACGCTGTATAAGGGTGGTCTTCATGAGTTACAAGGCTTGTTTTATGTCAGAAGATATATGGTTTCATCTTTGCTACAAAACTTTCTCACTGACTTATCAGACAATCATGTGATAGTTTATCTAATAAAAAGATAATTTACTCTTAAATAATGCAAGTCAAAGTAATTTTTAAAAGTATAAACTAGTTATACTTAAAAGTGTATTAGTTAATTGATTCAGGCGTGACTTTGCGGAAATCCATTATAAAATACAATAGACGCAGATATATTTAGTAACCTATTCCACTTTTTATTTTGCTTTGCTTTAGTCAAGTAGTGGAATAGGTTACTAAATATATCTGCGTTTATTGTATTTTAAAAGGGTATTTCTTAAAAGACATTTTTTTTTTCCATTAACCGTTTGCTGATATCGATATTTCATCAAAAAATAATAATCTTCTGATGCAAGTACGATAAATTGAGACATTAAAACGCCATTAAACATAATAACACAAAGAAGGTATAAAAAAAACCAAAAGCGTATCTATTGTTCAAAAGAAAAACAATCGCTTTTAAAATCGTGATTTCGTTACCATTACGGCCATCGGATCCAACAGACGGTTATTCGATCTATATCCATTCATTCAGTCTAAGGTTGCCTCTTTGGGGTCAAGTCCCGATAAAATGAACTCGCCACAATGTGAGCTGATTGCACAAAATCTTTTGTTGTGGCAACCTTGATATTTTGTAGAGTATGTATGAAGGTTTGACATGATATTGGCAGGTATCTTTTTGGTTTGTTCTTGGATTTGAATGAATCATAGGTTGTGGTCTGTGGTTCTCACGATTATTGCAGAAATGTTGCGTTGATATTTCCTTCTTATGAAGTATAGTATAGTAGTTAGACAATCAGTACAAAACATATAATTAGAAAAACGAAATCTTGATTAATTATAATGACAAAATTATTTTAAATAGAGTCAAGAGAGAGAAAGGGTTTATATTCTATTTTATTCTGTTCTAAATGAAAGGTAACTAACACTAACATATCACTGCTCACACGAACTCCAACCATTGTAGTCGCATAACTTTTTATAACTTCTTTTTGCATCGAACACATCAACAGCACATCATTTTAGCTTTAGAATTTTCAAATTACAAAACTCAATTTCAATTTATTTCTTTCAGGCAAATTACAAAATAATTCTAACTATAAATGCGAAAATGAATTTGTTTGTTTGTAACGCTATGAAATTTGGCACGGGGTAGACCATGACCTGGAATAGGATATAGGATACTTTTTATCCCGATATTCCCACGGGATCGAAACTATTACGCGGGTGAAACAGCGGGGCGCAGCTAGTTTATTATAAATCATCCATGTGTACACCAGCGGGGCGAGCACGGCCTTGTGACATGCCTCAAGTCACACATTTTAATCACAGTTTAGTCATAACAAATGTGTGACTCCAGCCATGTCACAGTAGGCCGTGCTCGCACCCCAGGGGGTTAACAGTCTGATACCGGAACCCTTGGTAACAGGCAACTGAAGGAACACGGGTGGGTTTTAGCCAGTAAAAGTCTGACACGCCCTCCGGCTCCGCCCAGAGCGGGTGAAGTCATATGATGATATACCACGCTCAAAAAAACCTATACAGAACCGACACATTCATCACTAGCCTATTTTTAGAGCCACCCTCACCTTGGTGGCCCTTTCGTCTAGATTTCTAGTCTGTACAGTCACGAGCAATAATATGTATACACTTAGCAACTTTTAAAAGTGATTTTCTCCTACTGTATTGATTGTAACTTTATGATATTACGAATATAGTATTTTGGAACCCCTATTATTATGAAAAAATTATCATCTCAAAGTTACAATTTTAATTCCACGAGAAAATCGTTATTGAATTTTGCTGAGTGTATACATATTTTTGCTCGTGACTGTACCTAATGCTAGTCACGTCTCTTAAAGATGAACGTCTTGCTACGAGATTCCTTAGTCATGTTGCCGCACCCATTCAGTATTAAAATGAATGCCATATTTACAAGACATGTCCTATTTGTCTTTTTGAATTGGTCAAGACATCATCGATGACCAACAAAAAATAAAAAACATGAAGATCGAAGATTCATTTGTGCATTGCCGCCTCAGCGTGAATTCATTACGAAGAACCTAACCCTTTTAAATCTTAAGTATCGAAATAAATATAAAATAAGTCCAACAGTTAGTTCCTTGGGGCTTAAAACGGTCACTTTAGCAGAATCATAATATGAAAATATGATGAATCATCGTAAAATGTCACAAACTGACAATTCTTATTATGATTGAGTTTTCTATAAAGATTCGTAAAATGGTCCACAAAGGAGGATCGGCAAGAATATATGGAAACTGGTCTCAGCACCAATAACAACCACACATATGCCATTATATAGGTATTTTAATATAATACAATAACTACTATGGCGGCTCATTCGAAATCGCTGTGTGAAAAAAGTTGTGGCGATGTTTCGCAGGACTGACCTGGACGCTAGATAATTGAAACCTTTGAATAGTTAATCACTTCTGGTGATCATAGTTTGATTGTTTGCAAATGTATATGCATTCCGATGATAATATGGAACCACTGAGCTGATCTGATTATGGATCTGGACGCTTCAATAACGGAACTCTTGAATAGAGTAGAGTAGACCTGGACGCTAGATAATGGAACTCTTAAACAGCTACTAGTATACCCATCGAGTGTGGGCTCATTACATGTGTCTCAACGAGTCCTGTTCATTTTACCTGATGACGCGGCCCTGATGACTGACCTGGAAATTAGATAACAGAACTCTTCATTAGCTTCTAGTATACCCATCGAGTGTGGGCTTATTATGTGTCTCAACGAGTCCTGTTCATTTTACCTGATGACTGACCTAGACACCTACATGGTCCCATTGAGTTGGTCTGATTATGAACCTGGACGCTAGATAACGGAACTCTTGAATAGCTACCAGTAAACCCATCGAGTGTGGGCTCATTAGATGTGTCTCAACGAGTCCTATTCATTGTATCTGATGTAGAGCACCTGATGGTCGGCCTGGAAGGTGGAAAATGAAGTTCTGAAATTCCATCCAAACTCAGTGTCTGTTTTTTACATTTAGCACATACACAAGTACGTTTTTGCGATTATTATGGAAGACGGTATGTAATTATAAAACTGTTTACTATTCCATTGGTTTTTTTTAATTATAAAGACTATGTTTGACCAACAGCACGAAACGCAAAGTAGGTAGACATAGGGGTGAGAAGGTTGAACTTGTCCATGAGTATATGTATAATTATGCCTCGGCCAAATAGTCCCCTTTCAGGCGACACAAGATAAAGATGTCCCTCGACGCACCGAGAACGCCTAGAAGAGCTATTGGTCAATGAAACACCTAATGAAAGGGCAAATCTCATGGACATGAGCATGTTTTCCACCTTCACTTATAATATGGAACGCAAACGTGGTCAATGTGGTCATTAACAAAGCGTCAAAAGTCCTCACTCACGGGTTCAGCCAGCGAGCAATGGGACGAAGTATATGTATTCTGGGAGTCGAAACTTAGTGACCGTATAAGAAGCAGGTCATCGTCATCAGGTAAAATGAACAGGGCTCGTTGAGACACTTCTAATGAGCCCACACTCGATGGGTATACTAGAAGCTAATCAAGAGTTCTGTTATCTAGCGTCCGGATCAGTCATCAGGTCCTCGTCATCTGGTAAAATGAACAGGAATCGTTGAGACACATAATAAGCCCACACTCTAAGGGTATACTAGAAGCTAATGAAGAGTTCTGTTATCTAATTTCCAGGTCAGTCATCAGGTCCGCGTCATCAGGTAAAATGAACAGGACTCGTTGAGACACATAATAAGCCCACACTCGATGGGTATACTAGAAGCTAATAGAGAGTTCTGTTATCTAAGGTCCAGGTCAATCATCAGGTCCGCGTCATCAGGTAAAATGAACAGGACTCGTTGAGACACATGTAATGAGCCCACACTCGATGGGTATACTAGTAGCTGTTTAAGAGTTCCATTATCTAGCGTCCAGGTCTATCATCAGATCAGCTCGATGGTACCATATTATTGAAATTATTGTATTATCATCGCACACATTTGAAAATATTCAAAGTAGACCACTAGAAATTATTAATATTCAAGTGTTCCGATAACATAGTGTCTAGGTCCCTCCTGCGACACATCGCCACAACTTTTTTAACACAGCGATTTCAAAAGAGCCGCCATAGTAGTTGTTGCTCTATATTAAAATGCCTATCTAATGACATAGGTCTGGTTGTTATTGGTCGTGGGGACCATTTTGTCCGGTCCTCCAAATTGAATTGCTTTTTGTCAAATTAGAGGAATTGGTAATGAATCCCAGTTCAGGAAATGAACTGCTTTTAGTGGAATTGCTAATGTGGCCGGTTTAGGCCCGGTTTAGGTATAGGGAGCAGGCAGATTCCTAGGGAAAGAGTAACATCCTAACAATAAGCACTGCGTCCAGGAATTGATTTTTTTTACGTGTGTGTGTCAGCATAAATGGCCGCCCTGACAATGTATGACTGAAAAACCACGACATGGCCGCTATTCTATTCCGCTTCCAACCTTGCAAACAATTATTTCACCATCATAACTCGAGCTATTTTCATATCAATACAGCTCGTGCCGAATGAAGATTTAAATAGCGAACATTCCGTAGTTGTCAAATAAGTACATATAAGGCTAGCTACACATACATTTAAAGATAAATACTATTTTAGAATCTCTGCCCTCACCTTGGCGGCCCTTTCATCTCAGCTGACGCATGTCACGTGCTGTGAGCGTGATGTACAAGATTTGATTCCGTATCGTGTAGCCGCACCCTATGTTAAAGTACTCTTTACATTGACATGGCTCTATTATTTTCTTGATATAAATATACGAGTATGTTGAGGTTCATAGATTTGGCATATCGTGCCGTGTAGTTTCTTTAGATTTTGAGAAGATTGTGGCAATCAATGGCTATGATGATTATTTTTTGTTCTATAAAAAAGTCGTGAGTTTCTTGAAAGATTTGGCAGAGTTTCTGTGCCTATAGGCTTCAAGCTGCCCCTAAGAATTTTCGACAAAGAAATTGAATGACGATGAAATATGCAACGCATTGTCCACTCGGTAAGTGAAGTCATCACCTGTCTCAAAAACCCGCACTTGCAACCTCCGGCCCAGTGAACCTCATTGAAGAAATGGCCGTGCTAGGTCTTTATTTACTAGCTAAACATTTCTTAGTAGTCAAATCTCGCTCATGGCTACGTAATAGCAGCCACACGGGTCGATCCATCAGGTTAAGCCGCGCTTGCCGGGGTTGGTCCGTGGATGGGTGACCATCTTTACATATCAGTTTTATTTCGTTGTTTTTTCGACGTATAAAAGTGCCTTGTATGTGCCTATTTGAAATAAATTATTTGACTTTGACATTCCGAGACTCCTCCGTGCCTCGGAAAGCACGGAAACCATTGGTCCCGGCTGTCATTTGTGGATCTTTGATAGTCGTTACGGGTCATCAGAAGCCCGAAAGCCAGTCTTACCAAGGGGTATCTCAAACTCAAACTCAAAGCATTTATTTCAATTAAACCATTTACAGGCACTTTTGAATTGTCAAGGAGTCGGTCAATCAGAAATATGAAGCTAGTTGCCCATTCCAAAGCGTAGTAGGTACCTATGGAGAAGAACGGGCAAGAAACTCCACGGACACTCTTTTAAATCAAAATATTGTTACAAAATATTGGTTACATCATTTATGTTGAAATTATACATGTGAGAACAATGTAGAAAGCACGTTAAAAGCGTCCGCAATTATAACAAACAAATCAAAAATTAAAATAAGCCATGGCAGCTAAGAGATGACCAGTCACAACTGACGGCGCCCGTTCACGACCATGACGCATGGATCAGCACCATTCAGCTCAACCATTTTGAAGGGAGCTAAATGATCCAACACACGCGCCACCATCAGCGAGACATTTGAGTGAGCATGACATTCCCAGCCGCCAGGGCACATTCAAGTCAATTAAAGACAAATTACCCGGTAAATGGCTCTATAGTACATAGTACTCACACCTGTGCTATGCAGTTATATAATACAAAGGAAATTGAGTTTATACAATGCAAAGATGGTCTTACAATCTTCAGCAGCTCCAACATTATTTTCGAATGTTAATTAGTTAGTTGTGGTTGTGGAGCAGGACCAGCATTAAGCCAAGCATTTTTATCAGAAATGTAATCCTCCAACTTATAATATGCCTGCCTGCATAGTGTGCGTTTTATACAAGTTTTGAATTTCGTCTCGTTCAGTTGAAGTATGTGGGGGTATCGTATTACCCAGTTACTGGGTTGTGGAGGTCAGATAGGCAGTCGCTCCATATAAAATACTGGTATTCAGCTGCATCCGGTTAGACTGGAAGCCGACCCCAACATAGTTGAGAAAAGGTTAGGCAGATGATGTAAAGCTCTCTACGCCTGGTATTCTCCACCCCGTAGCGGAACTTCACGCAATCCCATCAACAGTTGGGAAAAGGCTAGGCAGATGATGAGTTAAATAAGGTAAGCTAACTTCAGGACAATTTTAGTTGTTGTCCTCTTAAAATAATCTCGTAAAATTACGAGATCCGTGGAAAGATTGGTATGGCCAACTCCTTATCATTAAAATATGGAGGCTAAACATAAATTATATTGTGATCGTGAATGCTCCTTTTACTGATATTAATATGAACTTTAGTTGATACTGGCAGCATCATAAATAGTTATAAAATTCAAAAGTGAAAGACGCCATGCAGAGTTTTTTTAATTTAGATACTTTATAGTAAAAGTGCAGTAGTTTGCAAAACGACTGGATTCTAAATTTTCACATTTCTGTTCACTGATTGCTTAAGAGTAAATCTCTTACCAGATTCTGTGTTTCCTGAGAGCTTAGACAAGAAGAGATTCATCGCTTATTAAACCATAAACGGTGACATAATAATTATAAATAGTGGTCAAACGCGACAAAATAAAATAATATTTATATAAAATATATTTTTATCATCTGGCTGTACTAACATTCTAAAATATAATACACTCGGTCATAGTAAAGTCTTCAACTATTATTACAATTATAATAATATTATTCAGGCTAGGTTTACGACGAGAATTATTCAGAATTATATTATTTATTTATTAGTTACATCCTCTGCTTAACCCACGCGATGCGAATTGTGCACTAATTGAGTACGTGGGCGTTTAGTTACTAACCTGTCACTGCTTTTGTGACCTTTGTGCTCGATATTATTATATTTGTTGCATTATTTGTGACTAATTGGTTCAAGAATTAAATCTTGTGTATTTAGATTCTAGTTTAGTGCTTGTTTATTTTTATTTTGGCTAAGGTAGCTAAGAGATTCATTTAGAATTTTATTAACAAAGGACTACGACTTATGAACTAATTTATCTATGAATGTTTTGGGTAAACCGAGGAATGTAAAAAAAAAACGGCTGGACAAATTTTGATCGATTGTCACTGGTTCCATTTGAAATGCGCTTAAGAAACGGCCTATGACTACTTTTTATTAATTAATCGCTTATATATCTAGCAAAACTTGACTTAAATAGCGAATGACCATTTTTTACATCCAAATCTGTGTGGTAAACTCCTCAAAAGACCATTACAGACAACAATCTCTATGGTGTTGACATGATCTGACCAAGATTATATCTGGACATCAAAAGAGACTGACCTCTAAGTTTGTTTCTGCCTTTCTTCTCAGAGTAGACTGAAAGGAAACGCCAACATCATCTAGTTTTTAAAAATTGCCGT
Organism: Lithophane semibrunnea; assembly: GCA_947363905.1. Classification (NCBI taxonomy): domain Eukaryota; kingdom Metazoa; phylum Arthropoda; class Insecta; order Lepidoptera; family Noctuidae; genus Lithophane; species Lithophane semibrunnea. Next base: position 14,664,035 of record OX376205.1, read on the forward strand.
GTTAAAGTATTTGTACAAACCTACTTAGAGAATACAAACTTAAGTGAATGAAACCACTCTCTTCGCCTCTTTGCAAAAACTATCATCAGCAATGCCTTTTGCACTCTTACAAAAACCTCGAAGCCCTATAATCAAAACCATAAAAAGACCCTACAGCAAAAACTACAGCCCATCCATAACCTTGAGCCCAAAATTAAAAGGAACCGGATCTACTGACCTGAAGCCATTAACGTCCAACAAAAACTCGAGACGAGCAAAAAAATATGTAACATACAATTGTAAACTATGATTTGTTCAAATTAAAAGATGCGTGCTCGTTAAATAATATAATTTGAACGTTATTAGCTATTAGGTAATCATTATTTTAATAGACTTCTATTACTTTATCGATTCTTAAGAAATTGTTGTTGTTATGATTAGGAGCGTCTTCTTCTTTGGAATCCGGCTTAGTAATGATGTGTATGCTCTTGTTTGCATCATTCGTTGCTTAGTTCAAGGGAAGTTATTTTCATTTTACTTCAATAAATAGATACTTGCGGCATCGTTGTTCCCTAAGTAATAGGTTTTATCCTAAATCGTACATACAGTTACATAAACCAATTTCACATGTTCGTGCAAGTGAAATTCCGGAAATCATATCTAGGTAATTAAATGAAGTACCTACTTACTTGTTTCGGGCGAAAAGCGCCAATTCCCTGGTAATAAGTAATCATTCTACAGTCCTAAAAAACATAAACCCACACACAAATATAAACTCACGCCGTCTTCCCATTGGGGTAGGCAGAAAATACAGAACGCCACCTGCTACGATCCTCATAAAACCCACTCCTTTTGTCCTCGTTCACGTTCAATACATCTTATCATCATCTCATCTTACCTTATCATTGTATTAAAAAACATAATTATTGTTTTTTTACAATACAAATGTTGTTGTCCATCGTAGTACGACATTTAAATAATTTAACCAGGACCTAAAATCTGAAATTACTGTTGAATTTGAGGCCTATCAGAATTTAGGACAATTTCGTGGTAAGATGCTGTAACAGTAACACTGACGGCCGCTTATCTGCAGCTCGGATCATCCCAAAGCCTTTGAAGATTCACAAAACACGCAATCAAAGGAACGATAGCAGTGAAAGGCTTCCAAACGTGGGACAGCATTACAGTAACACCACGAACGATCCCAAGCGATGCCGGCGCCGGTAAGTCACGCCCAGTCTCACAGGTGGCGCTGTCGTCACTCTCACACACGACCGCCATTTATTATACGTTTTCTCACGATATCACATCTATGTTGATGATCAATTTATTGTGTAGATTATGTAGAACAATAGTTTTATTGCTAAATATAAATGATGGAGTTTATCTTTTTTACAAATGTAACATTATTATTGTGAGGTCTCTTTATAGCGCCGATAGGAGTTAGGCAGATTTTTTTTATAACAGTGCACTCATACATTGCCATGTTATGTTTTAGTACCATAATTGTGGGGGACGAACCTTATTATTGTCTTTAACCAACAATGATCTACTACTGGTCGCCTGTATTCCCTGAAGGATTGGGTTAGGGTTAGACAAAAGTTTATAGGTACCTAAATGCTATTACTTCCACAATTCACCTGTTATTTGAAGTCCCACTTTATAGGGGCCGAGTATAATGCCATCAACCGGGCACAAATCTAGATTCAGGGCTGCTACTCAGAGAAACGGCTGGGACTCAAATATAACTAGCAAATGTAAGTGTATCTAAACAGCTCTGCCTAACCCATAGGGGAATACATGCGTGATCTTGCGTTTTATTTTTAAAAGATCTAGGTACAAAATTTAAAATCGCGCCATCTATATTTTGTCGTCAAAAACTTGAAGGTAATTTGCATGGGTGCGTGTGAGCATAGCTCTCATAGATCATTGACCGACTTTCATAGTTTGAGTATAGATGGTGCTTTACCACTTTAGATTATCATCTAGCTTTTGAAAGTTAGGAAAGAAAGCAGTTATATTATACATGTAGGATGTACGTATAATATTTAAGGCATGTAAAACTGGTGAAATTAAACAAGGATGTGGTGGTGACCATTGTCTCGGTGGAGAAGCAGTCCTTATTTCACAGCTTTTAATAAGGTAGTAGAAGGTTCTTCAATTTGATTTCAGAGTATCATTTTATTTATCAAACGTGACTAGCTTTAAGATTAAAAATGATATAATTTTAATTTTGTGCTTATGCAAATTAAATTCGATTTTAATGTATGTAGTTTAATAGTTTTGTATAATTGATTGGTAAGCGTGTGTAAGAAATGATCCAGATATCTTTGACCTTGACATTTAGGTACTTATATGGCAGTACCACGAATGCGTGAATTAATCGTAATAATATAGGAAATTGGACGTCGCTTCGTTTGACTAGATGTTTGTGAATGATTAATGACATGATTTCAAATGTAATTGGGGTAATATTGGATCAGTATGACTGTATTTTGTAGTTTGATGGGCAAAGTTCGGGATAAAAATAATAATTTGAGTAATAGACATTGAGGGATAGATTTAGGAAATTATCTAATATCTACACACAATGTTTAACAGTAGCGATTAATAGACAGTGTTATACAGACAAAGCTATTATCAATGCCTAAAGAAGTAACTTTTAAAATGCCAGAATAAAATAATAAAAACAACATCTAACTATTAAACTTTTTATTCATTCTCAATAAATTATCAGAAATAAATATCTTCAGAATACATCAATCATTTATAATGGTAACCGGTTATAGGGTCATACCTTTGAGGTTGTTTGGGTCCACTAAAGTCTTCACCAATAACCTTGGTCTTATCAAAACCACCAGGATATGTAGTTGACTGATCAGTACCACCGAAGATTGGGCCTTTAATGATTCCTGGTCCTGTTGTTCCTTGTGTGGGATATTCAAATCCAGGATGTGAACCACCCTTTTCAGTTGTGATTGGTCTTCCAAAACCATCAACAGGTCCTCCCACAAACGTCTCCTTAGTTGTCTGTAAACCAGGACGATAATTGGTGGAATAGTCTTCGGATGGACCAGTGGTTCCAGATGGTATGAAGGAACCAGGACTTGTTCCTATGTTTGAGGGTGAGGCAGTAGTTGAATAAGTAAGTCTTGAAGGTCCGTATTCGTATCCAGTAGTTTCCTGAACTCCAGGTGATCCAGGATAACTAATGACAGGTTTGCCTCCTGGAGTTGAAGATCTAATAGTAGTAGCATAGTTAGACGTAGATGGTCCATTCTGGTAACTTCCTTGATAATTACCAGTTGGTGAAGTCTCTGGAGTAAAGGTTCCTGGTTGGGATGGAATAAAAGTGCCTTGTCTGTCAGGCGTTATAGAGCCTAAAGTAGTAGACGGAAAACCGTCGCGGCCTTGTTGATAAGTGGTTTGGTAAGTTCCAGTTGGCGAAATTGGAAAAACTCCAGAATTTCCAGTGGGTTTGAAAAAGCCAGTATTATCAGGTATGAATGAACCAGACTTCGGAGGTTCATAATGATAACCAGTGTGGAAACTTTGGTCCTGTGAAGGTCGTAATGATTCAGGAGTACCGGATGGAGTTTGAGAGCTAGAACCTTGTATGTATCCAGAGGTTGGAGGTACAGACGTCGTGCTGGGGTAACTCTGTGGTCCGTAGGTAGAAGTATAAAAGTCCTGAGGAGTTGAAACTCCCGGAGTAGTAGTCATCGAGCCTAGACCAGGGTAAGAACCAGTGGTTGGATAACCAGACCCTACATTTGTATCAGTATATCTAGAGACAGGTCTCGTAGTCTGATATTTATAGTCCGACTGTCCAGTTCCTGCGGGTGACTGAGTTGTAACAGGACTATCAACAGCAGTCGTAGAATCAGGGGCAGTAGTTGATGGTCTTCGCTGTTGTGATTTCATTCTTCGAGGAATTTCAGTACTTCCAAATCGGGAATTATGGGATGGCATCTGAGTGGTTGACCCATAGGTATACCCTGGTGATACAGTGCCTGAATTTTCGGTTCTACGTCCTGGAGTAACAGCACCTTTTTGATTGACACGCGTTCTCTGACCACCTGGTAGATTTTGAGGTCTTGATGTAGTATAAGTAGTTGGATAAGGTCGAGACGTAACACGGTTGTCTGCAGGTTGTTTTGTGGATTCAATTTTATCGTCACCAATATCTTGATTAGTTGCATAATTATCACCGTCATCATAATCAGTGTAAGAGTTATATGTAGGCGATGTGACACCGATAGTCGTAAAAGGCCTCCTGGTAGTAGATTGACTGTTTCTATCATTTTGATTGTATCTGTTATGAGTTGCTTGATTGTTCTGATTATTTTGATTGTAAATATTTGGAGTCATAAAAGGCTTTCGTGTCGTGCCTTCTATGTTTTCGGTTCTGCGCTGATCGGGTTGGGTTGAAGGTTCTTCTTGAGGGCTGAATCGTGTTGGGAATGTATTCTGGTCAAACTTGGCATTCGGTTGCTTGTAGTGGTACCCAGTGCTATCTTGTTTAGTGTCTTGTTGGTTTGCTATAGCATTTTTTAAATAATCTGAAAAAAATGGCGTCTCGGTAGTTTCTTGATCGAAAGATTCACCTTGAGGTGTGCCATTGCCTGTTGAGTCAGGTCTTTGATTTTCTTTGAGTCCTTGCCTCAATATTGCTTTTCTGTTTCCAATAACAGGAGCACCTGTCATGCTATCGAAGTTTGTATTTATTTTTCCACCTGTTCCGTCAGATATGTTCGGGCTAACAGAATCGATATCTTGACCGTTGTTATCATCAAATTCATCTCGTTCAGTTTCCGAGTAGGTAGCAGCACCTACATCTACGTTAGATCCAGGATATTTGGTTTCCATTTTATCTTTTACACCACCAGGTACTGGGCGGCGTCCAGATGGGCCGCGGTTTTTCGATCCAGATGCATTATTTTGGTTAGTATCTTTGATCCCAGTAAAAGGCAGATCCGCTCCATTGGACATAGGACGACCACCTGACGATCCTTGATTTTTTGTGCCGTACTGGTCGAGCTGATTTATTCCATCTTGTATAGGTAAACCATTTTTGTCATAATCTTCTATTGGTGTTACTCCACCATCTGAAACTCTTCTGTTCCCTTCAGAAACTTTTTGATCATTATTTCCACCGGTAGCCTCGTTTGATGGGCGCCTTCCTGGTAGTTGGTTACTTGAACTTTCCCTTGTACCGGTAACTGGCAGATTATTATTAAACAGATTTTGTGCTATACCTGCGTTATAATCGCCATCTTTTATTCCAGCAACAGGTTTTATTAGATCATCTTGAGCTCCGTTGAATCTTTCATTGCCAAATACATCAGTATTTTGGTTTTGAGGGCGACGACGATTTGCAGTTCCTTGGTATTGATTGTCACCATATTTAGCTTCATCGTAAGAACCTGAAAACAATAATAATGTCAATGTAAATTGATATGGTAACAATGAATACAATAACAAGCGTAGCCACTGCGTCTTACAGGATGAGATAATAATCTTAAGTACTAACAAGAAATGTAATTGTACGGTTAGAAATAATGCATTAGTATGATTGAATAATTGAATAATTTACCGTCTATAAGATCTACAGTAAAATAATTGATAACATTTCTTTGGTTGCATTCTAAATTCTCACGAGAAAAATTAAGTGTTTTGTAAGCTAAGTAAATGTAATGAATGTAATACGTTGTATAAGCTTACCATCGTCCACAATTCCAGCGGCTTTATCTCTAGCAGCTTGCTCAATAACCCTTTGGATAGCCTCAGGTATAGGCGGAGGAGTAGGCAAATGATCACCATGAGGCTGAAAACCGTTCTCATCAGCAGTATAAATAACACTGTAGACTTTTCCATCATCACCAATGTAAGAATATGATCCTTGAGCTTTCGTTCCATTATCAACAATACCGCTTTCATCGACATGAATTCCATTTGAGGTATCAAAACTATATGAGTAGCCATTTGGAGTTCGAACATTCTCATAGTTGAGAATTATGGCGTTTCTATCGGCTGCGGCTTGGGGCCTTTCTGGTCGATAAACCGGTCCAACTGAGGAGTATCCTGAAGTAGGAGATGGTACTACAGGGTAAGGAGTTGTACTAGAGACACCATTATTGTATGATGAAGGAATGGAAGAAGGTGTAGATCCAGGTTGGTATACGTTTTCAGATCCAGTAGGTACAGATTGCCCCTTATTTCGGTTCACATTGGGATATTCCGATGGGATTCCTCCAACATTAATAGGTTCTTGGTTTTGGTAGGAAGTTTGGATCGGTTGAGTTCCACCCAAGTTTTGAACATTGATCGGTTGACCAGTGTAAGTTCCTTGAGGAATTCGTTCTTGAGAACCATCATAGTTCACGCCTTGTTGATTGCCACCGGGTTGAAGATTTATTGGAGATTCAGTTGATGGTACGGGTCCTTGCTGCCCTTTGACTGTCTGACCACCAGGATATTGGCCCAAGCCTTGATTACCGCCAGGAATTTGAACAACCCCTCCAGGATTAACTATATTCTGTCCTGGATATTGATCAAAATGTTGATTATCAGGGGCACCAGTAGGTAAGAATCCTTGATGTCCCGTATTAGCCTGCCCACCAGGATACTGTATCTGACCCTGATTTTGAGCTGGATATACTGATCCAGGGATTTGAGGAGCACCGCCAGGTGTAATCACATTTTGTCCTGTATATTGGCCCAAAGGCTGGTTAGAAAATTGATCACGTGGGCTGTCAAAGTTGATAGGAGCAGATGTTGGTCCTTGTGGAGGAAATCCAGGTTGAATGTTAGTTCCAAAGTTTGGTGCTTGCCCTTGAGAAATACCATAGGGGAAGTTTCCTTGCTCCAATCCAATTGGCAGTCCAGTAACAGGATTTATTGGTAAAACTGTAGTTTCAAAGCCTTCTCCAGGTGGATAAGTGGTTGTCTGCGAAAATGCATAAGAGGTGGTTGTCACTGGAACCTTAGGTATTTTATCACCGAAGTGCACAGGTTCTCCGTTTATTCCAAAGTTGGGTTGAGATCCTGGTCCTCCAATCATGGGCCCAGGTCCTGAAGATGTGTGATGTGGAGGTTCCAATGGAGCATCATGGCTACCAAGGATTCCGCCAGAAAATTGGGCACCTGGTGGTGGAAGGTAGGTGCGGTCCAGTTTATCAGAAGCTACTAGGCCTATGGCCAGCGAAATCTGAAAAGGAACCGAAAATTATTTTCAAATATTTAATATTTAATTTCAAAAGAAACTACCAAGATCCTAATAAATAATGTGTGAAGAGTTTCCAAAGAAAAACCACCCACAGATTATGCAATAACTTATTTCTAGTTGTAACATGCAACTCGACCCGGAAATCAACCTCAATCACAAATTAAGCCAATAATGATCCCATTATTTGCGAATAAAGTACCTAAATGTACGGGTTATTGTGCTAAGTCAGAAACACAATGGAAGTACATTACTGGATCAATCTTTAATGAGACCTCATTGTCGGTACATATTGTCACCAGCAGAGTTTAAACTACTTTCATTTACCTCTAATTATAAGGTACAGTGCGGGACAAGGAAAAGTATACCACAAAATATTTAAATTATGTTTTTGTATATTTGACTGAAATAGTTTCACGAGTCCTTAGATAGCCTTGATGACCATCAAGTAATTGTAATAATTCAGTTTTTAAAAGACTATTTTTATGAAGGCTGTTCTTATCTGAGACTAAAATCGTTGGCTTTGTCAGAAATCAATTATAATTTGTATTGATTGTGATAATTATACCTATTAATAATTATTTTTAATATAAAATATAATATTATTGAATACCTACCAAGAACCACTTCATCTCTGCTGTTGTATCCTCACCAGGACTCACTTGAGATGTGTGATAATCCCAAAAAACAAATGATATTTATACCACCCATAAACCAATAATGACCATTTAGATGTTCGTCGGTACGTGACAGACGGACAGCGTGACAATCCCCTAATTGTTGCTGTCACTACACACAACGTATTAAGCGTATTTATTTTATTATTACATCACAGACATGGTAAAATTATAGGGCCTTGGCATTTTTATGGCCAGCACTGTAATTATTTGTTGGTGACAAATGCTTGCCCACGTTGAAAGTGACATAATCTGTCTGTTAAGCTTTCAAATTACAACCCTTTTTGTTGCTGGCCTATGAACTAAATTAGAATAACGGATATCAACCTATTTTGACAGATATAATATACCTATTTCTGTTGCTAAAGCAGCGTTATGTTCCGATTTATAGGATATAGGTGTAGGTACCGGTGTATTACATTTCCAATTAGTCCTTGGGAAGAAAGCGCATCACCTATGATCGTCTCCTGAAACACTAGGGGCATCGGTCACCTCCGCCAATACCAGGAGGTGACCATTTACCATAATAGTGACCCATTCTCCCCTCAATACTATAATTATGTCAGAGATCACCAAGTAGTTTAATTGGGGGTCCATAAAAAAAAAATTATGACTGTCGAATGGCGGACCGGGTCCGGATCCGGACTCGGTCCGCCATTTGGTGACTCCTGCTATAAATATGTCACATTTGTCATGTCTTTTTTTATTATAGACAGTTTTCAACCTTACGGTGGGTTACTTCTGAAATCATGACATGTTGGAAGCTGTTCTATTTGTCGTTACCTAGAACTTTATTTTCCGATCACAGTCTCATATTTCTTATGTCAATGTTTCATCATATTTTGCTACTAGATTAATACATTGATAGGAATCTCATCAATGAACAAGATGAATCATTAGCAGAAATATATTAAACTTGTAATTAATCATGTGTATCATTGTAATTAGCTATTGTTTGAAAGGTTAGTAAAGTAAATACAGTAATAAATCATATCTCAATAGACTGCCTGGTCTAGTGCACTATCTCAGGCTAAGAATTGCAATACTGACACAGTGTGAATATGATGGTATATTATGCTAATGATTTTTCTCAAGTCATTAATGTCACACATACATATGGCCAGAGGCTAATACGCTGAAAAGATCACAAAAGGATCAATTATTGTTTCAGCTGTACCTACCAAGGGATAGAAATGACATGAAATGAAAATGTTTATTCTGAAAATAGGATAATAGAATTACTTTTACACATCATATTAAAAAATATTAAAAATAAGCTATGTAGATGAAGGTCGGCGTTTCCTATTCCTATCTGACTGAGAAGAAAGGCCGAGACAAACTCAGAGGTCGCAGTCTCTTTTAAAGTCCAGACATAATCTTGGTCAGCAGGCGTAGCATGGCGCTTTCTATCTCTACGAAGAATAGACATAGCTTTTTCTATACAAAGTGACAGTTCGTTTCTTCATTTTTGACATCCACCGTAGAAATCTTTCTTCAATCTGTCATTTTGTCTTTCTTTTCTAACGATCTTTGTCTAGGTCTTTTTATATGTAGACTATTTCGAAAGAAAGTTTTCTATCCTTACTGTTAAAATCACACTGACAACCGATAAATCCTATGATAAAACAAAGAATTTTGAGTCGAATTATATAAAAGAGTGAATTTCGTAAAAAGTGCAGTTGACTCTTTCTATTTTGCTGCCGTCTCGTACTGTCTACAGGAAACGTCTTTTTTGTCTACTCTTCCGTCGACAAAACGGTGCTCATGCTACGCCTGCAGGTCATATATGAGGACCATGTAGATTAGCGTCTGAAATGGTCTTTTGGGGAAAGAACCTCAATGATTTGAGAAGACAGGTGCCTACCTGTCTTCTCAAATCATTGAGGAATATTAGTATTTTATATGGAGCGGTTGCCTAACCGCTCCATGTAAAATACTAATATTCAACTGCATCTGGTTAGACTGCAAGCGTACACCAACATTGTTAGAAAAAAGCCAGGCGAGTGATGAGCCATTCTTAACAATTTTTTTCTAACGAACAGGCCGAATATGGGGCAGCTCACAAGAAGTGGTGATCACCACTTACAGACACAATTTGCAAAACAAAGTAGGTACATTTCTGATGAAATGTCAACCATTGATCCTATAAATTTACTAAAAACAGCCTCACTTCTTCCTGCCTGAATACAATTTACGGTTGCAGCACGTATTTAACCCTCATAGAGGTTTTAAGTTCTCTGTTTTTACGTTTGTACATTTTAATTTACACTATTTAGTACACACCCCAGCCACGCACACGAGTCTAAAAAAAGGATCAGTAGTCTTACAGTAGTCGCATATAATGTGTAACATCTGACATCTCGGCTGACGTATTAATGATAAACAATATTCATCATCATAATCATCATCATCCTGTTTACAACCTCTCGGAAAATGGGTTGATACCATCAGACGGCCAACTCTAGCAAGGCCCACGCTCATTGGTGAAATCAAATAGCTTGCGCTTCCCCAGCTTCCTGTTACACACTTCCGTCCCTTTTCATGAAATCACTCCCACAAATTGCAGGAAAGTGAGAGGAAATATTTGCAGGTAAGGTATAGGAAAGATGGTAGTAGACATCAATTTCTTTTAAATTAATTATCCTATTATAGTGTTATGAATCAATGACTTCATTTTGGAAAAACATTGCATCGTTTCACATCTGACCAATTGCTTGTCACATCGACGTTCAGCCTACACAAGACAAATACAGTGAAAGGTCGTTGGACACACGATCGAACGTTCGTAAGATAATTGTTATTGTCTTTATAATTACTTGCTCGCCCGTGAACTGTGAACTTGCTGTTAAGGCTTATTTTTAGTTTAATAATCGATAATTGTTGCAGGGTCTCAATTATGAAAGTATTTAGGTTTAATGGTGTAGGCGTTTAGCTTGTATACGTATACATTATTTTAGAATACATTTTCTGGGGCTAAAAAATTTAACCGCTCCAAGTTTTAACATATAAAATCTGAGTTGAGACTAAATTAACCATTCCTAGAGTACCCACGAAACTTTCATTGAAATATATTTTTCATGTCAGTTTCTTTTGACGATTTTTATAAAATTTTCAAATCCTAATCAATCAATCTGCCTAGCCTTTTTCCTAGCATGTTGTCCAGTCTAACTGGATGCAGCTGAATACCAGTATTTTACATGGAACGACTGCCTATCTGATTTCCACAACCCAGTAACTGGGCAATACGATACCCCTTGGTAACACTGGTTGTCAGACTTTCTGGCTTCTGACGACCCGTAACAACAACGCGGCAAGTCGGCAACCGTAGCTTAACCTAATGGATCGACCCGTGCGGCTGTTATTACTTAGCCACGAGCTCCTAATCCTAATCACTAGTTTAAAAAATTCTCTTATTTTATTAATATTTACTTTAAAATATATCTATCCATTTCTTTAACGCAGCTTGACCTTAACTCTATGAATGAACCGACTGTTATAAAACTTTGTGGTCAGTGACGAAACAACTCATTTGGATCGAATACCGACTGTCATAATGCAGCGAGAATGTAATCGATTTAAGGTCTAAATACACGCGTTTCTATGAATGTGTTGATTGATTGTGACTTTATTTTATTCTGTAAGAGTCTATTTCCACTATCACCGCAATAGCGTGTTATTTCACTTTTGCACCGCACCACACTTGTAATAGCATCTTGATCATGGTGGTGACGGAAGTAACTGGTGCTTATAGCACAGGAGTCCTCCTAGTTTAAGCCCAGTTGCACATGTATTGTATCCAGCCACTAAATTATAAGGAATAAATTAAAGTACAATAATTGTAATAGGCTAAAGTCTTGAACAAATAAATATTGTTTTGTTTTTGTTTGTTTTATTTATGTAAATTGCAATCATCGCCGTAAAGAACTTTCGCGACAACGTACGTCGCAATGGTAAACATTCGCAGTAACGTACAGTCACGGACTTTAATTGATGAGCCACCTGGCACTGTTCGTATTTTAGCCGTGTAATGCAAATCGGGTTTATTCGGTTCCCGACACGCAAAGTCATATGTCTTCGTATTAGAAGAAGAAAATTATATTTCATATCTTTACCGGTTGGCTAACCTGAGAGCAGAACTACAAACTTGACAGCAGAGTGACTCCCAAAGTCAACCAATTGCAGGTCTTGCTCAACAGTAACGTTAACGTACGGAGAAATATAATAGTCATTTCGACAAGTTCGAAAGTAACGTCTCTGACTATATTTCAACTGTCAGTGTCTTCAGTTTTGTTTTCAGAACTACGAGTTAATGAGCTATGATTCAAAGGAGGTCGGTATCAAATAGAATGGATAAACTTAATGCAACATTGTATTTATTTTTATCAATGAGAACTTATTAGTCAACATCTATGGATAAGACTATTTCCGATTAAAAGTAATTTATTTGTCATCTTGTTTACGAGCGTGCGATTTGAGTTCGTGTTTAATCGTGTAATCTCGTGAATGTATGAAACTGCAAAATTGAAAAGTTTGAAGGTGGCTCATCATTTAAAGTCCGTGACTGTACATCGCAGTAATGAACTTTACTTCTCAAAACGCGGTTTGAAAAACGCGCCTTAATAGTGCTGTGGCCGTTCCCTTACCAGCAGTCAAGCGATTTATTTAAAATCAATGGACATTTACTAGACCTAAGCTAGTAGACATTTTCTCGTACTAGGTTACTGTAAAAATTCAAAAATTTTATAATTCTTATATTATAGTACAGTGGCACTGTATGGTGGCGTGTCACAGCTTACAAATCATACAGTGAAGTTACCCGGAAAAATGTATGCAGACCTTTATATCGATATAAATCGTTTCAGGTACTCACTATTAGTCGGAATTTCTAGTCATGAAAGGATGTTGCAAATACGGATCGATTTCACAATCAGATTTGATCGATAATGTCTTTTTTATATCAGATGAGATGAGCAATAAAAGGATTGTGAATCAGTACGATTCGTATCTAGGTTTTATTTCTAAATTGGACACAAGAAGGTCGAATGATTTACGATTACCTATTTGTATTGTTCTAGAACTTATACCTTATAAACAACTTACATTTAACTTAATGAATTTTTGTATTCGGATCAGAACTTCCATTGATTACCTCTATTATTGAACGAGCGAGCGAAGCATCTCTGCTTCAAGTCAGCAGGCGTAGCATGGTGCTTTCTATCTCTACGAAGAATAGACTTAGCTTTTTCTATACTAAGTGACAGTTCGTTTCTTCATTTTTGACATCCACCGTAGAAATCTTTCTTCAATCTGTAATTTTGTCTTTCATTTCTAACGATCTTTGTCTACGTCTTTTTATACGTAGACTATTTCGGAAGAAAGTTTTCTATCCTTACTGTCAAAATCACACTGACAACCGATAAATCTGACAAAACAAAGAACTCCGAGTCGAAATATGTAAAAGAGTGAATTTCGTAAAAAGTGCAGTTATCTCTTTCTACTTTGCTGCCGTCTCGTACTGTCTACTGTCTACAGGAAACGTCATTTTTGTCTACTCTTCCGTCGACAAAACGGTGCTGCTGCGCCTGCTGGTAAAATTTGCTTTCGTGTGTCAGTTTGTTGGTACTTCTCTACAGGTCGTATTTTACAACTGATCTGGACAAAAGTTGGTATACAGGTTTTACGAATATATAGATTTTGTCGTCAGGGATTTGTGATTGGAGTTGTACTTTCTACAAAAAGGGAGCTACTGGGTATCTCCGCCTTATGAGATCCAATTTAAATGGTTATTTTTTTATTTAAAAGTAATAGCAGTTAACATTCATAAACCTGCCTAGAAACACACAAACACAGAAAACAAAATTGTGCTATTATCTAGTGTTTAACTTATCACAAGAATTTTATCTAGATTATAGGCACAGCACAGGCCAACAGGACACTATATCCTAAGTTATAAGCAAGGGCGAGGCCTTTCTTCAGCATTGAAAAAGCCTTAGGCTACAAAAGAAAACCTAATAAAGCTCCACAAAAGCTTTTAACATCGATAGCTCACGCCATCTATCAAACCATTCAAGAATTAACAGAACACTTTAAAACGACCTTCACCCCGTTGCCTTACTTTGCCTACCTCAAATGCGTGATGATACCACAATTATAATGATTACGAGTGCTCCCAAAAGATCAATGGTGCAATACTTTAGTTTCAGTAAAAGTAATGCTCAAATAATGATTGTGTATTAAAGTTGATATTAGACTTATGCCGAGATCCGACGACCCGCGATTTTGCGGACACGCACGGCAGACGACCACAGACCGCCACGCCCGCGGAACTTCCGATGTCTACGATAACCCGCACGAACACCTTCCCACGGTGCGTCGTGCGGGCTCGTCTGTGTCCGTCCGCAATATGGCGCACCGTCGGATCACGGCATTAGAAAGATGGATATGTTTATAGGTGTTGAAACTGAAATGAGTTCACGATCTATCTTTATGAATTAAATGTAAACATGAAAACAATACAATTATGATAGGTTACTTGATGAAATTCAATTTCAAAATTCAATTCAACTCAAGGAACTATAAGGAAACATGAGTTTGGACTATTTATGTTTTACAACTTCTTTTTCGTGAATAGAAAGATGCGTAATTAATTATTGATTTACAAATAAAAGGTATCAAATTGCCGATTTTCTTAAAGGCTTTCATTGTTCGAAATATATTTTAAAATGATTAGAGTTTAACTGTTACTAACGCGACACAATAGATTTTTTATTATTATCGCATTCTAAAGGCAATCAACAGCGGCTATAAATTATTAATAGAACTTCATAGTATGAATTCCAGGGCACATTTTGTTATGCAATTGAAGAAAATACCTACCTACAGAGGTTCAACGGAAACAAAACATCTACTAATTACGAATTCTAGAGTTTTCAGATTTTGAAATATAGAATTTATTTATAGTAATAATAAAATAGAGTTCAAAGCTAGTTTATTGATTTTTGCTAGAGTATAATTACAGTGAGAGGGCGCCTGTTCATCATGAACGATGCTTTTAATTATCTCTAGACATATCTATCCTCATTATAACCTCCGTAAGCTACTAGTAAACTAGATTATTATACAGTTTAATGTCATCATTACGCATCTTAAAATCAAAATTATCTCAACTAGCTTCACTAAGGTCATCTACAATTAGACTAGCCCATCCCCGAATGTTGATGATGAAACATTGACTGCTACTTACTGTGAAACATATCGACCTACACCTAAGTATATATAGTGTACTGATACGGTAACGTTATCAGTTGCTTCCACAGCTTCTGGGTAGCAAGTTCAATTCAACAATCAAAAATGAAATTGGTAAGCTACTGGATTTTATTGACGGCTTTGGTTGAAAAGTAAAAATAGTAGCTTGACTTAAATAAAACTAAACAAATAGTGTCTGCAAAAAAATCCGTCATCCATATTTATTGGAATCAGGAAACTACCTACAACGGTTGATTAATATTTTTCCGCTATAAAATAAATCATCATCTGCCTAGCCTTTTCCCAACTATGTTGGGGTCGGCTTTCGCTATAAAATAAATAACTTTTATAAAATATAAACATTTTCTATTTTTCAGTGCATCGTCTTAGCCGCCGTTACCTTGGCCCAGGCCGGGAAACTTGACAGGACCTACCTCCCACCCAACGCCCAAGGCTCTGCAGGATCTTCGTTTCTCCAAACTCCTCGCCAGTCCAACGGATTCAAGGATCAGTCTGGAGCTTACTCCAACAATGGATTCTCCAGCCAAAACGCTTATGCCCAGAACGGAGCTTACCCAGGCTTCGAAGCTCGTCCCGAGCGCGCTCAGGCTGCCCTCGAGAGGAACGCCGCCATCCTTCGTCAGGACAACTCCAATGATGGAGAGACTTACGCGTATGCTTATGAGACTGAGAACGGTATCTACGGCGAGGAGAACGGAGTGGCGACCAATGGAGTCCAGGCTCAGGGCGGGTATTCCTACACCGGTGATGATGGCAAGGTCTACTCTGTGAGGTGAGAATTGATTTAAAATAATGAAACAAATGCCAGCGCTATTCCCAGCTATGTTTGTTAATTCATTACAATTTTTCAGGTACACAGCTGATGAGAACGGTTTCCAGCCCCAGGGTGACCACCTCCCCACTCCTCCCCCAATCCCCGAAGAGATCCTGAAGGCTCTTGAGCAGAACGCCCGTGACGAGGCTTCTGGCATCTTTGACGATGGTTAGATATAGTCAACATTTGAAAATGTTACAAGCAATCTGTTTGATATTAGATAAATATTAGTGTACCGTTAGCTAATATGCAAGACTAACATTTTATACTGTTGCTAATGTTCAATCAATAATTAATTTTTGAGACCACTTATCACTCCCTACACTATAATTAAATTAGTAAATATATACTCAAAATCCATCACTTATTTAAATTCTAAGATTTTACCAACATTTTACTTATCTTTTTTTTTTATCCAGGTACCTACCGTGAGGCCGCTAACAACCAACAACAGTACTACAACAACAACGCTCAGAGCGGTAGCTCTGTTCGTGGAGTCCAGAAAGCGTACCTTCCTCCCTTCGCTCAGCGTAACAACCAGGGTGTGGCCAAACGACCCACCTTTAAAAACAATGCTTTCGACCGCAACGACGCTGCTGTAAGTGGCAGCTCCGTCGCTGGTGTCCAGAAAGCGTACCTCCCTCCCGTCGCTCAGAGGAGACAACCTTCCTTCAACGCAAGGGATGGCTATCGTTATTAGAGACTGTTGAATTAATTGAATTGTAAATAATATATTTCTAACCACCTATTTTTTTGTTTTAATTTCCGTTAATATTAAATCTCTTTATAAGACTTTGTGCATTGCACATTGCTTTTTCAATCTTTTGTAGTAGCTTGTCAAATCAAACTGAAAAGCTAATGCCTTCTTGACCAGCATTGCTATTCTGTAACCATCTCACCGTGAAAACTTAGGTGAAGTGAGCGTGGAGTGAGCTGTCATTGTCATCGACACCTACTGATGCTAAGGCAGTGACAGTTCACGCCAAGCTCACTTCACCTAAGTTTTCACAGTGAGGTGTTTACAGAATAGACCGGCTGATTTATTTTTACGCAAAACAAACTGTCAAAATGAACAATTTAAATATTTTTATCAAAATATGTCCATGAAAAGTATTCCTTCCCCGGGATGCCATCTATCTCCTTGCCAAATTTTATCAAAATCTGTTCAGTGATTTAGGCGTGAAAAGGTAACATACAGACAGACAGACAGAGTTAATTCCGATTTTTTAATATTAGTATAGTATGGATTACATTTCTTAAATGATCTGAAAGTGTTCTCAAATGATCAATGGTGCAATATTTCAATAGTTTCAGTAAAAGTAATTTTACAACAATTGACAGGGTATAAGGTTGCGTAACCCCTACAGAAAAATTGCTGTCGTTTTTAGAATCTAATAAATTAATCTATATCTTTTGCGTCCACTGAATCTTTGATAAACTATCAATCTGCCTAGCCTTTTCCCAACTATATTGGGGTCGGCTTCCATTCTAAATGGATGCAGCTAAATACCAGTATTTTACATGGAGCGACAGCCTGCCTGACCTGCACAAGGCAGTTACTGGGTACACGATACCCCTTGGTAAGACTGGTTGTCAGACTTTTGGGCTTCTGACTACCCGTAACGATTATCAAAGATCTATGACTGGGAGCCGGGACCAACGGCTTAACGTGCTTTCCCAGCCACGGTAGGGTCTCAATATCTAATGGACGGCCATCCATCCATGAATCGACTGCGGCAAGCGTAGTTTAACTTTCAATCAACCCGTGCGGCTGTTATTATTAAGCTATCAACCAACAATCACAAACCACAAAAACCTTTTATCATGATTATGTGAATGTTGCAATACAACGGCAATAACGATGATTAAAAATAATATCTTTCATAAAATATCTGTTATTTTTCTTCTCATAAGTCCAGCGGATTACCCACAAGAGCACATTTCTACGTCATTTCTATGTCAGTTTTTACGAATTGCTGTAGTACGTCTTAGGTGCTGGCACGTTTGGTCAGTCATAAAAATGTAAACAAACCACTTACAACATAATGCTGTTACTTAATAATATTTTGATATGTTACTGATTGATTTGGACCATATTTGAAAGAAAGACTTTGTATTTTCTTTAAACAAACTTTTTCGTACCTATATGTAATACTAGCAGCGCCCCGCGGTTTCACCCGCATAAGTCCTGATCCTGTGGGAATATCGGGATAAAAAGTATCCTATGTGTTAATCCAGGTTCTAAATTATCTGTGTGCCCATCCAAATCCGTTCTCTAGTTTTTGCGTGAAAGAGTAACAAACATCCATCCATCAATCCATCCTCACAAACTTTCGCGTTTATAATATTAGTAGGATTCTGCGCTATACATATACGTATATGTAAGAAGAAACAAAGAAACGGAAGTACATGCTTACATACTAAAATACAGGTTAAAACATACCCGTCCTTTTGGGTTTTGCAGCAGTTGTGTAAATATTTATTTATTATGAAAAATGATACAGTACGCATTTGAAGAACATACAATGCTATAACACTGTAGAAAACAAATTATCTCAAACAACTCAGCCTATCGCAGTCTATTAATGGGCATGGATGGGCCTGTCCCAAGCTGTCCCACAAAGCCTTATCCTCCGCCTTCCTCATCCAGTTTATCCTAGCCACCTTTTTAAGGTCGTTCGTCCATCTCGCTGGGGGGGTGTTCCGTACTACGCCTGCCCAGCGGCCATAGGTCTCTCGACAAACTTGCCCAAAGTTCCAAACGCGCTGATCGACCGCAAAAAATCACCTACGTTGGGTCAGCGTAGACCGACGGAGTGGCGACGAAGCGACCAATTCTATAACAACTGAAAGTATATTTTATTCCGTATAGCTTACAGCTGAAATTTCCTCCACGACGCTTCACGTCGCTTTGTGCGTTTTTTTTTTTACGTAATACAAATACAATGATAAACATTATCTAAACTTTATAGATTTCAGAATGGTACGTTATTTGATCAGAGTTAAAAAGCTATCTTATTGAATTGAGATAATGTATGGTTGAAGTTCGAGGGCGCACCGGTTGTTAATGAATGATACCGTTAATTACATTTTGACGTATCCTCCTTCTGACCTCCGTAACCTACTAGGAAACTAGATTATTACAGTTTAATGGCATCATTACGCCTCTTAATATCAAAACTATCTCAACTAGTTTCACTAAGGTCATCTACAATTAGACTAGCCCATCCCCGAATGTTGATGATGAAACATTGAATGCTACTTACTATAAAACATATCGACCTACACCTAAGTATATATAGTGTACTGATACGGTAACGTTATCAGTTGCATCCACAGCTTCTGGGTAGCAAGTTCAATTCAACAATCAAAAATGAAATTGGTAAGCTACTGAATTTTATTGACAGCATTGGTTAAAAAGTAAAAATAGTAGCTTGACTAAATAAAACTAAACAAATAGTGTCTGAAAAAAAAATCCATCATTCATATTTATTGGAATCAGAAAAATACCTACTAAGGTTCATTAATATTTTTCCGCCATAAAATAAATTACTTTTCTAAAATATAAACAATTTCTATTTTCCAGTTCATCGTCTTAGCTGCCGTTACCTTGGCTCAGGCTGGGAAACTTGACAGAACCTACCTCCCACCCAACGCCCAAGGCTCTGCAGGATCTGCCTTCCTCCAGACTCCTCGCCAGTCCAACGGATTCAAGGATCAGTCCGGAGCTTACTCCAACAATGGATTCTCCAGCCAAAACGCTTATGCCCAGAACGGAGCTTACTCAGGCTTCGAAGCTCGTCCCGAGCGCGCCCAGGCTGCCCTCGAGAGGAACGCCGCCATCCTCCGTCAGGACAACTCCAATGATGGAGAGACTTACGCGTATGCTTATGAGACTGAGAACGGCATCTACGGCGAGGAGAACGGATTGGCGACCAATGGAGTCCAGGCTCAGGGCGGGTATTCCTACACCGGTGATGATGGCAAGGTCTACTCTGTGAGGTGAGAATCTGTTTTTATCAACACAATGCTCTTACATTTGAATAACTTTGATACATGTTCCTATTAATAATGCTTCATCATACATTTTCAGGTACACAGCTGATGAGAACGGTTTCCAACCCCAGGGTGACCACCTCCCCACGCCTCCCCCTGTCCCCGAAGAGATCCTCAAGGCTCTGGAGCAGAACGCACGTGATGAGGCTGCTGGCATCTTTGACGATGGTAAGCATTTGAGAATGTTTCATTATGAAACCACGTCATAAGTAATTTCATTAAAAGATATTTACACAGACTGATGTGAACTTAGATAAATATAGTTTATCGTTAGCCAATTATGCAAACTCACATTTTATAGCGTTTCTAATTTTTAATCAATAATAAATTAGTGAGACCACTTATCACTCTATACACTATAATAAATTAATAAAAACCGTATTCCAATTAACGGTAGTCCATCACTTATTTAATTGTAAGATATTTACAACCAACATTTTACTAAATTAATTGTTTTTATCCAGGAACCTATCGTGAAGCCGCTAACAACCAACAACAGTACTACAACAACAACGCTGGAAGTGCTAGCTCTGTCGCTGGTGTCCAGAAAGCATACCTCCCTCCTCTCGCTCAACGCAACAACCAGGGTGTGGCCAAACGACCCACCTTTAACAACAACGCTTTCGCCCGCAACGACGCTGCTGGAAGCGGTAGCTCCGTTGCTGGAGTACAGAAGGCGTACCTCCCTCCCGTCGCTCAGAGGAGACAACCCTCCTTCAACGCAAGGGATGGCTATGGTTATTAGAGACTGTTGAATTAATTGAATTGTAAATTATATATTTGAAGCCACCTACTGTTTCGTTTTAATTTATCACACGTGGAAGTAGGTAAATTCATGCATTTACTCTGTAAGATAGCTACCAAGCTAGTTTACTCTCGAAATGAAAGGCTGAATCCAATATAATGCTAGCAAGACTATGTACATCGTCCATTGTTTTTTCCATAATTTCCATCTATCAATCGGTTATAGAACTGCTAAACTTCTCAAATCATTTTTTAACTGAAAAGTTATCGCCTCTGCTACTACACGCACTTCAAGGTCAACATGAACAAATTAAATATTTTCAAAACATAGCAACATTTATCAGGCATGTTAAAGATCTGAAAGTGCATCAGATAAAGTTTATATAAATTATAATAATTCCCATCCCACGCTTATCGTGGGATAAATAAATACAAATTGTTCGTAAGTAATTGGATTCTTAAAATATTGAGCCATTTGAAGGAAATGATACATAGATTAATGTTCCATGAAAAGATTTGGCGTAACCAATGCGATCCGGCTTTTTATTTCTACGATTAGTCATTGTTGCTTTTTAAACCTAAACAAATATTTATCTTGAGGGCCTAGGGAAGTGACAATCGCTTTCAAAGCGTTTCGTATTTCAACATCAACATTCAACAGGAATGATAAATTATTATAAGCTTTTCGGTAGCATATTATATCAACCAAATATATTTTTGACTTAACCATCATCGTTAGCAGTGATTAAATGTCACTATATCCAAGCCCTCTGGTAACCCAGGAAGGGTAACGCTCAACTGTTGATTGGCCTTTTGAAGGTGGATAACAATTAAAATTATATTGTGTCTCATTAGTGACAATTGGAGTAGCAGTGGGTTCTCGTCAATAACGAGAACGAGTAAAGATCTAACTTACGATCTCCAATCAATATATGAGGCAGGACACGCCTTCACTATATGGCTTTAGCTCCTTATTGCTGCTTTAACAATATTGTCAACAAGAAAATAAACAAAGTTAAAGTCAAATAATTTATTTCAAGTAGGCACGTTAAAGGCACTTTTGAACGCCAAACAATTTTTTTTTTAAATTGTGTTCTTCGTAAGCTTCGTTCCCATCCCAATTATTTCATAAGATTTCTATTGGTCAGGAAATATCTCAGAAAGACCCCAAAAATGGTGCAAGATATAGGTATATATGTGGTAATCTACTTAAAATAAAAATTGCACAAGTGAACTGATAAAAACTGATCTAGACAGTAGGCTACTCATCCGTTTATGCAACTTAACCATTTTAAAATTCAATTTAATATTTAGACGTAACTTCAATTGCTACACAAGGCGTGTATCGTGCCAATCTTATCTAAAAGTAATTTGAAAAGTAAAGCTGCTTGTGAAACAGTTCATCTGGGGAAACACCACCACCATCTCATATTTGTACCACCTGGCAGCATTACGTACAATCGACATGAAAACATTGACCATGTAACTAAGAACCTTGTCATATTTGGAGTAAAAAAAGAATCGTCAATATCGGACTAATCAGTAAAAAAAATTACGTGATCATTACATAAAAAAATATACACATTGACGTTGACTTACCTACCTCCTTTTTTATCGTCGGCTAAAATGATACGTCGGATAAATAAAATATTCATGTA
Source organism: Lithophane semibrunnea (assembly GCA_947363905.1). Taxonomy (NCBI): domain Eukaryota; kingdom Metazoa; phylum Arthropoda; class Insecta; order Lepidoptera; family Noctuidae; genus Lithophane; species Lithophane semibrunnea. The sequence goes on from OX376205.1 coordinate 14,686,454, forward strand.
ATAAGGTCACTTCATCGTGGACAAGAAACCAGGATTTATATGACAAAGTCCAAATACGAACGCAACATTTGCCAAAGAAAATTAAAGGCACAAAGAATTCTCAATTTTGTCTCTAGAATCTACACTATACGAAGTATGGCAATATGTCCTCGATAGATTTAACTAACGAGGTATTGAATCAGCTTCATAATGCTGCATACAACAGCTGCTGTTACAGGCAGAGGATCGCCTATCAGTAAGCCATGTGTTAGCAATACATTCTCTTTATTTTTTTTATTGAATCATCTTGTTATAAATAAGCTCCAACTATATAATTACATCTGTATTATAAAACAAACTAACAGTACCTATTTCTTTCGCAATGATTGACCAGATTTCGCATCCAAGATTCAATGTCAAACAGCGTGATTTATAAGATCAATTTGTTTTGGACATTACTAGAATACCTTGTAAACAATTCTTGAGATGGTTATCCGGCTACATGATGTAATAGAAGTAATGGAATAGTTGGGTCACTTGGCGCATAGCTGACTAAGAAAGGTTTCGGGATTTCACCACGAATGAATTATGTATTATCACACAATTTTTCCTATCACATATCCGGATTAAAGCAATAGTTTCCGAGAAGAGCGGTGGCCGCCACATAACGGCTGCTGTGACGGCTGTCATGAAAATGATGAATGGCAGCTGGGTTTAACTTTACGGTGCAAAAAAATGCTCTCTAGGAATCACACTACACTACTTTTATAAATAACGTTTCAATAACGTCATTCGCCGGTAAACTGAGGATGCGATGTGGTGGCCACCGCTCTTTTAGGATACCGTAGATTTAGAATCCATACGTTTAAAATTAGAATCAAAATCAGAAAACTTATAGGTGTTGTGTTCAATTAAATACTTTATTTAATAAAATTCTTCTTTCATCAGTCTCTAATAACGGTAGCCGTCTCTGGCATTGACGGAGGGTTGTCTCCTCTGAGCAAAGGGAGGGAGGTACGCTTTCTGGACTCCAGCGATGGAGCTACCGCTTCCAGTAACGTCGTTGCGGGGAAGAGCGTTGTTGTTGAAGGTGGGTTGTCTCAATAAGCTCCTCTGGTTGGTGCGCTGTGCGAAAGGTGGGAGGTACGCTTTCTGTACCCCAGCGATGGAGCTGCCGCTTCCAGCAGCATCGTTGCGTTGAGCGACGACGGGAGGTAGGTACGCTTTCTGGACTCCAGCTGAAGAGCTACCGCTTCCAGCAGCGTCGTTGCGGGAGACAGCGTTGTTGTAGTTGTTGAATTGAGCGTTGTTGTTGTAGTACTGTTGTTGGGCGTTGCTGTCGTATTTGCCTTCGTTGTATGATCCTATAGAACAGAAACAATAATTATAACTATTACGCATGACTTGATACCATTTCTAACCACCACTTTCATCTTCATCTTCTGGGTAATAAGTATTGTTTGCACGATTTTGAGTTTAATAATAATAATGTCAAACAAGGCCCCAAAATCCTACAAAATAAATTCAATAGAAACAGTTTTGAGTATCTATCTCCTAATGCTCACCATCGTCAATGATGCCAGCAGCCTCATCGCGGGCGTTCTGCTCCAGAGCCTTCAGGATCTCTTCAGGGACTGGAGGAGGAGTGGGGAGGTGGTCACCCTGGGGCTGGAAACCGTTCTCATCAGCTGTGTACCTGAAAATTAATTAAAATAGAAGAAAATTATTATCTATTGTTCTGTCATGAAATCATTGTTTATAAAAAGTTGCCTCTCACCTCACAGAGTAGACCTTGCCATCATCACCGGTGTAGGAATACCCGCCCTGAGCCTGGACTCCATTGGTCGCCACTCCGTTCTCCTCGCCGTAGATACCGTTCTCAGTCTCATAAGCATACGCGTAAGTCTCTCCATCATTGGAGTTGTCCTGACGAAGGATGGCGGCGTTCCTCTCGAGGGCAGCCTGGGCGCGCTCGGGACGAGCTTCGAAGCCTGAGTAAGCTCCGTTCTGGGCAAAAGCGTTTTGGCTGGAGAATCCACTGGAGAAAGCACCGGTCTGGTCTTGGAAACCGTTTGACTGGCGAGGAGTCTCGAGGAAGGAAGATCCTGCAGAGTCTTGAGCATTGGGTGGGAGGTAGGTCCTGTCCAGTTTGGCGGTTTGAGCCAAAGCAACAGCGGCTAAGACGATGAACTGAAAACGGAAATTAGTAATATTGTCTGAAATGACTTTATGACCGTTGTTGGTTGACTGCTTTTTTAATAAAAAAGACTGCTACAGTTTTCGTAATTTAAAAAATATTTAGAAGTAGCAGAAATATATTCAGGGAAACGTGATCCACTTTTCTCCATATTTTCCTTATTTAAACATTTTGTTTTACTTATTCAAAACAATGAAGTGTCATTCAAAATATATCAATGCAAACTTACCAATTTCATTTTCGTTTCTTTTATTTTATGAACAGATTGAACTTGCTAACCAAAAGCTGTGGATGCAACTGATAACCTCACAATGTTATCACAGTATTTATAGTGAGTTGAAGATCGATCAATTATATCGTAAGTAGTGGTCAATGTTTCTTAATGACGATATGATGTTACGCCCGAGGATTGACTTGTTTAATTGTAGATGACCTTTGGTAAGGCTGGTTCGGTAAGAAAGTCTAGGAAGGTGATACGGTATAATAAGATACTATTGGTATTGAAATTTTACCCCATAGGTAGCAGAGATCAGACATCACTTCTGATTAAAGTGTGATTAAAGGTATAAGACTAAAAGAAACTACTCTAAAGATATAATAAGATACTATTGGTATTTAAATTTTACCCCATAGGTAGCAGAGATCAGACATCACAAAGATTAAAGTGTGATTAAAGGTATAAGACTAAAAGAAACTACTTTAAAGATAACACTAGGTGAATACTATAAAAGTAAGGTAAACCATAAAAGATTTCAAAAACGGAAAGAAAGAAAAAAAAAAAAAAAACCAACATTCCATTACCTTTAATCACCCATTTAATCTTTGTTGGTATATTTCTCATTTTCTTTTGATGATTCATAACTGTGTAGTTGATATGAGCTTAGTACTCACTAATTATTATAAAACTTTTGAATCATTAAGGAAATATGAACCTAAAGACCCCATTGGCCTATATAGTGCTTTTAAGCATGACTGCTGAATTCAGGGGCATTGGGTTTCCCGGGATGAGCAAAGTGGCATTTGGATGTTGGGAAAACCTTAGTCGCAACCCAGAATTTTGCTAGGTTAGTAGCAATGGCTCGCTCGTATTACACAAATGGGACTTATACACAATTAGCGAAATGTGAGCGTACTTTAAACCTCGCCTAACACAGGGCCTATTTCATAAGATTCTCTGGAACATTCTATGAAAGGAGTCGTCTCCGAAAAGAACATAGTTCCAGCAAGTGAAACGATATCTAAACTGAACCTTGACCAATATCATCTATGTAATTACAATTTCGTGAGATGTGCAAAAAGCAGATGGGTCAATAACTGGAACGCAATTGCCGGAAACGTCAGTTCACCTTGACCAGCTGTCAGATGTAATAGGTACAAGTATTTTACCATTTTTACTTAGGGTATACATACATGTTCGGGTCGGTAAATTCGATTCGACAGTATTTGTTGAAGAACAAAGCCGACTTGAAGGAATTAGTACACATATTCGGCTTAAACTCAAACGTCCTTCGGCATCTAATTTTTCCCGTTTAATCATGTTCGGGTCGGCTCGGCACAATTCTAGCAAAGCCGGGCGGCTTTTTCTCAAACATCAATCAATCTGCCTAGCCTTTTCCCAACTATGTTGGGGTCAGCTACCAATCTAACCGGATGCAGCTGAATACCAGTAATTTACATGGCTGGCTGTTATAGGCTGTTATTACTTAGCCACGAGATTTTTCTCGAATATAAATCTACATAAAATAGCGATATAGAAGAGCCCGCGGCTAAGTAATAACAGCCGCACGGGTCGATTCATCAGGTTAAGCTACGCTTGGTCCGTGGATGGGTGACCATCTTTACATACTGAGACTCGTCCGTGCCTCGGAAAGCACGTTAAGCCGTTGGTACGGGCTGTCATTTGTGGATTTTTGACAGTCGTTACGGGTCGTCAGAAGCTCGAAAGTCTGACATCCAGTCTTACCAAGGGGTATCGTATTACTCAGTTACTGGGTTGTGGAGGTCAGATAGGCAGTCGCTCCATGTAAAATACTGGTATTCAGCTGCATCCGGTTAGACTGGAAGCCGACCCCAACATAGTTGGGAAAAGGCTAGCAAATGATGAAATCTACATAAAATATTATATTAAATTTTGCTGAACATGTTGTGTGTAGCACTGCTGATTGGTAACGGACTTTTAACCCTCGAATGGTTTTGTCGATAATATGGCAAATCCCAAGTGAGCCGCTACTGTAGGATGCACAAGCATTCGATATCGTAGGTAATATTATTTTCAGTGCAATGTGAAAGTGATCCGTGCGATGCTAATTTTCGCTAGTACAGGACAGGCAGCATTCAAAAATCAATATTGGGTCAGCCTTATAATACATAGTAATCTTAAACATTACCCACTCATGGTAAGTAAAGCTTTAATGAACAATCTCAAACCATTACTTACACATTTATCAACAATGATAGTTTCGCCTTATTTGTTAAGGAATTCATTTAATGTCATTTATAGGGCACATCATTAAATACTTATCTCTTTCCTCTCCGAAACTGAAAATATGAAATTCTCAACGCGCACCATTTCCATAGGTAAACCTATGGAAAATAATCGTTCAAGTAATGTAAGTACCTAAGTAATCAGATTAGACACACGGCTTCACTACTGATGCGTGTAAATTTTGGCTACATCAAGGACTAACTTTACATTCAAAAAATAAACAGCCTCTGTATTTACAATACCTTAGATAGGTACTATCAGTTTTCCAATTATCACCATCATCATCATTTCAGCCGAAAGATCCTCTGCTGGACTTAGGCCTTCCCCAAGCACTCTCACTTCAACCGGTTTTGTGCTTCTCGCATCCAGTGGATTCCTGCGGCTTTAACCAGATCATCGGTCCACCCTGGGCCTTCAAACGCTACGCCTTCCGGAACGCGGTCGCCTCTCCAAAACCTTTAAGCTCCATCGGCCATCTATTCTGCGAGCAATGTGCCCTGCCCACTGCCACTTAATACCCAAACCGCACTTACTCAAGGCATCGATTTCTCGAAAATCAAAATACAACACTGGCCCGATGGATTCTATAAATCTATAAATCTGGATTCTATAAATCTGACATGAGTACGAATCTAATTATTATGAGTACTCTATACTTCAGGCTACTAACAACTAATTCATTGCCTTCACTCTTCAGTTTCTTTTTATGTTTTGTGATTTAGGTGTGATTCAGTCAGAACTATTTCTAGGCCTCGAAACTCGTTTAAAAGCGATTTCAGTGTTTACTATTCCTGAAAAGGAGACTCAGCCAGTTTACAAGTATTGGTATCAACTCTTGAGAGAGCTAAGATAACCTTTTCCATTCCGTCTTTTCACTGTCTTTTCAATAGGTACCAGTTCACCCTGTATAAGTGTAATTTCTTGAATTCTTTTTCTCTGTCTATAAGTAACTTATGTAATTTATTAAACTATAATTATAATTTGTTAGTGTTATGGCATAATCGAATCATCAATTAAAACAAATAAAATATTAATTTTGTTTATAAATATTATTTATTATTTAATAAGTCGTTTAACAAATCAACAGTCTCTAATATTGGTAGCCGTTTCTAGCGTTGTAGGAGGATTGTCTCCTCTGAACAACGGGAGGGAGGTACGCCTTCTGTACTTCAGCGACGGAGCTGCCGCTGCCAGCAGCGTCGTTGCGGGAAAGAGCGTTGTTATTGAAGGTGGGTTGTCTCACTGCGCTCCTCTGGTTAGTGCGCTGAGCGAAAGGTGGAAGGTACGCTTTCTGGACTCCAGCTGAAGAGCTACCGCTTCCAGCAGCGTCGTTGCGGGAGAAAGCGTTGTTGTAGTTGTTAGATTGAGCGTTGTTGTTGTAGAACTGTTGTTGGGCGTTGCTGTCATATTTGCCTTCGTTGTAAGATCCTTGAAAACAGAATAAAGTTGATAAGACATGTTGCCTGTGAAAGTTAACTTTCATCCAACATCATTATTATTGTGTTCAAAAGCTGAGTTATTTGCACTTATATGACGCACAAGTTTACCAAATTAAGTAACTAACTCCAAATGCTTACCATCATCAAAGATGCCAGCAGCCTCGTCACGAGCATTCTGCTCCAGAGCCTTCAAGATCTCTTCGGGGACGGGGGGAGGAGTGGGGAGGTGGTCACCCTGGGGCTGGAAACCGTTCTCATCAGCTGTGTACCTGAAAAATTGTAATGAAGAAGTTAATAAATTAACAAACATAGTTACGAATAGCGCTGGCATTTGTTTCATTATTTTAAATCAATTCTCACCTCACAGAGTAGACCTTGCCATCATCACCGGTGTAGGAATACCCGCCCTGAGCCTGGACTCCATTGGTCGCCACTCCGTTCTCCTCGCCGTAGATACCGTTCTCAGTCTCATAAGCATACGCGTAAGTCTCTCCATCATTGGAGTTGTCCTGACGAAGGCTGGCAGCGTTCCTTTCGAGGGCAGCCTGGGCGCGCTCGGGACGAGCTTCGAAGCCTGAGTAAGCTCCGTTCTGGGCAAAAGCGTTTTGGCTGGAAAATCCATTGAAGAAAGCACCGGTTTGATCCTTGAATCCGTTGGACTGACGAGGAGTTTCGAGGAAGGAAGATCCTGCAGAGTCTTGAGCATTGGGTGGGAGGTAGGTCCTGTCCAGTTTGGCGGCTTGAGCCAGAGCTACAGATGCTAAAACAATGAACTGAAAATGGAAATGCAATATTAAGTAATAAATTCGAGGTCGCAAATTGACCGCTTTGATTCTGTCGTGCCCTTTTATCTGCATATTGTTAACTAATTATTTTGGCTCAGAATTTTCACTAATTGAGGGACACATGCCGATCATTTAATTTTGAATAAAGCTTGAAATAATATGTTTTGCTTCTCCTACGGTCCTGCATTGCACAGACCTCAAGAAATCCCTTTGTGACAGATGGACAAAAAAGTGATCTTTTAAAAGTGCAATTTTTTTTTTCAGGTAATTTTAAGGTTTATTGTTAATTCAATTATAAACTTAGTTCAATATTTGCTTTGTTTACTTTGTCAATCTTTCAGTCAACCAAAACATTAAAGTGATAATTCAAAAAGCATTTTTTAAACTTACCAATTTCATTTTGGTTTTTGCTATTTTTTTAACCGATTGAACTTGCTACCCAGAAGCTGCGGATGCAACTGATAACCTCACAATGTTATCACAGTATATATAGTAAGTTGATGATCGATCAATTATATCGTAAGTAGTGGTCAATGTTTCTTAATGACTCTACAATGTTACGCCCGAGGATTGACTTGTTTAATTGTAGATGACCTTTGTAAAGGCTTGGCAGTGAGAAAGTTCTGGTTTTAGGAAGATGTAATGAGATACTGAAAAATTTGGTATTGAAAATCTGATACCTCATAAGTAGTGGATATCAAACAACACTTTTTGTTAACTTTTCACATGGAAAATTGCAGAACTACAAGATTCTTCAAGGAGGTTAGGCCTAAAATGAAGCTCAACACATATGATTACAACAGCAGAAAACTCATACGTAGTGGAGATCCAACAACACTTTTTATTAAATTGTAACTTGGAAAATGCAGGAGTACAAGGGGCTTAAGTCTAAAAGGAAGCACAAGCCATAAGATTACAACAGTAAAAAACAAGGAAATAACTTTGAGGAAAGGCGAGACGAGATTATTTATATTCTATGAAAAAGTCCTTTCAAGAAAGAATAAGTCGGTATAGGTCAACAATGTAAAACAATTTAAACCAAACCTTGACCAAAGTTATTTAATTACAATTTCGTGAGATGCGCAAAAAACAGATGGGTCAATAACTGGAACGCAATTGGCGGAAACGTTAGTTTACCTTGACCAGTTATCAGACAGATGTATGGTCGGTTCCAAAAGTTTATGATGAAAATGTAAACAAATGGTCCAGAGAACGTTCCTGTGAATGCCAATTTGTAGTGCCACATACAAATTGAGTGGTTTTATTTGATTATTTGAATATTTATTACCGAAATTCTAATTTTAATTCACCATAAATACCTTTATTTTTCATTCCGCAATTGAGGTTGTGTGTCGTGAGAGAGTAGAGGTTTGGACAAATTAACCTACCGCGCTTGTCTAGTGCGAGTTGGTGGCAGTGAACGGCCTAAGTGGGTCCGTGGGCGCCGCCTTTGACGTGTAAGAAGTTTATCAGCCGCCACCCTGAGTCAACATCCTGCACTGATGAGAGATTATTGAGTGTGTTTACACTTTTATCAGATACTTTTTGAACAAACTATAATAGTAGTATACAAGTAGTTTACCTATGTAATTGGCAGGGTCATCTATAACGGATGGTAATGCTTTTATTCCTCGAATTGAATTGAATTGTTCATAGTATGGCGAATCCCAAGTGTGCTGCTACTGTAGGTTGCACCAGCATTCGACATCGTAATATAATCTATAAACTGAAGTTCTTTATGATAACGATAAGTGCTAAATAAACATCGCTGGGTTGGCAGAAATACAAGTAAAGAATCAATACATCATCGCCAGCCATCTTGTTTTTTTGTGATGTATATAAATTACCCACACAGTAGACTGGCAAAACCTATTCAATTTATTTACACACTATCATTATCACCATGATTTTATATGGCCTCCTCCTGGGTCCTGACCTAAATGGACTGTCGCGCGAATACGCGATCATTTACCTAAAAAATGACGTAGATATGTGACTTGATTGAAAGCACGAGAACGCCAGATTCACATAAACGAGCGCGACGATCACGTTCGGTTAGGATGCTGCCTCCGGTTACAATTCTACAAACTTTTATAAAATGGAAATGGCAAAAAGCTCATTTCTGCGCCTAACGTGCGAATAGAAAGTTATTCCTAAGGGCCTAGACAAAGTGACAATCGCTTCGAAAGCGTTTCGTATTTCTATAACTACTTTCAACAGGATTGACATAAGCTTTTCGATAACTTTTGTCAGTCTTATGGTGGAATCCGACGATCGGCATTATTGCAAACGGACACGCACGGCAGTCGACCACAGGCCGCCACGCACCGCGCACCGAGGAACTTCCGATGTCTGCGATACCCCACACGTACATACCTTCCCACGGTCCGTCGTCCTGGCTCGTCGATGTCCATCCGCAAAATGACGGATCGTGGGATTTCGGTATTATACACTTTTGCCTGTTTCTTAGCGATAACGATGATTATCGCTGATGTAATGTCACTTTGTCTAGGGCCTCTGATAAAGCTACTTTGTGTGTTTTTCTTACATACATGATAAGAACAAGATGAATCTCTTACCGTTTATTTATAAACGCGGAGTTAAGGCGAAAGCTTCAGGGTAGCCCACGAAATTCAAATGTTCTTAAGTTTTTTTTGCAATTTGCAGGTCAGTATCAGGTTAAATGTTGATTAAAATATGATTTGCGACCGTACTGACACTGACTTGCAAATTGCAAAAACGTAAGAACTCGAGTAGGCGTCTCATGACAACCTTCTACTCAATATTTACTCTACTATTTGACGGCGGGTCTATAGATTCTACGACGTTAAACTTACGGAGTTGATTATTGAACGATCATGACAGCTGCTGTCAACTGGACGTAACCCCGAGTACTGAGGAGGCGGCCCCCGCCAAAATAATGGAGGATCGCGGAGAGGGATCGAAACCGGGAAACCGGCAAGGATTAAGCGACTGTGGTATTGGTGATCATGGTGACTACTCTGGCAGGGCAGTGACTTGATTGATCTGCGCTCGCGACTCACGTAATCGGTGGAACGTCGTTTACTTTTTATTTTTTTTTCCGTATATTATTGTATACCCATTTAATTACATCTCCTAGCCCGCAAACCCACGCATAAGAGACAATAAGACCTCTTCTGATTAAGACGACGTATGGCCTAAATTGCTTTTATATTCATAAATCTCCCTATAAATAAACAAACCAACAATCAACAAACATATATTCAACGATAATCGATCAGTAGCCTAGATTCGAACTACTTTAGATTAGGTTTAGGTATTTCAGTGACTTCAGTTTCACGTCTTTTTCGGATGAATTTTCGTTTACTAAGATTGTTTGTCATCAGTAAGTTCAAGCAGTTCGTAACGTGGAACTTACTGTAAGATTTGTATATAATTTTGTTTCACAGTGTTTATGAGGAAATTCTTCAAAACCATTTTCAGCGTCTTCCATTTTCAGGTGGAGATTCAGTAAATTTTACCATGGGTCTTTTAATTTCCCATGATCGCTGACAATCACAACTTCAAAGTATGGTATTATTCAGTTAATGGTCACCACCCTTGTTTGTCATTATGTCCACTTAAATCGCCTTTGACTCAGAGAAAAACTTACACTAATGAAGTGTTAGTTTTCTCCTTTCAAGTTAATACTCGTAGTTAATTTAATTTTTCTATACTATTATAGTAAGGTGGTGTTTATTTTTTGGCAGAACCTCATTAATAACATTAACAAGTAAAATAAAGAAAATAGTTTTGGTTATAAATACGTTATTTAATAAGTCGTTTAACAAGAATAATCAACAGTCTCTAATATTGGTAGCCGTTTCTATCGTTGAAGGAGGATTCTGATCTTCTCTGAGCGACGGGAGGGAGGTACGCTTTCTGGACTCCAGGAACGGAGCTACCGCTTCCAGCAGCATCGTTGCGGAGAAGAGCGTTGTTCGTGACCACGGAGTCGGCGTTGTTGTAGTTGGATTGAGAGTTGTAGTTGTTGGATTGGGCGTTGTAGTTATTGGATTGAGCGTTGTTGTAGTACTGTTGTTGGCTGTTGCTGTCGTATTTGCCTTCGCTGTACGAACCTGAAAAACGAAAAACAAATAATTGAGCAATTATTATAAAGTCTAGACAAAGAAATAATTCATTACACATCAAATATCATCACGACTGTTTCCCCGAAGGGTTAGGCAGAGGTGTAACTAAAACAATAATAATTAATTAAACTTGACATAAATGTCATATCTCTAAATGCTTACCATCATCAAAGATGCCAGCAGCCTCATCACGTGCGTTCTGCTCCAGAGCCTTCAGGATCTCTTCGGGGACAGGGGGAGGAGTGGGGAGGTGGTCACCCTGGGGCTGGAAACCGTTCTCGTCAGCTGTGTACCTGAAAATAAAAATAAAAGAAGATCATTATTGTTCTGTCATGTTATTAAGTTAAAAGTGGAATCACTGTTTATAAAATAGTCTCTCACCTCACAGAGTAGACCTTGCCATCATCACCGGTGTAGGAATACCCGCCCTGAGCCTGGACTCCATTGGTCGCCACTCCGTTCTCCTCGCCGTAGATACCGTTCTCAGTCTCATAAGCATACGCGTAAGTCTCTCCATCATTGGAGTTGTCCTGACGAAGGATGGCAGCGTTCCTCTCGAGGGCAGCCTGAGCGCGCTCGGGACGAGCTTCGAAGCCTGAGTAAGCTCCGTTCTGGGCGTAAACATTGGGGTTGGAGAATCCATTGTTGGAGAAAGCGCCGGTTTGGTCTTGGAAACCGTTGGACTGGCGAGGGGTCTCGAGGAAGTTGGATCCTGCAGAAGACTGTGCGTTGGGCGGGAGGTAGATCCTGTCCAGTTTAGCGGCCTGAGCCAAGGTGACGGCAGCTAGGATGATGAACTGGAAAATAAAATCGTGAAAATTAGTTTTTAGGATTTTTTAAATTGGATCGTCGACACTCCATATTTTTTTATCTGCGAATTAATCGCTTTCATTAATCTTTGGAAATTAGAGCAAGATATTAGAATAGGTCTATTTTGAAGAAATATAGATTATTATCTTGCCAAAAATAAATATTTTTTTGAGAATAAATAATTAGTTTTAATTTAATTCAAGAAGCTCATCCAAGCTTACCAATTTCATTTTTGTTGTTTTTATTCTTATTGTTAGAATGAACTTGCGACCCAGAAGCTGTGGATGCAACTGATAACCTTACAGTATCAGTACAGTATATATAGTTGGGTGTAGGTCGATCTACTTCATCTCAAGTCGTGGCTGATGTTTCATAATCACGATATTATGTTGTGCCCGAGGATGGACGTGTCTAATTGTCGTGGATGGCTTTATGTGAGCCGTCTCGTTAAGTCAGCTTTGGGCTTTCGATTTCATTTGAGTGAAGATCCGTTTTGATAGGTACAGGTCGGGTTTTGTGGGAAAAAAATAAAAACAGTTATTAAAATAATTATTATAGTGCTGTTCCAGGTGTCATTTAAAATGTATTGGTGATCCCTTGATCACGTCTCGTTCTCTGTCCCGGCTGCTGATAATAAAAAGATTTCGTCGAAAAAAATATAATATTATCCTGCCTAAACTCTTGATAATTTCAACTCATTGTTGGTAAAAATTATTATTTGCTTGATTTTTAAGCTTTCATAAGGTATTTCAATTTTTCTTATGACTTTCGTAAACTTCTGTATTCTGATCTAAATTCCTCTTATTTCTAAGATTATTTTGTTTCGGTGCAAGTATTCAAGACATTTCTTGGTCCCTTCCTACATACTACGCTTGACATACAAATCCTATTTGAATGGTCGTATTACCGTACATACGGACACTTAGTCTCGATCGCGCATCAATTTTCGACCTTGCCCGCTTACAAATTCCAATGCGAGCTTCTCTTGTAGGTTGACCAAGCTTTCTTCAAATGTTAAACCCACTTTTTTAGATTTAATTTCTCTTAATAGTTTTTGTTTTTTTATATACAATAATTCAAAGCATATTTTTTTATAAGAAATAAAAAAAATGGCATTTTAGGTGAAAGAATAACATTTTGTAGTTTTTTAAAGCCTGTCCTAATAAAAAATAAAGGAGTACTTGGGGTACTTACATAGTAATATATACATACATATATTTCTCCTTTCGCAGGTCTGCTGGAAGAAATTTCTTAAGAAATAAGCAGTACCTTTGTAGTCATATTTTAACTATGTCGTATCTATTTTGTATTTTACTGTGTGTACATAAATAATAAAATAAATACATTTCAGTTTATAATAACAGTAAATTATTCTATCTGTATTGTCATTTTTATGACAAGCTTTGGTAAGTAAATGATTTTGAATAAATCATTGATTTAATCAATCATAAATCAATCATGAATCATAGAATTCATGTTAAGTCATAATAATAAATAATGGGTCTGTTAAAGGTTTTATTGATAAATAAGATAATTCATGGTAATAATGCTTTTTATGAGAGAGACACTACACTTATTATTTTTGTTGTAAAGGGCAACATTAATTGTTATTTATAAGGGGCAGGTTCTAATGGAAATAATTAAATACATTATTTAAAAAATAACTTGTAGGTATTAAAATTACGTCGTAATTACATAACAATAGAGAAGAATGTTAATTGTTTAATTGACTGTTTATTATTTAATAATAAAAATACATAATTATAACCTTTATAAATGTCAATGTTATTAATCGACTTACGATGGTTAACATTCATAGCAAAACTAAAGCTAACTACTTTAGCAATGTGTATTCTTATCGATCTTTGAATTTGTAATAAAAAGGCCTTTTTTTTACTTCAATGTAATTTGAGCTTTGTCTTGTATGACATTGATTTTATTGTTCCAAAACTTGATAAATTATCTCAGATTCGGAATTTAAATACAGTTCTGAATATCTTTTGGAAGGAACGATTAAAATCAATTCTATTTTTTTTTTGTAAATTTGAAGTTCATACGTGCTTTCGCCTATTTGAAACAAATTATTTGACTTTGAGTCTGTCTGTTGTAGTTGTGTTTGTGTCATGTCATGTTAAGTCATGACAGTTTTTATTCTGAGTTCTGATTCTGAAATAGAATTCTGAATTCCATACACGATGTGACTATGTGTCAACGACTACGTGTAGTGAACTATCCCATTCAATGTCACCGTAAACTTTCTGATTTATCTTTAACTTTCAAATAACTTATTTAGCCTACGTATGGTCACCCTTCACCGATATGACCTTACAATATGGATCGGCTTCCGATGATCACGGCGATAGTGGTTCAAATCGTGATTAATTAACTTTTGCCAAATATTATCCACTAAATAATAAACTAATATCGTTTCAAAGCAATATTTGAATACATGATACAAGTGAACCCGAACAAAGTAATTGGCTTTTACGAAATATTTAGATTTTTGGATCAAGTTCTCTTTAAAGGTTAATTTAATTCAACTTTTGCGGTGAATTCAATTATATTCATTAGTGAAGTTGTTTTAGAGGTCTGTGCGATCTTGTTAAGGGTAAATCATTGGTATGTAATTGCCTGCATAGCAGTCGCAGTTTTAAAACGGGTTTTGAAATGTCTTATATTTTCTTCTTCTAAGCGCTTCGGTGGAAATCTAAATAGAATCAGCCCAATTTGGCAACTTATTTGGCACCTTCAGTAGTGTCCATCATTCTGTTTATCAGTTTCTGTAACGTACAGACAACAAGACACCCTGGACACGATATTAAGTGTCCCATTTATTATCCAGGGCGGAGTCATCTGTGAATATCCACCTGCGCAGGCTTTTGTTTCATCTGCCAACCTGAGTCCGGACTCCATTTAAAGACTTCCAGGTAAGCCAACGCAACTCATGTCCAGGTGGGAGATTTTCAGCTAATTCGATATTATGGATATTTTCTTGATGTTCAGTAACCAAATATTTCAGTCCGCAAATATTTATTTATTTATTTATGATAAGCACACCAACAGCACAGTCACTTACAATTCAATTAATTATCATGTAAAATAGGCATTTCAGTAACCATGCAAATGACAGGTATGCATGACATTGACATATGACAAAATTAGAGACAAAGGAGAACATTAAAAAGTGTGTTTAGTAGACCTTAATCTAGAACACTAGAAATCAAACCAATTAGAGCTAGACAGACGAACACTCATCGTACTGTTTAAATAGGGAGCGTCTGTACGAAGCGAAACTCAATAGGTAATCCGTCAAGTTGGACCTATAGTTATATTGCCTTGCCATACGTATGAGGGGGCTATTAAATGTAGTATTCAAAGTGGATGTCGGTTATGAACCTATACGTAACAAACAACTGGGTGCAAGAAGATGCGAGAAGCACAGAACCGGTCGAAGTGGCAATTCCAAGCATTGCCACTTCGTCCAACAATCGACGTCTTTCGGCTGAACTGATGTTGATGAGGTTTTCTTGAATAATACAATCCATGAACTAAGAACGGAGTATTTATTATCAAATTCAAATCAAATGTCGACCTCAATAGAAACTTCACTGTATCCGTTTTCAGAGTTCATGGTCATAGGTTCAATTCCCGCATCGCGACATAAATCTGTATACCCTTATTGTCTTTGAGATTGTTTACGCTTGTTTATAATGACATTCAGAATACGAAGGATTCAAAACGTATAATGTTATTCATCTCATTTCGTTCTAGAACGAGTCATGAATCGCGAGTAGATTTAATTTGAGATTTGAATAAAATATAACAGTTTATAATCGAGTTTTAAAACAAAACACATGAGGCACTTTTTAAGTGATTAGAAGGAATGAGAAGTTTCTAATTCTTTCTGACCAATTTCTAAGTAACTTATATCGAGAAAGTACAGCAATTCTGATATAGGTAGGTGTCTTAACACGTTTTTGTCCAGTGTGTGTTGCCAGTGATGACATATGGCACTGAAACGTGGTCGCTCACAATGGGCCTCATTAGAAGGCTGAAAGTCACTCAAAGGGCAATGGAGAGGGCTATGCTCGGAGTTTCCCTGCCTGATCGAATTAGAAATGAAGAGATCCGTAGGAGAACCAAGGTAACCGACATAGCATGAAGTATTGCCAAAGTTAAGTGGCAGTGGGTAGGGCACATTGCTCGCAGAACAGATGGCCGATGGGGCCGAAAGGTGCTGGAGTGGCGACCGCGTACCGGAAGGCGTAGCGTTGGAAGGCCCCCCACAAGGTGGACCGATGACCTAGTGAAGGCCGCGGGAATGCGCTGGATGCGAGAAGCACAGAACCGGTCGAAGTGGCGGTGCTTGGGTGAGGCCTATGTCCAGCAATGGACGTCTTTCGGCTGAAATGATAATGATGATATAGGTATATCACAGTAACACAGAGAACCTGGAATATGTGCAATTTTAAAGACTGTAGTATATTCAAAGGATGTTCCCTGGATTATGAGAAACTAAGACACATTACAAGGAAACAGACTCCTGTAAAAGACAAAAATGATCAATGGAATAGTCTGATCAATTCGATCAATGGGTGATACTACAGATAGAAGAGATAATAAAAAGCTAGACGAGCGATTGGCACGATTTGTTGAATAGAGTAAATTACAAAAACCCTCCGGACAACACGAAATGACCTAGACACAATACCTTTTCAAATTAAAATTATTTTATGGGCAGACCTTTTTTGACCTAGTTACAGTAATATTTGTTATTTTATTTCCATGTTTGTTAGAAGCAGAAGCTAACTGAGTCACGGCAGCCCCCAGAGCTAAACGTGATAGGTCCATATTGCAGCATCAGCAGCATGAGTGACGAACGGTATACCGCCCAGGGGGCAACGCTATGGCTTCATCTCACTAGACATCACTTAGATGTAACATGTTAGATGTAAAACGTTTGTAAGAAGATTATAATCTGTTTGTTGGGGTTATTATTCTTCTTTACTCTATTTGTTTTCTGCATCGTTATTCTAGGGTTGCAAGCGCAACTTTACGTGACACACGGCTCGTTTTTTCATCGAAAGTAACAGCCAAAATAACGTCAAAGAAACGGTTTTTTGACGTTACTATAGCTGTTACTTTTAAGAAACTGGCCGTTAGCGTGAGCAAATGGGTGGACGAGCGAGGGATCTTGAGTTCGATCCCCGCGTCGGGCAAAAAACCATTTATCATGTTTTCCGATAGGAACTTCTCAGTAGGTATTAGCTCAGGGACTGCATTCATTTATGTTCGGTAAATGCAATAGGCCCGACACCATAAGTGCCTCTTCCCACTAAGGCTTCTCCAGTGCTACATATGCGTTTATTTATTTAACGCCTACGCTGGAGAAAAGCTAGTGTTACTAAACTTAACGTAACTGGTAAAATTTATTTATTTTTATTTACTCATTTACTTTTATTTGCGAGGCTTTTGGCTAATTTGAATGTGTATTTTGTTGTTGTAATGTGCGTTTTTTTTGTGCAAAATAAACAGTTTTTTTTCTTTCTATTATTTTTTTATTGATTTATTTTTATTCACCAATTTTTTTTTTGGTTTTAAATTAAACAGTTTATTTACCTTAATTACATTGTACAAGCTAACACGAACACTAAAATATATAAATTATGTACTCATCTTTCATTTCTATTTAAATTTAAGATATACTAATACTCCTCCATCATCCTGGGAATACTGACAAGATGATTTCTTTTGTACAGTATCGTACAGCTAAACATGATAGGTCCATATTGCAGCATGAGTGACGGATGCCTCCGCCCAGGGGGCAACATTTCTTAATGGTCGCTTATGACTTCATCTCGCTAGATAAATAGCCATCATGCTGAGATGAAACGTGTCAGTTGTAGAACGTTTGTAAGATGATTTTGAGTTAATGATAGTTTTTATTATTTTGGTTTTATTTTAGTATTACTTTTTAAATTTTGATACCTCTTTGATTTAGAATTGAAAAGATAATTTTGATAATCTGGAAAGATTAGCTTACACAAAGGGCTGAGTAGTTGTTTTTCCACGCTAAATAAATCTTAATCATTATTTCAGCCGAAACACAGCCCTACTTCCTGACTAAATATTTATTATCCTATATAAATGCGAAAGTAAGTTTGTTTGTTTGTTTATTAGTTTTTTACGCTAAAACAGCTGAACTGATTTGGATGAAATTTGGCACAGGGATAGACGATGACCGGGAATAGGACATACGATAATTTTTATCTTAATATTCCCACGGAGTTGAGACTTACGCGGGTTAAACCATGGGGCGCAGCTTGGGTAAAATAATAATCATAGGTACCTTGAAGTTCACAATGTGCAACTCAACATGCTGCAGCATTTTATTTTTTTTCTAAATAATTTCAGTTTCAATGACGTCCATAGGTTTTCCTACGGCCTTCCACGCTTTCATAGCATGTCCGCTAAGTTTGTGATCCAGATAATAACAAAGTCAACGCGCCATCTTTTAAAAGGCTCTCCACACACCTGATGTAGGTATTTCAAAATAAACCCCTCCCCTCTTTTACAGCACCATGAACAAATCCTATAAATCATATCACTACTACGTCCAACGCTACGAAGGCCCTAATTGAATGTATCACGCCAAACACACACACGCACACTATTAACACTATTAAAAGCTTCACAATATCATGTTCAGAACATAAAGCACAAGTTATGTTCATGATTGTATTATTATCATCATTTGGAGAACAACGTGTGATGTACGAGTCAGCTTGTAAGTGTGTCGGTACACGAGCCAACATAACAACTATTTTATTTTAAAGCTTTTTTTTCAGAAAAGAATTACTTAAATTAAAAGCAACATAAAAACTTATTTTATTTAAATTCTCACTTTAGTTTTTAATCTATTTTTTGTAAGTAGAAAAAAAAATTCTAGAAGCGCGATGACCTACCTAAATAACGACACTGGATTAAAAGTCTTAAGCATTTATTAGGTACATGAACTTATAATAAAGTAACAATATATTAATAAATATCTGTTTCTTAATAATAATTTCTTAATTTAAGACGATTTTCTAAAATGCTATTGATATGCGTCGAGTAGCCTAGCCTAGTGTACTCTTCCGTGTGAAGTCTTAAAATGTAACGACGATGCGTACGAAATTGAAAATTAATTGCAAATTGGCCATGCCGAGGTTAACGTTATATTTGATGTATGACTTGTCAAAATTACTTCAAACTTGTTTATTCAAAGCTTACGTTGAAACTTATCACCAAGGTGTTTTAATAGGTGTGGTGTGTACTTACCTAGTGTTATGAACAAAATTACTTACAAAAGCTGTAATTACTCCTTTTTTTATTTGCACAAATACTGTTACTGTTAAGGCAATTTATAGCAACGTGTCCCAAGATGATAATGTGAAAAATTAGGAAACTTCAATAAATTCTAAAAATATTGGATCGTGTATGCAGGCACTAAGCCCATATCTGTGCAATCAACGTCACACTCGATAGCGTGATCACTGTTATTAGAACGCCTTTGCACAATTACCTTTTAAGTTTTAACTATACAGTCTTGACTCTATGTATTGGCTTGATTTTCAATTATTTTTCCAACATTTAAGTCATTTTTGTGCTTTTATGTTGATCTATGATATTTATTATAAGTAAGGAAAAAAATAGAAAAGAATAAAAACAAAAGTTTCTTAACAATTTCGTTCTTCACTGAGAAAACCTACTTGAATTTTACTAGAAAAGTTAGTAGCAACTTTGGACTAGTTTTTCCAGGAGGTTATCGTTCAAAATGAGTATATGTCATTTCTTTTTTAGATTAAACAAACATTATGCTGGTATACATACTTTTTTCTACTTATCTTCCACCCTGCATGCCTGTGCTTAATAATTTGGTCCACTTAACCTCCGGGCCACCACGGCCTACCCATAAATCAAATAATCGAAACCTTCAAAAATATCAATCCAATTACAACCCACGTCATCTAAATCTACAGCCCATACATCTCCCATTTAGAAGTCATAAATAAAATATTAATCACGCGCCACGCCTCGCCGTCCGCACTACAGAGCAACATCTTCACACGACTTTACTATACTAGTGACGCAACAGTAATGTAACTCGTTTATGTTCGGTTCACACATTATTTTACTTTAATTTACTTTACTTTACTACCAATTATTGAAGCTGGTTATTGTTTTTCTAACGTTCGTTTATTGCGTTTTAGTTAAGTTGTAACTGTTGCGATGTTATAGATTTTGTGTTTTTAAATGGTCTATGGATTTTAAAGATGACTATGTGGAAATAAAAGTAACAATTTAGAATAATTTATGAACCTTTTATAACCTGCGTTTAAGTTTTAGTTGTTAATGGGAATGTTTGAGGTTATGGTTTTTGGATTGATGTTGAAATAAAAGCAATAATAAAATCGTAATGTTATGTACCTACAGCATATAAAACAAAAACGAGTGAGCCTTACAGTATTTTCTGCTCATTAATCAAAAGCTCATCTCCTCATTGTCACCTGCGCGTGGGCATACCACTGATTTACTGGTTAACGTCACGAGCAGCCATTTTTTAGAATCCTTTTACTTTCAGAACGTGATTTATGTACCCACGATTCTGGCCGACCGCTTAACTGAGACCGTTCCTGAGGTAAGCTGCGCGGTGCGGGATCCACGACAAGTGGTGTCGTGATGCGAGAGCTCAGAGATTCGTCAACTTGTGACAACTGTCACCCCTCCCGCACCACAGGAACTGTCTCAGTTAAGCGGTCGGAATATAGCATCTGACAGCTTGCCTGGCAGTACCAACCTCTCAGTAAGTATCATTTGACGGCCAACTCCAGCACCGCGCGCGCTCTTTGGTCAAATCAAATAGCGCGCGCTTCCCCGGTTACCTGTAACACACTTCCGTCGCTTTTCACGAAATCACTCCCACAGATTGTTCCCTCGATTTTCACGAAATTACTCTAGATTGCAGGAAAGCGATAGGACAGATGTTACCCATCAAACATTTTGTATGGTTCATAGTTTACACAGTACGCCAAAAACGGTAGGTAAATTTGTCTTTTCGGTATATTTTGAACGCATCAAACTGAATTTACAGTACAGATACTAACTGCACCGAGTTACTTTGTTGTTGAATTTATTTTATTACGGAAATTACCGAACAAATTTCCGTGAAATTCAGCATCATAGCAACTTGCACGTTGGTACCTGTGTGGTAGGATCGATTGTACTTTTTATCAGTAAGTCAAGGTAGTAGTAGAGTAGTGTTATGTAGCTATTGTTAGTTTGTAATGTTTTAACCGCAATGCCGTCGATAATTCGAGATCGTGGGTAAGCAAAAATGCACCGTGTGTGTGACTTAAAGTGTTCGATATGTCAGCCACTCATATGGTGTGTTTTTCTGTGACTAGTAGGATTTTTTCTGTTATTTTTTTCATTGGGGACGAAGAACAGTCTTTTATAAATGCTAAAGACAATACAAGAAATTAATAAACTACAATAACAAAGTAACACGGTCGAACCCCACACCATTTACCACGTTTATTATAAAATATTTAAAAGCACTGGAGGACTCAATTACTCTTTCTCTATCTGTGTTAAAACCGAAACAGGATAAAATCTTAGTTACATTATTTATAAAAATTATAAACAGGACTGCTCTCATACTTATTCTGTCAGAAAATACCTGTGTCCTGTAATTTTATTGTGAGGCCTATATTTTGTGGTATTAAAATTATAATACCTATGTAGAAGAACCAGTCCAGAAGACTGAATAGGGTTGCTTAGCTTCGAACAGATTTTTTTTTTGTTTTTATGTCAATTACAATTAATTTAAATCTTGCAAAAATATTCAGTTTCAGAATAGGTTCAGGGCAAAGTGAGAATCGTAGTGATTAAATGCTCAGTGGCGTTATGGCGTATTATCGATTTCTGTCTCAATTACTTCAGGATGCCTAGCAATGTTTACTTCACCAAAAGTTACTATAATATAACTCAATAAAGCTTAATTGGTTTTTAAATGTCTTTATCAAATCGTCAGATATTTCGATTGATATTATTATGATACGGCTATCAAAACGGCTTTAAATTAATATTACCAGAATCGTTCATGAAACTCATGATTTTTTTTTTTTTTGATCTTATACTCGTAAAGTCTTTGCCTAAAATAAGGATTTCTTAATTGAGACACGTTGTTTTTAAATGTAAGCTATTTAGCTTTGCATCATTTATTTAATTTACATTTACATTTCAATCACATAGTGACTCCACATTATATTCTATACATTTCGTATAAATATGTACAAAATACTTTTATAAGCGTACTGCGTAGTTTATTTTTTTTACATTTTATCTATTTGCTTGAAACTTAATTATAAATAAATTAATCTATCCTTGGTTTAGTATTTGTATCCTTCCTCGGGGCTGAAGCTCGGGGGCTGGCGGGGTCCACCGAAGGTCTGGCCGGGCTTTTCCTGTCCTACAGGACCGAAACCAGACTGAGGGCCTTGCTGACCAGGCCTGTCTTGGCCTACAGGTCCAAAGCCAGACTGAGCGCCGGTTTGTCCAGGCCTGTTCTGTCTAGACGGACCGAATCCAGCTTGAGGACCCTGAGAAGTTCCAGACTGAGAACCCTGTGATCCAGGGCGGTTGTATTCGTAACCAGAGTCAGGCATGCCAGAGCTGGGTCTAGACGGCTGGCGTCCGAAGGGTCCCTGAGCAGGTCCTGAAGTAGGTCCAACCGAGCCACTTGGCCTGAATGGAGAACCCTGACCAATAGGACCCGGTGCTGACCCAGTAGGGCCATTGCCAGAGAGCGAACCAGCGGGGCCTCTAGGGTATCCTTGATCAATAGATGACACGGGGAATCTAGCTCCTTGAGGACTGGAGGATCCAGAAGTAGGACCGGCAGGGCCATTACCGAAGACGGGTTCTTGACTGGTAGAGACAGGAGAACCACTCGGTCCTGATGAACTAGCGGGGCCTGATGGTACAAAACCTTGTTCATTGGGTCTGGGGATAGCAGATCCTTGAGTTTGTGGCTGCTGTCCAAATGGTCTAGGTTGGCTTGGTCTGCCGAACTGAGACTGAGGCCTGTCGTACTGGTATCCATCATCTTGTCCCGTAGCCTGTCCCTGAGATCCAGAACGAGCAGGTCCACTGTTTCCAGAAAGTCCAGCAGGTGCAAATGGAGAGCCCTGATTTAATCCAGAGGACTGAGACGGGAAACCTTGAGGACCGAAAGGTCTGGTGGAACCAGAAGGAGAAGAACCAGGAGCGCCATATTGAGAAGTAGGAGATGGACTACCCTGAGAGGGGAAACCTTGAGGTCCGGATGGCCTGGGCGATCCCGAGGGTGTAGGAGCACCATACTTATTAGCTGGGGATTGACTACCCTGAGATGGGAAGCCTTGAGGTCCGGATGGCCTGGGTGAGCCCGAAGGTGTAGCAGCACCATATTGATTAGCTGGGGATTGACTACCCTGAGATTGGAAGCCTTGAGGTCCGGATGGCCTTGGTGAGCCCGAGGGTGTAGCAGCATCATATTGATTAGCTGGGGATTGACTACCCTGAGATGGGAAACCTTGAGGTCCGGATGGCCTGGGTGAGCCCGAGGGTGTAGCAGCACCATATTGATTAGCTGGGGATTGACTACCCTGAGATGGGAAGCCTTGAGGTCCTGATGGCCTAGAAGGTCCAGAAGAAGCAGGGACACCGAATTGGTTGGACGGGGCTTGGTTACCTTGGGGTCCAGAGCCAGCAGGTGATCCATATTGGGTTGCGGGGGTCTGCCTATCCTGAGACGGGAAACCTTGAGGTCCAGACGGGCGGGCAGATCCAGAAGGAGCGTATTGGTTTCCAGGAGTCTGACTACCCTGAGACGGGAATCCCTGAGGTCCAGAAGGAGATGCACCAGGAGCATTGTACTGATAACCAGTATCACGACCACCTTGAGGTCCAGTTGTCCTAGATGGGCCGAATGGAGATGATACAGGGGCACCATTTTGAGAACCCTGAGATCCAGATGAGGTAGGGGCTCCGAATTGCGAAGCAGGAGCTTGACCACGTTGCGCAGGGAAACCTGATCCAGTAGGACCGCTAGTACCAGAAAAACCAGATTGAGCCGGGGCAACGTATTGAGAAGCAGGTGACTGACCACGTTGGGCAGGGAATCCGGATCCAGTAGAACCGCTAGTACCAGAAAAACCAGATTGAGCCGGGGCACCGTATTGAGAAGCAGGTGACTGATCACGTTGGGCAGGGAAGCCTTGAGGTCCAGAAGATCCAGTAGGTCCACTTTGTGCAGGAGCTCCGTACTGGGAAGTAGATCCTTGACCACCCTGGGCAGGGAAGCCTTGAGGACCAGATACTTCTAGTCCAGACTGAGCAGGGGCACCATATTGAGAAGCAGGACCCTGGCCAGACTGGTAGGAGCTGGGAGACTGTCCAGGTTGACCCTGGGCTTGGTAAGCTGGGGAAGCTGCTCCGTAGTACTGCTGGGGGTTCGAGCTGGAGTCTTCAGCAGGGTTGTAGGCACCTGGAACATATTTCAATAATGATTTGATCAATGAGTAAATGATTCGGTACTATATATTTTTTTTAATTCGTTTGGGGAAGATGGTTAATTAAGCCTGTTAGCGGTTATGCATGGAAAACACTAAATAATAATTTAAAAATTGCAGAATGTCATACAATAAGTTATGATAATTATGAAAAGAACTTAAACTGGATATTACCACATTTTTCTACTACTACTAGCTTCAACTTTCCGACTACTTTACAATTCAAAAGCGCCTTTAAATGATTAAATACTTTAGGTTGGGATTTTGACACAAAGAAAATAAAAGTTACGTATGTCCATGACAAAACCTAATAGTTGCTATTCAAGACAACTAATTGTCGCGAGAGACCTAATCTAAATGAAAAGAACTGACAAAATCCATGAATCAAATGTGACAAAGTCTAAGGCTCATTCACACTAAGAATTTGAGCCTTAAGGGCAAACATCTGACGCACCCTAAGCTGCCTTACTGCTGACCTTGCCGACTGACTCAATCATTACACCATCGTCATTCTCGAAAATATCGTGCAAACACGAGAGTAATATTAATTTGGCAAAAACATTATTAGTTCAAAGGTGATTTACCGCTATTAATATAATGTTAATGGTAGTAATTAGATTCGTTACATAACGCAAACATTTTAAAACGGTGTCAGTAGTCAATGTCAGTCAATATCTTCTTCTACTTGGGTATCTAAATAAACTGTTGAAATTATTACTTATGCATAACATAACATCACGGCTGTTCTTCGAAGGGTTAGGCAGAGGTGACCTATAAGGTACACCCATATTTGGCATCTGTACTTTATTATTATTATGGCGTATTAAAGAGTCATCATCATCTGCCTAGCCTTTTCCTAACTATGATGGGGTCGGCTCTCAGTCTAACTGGATGCAGCTGAATATCAGTATTTTACATGGAGCGACTGCCTATTTGACCTCCACAACCCAGTTACTGGGTAACACGATATCCCTTGGTAAGACTAGTTGTCAGAATTTCGGGCTTCTGACGACCCGTAACAACGTTCAAATACCTACAAATGACAGCCGGGAACAACGGCATAACGTACTTTCCGAGACACGGAGGTGTCTTGGTATGTAAAGATATAGTATGAGAACCAACCGCAGCAAGCGTAGCTTAACCTGATCGATTGACCTGTGGGGCTGTTAATTATTACTTAGCCACTAGTCCCACATAATAAAGAGTATTCTATTATATAATTTTATGAGTCAGTTTTTCGCCGTATAAGTAACATGTAATAAAGGGGCCAAAAACGCAGACTCCGGGCTGCCACTGAGAAATTCCTGATGGAAAAACCCAATAACAATTTAATCGATTTGGGAATAGACCTAGGACCTCATGCATAGCAATTTTAGCTGTCTGCTTTAATGTTTGAATCTGAAGTAACTGACATTTTAGTAATATTTAAAAAGTAAATATTTTTTATTGCATGTGACATCATCATCATCATCTGCCTAGCCTTTTCCCAACTATGTTGGGGTCGGCTTCCAGTCTAACCGGATGCAGCTGAGTACCAGTATTTTACATGGAGCGACTGCCTATCTGACCTCCACAACCCAGTAACTGGGTAATACGATACCCCTTGGTTAGACTGGTTGTCAGACATTCGTGCTTCTGACGACTCGTAACGACTGTCAAAGATCCACAAATGACAGCCGGGACCAACGGCTTAACGTGCTTTCCGAGGCACGGAGGAGTCTCGATATGTGAAAATGGTCACCCATCCACGGACCAAACCCCGGCAAGCGTAGCTTAACCTGATGTATCGACCCGAGCGGCTGTTTTATTGCATGTGACATAGTTTTAAATAAAATATACAATCTAACACTAAACAATTTTCTAACTAATATTAAATAAAACTAACTGTACAAATAAACAACAAATAAAGTATAATAGCCTTATAGGCAATTATATTTTCGAGCCGTTTGGGGTTGAAACCCTGGGGCCGTGGGGTCCGAGTGCTCATAGTTTATTTAATGAAATCTCGAAACGGCTGTTTGACACTTCCCGTGACCCAAGGGCTGGCTTTTACCTTGGTCAGAGGCTAAGCATTGCCATTCAACGTGGCAATGCCGCCAGTCTCTTGGGTACACTACCAGCCGACAGCGATGCGGAGGAATTTTTCGACGCCATATTTTAGTTATTAATTGTTTATTTGTAAAAGTAAATTAGATAAATTAATTGCGTCAATAAGAATTCGTAACTAAAAATAATTTTACTGTTTTCAGGCTTACTATTACCAGTCACTTATGTAAAATATAACTACCTAGAAAATGAAAGAGTTTAACACTTCTAAAAACTAGTGCAGTGTTTCAGCGGGTCAGTGGTTCGATTCCCGCACGTAACAAGAAATGGCCTGCAGATAGTTGTTTCCGTTCTAAGTTATAAATACGATTGACACGCACTCACGTTGCAAAATGTGGGTATATGACAACATTTTTATAACAAAAACTAGATTGGTTCTGTTATCAGACCACTTTAAATTATCACTTCATCGCTTGTTAGGGCAACACTGACAAATTCCCACGAGTGCGACAAAACAATTGCACATTTTTCATCATAATTATAAAAATAATGATAAAAATTAATAGGCTTACCTTCTTGTGTACCAGCAGCAGCAGCCCTCGCATTTTCTTCCAAAGACTTCAGAATCTCTTCAGGAATGGGAGGAGGAGTCGGCAGATGGTCGCCCTGGGGCTGGTAACCATTCTCATCAGCAGTGTAAGTCACGCTGTACTGCTGGCCATCATCACCAGTGTATGAGAAACCACCCTGAGCGTGCACACCATTCGTAGCTACACCAGATTCTTCAGCAGAAATTCCATTTGAAGCCTCGAAGCTGTAGGAGAAGGTTTCACCATCATTCTGGTTCTCATATCTGAGGATTTCAGCGTTCTTGTCAATGGAGGCACGTTCGCGTTCAGGCTGGGGCTGGCCAGAGTAAGCGGATGCGTCTTGAGGTCCTTGGCTTCCAAAAGGTGACTGGCCGAATTCGGTCGGGCCCTGTCCAGGAGCTGGGCTGCCTGCACTGCCAGTAGGAGCACCATATTGAGAGCCAGGCTGACCAGCAGTTGAGGACTGACTGAATCCAGTGGGGCCCTGACCGGGAGCTGAGCTTCCGATACCACCAGTAGGAGCACCATATTGAGAGGCAGGCTGACCAAATCCAGCAGGACCTTGACCAGGAGCTGAACCAGCACCGTTAGTAGGAGCACTGTATTGAGAAGTAGGCTGACCGAATCCAATGGAACCCTGACCAGGTGCTGGACTTCCAGCACTTCCTGTGGGAGCACCGTATTGAGAAGCAGGCTGGCCAAATCCAGTCTGACCAGGCGTCGAGGGCTGACCAAATCCAGTGGAACCAGTTGGACCTGAAGGCTGGCCAAATGAAGAAGAACCTTTAGGCAGGTCAAAGCCAGGCTCGCCTCCAGGTGCAGTCAAAGATCCTGGGCTTCCTCCAGCAGTTCCAGCACTTGCGGGAGGCAAGTACGTCCTGTCCAGTTTGTCAGCATAGCTGCACGCTACTACTGTTAAGATGATGAGCTGAAAAGACGAAATTAAAATAATTAGATATAATAGAAATAATGGGAGGTTACGAACTACGACAATTTGAAGTCACTGATTTGTCATAAATCTAAATTGAGTCACAGTTAGAAAGGGAAGCCCTTGATTGGGTCATCTAGTTTATAGAATACTGTGGAAAATAATATAAAGGGTCAATTTTTTATAGGTACAAAACAAATGAATATCAATCAACTGGCACACTCCTGAATTTCTTAAAATGTAAACTTTCACTGCAATCCATTTTTATGTAAAAACTTTTTGAATTCCGAATTATTAACACACAAAAATTTTTCGTTATTTTTAAATTTCTAAAATTATTATTTTTAGAAAAATAACTGTTTTTTAACGAATCATTTTTTTATTAATTATTATTTATTAATTGAATGTATTACCAGCTTCATTTCTAAGCTGTTGAGCTACCACGGGATGATCACCGAATGTGCATATCAGAGTAACTGCATCCTATTTATATGAAGTTAATTCGTTCACCATGCTAGGTTACTCAAAATTGTGTGCACGGAGCTAACCTTTGACAGTACTAATAGTGAAGATTCCACAGTGTCTGTGTGTATGTGTGTGTTCTTACTCAATAACTCGATCAATATTACTGATACTCTAATTATTGTGAGCGTGTGTCTGTGTGAGTGGACCCATGTATGGTGGGATTTACTTTGTTTATTTTATATTGGAGATCCGTGGAGGTTTTCGTGGCAGTTGGTATTAGTGCCGGAACTACCTACATAATTATTTGGGTTCACCATTGAGTGTCGGTTATATGAAGGGATACCATGCTGCTAAAGGGATTGACAAAATTTATATAAGAAATTGACTCGTTTTTTGGCTGTAGTTGCAAGACAATTGAGTTCAAAATTAACTGTTCAAAACTCTTGTTATATTTATTAAAACTTTATGCACAAGTAAAAAAGTACCTACTGTACAAAGGCGGACTTAATGCCTGAGGCATTTTCTACCAGTCATCCTTAGGGTGATGCAGAGACAGGGATGGCAGGTGCAACATAATATAATACATATAACTTGAAAATTATGAATAATATTAAATACATACATATAAAAATAAAAATAAAATAATGTTAGGAGAAATAACTTACTTATTTTTCTTATTCGTTAATCTTTATGGCCAAAGGAAAGGCTTGTGGAGCATCTACCAGTTGAAACCACAAGTTGAACGTACTAACTCTATGTACTAAGTACATAATAGTGGGCTCCGAGATGTCTGGTGAAATGCGTCGTTTAGTCTGTAGTCGATAATATAAATTAATGCTTCCTAAAACCTTCATGCGTTTTTACCAAGAAGGGTTAGGCACAACTGTTTTACCAATATTAGTACACCCACATACTGAAAAACAAATAATACAGATTCTGATTACTATGATACTACAATAATTCTTCGTTTTGTTACCATGAAGAACGCTATGATCGA
Source organism: Lithophane semibrunnea (assembly GCA_947363905.1). NCBI lineage: Eukaryota > Metazoa > Arthropoda > Insecta > Lepidoptera > Noctuidae > Lithophane > Lithophane semibrunnea. Next base: position 14,715,883 of record OX376205.1, read on the forward strand.
TAGAAAACTTTAAACGTAGTAACTTTAATTTTTTTCATGGACCTTATAATTTAATAAATTAAAATAAAATATGCCTCGACCGATGAATTTGTACAAATAATATACACGTCATGTATTTAAATATAATTGCGGTTAATAAGAAACAATTTAATAACATTTAACATACTGATTTTTATAATTGCTGTAGGTACTTCATGCGTTGGTATTTGTAGTACATACTTATTTACCTACGTTGTTTATTTTTAATTATTTTATAATTGTGGAATTATTAGTTTCTTATCATTGGCATCCGGGTTCAATGATCGAAGGATCACGATCATCCTTGCATTCTTCCTTGGGGTATCAGCAGAATTTAATGTACAAATATGACAAAGGTATATACGTATATAGGTCTACAAACTGTTGCCCGCAACTGCGTCTATAGGTGGATTTTGTTTTTCATCATTTTAATACAAATATCCAGGATGAGAACTTCTCCAGGTCCTAGACTACCTATTTGTCAAATTTCATAATGATCTTTTGAGTGGTTTAGGCGTGAAAAGGTAACAGACAGACAGAGTTACTTTCACATTTATAAATAAAACAATTATTATATATGGAAATTATGGATTATATAAAATATATGGATAAAATATAGGATGGTCTGCCGTCTATGCTTTCCAACATTAATTTGCAGTGTGCCTTACAAGGGCTAGAAGTAGGTACATTTGGCACAGAAAATCAGCCAGTTACTCTGGTTACCAGCTCATCTTGAACAAGAAAAGGTTGTTCTCAGTCGACTTTTATTTAAGTAATTAAAAATCTCCGCCGTTTGAGTTGACATACCGCGCCACCTGATTACATAATAATCTCTATATAAAAGGGCATTAGCCAAATTCGTACCAGTTCGATGTGCATCCAACATTCCATGACCATGTTGGAAAGCAATCATTAAAAATCCTAATGAAGAATTTGATTATTTCGTTTTTCTCATAAACGAAGGTCGCCTTGCCTAGTGCCTTTATCTGCCTAGACTCTAGCTAAACTATAATATTATATTATTATTTTGGTTACGAATTATTTTAAAACTATTTGTGTAACTTTTTGTTTTCCCGAATAAAATAAATAAATAATCCAACCAATTGCTTCTTCAATTTTGCTTCTAATCCAAAAATAACAAAAATCGGTTCAAAACTTCAAATATGCTCGCAATTGTAATTCCAACTATAGAAATACCACATTTATTTATAAATACTATGCAACCCCATGGATTTTGCATTTTCCCATAAAAATTTGTTTTGCCTGTGTCCTCAGGGTTTTATTCATCTCTACATCAAACATCAAAACCAGTTCAGCAGTTTATTCCTAAAAACGTGACAAATAGAGTGACAGATACACTTTCGCATTTTATATCATAAACCAAGTACCTAGGTATTGACAAAGCTGACCCATCATTCCACATTCCTTCGCAGGATGTATCTATCATTGACGTATAAAACCCTTAGCAATTAGTCTTTCCGAAAAAGGTACTACTACTTGTTTCTGTCAGATCTTCGAGCCATTCTTGGTTAATTATTGCAATATCAATCAAAATAACATATTAGGACGTAACTTTTGGTCCTGCTTGTGGATTACTAACTATTACAGTGTATTTTTTTTTCCTGTCGTGTCGTATTTAGTAGACATACATGGTACGACTTGGCAATATAAATTATGTAAGTAATGATTGTCTTGGCCGTTGGTAAGAAATACACAAAGTATGACTTACACGAAAAGCTACTTAAAAATTAACCATTCATCTTCTCGAATTGGAAATCCAGCACGGGTCGACCCAACAAGTTAAGCTACCGCGCTTGCCGGGGTTGGTCCATGGATGGGTGAACATCTTTACATACATGCCTCGGAAAGCACGTTAAGCCGTTGGTCCCGACTGTCTCTCTTGTGTGGCTCTTTCACAAAACTCAAACTCAAAGCATTTATTTCAATTAAAACATTTACAGGCACTTTTGAATTGTCAAAGAATCGGTCAGTTAGTCAAAAAGATGAAGCTAGGACAGTCGTTACGAGTCGTCAGAAGCCCGAAAGTCTGACAACCAGTCTTACCAAGAGGTATCATATTACCCAGTTACTGGGTTGTGCAGGTCAGATAGGCAGTCGCTCCATGTAAAATATTAGTATTCTTCTGCATCCGGTTAGACTGGAAGCCGACCGAAAATAGTTGGGAAAAGGCTAGGCAGATTGATATTCCGTAAAACCAGAAAATAACATGGAGTTAGTTCAAACTTTGATCATTTTCACATCCGTCTAATAACAGTACAAACTATAGGATTATCCCATCAAATTACAGATGATGCTATAAAATACTTACAAAGCACATGTGCCTATCGAAAGGCAAATTACGGTATATCTTATTATTGCTTAAATCATGTACAATTTGCTGCATTGAGACATTTCCGCCATTTATCTAGTTTTTGTGGGTTCGCCTATGTGTAATCGAGAGGATCATGAGAAATAAATTTATCTACCTACTTCTAAATGATGACTCAATGGGATCTGGGTACTTATTGAATAATGTTATTAGCTGAAGAGACTATCAAAGGTCGATATGCGATGATTAAAGTCCGATGATGAAACCCAAGAAAGTGATATTTTTTGTAATGTCACAAATTAAGCGCAGACATATTATTGCGCCGACCCCGAATAAATTGGGATACGGGCAGGAGCATGATGATAAAAGGTCACAGAGATTCTTGACCCTTTTGTTTCTTTAAAAAGAAAAATTGAATAAAATATCGAAACTTTGCTAATGAAACATAGAAACCTACGGAAATCACACTATTTTATTAGCAGCAAGAAGTACATCTTTCTAAGTAGACAGACTATAGAATGGAAGCAATGGATTAGGACTACTATACACGGGACACTATACCTACTATACACTACTAAATAGTATACGAGAGATATTTCTCGACGGCATGTGAAGCCAAGTCAGAGGCCCATGGGCGGCTTTAAAACTCTGACACCAGGTTAGTCACTAACCACACGAAAGGAAGAAGAAGAACTACTATGGATATATCGTACCCAAGAGGATGATAAATGAATAGCTACGGAACCTTTCTATCTTAGTTCAAGCTCGACGCGTGACGAGTACTTGGTCAAAATCAATAAGTTGATCGACACGGCAGTCCAGGTCATTTGCACCACGACCACGATACGTCGTGCGCATGTACATTTTTTACATTGGTTATCAAAACTCTGATTATGTTTATAGCATCCTGTCGCCTGATTGTGATCTGGTTTAATTACTTTTAGAAGGTTATAAAGGCTGTATTGTTTAGCAGTATGTTATACAGTAAGGAGGGCTCCTTTTTAAATGACATCACGCCTGTCATCCCCGAAAGGTTAGGCAGAGGTGTACTTTAGTACACGCACATTTCGCCAGTTATGTTTAAGTACCGCCATCAACCGAGCATTAAACCCAACTACGACTTAAAAGGTATAAACAAGACACTACAGACAGACAAATTAAAAATCCAGAGTCACACGTGTTAGGGCCATAAATCGAACAGATTACGTGTGACTCCGGATTTTTAATTTGTCTGTCTGTAGTGTCTTGTTTATACCTTTTAAGTCGTAGTTGGGTTTTAGTTTTTATTACTTGATTTTTTTTTTAATTCTTTTGTGGTTATAATATATATATATTTGAAATGTGCTCATTAAGCCCTTTCATTTGATACCCAACATGGTACGATTAAACCATTTTTTTTTTAAGTTCCTCACTTTATGTCCTCTAGAGGGCGCCATTTTTAATTTAATGTGACTTCACATAGCCTATAACCAGCGGACAATCACGACGCTTCGAACGATACCTCATTTGTCAAATTGTGATAAGTGGTTTGGAAGATAGGAGGGAACAGATGAACATACATACATACATACATACATACATACATACCGTTCAAAATCATAACCCTCCTTTTTTCTTCGCCGTAGTCGGGTAAAAAAACTCAGGGCTGCTACTAAAAAAATCCTGATGTAAAGGCCATTATCACTTTGCCCGACGTGGGAATTGAACCCAGTGCCTCAAGCTCACTACTCGACAAACGAGGTAGTTTCAGAAACACAGTAATTAAAATAGTAGTTATTCTGAGATAGATTTAGCTTTCAGCTTCAAGAAAATAAGACCCCTTCCGACATGGAAGGTAACTTGTAAAAGGCAAAAGGACAGTCCAGACTTTTTGATTTGTCTCGTTTGTCTGCGAAAGAACAACAAACTGCACTATGCTTGTCAGACGAATTGATATTCATATACCCTACTTCCTACTAATCCTACTTAATATTATAAATGTTAAAGTTTGTGAAAATGGATGGATGGATGGATGGATGTTTGTTACTCTTTCACGCAAAAACTACTGAACTGATTTGGGTGAAATTTAGTTTATAACCTAGATTAACACATAGAATACTACTACTATATGCTGATATTCCCACGGGATCGAGACTTTTGCGGGTGAAACCGCGGGGCGCTACTAGTAAAGTATATTATTGTTCAAGCGATCGGCCAGACAAAAGCATACTGCTATCTAATCTCATAAATCATCTTAGGGCTTATTTTTAATCTAATCTTTTTGAATTGCTTTTGGTTATCTTTATTTACATTGTTCTTTAGGGGTATGAGGAACAGGGTGTAAAGTTCACTCATCCACCATAGAAAAGGGAGGATCCTCCGACCAGACGGGTGTTGTGTCTGGCGGGCAACTGCCCAACGATTGATGTCGGGTTCTTGTACATAATGTCCATCGCACGGTAAACTCTAATAGCGCTATGCAGGATTTTATGTGACGTCAACTCTTTGATGCGAAGTTCGCATGTGGCGATGTAGATGCCGCCACAGTTCTCACCTATAGAAGCAACAAGAATACTGTACCCAGAATTTTGTAATATCTATATTTAAAAGAGTATTGTTGGAGTTTCTTGCCCGTTCTTCTCCATACAGATCTCCCTTTTGTGGGCTACTTCAACTTTCTTACTAAACTCGCGACAATCTAAGAAGTCCGTTTTGACGTTTCGTTCTCGTACATGTAATAAAACGTTATGCCTTGAGAATCAGTTTTAAGTAATGTTGATAAGTCGTCGATTACATACTCTCTAATTGTGATCAATCGATATATCTCGAGAATCAGTTTATAAGAAACCAATTTTTTTTTCATCGCTACACAAAACATTTTTGTAGCTGTGAAAACGGACTTCTTAGATTGTCGCGAGTCTAACTAACCGACTATTTGACAATCCAAAAGTGACAAAAAAAAAATTAAATGGTTTAATTGAAATAAATGCTTTGAGACTGAGTTTTTTTTTTTTTTAAAGTAAAAGTTTTTTTTATTTTGAACAAAAACAAATTGCTACGATTAATTACATTGGTAACGATGATAGCTGCTAAAGTTAAAAACTGTGTCGCAGAAGTTCATCCTTTAGTTTTTAAGTGTATTTTTACGCATTCTGATTGGTCAGCGCTAGCGCACCGATTACAGCTCAATGTAACGCTGATTCAAGGAATGTGAAAAGAAGTGTCGGGTGATGATGTACTTAGTAACCGATATACATTATTCGATAAACCGATATGTATTATTCCTTGTGACGTCATCCAGTTGTCAATAAGTAGCTCTGCTTCCATTAGTCAAAGACTATCAAAACGACACAGACAAATGGAACGCCAGCCATCCATCAGTTTGACTGACAATCTATTACATTATTCTGATTATTTGCTTACCTACCACTATTCAGTAAGGTTAGGTAATGTAAGTGATTGAGATTGTGTTACCTTTTAATAGTTTTGTATTGTCTTTGAAATGTATTGAAGAGGTAATTGTAGGTTTTATTTGGTTGAATGATCAGTGAGTCAGTACCTTAAGTAGATGGACGGAATTTCGAAATTATTTATTACAGAATCAATTCATTGACCTGCCCTTATTTAAGCTTTATAGAAGAATCTTATATGAGAGCCGCATATTTTGAAATGGGCCTATTATTTTGAGAGAAGCCTCTTGAAGAATCATTAAATCCTAATCCTAACTAATATTATAAATGGAAAAGTGAGTTTGTTTGCTACGCTTTCGAAACGAAATTTGGCACATTGGTAGACCATGACTTGGAAAAGGACATAGGATTTTTTTCTTTTTATCCGGATATTCCCACGGGATCGAGACAAATGCGGGTGAAACCGCGGAGTGCAGCTAGTCTTCTATATTTTTCTTTTTATTGCGACATAGGTTCGGCCATCTTCATCTGCATAAAATTTCTTGTTTAAACTAATGATATTCACTTGGCAATACTTTTAGCTTCCCATATTATAAATAAAGAATTTTCAGAATCGAATAAGTAGTTCCGAAGATTATCCCTTACATACAAACTCACAAAGTTTACCTCCTATACTTAATATTAGTATAGATTGGGTATCGGTTAATAGATTGCCCCATCATTGATCATCACAGTAACCTTTCTTTAAATAGTTCTCGAAACGTGATCATCTTTCTTTCGATCGCAATCGAATCAGACCAAAATGTGACTAGATAATTTAGATAGATAGCTTATTTTGAAAGGACCTTGGTATTTGCCATCAATATTTTGTTCAAAGCTTTTATTTCTTCAATCAGAATTTGTTATTCCAACTAAAATTTGGGACTTTTGAAAATGAGATGCTCGTTATTAAATTGTAACAGCCACACAGGTTGGTTGGTTTGTGGATGGGTGACCATCCATTATAATATCGAGACCACTCCATGCTTCGGAAAGCAAGTTAAACCATTGGTATTGTTATTTATACTGTTATTTGTAGATCTTTGAAGGTGGTTTCGGGCAGAAAAATTGCTAAAGTTGGTCGACAGGCTTTTCATGAACGCTAGTTGCAAGATTAATATTAAAATGACTGTTTTATTTATTTTTAGCAGACAGAAAGCGAAACTAACTTCTGCATGCGACTTCGTCCGCGTGAAATTTCTTGTTTGAACATAAAATATAACCTATTACACTCGGCAATACTACAGTATTGCCGAGTGTAATAGGTATAGGTTATTTTATTCTTTCGCTAGTGGGAAGCTACAGCTTCCCACTAGCGAAAGAATAAAATAAGTATGGCTAAAAAAATAAACTCAAAGGAGTCGCTTTATCGAATACTGTACGTAAATCGTCTAAATCACGAACTATTAAAAAAATTATGGACATTATTGAAACCATACACTAAATCTTTTGAATCGATTAAGTTTTTAAATTAACTATTTCAAAATCAATCATAATCGATAATATGAACTTCTATGAATCGATTTGAATTGACGCCATTATGCGTAATAAAAGGAATAAAATATTGTAAATAATGAAGCGTCCTGATTTATAAAAGAATACGTTAGTCGTAAATATTTATTATTATACTATTATTAGGTCGTGTGGTAGTAATAAATGTACGAATATTTAACATAATTCTCGTAAATTATGAATTGTATTTATTTGATTATTTGCAGGTTTAATAAGAATGCTTGCGATCTGTCTGTGCGTATATGATAAGTTTTTACATCCAAAATTGCTGAAATTATACTATAGTGTACAAATATTTTATGAAAGTTCAGGTTCAGTAATTCGCAACAACACATCATCCGGCTATCCTTTTTATAATGGTACTTTTTTATATTACGTGTCTTTCAAAGTATTAAATATAGTGCTAAGAACATTAATTATCTTTTATTGCAAGACACGTATTATAGTGACCATTATAAAAATGATAGGTAGCCGGATCGAGAAGACACTTTAGGTAGTAATTACATTTTACTATTTTCAGTCACGAAAAGTACTCTTTTGCTATTTACAAGGTTTAAACAGCTTTAAGTTACTAATCTGTCCATGGATAGCTTGCTTAGCCGTGAAAATGTACAGTAGGAGCATGACGGTGGTAAAAAATAAAACCAGTATAAGTTGGACCCTTTTCTATTGAAACTACGTTTGGTCAGCTCAAGGTCGAAGTGTTACCATTGACGTTTGGGCGGTTGTACCATAAATACTTGGCAAAACGGATTTTTTTTTATTTTGTATTAATAAAATATAAAAAAAAAAATTATTAAATTGCTTGAATTAATTATATTATTTGAAAGGCAATTCAAGTCAGTCCGCCAATTTAGCTTCAGATTTAATGATCAGACTGTTAAATAAATTCGATGCCATCTTAAATCAAGTTATGCAGGTTACCTATGTATTGTTACCAACGTTGTATCTTTTCACAATTTTTATCATAAAAACGCTTACTTTCGCTATTGTTACACTGAATAGTTTTCACAAGAATGTCGATAAATATTTATAACAATATACGAATTGATGAAATTGTCTTGTTAATGATTTCATTTGTTATAATATCTATTAATTTAATGGAACCTTATGTAAGAATTTAAGATGGGGGTGCCTTGAACTCATTGTGACAGATTTCCTGATGCAACTTATTGCATTGTTGCTTGTGATCGCTTTAGTTAAAAGACTAACAAAGGATATAGGGACAAGAAACATTGAATCAGAATAAACTAAAAACTAATACTCAAAAGGCGTGTGTGAACGCCAGACTAGCTAAACTATATCAATGCCAAATCATCATCTGCCATAGTCTGTTCCCAACTATGTTGGGGTCGGCTTCTACTCTTACCGATTACAGCATGACTGAACTAACGACCACTTACTGAGTAACACGATACCCCCTGCTTAGACTGGTTTGTCTAGGTAAGCTTGCTCGACTTTAAGGGTTTTGTTTCAGTGCTATTAGTAGACGCGCTCAAGTGCGGTTCGGAGAAGTGCCGTTCAAATCAGTGCTGTTTCAGTACTATTAGTAGACGTGCTCAAGTGCGGTTCGGAGAAGTGCCGTTCAAATCAGTGCTGTTTCAGTACTATTAGTAGACGTGCTCAAGTGCGGTTCGGAGAAGTGCCGTTCAAATCAGTGCTGTTTCCGTACTATTAATAGACGTGCTCAAGTGCGGTTCGGAGAAGTGCCGTTCAAATCAGTGCTAAAAGTGGAAGCCCTCGTTTTGACTACCCGTAACGATTTTGAAAGATCGAATGACAGCCTTCTTGCCAGATTCTCTCTAGTTTTTTGCATCACCCTTGGGAATTCCTAAAGAAAGAAAAAGTATTTATTAGGACTCGCACAGGAAGGAGGTCACAAATTAAACTCAACGCACATAAAGAAACAAATAAAATAAAAAACAAAGTAAAAAAAAAGTGAAAATAAAAGCAGAAAGTCCTTTACAAGGCCAAATGGTCTAGAGTAGGGCTGCAACAGATTCTGTTACATCAGCATCGTAGGTCGACATCGTAGTCGCAATTCTAAAGGTCAGGCTATGATACTTCATTCTACTATAGTCTAAAAATATAACAGGCGACCTAGAGTTCAAAAGATTGACCACTTTAACTGCACCCACGCATTTTCAAACACAAATCGTGACGTTCTAAAAAAAAAACGTATAACCGAAACCGCGCTAAAAACTAGTACATACAACGTAATTACTTTTATATTTTAGATAATATTTAATGCAAAATGTTAATTAAACCTTCAATCAGTCAATTACACTGGGTACCTATATAAGCATGTCATGTCTTGTATCATCCTTGACTCATGTGTGAAACGGTTTCATCAGCACTTATTTTTGTAGTGCAAAAATATATGCTAAAATATTAATTATAAATCTATCCATCATAATTATAGCGGTTTCGGTAATATAAGTAATCCATCTTGTCAGTAATAGGCAGTTGGGCTCGAGGCTTGTGGCTGTAAAGATCGAACGGTCTGAGCTTAAAAGCTGCGTATGCGTCGATCAGTCTGTGGAAGGCCGTGGATGGAACCGCTCTTCCACAGACTGATTTCTTTTACACCTCTTGGAAAGCTTTGTCAACGGCCAGCTTCTTCATCAAAAGTAACAGCCAAAGTAACAGTCAACTGTTCTTCCGCGCTGTTGGATTTATAACCCTCGCCTCAGCTCCGAGGATTGAAAATACAACAGGCAAAGTAACAACTTTGCTTTGCTACAGTAACAGGCAAAGTAACAACTTTGCCTGTTACTTTTGATGAAGAAACTGGCCGTAGTCAGACATATAACTTGGTATTGTGAAGATATCACGGCTGTATCTCCAAAAGTTAATACCATCGACGTTTCGTAATATTGCTAGTATAATTATCTTCATCATTCTGACTAAACCTACTACTGGGCAAAGGCCTCTCTTTTCTTGTGCCAATCCTCTCGCTCCTGTGCCAGCCCCATCCAGGTCCTACCCGCGATAGCAATAGTATTGTCCTCCCATCTAAATGCTGGAACACCGACGACGCTTCGTTAAAATTACCAGTACTTTGCTCAAATCTAGACTCCGGGCTACTACTCAGGAATTCGTAATGAAAAACACAATTGGGTCCTAGTTTCGACCTCGGGACCGAAACCAAGATCCGACCTAACCGATTATTAGTTTAGCGCACCAAGGTATCACTCAACACTTATGATTATTATCTTACTAGCGACCCGCTCCTGCTTCGCAAGGTTTTACGATTTGACAAAACATCAAGATTACTAAGGTATATGAAAAACAAAAAACCGGCCAAGTGCAAGTCGGACTCGCGCACGAAGGGTTCCCTACCATTTTCTATAAAAACGGCAAAAAAATCGTGTCTGTTGTATGGGATATAAATATTTATTTTATTCTGTTTTAGTACCTATTTGTTGTTATAGCGGCAACAGAAATACATCATCTGTGAAAATGTCAACTGTCTAGCTATCACGGTTCATGAGATACAGCCTGGCGACAGACGGACAGACTGCGGAGTCTTAGTAATAGGGCCCCGTTTTATCCTTTGGGTATGGAACCCTAAAAAAAGGTATATGTATGTAACTTTAATATCAACGTATTATACACATAAACCTTCCGGAATAAATTTTCTTAACAATGGTGAAAACCTCATTAAAATCTGTTGCGTGGTTTTGAAGAACAACGTGGACATACAGACAAACACGAACAGCGACTTTAATTTATAATATGTAATAATAATAATAAATGGTTATCTAGTCAGATAATTGAAAGTCTAAGTACTGTCCCTTAATTAGGTTGTGCAGATTCGATATCAATAGTTTCTTCCAAGATATTGATATTCGATAGATATTTACACCGATAATTATTATGATAGCTTCTATTGCAATCGCTATAAAAACTGTGTTTTAGATGTTTGTAATTTATTTCACAAACAAATTATTATAGAGAAAGAACCGTTATTATACATAGCTAATGTTACTAAATTCTTGAGACGATTATCATTAGTAAAACTATTTGATACTGTAATGGATCTAATAATAATATTCTTCATATAGTTTATGAAAGTATGAAATATTACAATGCAGACAGATTTCAAAATGGTTGATTATTACTTTGTATTGTCTCTCCGCAATATGACAGTACCACGCGACCCTCCCTCTTCAAGACAAGTTTATGATCATTTGTTGTCAAATCTGTTGTTAATGCCTCGTTTGTCGACCATAATATTAAAACATTTCGTAATTTTAAGACCTATGACCTATTTCAAAGAAAAATCAAATTAGAAAGTTAGAATTAGAAAGTTTCAGGAAGAAGTCGTTTTATGAATGCACGTTTAGTGCAGCAACAGATTCAATCGTGCAATGAATAACAAACATATTTTAGATGATGTACACCCTCTTGTACCCCCTACACCCTCATCTCGCTAGTTCTTTTTTTTGTCCCATGTAAATCGGGGCGAGCCTACTGCCATAAACCGGGCACAAATTCAGACTCCGAGATGCTACTGAGAAATTCCTGAAAGAATAACCCATTAACTTTGCCAGTCCTAGGAATCGAACCTGAGACCTCATGCGCAGCAGTAGCGCTTGCAACCACTAGACCAACGAGGCCATTTAATCAATCAAAATAATTTCTTGAATTTCACGCTAGAATTAGAATAATAATAACCTTACCCTTACCACCGTATCTCTACGATGACGTCGTGGTGGGGCTTGCGCGCTCCTATAAACTCTAGGTCTGTACCAGTAGAGTTCACTTTGCCGAATCAAGTCTAAGGTGAGGAGGCAGACCAAGTGGGATACATAACCCGCAGCATGTGGCAAGCTGTTGGGCAGGACTGAACACTGACGAAGAACAGAGCTTCCACCTCTTTCATGCTTTTCAAAGTAAAAGTCAAATAATTTATTTCAAATAGGCACATAAAAGGCACTTTTGAACGTCATAACGCTTTGTTGGCCGGCTCGAGTGGAGATTCGCTCGGAAGGTGGATGTGTTCCAGTAAGATGCTGGTACGGATCTTGACCGTACTTTCAGGCTTGTCCTGATAGCTGTGAAATACCTCTCCACTCCTCAAGCACCTCAGGACATGTTGCCCCCTTGTCGCTACGTCACTATGTGCTAGTGAGAATTTCCAGGGACTCATTGTTGAGTGTGCAAGTCAGTCTCTGCCATTTTATCCGTGTATATTATATATCATTGGTCAGGCAGGGAACATAGACCTTCCATAGTTCTAGGTAACCAATCCACTAATAGCCACTAGCCACCCAAGCACATAGCTCAATTTGTTTTCTTTTTCATACACTATAAAGGTTATCGTTGGGTAGTGTATACGGGGATAATCGTCGGCTGGTGCCTCATTCAATTTAAAATTGCCTAAGGCGCAAATCTGCGAGTTCGCTTCGGCCCCTTGTAAGCCTTTCAAAGGACAGGGATCTCTATTGTCCCAAGATATTAACATATAAAAATAATAAAACTACTATTTAAATAAATAAATACTCATTTATTTCAAACTTATCTTGCGATTACATCCATATTTGTTAGTAGGATTGCGAACTTACGAACTAGTGTTAGTAATAAATTAATAATTAATAATAAGGACATAAAACTCCAAGTGGACTCCCCGACGCTGGTGAGAAATCATTACACGACTATTTAGTATTTACAAAGTAAAAATCTACTGTTTAATTTAAAATTAAAAATAGTTTTCAAGACGTTACCAAAGCCTAGGCAATCAGAATGATATTTTTTTCCTAATAAATTGGTAATCAATAGCTTTGCATAAAGTTATGAAATATTTACGAAATAACAACAAATTGTGTTGTGTATAGTTCAAGCAAGTTCAGGGTCGTTGTAAGGGTGTGCACTGATCTTGCGCATTTGTAAACAAGCTTTTTTATTTTTCAACTTTGTTTAACAAAGTGTTTAGTTTATTGTAGTTATTACAATAATAAAATAATAATATAATAAAAACTGTGAAAGATCCAATTACCACTGCCTCTCCTTTTTAATCGACTTCCAAAAAGGAGGGGGTTCTATGTTCGTCTGTTTATTTTTTTTTCTGCCCTACTCGGTTCCATGTTTTTCTCAACCAGATGTTTCCTGCAATATTGACGATTTATCTTGATGATATCGTCAAAGCTCCAAAAGCAAAGAAAGATCCAATTATTATTGACAAACTATTTTTTTTAATTAACGTCATCAAGTAACTAGCAACGTCTTTAAATGATGATGTTGTTTTCATAAGTTAACTAGCATCTGTATACATAACATAATCAGCCTATAATGTTCCCACTGCTGGGACACAGGCCTGCTCTCAGTGAGAGGGAGTGGGCCGTAATCCACAACGCGGGCCCGGTGCGGGTTGGTGGATGTCACATGTCTTCATTTTTGCGGTTTTTTTGGTTTCCTCACGATGTTTTCCTACACCGTTTTTTAGAGCAGTGGTAATGAAATAATTTACATAAAGCGCCTTTCTGGGTTCGAACCTACGACCTACAACTCGTAAGTCGCGGCCACTACCACTGGGCCACCACTGCTCTGCATCTGTATAATAATATCTACATAATTGTGACGTATTTATATTTTTCACAAGAGCCGATTGGGTAAGATGGTTGTGTCACATTTTTATGGTTTTGACAACGAATAACGACTAAAAAACAAATTCACTTTCTTATGCAGCACTCGACCACAATAGGCTGACATACGAGAAGCCATACAAAAAAAACGGTGCGGTAACAGTGAAAACTACGCAACAATGCGTAACCTCAACGTAATTCAAACGGTAGACGGTAACGATGACGCGAGTTCCATGATTTTTGTTCACCCAAAAAGTGCTCAACGGTCCTAAAGAAGTTTTCACTTCAAAAAAAGCTAGCCTTGATTTCTTTCGAAACTATTACTGAAGTATATTCCAAAATAGAAATATTTAGTCATATTAGCAATATAAAACACAGTACCCAACTCTACTGAGCATTGGTTGGTTAAAAAGTAGTCAGTACGCACCTTTACATTATTTTTAAGTTCAAGCTCAAGGCTAAACAAAAACGTCTAAAAAACTTGTTATTTTTATTTTTATTAACATATTCTAATGGCCTTTCGCGACTATTCACAAATTCGTATACTGACGCTAAATATTTTTAAATAATATACAGACAAAACCTAATGAGTGTAAAAACTATAAATTACCTTTATTACGTAAGTTTATAGAAGATTTTTTTTTAATCATTCAATCAAAATTTATTTATTCGGACGACAAAAGTTCCATAAATATTAGTAATACCTTAAAGCTAGTGTTAGTAGTAATAATTATTTGAGTTTGACGCATTCTGCACAGAAGATGACCAAGTAAGGTACAAGTTTCTCATTTAATCATTGGTCTCCATAATTTTCGAAAGGTATCTATTTATTTCCGACTGCCAGTGGAGCAAACGAGTCTTTTTTTTTCTGTTTTGCGGTCGTCAATCATCAAATGACTTCTCCCGCTCTGGGCGGAGCGGAAGTGCGTGTCAGACTTTTACTGACTAAAACCCACCCGTGTTCCTTCAGTTGCCTGTTGCCAAGGGCCCCGGTATCCCTTTCGGACGCCCCTCAGCTACATAGATGGACCGACGACCTTAAAAACGTGGCTTCGGGACAGACTGGATGCGGAAGGCGGAGTAGAGGGTGTTGTGGTGAATCCTGGGAGAGGCCTATGTCCAACAGTGGACTGCGATAGGCTGAGTTGATGATCTATTTCTTTGTTACGTTTTTTATTTCCCTTGCATATAGAGGATATTCTAGTGTGTGCACACAGTTGGCAAATAGGTGCATAGAGAAATCGTGCAATCCTTCCGAGCTTCCCTACTTTGTAGGTGTCGTAAAAAGTGAATGTATTTGGAACAGTATTGTGTGACATGTCATTATTCTCCCATGAGCTTGTTAAGGCCGAAACTTCCTTGTTAACGTAACGTATTTTTGGGGCTTTCTTCGATTCATCATCTGCCTAGCCTTTTCCCAAATATGTTAGTCGGCTTCCAGTCCAACCGGATGCAGCAGAATACCAGTATTTTAAATGGAGCGACTGTCTATCTGACCTCCACAACCCAGTAACGACTTGGTAATATAATATCCCTTGGTAAGACTGGTTGACAGACTTTCGGGCTTCTGACAACCCGTAACAAATGTCGATAGATCCACGAATGACAGCTGGGACCAACGGCTTAACGTGCTTTCCAAGGCACGGAGGGGTCTTGGTATGTAAAGATGGTCACACATCCACGGATCGATCGCGTCAAGCGTAGTTTAACCTGATCGATCGACCTGTGCGCCGACCACCAAGGGCAGGAAGATGATGATTGCCAACTTAGAATGGGGATATTAATGTGTGTTTTGTTTTTTTATTAACACATTTGACAGAAGTCATTATGTAGTGAGAATTTGGACTATGATCAAGGAGATCATTTTCTAGCAGCTCACAGAGAGACAGGGGATGAGACAGGTTGGTGATACAAAATCTTTTTTTGAATGAACTAAGTCGCTTACCCAAAATCCATAAAATCTTCGTTGGTCTATGCTCTATGATTTGAGATTAAAATTAAACCTCGCCTACTACAGTACCGGGTTCATTACCGAACTAGTTTTATAATACAGTTCTCAACAGTCAATGCCCATTGACCCACCCAAGTAACGCCCAAGAAAAGATTGTAAACGACTATGACTGCTATTTCTAAATTAAGTTTTTGGTAAGAGATACGGATTTTTTCCATTTTTTTACCTACAGTTTTAAATTGTTTCTTTTTTTTTACTTGTAGTTACACTGTGTTGTGTGCCTTGTCTGTGCTAAATAAATGTATTTTCTTTCCTTTTTATTTTTTCGTTCATTTACCAATTTATATGAACCACGCCCCTAAACTACTACTACTACTATAAATAATATTCAAATAATCATAATATTTACTTACATATTTCCAAGATTTTTGCTATTGTCTTGTGTGTATTTTGTACTCGTTCTTGACCGATTGGCCGGAGAAGGTAAAAATTAATGAGAATTAGAATAAGGAGAGACCTTTTCCCAGCATCAGCAGTGGCAAAATAGTGTTTTTTTTAAATATGTGTGTCGTGATTTAAAAGCAAAACCTAAAATAAAGATATTAGATCTTGAGCCGGTCTTTGAATACAATTTAAATATGATCTATAATGCGCGAAGTTCTTGAGGATTATTACGAATTTTTGCCTCATCTTTAAAAATTTGACGACATTTGAAGAGCTCGTCTGGCGAAATTAACTATAAAAGCAGATCCATGTTTTCTTGGTCCTTTTAAAAATAAGAATGTTGTTAATTATACATCATAGAGCTGTGTTTATTTATTGAATTAGATCATAATGTGTCTGGTTTCGCATTTAAACGTGGCCTTTATCTGGTTCTGTTTTTTTTTTATTTCAGCCATATGGTACGTTCTGCAACAAGTTTATTTTTAAAATGTCGAATGTTTTAATCTTTGATAGTGCTTTCAGAAACTGGTTTATTATTAATTTCGAAATAGTTAAAGAGCTAGATAGTTTTTTTTAAACTTATTTTCTCCAACACTAGCTATCTGCCAGTTGCGTCACAGTCGGTGTCGGTCCAGCCGTTTTGGAGATTACAAACCGCCGGAACAAACAGACAGACATTTTTTTTTATAATATGTTTTTTTTTTGTTATAAATTATGCATTTAGTAAAAAGCTGTTATTTTGAAATTACAAACAGACACTTCAATTTTATTACATTTGTATGTATGTATGTATGTATGTATATATATATATTTCGTCGTCGTTTCGGGATAATCAATCGGGCTTAGATAGAAAATGACAGATTATTGAAGCGATACGTCGGCGTTCTGAGTTTGGAGTCAGCAGCTGCTATTTAATTTTACTCTGCACGGCTTATGTAATTAAAGATTTCACTGCACCGCGCTAACAGTACAGCACAGAGTGCTAAACTCCGAATTGGCTGGACTTTTATTTTAGAAAAATAATTAGGGTCCACGCAGGCGAAGCCGCGGGCAGTATCTAGTTAAAAATAAAATTACTATGGTGTTTATGTTGAGTTGATTTGGAAAAATGTGACCAATTAATCTCCAAAGTTTAAGCAGTTCACGATATCAACACTGCCACACATACAGACAGGTACAGTTTTATTACAGTGCCTACAAATTGTTGATAGTTTGACCTCGGTGGGATCACGTCTGTGTTATAATCATTTTTAATTTAGTAAAATGTTATTTATAGAGAAACGACTCTGTTTAATTTATGATCTTTTTTTCATCCTGTTCTGTTTATCATGCATCTTGATTTACAAAAAACATGTAAAATGGAGTTAATACTTATGCAAAAGATGAATAGAACCACTTTGGGTCTTCTATGTAATTTGAGACAAGTTATTAATAGTGTACAACCTATTAACATTAACTTTAAGATTATCTTAGTGACAAATAACAATATCATTCGATACATTTCTGCGTTTAGACAAAACTTAAAATAAATAAATGGCTTATCAAAACCTGCTTACAGAATATAGTTTGCTGCATGGATGTAAAAGTAAGCTGTGAGAAAAGTAATTATTGTTGACATCATTCAGGCTGATGAAAGAATGTTAAATATTATTATACACTAGTTGTTGCCTGAGACTTCGTCGGCGAGTATTTTGTATGTATGCATATTTTATATTTCATCACTTTTTTAAACTCATTCAGGATAAAAATATCATACATTATTATTGTCTTTATTCGGGTCCAGGCTACCCGAATATGGGCACGCCACAATTGCGGCGATAAGTCCCCTCTTTGAGGAGTGGCTGGAGAGGCGCCACGGCGTCCTCACCTTCCGCCTGACGCAGGTCCTCACCGGACATGGCAGCTTCGGGAGGTACCTGTGTAGGATTAGGCGGGAGGAAACGCCCGGGTGTCACCACAGTGCGGATCGTCCGGAGGACACGGTGGAGCATACGGTGGAGATGTGCCCTGCTTGGGCGGAGCACCGCCGTGTCCTCGTGGAGGCGATTGGCGGCACTAACCTCTCGCGTCCGGCCCTGGTCCAGGCCATGGTACGGATCGAGAGGACATGGGAGGCGGTCACCTCCTTCTGCGAAGCAGTAATGCTCGCGAAGGAGGAGGCGGAACGCGTGAGGGAGAGGCACGGCCTGCGCCCTCACGCCCCTAACCGCCGCCGCTGGAGACACCCTGGGCGTCGGGAATCCCAGGCGGATTCCCGGCCACCATAGGCGCGGGCTTGCGGACGGCGAGCAATGGGTAGCTCGCCGTCCGATAAGGACCAGGCCCGGGTCGATGGCGCGTCGTGTTCCACGCGCGCCTCAAGGAGATGTCAGCACAATTGGCGGGGTCCGCTAGGACCGATGCCTGCCAGGGTTGCGGGTTAGTCCGAAAGGGATACCGGGACCTTGGCAACAGGCAACTGAAGGAACACGGGTGGGTTTTAGTCAGTAAAAGTCTGACATGCCCTTCCGCTCCGCCCAGAGCGGGAGAAGTCATTGGATGATTTCCCACACAAAAAAAAGGCTACCCGAATAAACTACTAGGAATAAAGATAATAACATGATATTTTTATCCTGGATGAGTTTAAAAATATCTATACGAAGTCGCAGGCAACAACTAGTGTATAATAACATTTTATATCGATCGGTTCACTGGTTAGGTGTGATAAGGTAACAGACACGCAAAAAGACAGACATAGTAACAATAACATTATTAATTTATATTTTATAAAATCAATTTATGGAATTATAGATTCTCGCGGATATTTTTATTCATGACACCGATTTTGTAAAATTCAAATAATAAATATCGAAATTCAAATCGGAAGTTAAGTTGCCTTTGTACAACTGTTTCAGCTTAAGCACTTTAATAGCACCAAATGACCACTTACAATCATTTAACTACAATAAAACAGCTCAAAAAATACATAAAATGGAACAAGTTTACCGCATGAATATTTACGAAACGAAGTCGAAGAAGTGAAGTTAATTAAGGGCCATGCGCATGCGACGTGAGACGGGATTGTGAAGCAATCGGTTGTGATCTTGTGATGACTGCCCTGGTGGTTTTGTTACAGATGTTTTGTTGAACATATTTTATGGAATACCATACCGGTTAGACTGGAAGCCGACCCCAACATAGTTGGAAAAAGGCTAGGCAGATTGATTGATTTTATGGAATACCATGGAACATTATATCATCTTTTATTATTCTTTTGAGGGTGGGAAATCATTTTTTTTGGTTTTTTTTTTTTTTTTTTTTTTAAAACTTTGCCCCACACTAAGAATTTCTTCCTGTATCGTGGGTGCGTTTACAAACATAGAAACTCACATACACTAACACCCAGACCCGGAACAACTACTTGCACATCATACAAATATTTGTTCCGTGCGGGGATCGAACCCGCGACACGTAGCGCAGCAGTCCATCGCTCAGCCACTGCGCCAACCGTGTCGCCAAATTAAATGACTTCTCCCACTCTGAGCGGAGCGGAAGAGCACGTCAGACTTTTACTGACTAAAACCCACCCGTGTTCCTTCAGTTGCCGCTGTTACCAAGGTCCCGGTATCCCTTTCGGACTAACCCGCAACCCTGGCAGACTAACTCCTACGCTGCCTGCTTCGGCATTCTATAACAATGGCAACATACATCCTTAGGACAGCTGCTGGTGACTGATCCTTACCAGGATATAATAAATATTCAAGACATCAATTGGATGGATGAGGTGACTATTCTACTATCTTCTAAACCTTTTTTTTTTACTTCAAAAACCGATGAGGATTTCGGAGTCAAAAAGAAATTCAAGTTAAACTTTTTTGCAAATTATGTACCTACTTATCAGTAATATTTATGAAATAAAATTTAGATTAGATTAGAAGTTTCGTTTTGTTTTGGTCCAAATCTAGGTTTTGGATCTTTTCACCATGCACCATGTATCTGGTAATTAATTTATTTATCATTGCTCTATTTATAATTCTTTTTACCTTTTGTGGTACAGTAATCTTATTATAGGTGCATCGTCTTCACATATAATTATAATTCATGTATACAAAATATTGTAAAACATTTTTAAAAGAGTAACGGTGGAGTTTTTTGCCCATTCTTCTCCATACGAAAACTACCTTTTGGAAGGGGCAACTAGAAAAGTGCCTTATATGTGCCTATTTCAAATAAATTATTTGACTTTGACTTTCACCGAAATCTTCTCCTAGTACTGATTATTTTAACGCGGGATTCAACCTACAACTGATAAACACGGTTCTGTGGTAATAAGGCAAAAATTTAGATCACAGTCCGATTAACTACAATTTTTATCTTAATCTAGTGATAAATACCTACATCATTAATCCTTAACGTATTTAAAGTAATTTAAGATATTATCACACATGTAATAATTTGTCTGAATAAGCTTCCTTTGATCGATCACCCACTGATTGTATCTAATATCTTCTAGGCATGGTGTTATTAACCTCGGGAAACATTAATATTATTTAAACTTTGGCAGTGATTTTCATTATAAGCTGTATAAATTATGTATAGTTCATAATTAAACCTACCTTTATGTATAAGCTATCTAGATAGATATTTAGTGACCTACAGGTATACCTACCAACATGGCTTATCGTAGGAAGGAAGTAGTTTCTAAAGTAACATTTTTACCGACCCGGAAATCGAGCCCAGGACCACTTAGTTATTTTTGACTTTTGGTTATAAAAATAAGATGCATTGTATTCTCTATCAAGATACATTAATGAATTATATTTAAATGTAATAAAATAATCCTAATCTACCTATACCTAAATAACTTTTTAAAACACGTTATGTCTGTACAATTACATATATAACAAAATTAAAAAGAAAAAAAATCAAGGGGAGGGGCTCATTGAGCATCAAAGAATTCGTCCGCATCGCTGTCAATGGGAAAGGTGCCCAAAAGGCTGGCAGCATTGCCACGTTGAATGGCAATGCTGATTCTTTGGGCTAAAAATAAGATAAATGAAACAAATTAATCCAGGTGTCATCGTATCCTAAATCACTCTCGTGTAGGTATAGTCTAGTCTCTAGTATATAAAGTTCACGTCAACGACATTTAAATCAATAACAATAATTTACATAATTTATTGATCCGGGATTTTTTTATAAAACCAGACCGGCTAGTTGTTTGCCTAATTTAGATATCTAATCTAATTTTCAAATTATTCTTTATCTATGATTCCCTAAAGATGTTATGCAACATTTTAAATCCTAACTAATATTATAAACTAGCTTCCGTCCGCGGCTTCGCCCGCATGGTATGTTGATAAAAAGTAGCCTATGTCGTTCCCTGGGATGTCATCTATCTCCTTGCCAAATTTTATCGAAATCCGTTCAGTGGTTTAGGCGTGAAAAGGTAACATACAGACAGAGTTACTTTCGAATTAGTATTGATGCGAAAATGAGTTTGTTTGTTACGGTTACACGCTAAAACGGCTGAACGGATTCTGATGAAATTTTGCAACTGGGTAGGCTATGATCTGGAATAGGACAAAGGTTACTTTTATCTCGATATTCCGATGGGATCGAGGCTAAAGTGGGTAAAACCGCGGGGCACAGCTAATATTTTAATAAATAAATAGCAACATACTTTGATGATAGCAGTGGTGGTCCAGTGGTAACAGCCACGACTTATGAGTTTGTAGGTCGCAGCTTCGAACCCTGACAGGTGCATTGCTTTGTGTAAATTATTTCATCACCACAGGTCTTAAAACGGTGAAGGAAAACATCGTGAAGAAACCGGCTTGCCCCAGAGCTAAAAACTCGCACTGGACATACTAACAAACCCGCATTGGGCCCGCGTGGTGGATTACGGCCCACTCCCTCTCTCAGAGAGGTCTTTCCCTCTCAGATCATTTGCAACCAAATGACATCTCGTACATTCCCTTATCAGAACCGACAATAACCCTGTATAAAGTTCGTGATAAATACATCTTACGGCCTGACCACGGGAAATTCGCGGTAGCGAATTTTCGCGCGGCGCGAATTACGGTGCGTCTTGCGGCAGAAACAAATGTATAGAAATGTACTAAGCACGCCACGGGCAGCGGCGGCAAGCGGGGCGATTCGCGAATTTTGCCGAGCGGATCGCACTGGCGGCAAAAACAAATGCGAATCAGTCCGGCGCATGAAGGACTGCCAACTTTTTGTACAAGAAATAAAGTACGAAAGAGAAGGAAAATAAACAGTACCTATTTTGAAAGAATAAAAAGTATTTAATTTTTGGTAAATATTTATTACTTTAACCATACAAATTCGTAAGCCTCATCAACTCATCACATTTCTATGTATTTTTTTTTTTAATCTTTGTTGTAGCTCTAACTCTGTCGACCCGCCTTTTTGTTTAAGTATATTTTTGTTTCACCTTATTACCGTTTTTTTAATATCGTAGACTATTTTGACATTTCAAATGATTGTTGTTTGTTTTTTCAATTTGCAGTTTGATTTGCAGGTGTCAAATCAGTCTACGGGATTAAAAAATGAACTTTGAACTTCGACAATTTGACGTTTTTATTAGGCGTTTTTGTAAGATAAGATGAAGGTGAATGTGAATCGTTATAATTTTCTATTTTTGTGCACTAATCTAACTAACAAAGTAATCACAATTATAATAATAGGTTGAGTTGGAAAACTTGGAAACTAACAAGACGAAAGCAAAGGCCCGAAAAAATAGTTATGTTATCCGCGCGTATTCGAGTCAGTAGGCGTCACCGTCGGCAGACTGTCAGACTGACGCATGACGGTGAACGGTGACGTCTTGACGACAATTTGATAGAGTCCTTCTGAAATCCACCGCACGCATTTGTTTTTTAAACAGGTTTTATTAATGGCTCTGCATACACGTGAAAAAAAGTATTTTTGGATAGGTACTTTATTTTTATTGAACATTAAAAAGTATGTTAAGTTGAATTAAGTATAATAGGTACTGTTTTTACAAGCTTTATATTAGCTTGCTCTGTTCTTATGTCTTTCCGGTTATTAATAGTATGGTTGGCAACCCTAGGCGCATGCCACGCCCACGGATAGTATAGAAGCCAGGGACTTGAAAATTTACCCAAAATAGGGGTGAGGTATCATAACGTTATGTATTACGTTATATATAGTTCCTGTAACCATTTACGAACTAATTTCTTGTCAGTATAACGAAAATCTATCGAAACGACCTCAACTATTAATTCAGTTACGATCCGGGTGGAACAGTAGAAATTATCGCTACTGGAACGGATCGTAACGTTATTTTATAACGTTTCAAGTCCCTGATAGAAGCCCAACAAGTTCTTCTTGTGAAATTCTCCGTCTACACCCCGACTTTTATTTAAATAATGAACTCCACAATCTCTTCCAAATATTACCTATATCTTGAACCAAAAAAACTAAGTACTACTACGTACTCTCCAAGCAATATCGAGATAACTTAGATAAAGATATTTTGCTCTCGGTCTATATTAATCGCGGCGGCGAACGCTCTGCCCGTGGCTTGCATTCCGTGCCGCTTGTTTTGCCGCACCGCAATTCGCGCCGCAGTTCGCGCCGCAGTTTGCGCCGCCTGTCCCGAGGCCAGGCGGTTATTTGTAACATAAGGTTATTATAAAAATAAAACCACTCAAATATTTTTATTATTTACAATTATTTAATAATTTATTAAAACATGTCTTTCACATTTAAAATGCGGAATTCTTAATTCATTTTATTACGATGTATTACTACATTTTACAAAAAATACTACTTGTAAAAACTAAGCTATAAACTGCTAAAAACTGACAAAATAAAAAAAAAAAACTGTATGACAGCATTTAATATTTAATAGCTGTCATTCTTTCAAATAGTAAATTGTCTTGAGAGTTTCTTGCAGTTCATTCACATTTTCACATCCATGTCTTCACATTTTACATAATTTGCAGTCTATATGGCACTGTTCAATAATGATATCCAGTTTTGTCATCGAACCTAGGAGGATCCCTGGGACCTCCGAATTCTTCTCCTAGTCCTAAGAATCCATGAGCAGCTCCATGATTGGAAGTTACTATTTCGTAGCCAGGAACAGCCACGATTGGAGTCTGAACAGTAGATACGACCAGCCCCTCATTAGAACCTACTCTTGAAGGGACGCTAGAGGCCTGGGCACTGCTGACAACACTCGGGTTGTTGGGCTCAACACTAAAGTGACTAGGTTTCTGAGTGGTTAAGACAACGCCATGCGAAGGGTGGACACTATATTCAGATGTAGAACCTACCACAGTTTGGCTTCCTAGGCTAGATCCATGCGTTGAGGATGACCCGAACGGCTGTCCACTAAAATGTGTTATTCCAGTTGGCTGAGTCGGTTGGAGACCGAACTGAGAAGTAGAGACCGCTGAAGACTGGGCATTAGAACCGTCTGTGGATGCAGTACTTGCAGGTTGGAAGGGCTGCCCACTAAACTGATTATAAGATGTCTGGATAACTGGACCGCTGAATTCGGTTGGTTTAGCTGGTTGCGCACCAAACTGAGATGAACTCACAGTAGATTGGGACTGTTGGAACGTACCCTGAGTTGATGAAACTCCGAAAGGCTTGAGGGGTTGGCCGTTGATTGGTGTTTGCGAGGTGGATACAACAGAGTTCTGGAGACCATTTCCTTGGCCTCCATATTGGGTGGTAAAAACTGATTGCGGTTTCTGATAGTTGTAGCCAGCAGCACTTGTCTGAACGTTGCCTTGGGTTGGTTGGTCTCCAGTCGATTGACCACTCTGGAAACCAGAACCTTGGGAACTACCGAAAGGCTTTTGGCCCTGAGTGAACTGTGTCTGTTGGAAAGTAGTTTGAGTTGATTGAGAGCCAAAAGGTTTTTGTGACTGAACACCAAATGTGGTCTGACCAATCTGTCCAGTGCCTACATTGGATTGTGAAGCCTGACCGAATTGTGGCTGACTTCCAGGCTTGTCAGCAGTTTGTGTGTATTGGAACTGTTGATAGTTAGTCTGTGACAGGGAACTTCCTAATGGTTTTTGCGTAGATGTAACAACACCCTGGTTTTGAGAACCGAATTGAGAATTTTGCTGATATTTAGAAACTGTTTGCGAACTGCAACATGGTACTACATTGGAGTCCGAGCTGGAAGCAAATGCGTTTGCTTGTGCTTGTGGCTTTTCTCCAAAGTGTGCAGCCGTAGAACCAAATTGGGTTTGGAAAGGCTTTTGACCAAACTGTGTTGGTTGTGCTGTTTGCGAAATTGTGGTTATAGTTGGAACAATCGCTTGAGACTCGCCAAACCGAGATGGAGTTAAACCAAATTGTGTGGATCCTTGCGTGTTTTGCGAGCTGCCAAAAGGTTTAATACCAAATTGGTTAGTCTGTACCGGTTGGGCTTGAGAAATGCTTCCTTGGGTAGTCTGGCCAAACTGGGATCCAGAAGAGCCGGCCAACTGAGTTTGCTGGAAGTTAGACCCTGAAGTGGATGATGAACCAGAAATTTTGTTGCCAGAACCAGATGCAGAACCGTATTGCGTACTCTGAGAGCTAGATCCTATATTCTGGGATGAACCAATTACCCCAAACTGCGACGTTTGCCCGACTTGTCCTTTTGACCCCGAGTTTGATGCGTAAGAAGAACCTTGTGTTGCTGGCTGTGGTTTTTGACCGAATTGTGAACCAGTAGATCCAAATTGTGACTGTTGGTAGAAAGAACCACCTTGTGCCTGACTAGAAGGCTTTTGACCAAACGAAGCTTGACCGGTATTCGAAGTCGCACCAGTAACTGTAGTCCATAGCGGTTTTTGACCGAGCTGGGTGCCAGTTGATCCAAATTGAGTCTGTTGGAATGCTGAACCAGTTTGTGAAATTTCAGGTTTCTTACCAAACTGGGATGTTTGGGTTTGAGAGTACGTGTTCGAAGTTGAACTAGAACCCTGAGTCGATTGTGGTTTTTGACCGAATTGAGAACCAAACTGTGTCTGTTGAGAAGAGGACCCGAAAGATGTTTGACCAAATGCTGGTTTAGATGTAGTTGAAACCAAACCAGAACCTTGGGATGACTGATAATTCTGACCTAACTGGGAACCACTTGATCCTAACTGTGCCTGTTGATACGAGGAACCAAAAGGCTTTTGGCCGGATAATGGTTTAGAGTTTGATAAAGCCAAACCAGAACCCTGGGTTGGCTGAAGACTTTGACCGTACTGGGTACCAGATGATCCAAATTGAGTCTGTTGTGATGTTACGCCAGTTTGAGTTGTGCTAACAGGTTTCCTTCCAAATTGAGATGTTTGGCTTGAGGCTTGAGAGTAAGTAAAACTAGATCCTTGAGTTGGCTTTGAACCAAACTGTGTCTGTTGATTTGTTGAACCGAAAGGTTTTTGGCCTAATGACGGTTTAGTGGTAGTCAAAACCGAACCAGCACCTACAGTAGATTGAGTATTCTGACTGAACTGGGAACCAGATGAACCTAATTGAGAATTTTGACCGATCTGGGAACCAGATGAACCAAACTGATTCTGTTGTCCTGTTACAACAGTTTGAGTTGTGCTAACAGGTTTCTTTCCAAACTGAGATGTTTGGCCCTGAGAGTACTGAGAACCAGTTGATCCGAACTGTGCCTGCTGGTAAACAGGTTTTATGCCAAATGATGTTTGAGAGGTAGTGGATGTAGATCCCACACCTTGGGTTGACTGGGAGTTCTGACCCAATTGGGAGCCAGAGGCATTTGACCCAAATTGTGACTGCTGATACGAAGATCCAAAAGGTTTTTGGGCGAAAGATGGTTTAGAGGTCGTTGAAGCCAAACCAGAACCTTGATTTGACTGGAAATTCTGACCAAACTTACTGGTTGATCCAAACTGGGTACCAGTTGATCCAAACCGGGTACCAGTTGATCCAAACTGGGTACCAGTTGATCCAAACTGGGTACCAGTTGATCCAAACTGGATACCAGTTGATCCAAATTGAGTCTGTTGTGTGCCAGTTTGAGTTGTGCTAGTAACGGGTTTCTTTTCGTACTGCGAAGTTTGGCTTTGAGAGTAAGTGAAAGTAGAACCTTGAGTTGTTTGTGGCTTTATACCAAACTGCGTTTGTTGATATGAGGAACCGAATGATGGTTTAGCTGTGGTTGAAACTGAATTAGCACCCAAAGAAGACTGAGCATTCTGGCCAAATTTAGATCCAGTTGAACCATACTGCGTTTGTTGGTTAGAAGAACCAAATGGTTTTTGGGTAAATGATGGCTTAGTGGTAGTCGAAACTGAACCAGAACCAAAAGTGGCCTGAGAATTTTGACTGAATGCTGAACCAGTTTGTGAAATTTCAGGTTTCTTACCAAACTGGGATGTTTGGGTTTGAGAGTACGTGTTCGAAGTTAAACTAGAACCCTGAGTCGATTGTGGTTTTTGACCGAATTGAGAACCAAACTGTGTCTGTTGAGAAGAGGACCCGAAAGATGTTTGACCAAATGCTGGTTTAGATGTAGTTGAAACCAAACCAGAACCTTGGGATGATTGATAATTCTGACCGAACTGGGAACCACTTGATCCTAACTGTGTCTGTTGATACGAGGAACCAAAAGGCTTTTGGCCGGATAATGGTTTAGAGTTTGATAAAGCCAAACCAGAACCCTGGGTTGGCTGGAGACTCTGACCGTACTGGGTACCAGATGATCCAAATTGAGTCTGTTGTGATGTTACGCCAGTTTGAGTTGTGCTAACAGGTTTCTTTCCAAACTGTGATGTTTGGCTTGAGGTTTGAGAGTAAGTAAAACTAGATCCTTGAGTTGGCTTTGAGCCAAACTGTGTCTGTTGATACGAGGAACCAAAAGGTTTCTGCCCAAATGAAGTTTGACTTTGAGTATTCGTATTCGGAGAAACAATGGAACCTTGGGTGTTTATTGGTTTTTGGCCAAATTGTGATCCAGAACTACCAAACTGATAGTTTGAACCAGTTCCTTGAGAGCTAACGATAGGTTTCTGACCAAATTGAGATATTTGCGCATTAGAACCTGTTTGCGTCTGCTGGAAGGTAGACTGACCGCCAAATTGAGATGCACTTTGCTGGGTTCCAAACCTGGAATCGGTCTCAGGCTGCCCTGGCTTAGCTTGCGAATTTGTTTGCGAAAACGTCTCTTGAGCAAAACTGGAAGAAGGATCTTTGTGTCCTGGTGCAGGCAGAGTCGTAGCCGGCTTGTTGTACTGGTAAATTGTACCTTGGTATTGTTGGGTTGGTGACTGAGAGCTATCAGAGGTCTGGCTGGTCGATGACTGGCCAAACTGTGTCTGACTTTGGACAATTGGTTTATGGCCAGAATGAGTTTCAGTAGATCCAAACTGAGTCTGTTGTGTGCCAGTTTGAGTTGTGCTAATCACGGGTTTCTTTCCGTACTGCGAAGTTTGGCTTTGAGAGTAAGTGAAAGTAGAACCTTGAGTTGTTTGTGGCTTTAAACCAAACTGCGTTGGTTGATATGAGGAACTGAATGATGGTTTAGCTGTGGATGAAACAGAATTAGCACCCAAAGAAGACTGAGCATTCTGGCCAAACTTAGATCCAGTTGAACCATACTGCGTTTGTTGGTTAGAGGAACCAAATGGTTTTTGGCTAAATGATGGCTTAGTGGTAGTTGACACTGAACCAGAACCAAAAGTGGACTGAGAATTTTGACTGAATGCTGAACCAGTTTGTGTAGTTTCAGGTTTCTTACCAAACTGGGATGTTTGGGTTTGATAGTACGTGTTCGAAGTTAAACTAGAACCCTGAGTCGATTGTGGTTGTTGACCGAATTGAGAACCAGAACTACCAAACTGATAATTTGAACCAGTTCCTTGAGAGCTAACGATAGGTTTCTGACCAAATTGAGTTTTTTGAGCATTAGAACCTGTTTGCGTTTGCTGGAAGGTAGACTGACTGCCAAATTGAGACACACTTTGCTGGGTTCCAAACCTGGAATCGGTCTCAGGCTGATCTAGCTTAGCTTGCGAATTTGTTTGCGAAAACGTCTCTTGAGCAAAACTGGAAGAAGGATCTTTGTGTCCTGGTGCAGGCAGAGTCGTAGCCGGCTTGTTGTACTGGTAAATTGTGCCCTGGTATTGTTGGGTTGATGACTGAGAGCTATCAGAGGTCTGGCTGGTCGATGACTGGCCAAACTGTGTTTGACCCTGGACAGTTGGTTTATGACCAGAGTGGGTTTCAGTTGATCCGAGTTGAGATAAAGTTTGCTGACCTGATTGGCCAAACTGTGCTGACGGTTTCGAACCAAATTGACTAGATTGGGAAGCGAATTGAGTAGACGATGACGAGGATGAGAAAGGAGAAATGGCCGCCTGGGTAATACCGTTGTAAGATGGAGAGCTGGTACCTTGATACTGTCCAGTAGTTGATGTAGTGGGAGTAATGGGGTATTTCGATCCCTGTTGATAAATAGAACTACCTGGGAAGTTTGGCTGGTTATTAGCGTACTGGCTACTAGGGCTTACAGAGGGGCTAACAAAAGGCTTGGATGGTTGTTTGTAAATATATGAGTTGTCAATGCCCTGCTGTTGACTAATAAAAGGCTTTTGAGTACTAGACGCATACGTTGCATCGACGGCTCCGGTGTGAGTAGATGAGACGGCAGATGCTGCAGTCGGTGAAGACCCAAAAGAATGTGAACCCTGGTTTGACGACTGGTATTTAACAAACTGAGACTGTGAACTGTGCTGACTCAAAGGTTGCACATTAGCAGTAGATGCAGCCGATGAAGAATCTAAACCGTGTGGTGTGCCTGCTGATGCAATTTTTACAGGTGTAAGGTACTCGCCATTTGTAGCGGAATTTCCAGCTTGCTGACCTTCTCCAAATCTGCTTGGGACTTGCTGATTTAAGTGCCCATCACTATGTTGGTTTCCAGATACGGAAGCGGACGCAGAGGCACTTGATGGTAAGTTTGGTGAGTAACTGTGTGCGTGGGAGCCAGGAGTCTGATCTCCTGAGACAGAAGCTGATGCCGTAGCTGTAGATAGAGCAGGGAATGATGCACCAGCTGATGAGTCAGAACCATATTTTGAACCATATGTTTGCTGGCCATCTGATTCGAAAGAGTTCAATGTTGGCAAGTTATCATTCTTAAGTCCAGAACTTAAGGGACCACTGGAAGCAAAAGCGCTGGCACTACCAGATCCTGATGTAATCGCTGAACTGTAGGCAGAAGCACCGTTGTTGAAGTTTGGTGATCTGACCGGAGAGCCGCCTGCTGAAGCCTGAGTATGAGCGTGATTTCCCTCAGACTTAGTAGATTGGACGCCGAATCTATTCTCGGTCGAATGTGAAGAAAAACCTGATTGAGCACCTTGAGAACTACTACCATGACTTAAAAAGTTGCTATCCCTTGAACCAGCCTGTCCAAATTGTCCTCCAATAGAAGAGCTACTTCCAGATTGCTTGTTACCGGAATTTTGACTAAATCCTTGAACACTGTGTCCTTGTGAAGAATGGCTTGCAACTGAACCTGGCTTGTAAGTCCCAACGAGAACTCCTGAAGTAGGTTTGTGGCTGCTTTGACTCACGTACGATCCACCAGACGTTGCAACTCCGCCGCCTATTGTTGGTCTGCCATTGTTATTGGCCGCACCATTGCTCGAGTAATCACCTTCATCATTGTATTTCTGTGCGTCGTATGAGCCTGTAAATAAAAAGGAAAGTTGTAAGTAATTTGTCAATGACTGATACCTGTGTCAAAGGTACATTTGTCAAGGCATACAAAAGCTTTTAAGATGTGAATGAGATGTTACCGAATTTGTGAATGAATGTTTTTTGGTGAGCATCTGCATTGACAGTTTGATTGATAGTGTATTTTATATTTGAAGTTGAACTTTTTGAGGACATCATTTTGACACGCATTATTGCGTTTTAATGGTCTCTATGTACTGGACAGTAACCATCATTTGAAAAAAAATATCTAGGCCAAAAAAACAACATAAGAAATATGTAGGATCTTTTATTACAATTTATCAATAGGAATGTTAATTCTGACACTCAATCAGGAAAACAGATAAACAAATTGCAATAATCGTAAACCTCTATTATGATTAATATTTATTGATCCGGGGAGGTAAAAATTACGCACCAATTCCTATACAATTTTGTAAAGCAAATTGAAATAAAATGTCAGTGTATGATAAAATTCTATTTTAGTATTCTTCCGCTTAGACTTCCGTACAGGAAGTTTTATATAATGCAGTTGCAATTTACAGTACAATGTTTTGTTATACAGTGTCATTGACCTAAAGACAACGAATTTTCATGTTTTTAGAGAATCTATTTTTCTCATGACGGACTGGCGATTTTAAATTTAAATTAAATATAGTCCAGGCTTCCTCACGATGGTTTTCTTTCACCGTTGTCATTAATGTTCACGATAAACTCAGAATAAATACGAAATTGTTAAAGTCAAATTGGTACTTGCCAAGATTTGAACCCACCAACCTAGTGCATGGAATGCAAGGCCTTAACCACTGGGACATCTCACCCATTAAAATAATTTATTTAAAGTTATAATATTTTTTATAATAACGCTTATAAAAAATCGAACTGTTATGCAAGATATCATGTAGCTAAAGATGTATAAGTCTAGACCGGACTTTATTGGCAAGTCACGACTTTTAGCAAATAAATATTGAGAATATTATTTTAGATTATCACACATTTTAAGTTAACTGTTATTGTTGATGTTAATTTTGTTCATTACATTTTTGGAAAATTAAAGTTTGAAGCTTTGGGATGGAACGCTTTGATATGAAATAACGACGACGCTTAACGACGCTTAATGACGTAGCAGACAGCATAGATCTTTTTACTTGTTCTCTGAGTGAGTTCTCAAAAACCGCGCTGTACATTATATGTTATGGTGAATAATAAAGCTGTAATAATGGCCACGCTATTGAATTAGGAAATTCCTGTAATGATAGTGATGATGAGTTAATAAATAAAATAAAATAAATAAAATATAGATATTATGTAATACATGAGTATTTACGGGGAAGTTTGAAAGTTATACCAGTGCCAGAAAAGTTTAAAGGTTATCGTTTGGCTTGATAAGGGCATGTGATGATGAGAGAGGAAATGCATGTCACTAAAGAGCAATGAATATAAATTTTGATGAATAGACAGGGAGGAAGGCCAAGGAAAAGATGGATGAATTGTGTGCGGAATGACTTGAAAGCAAAGGGAGTGAATGACAGCGTGACTGTTGACAGGGGAGAATGGAAGAAGAAAACGTATTGCAGCGACCACAAGTCACATGGAACAAGGGCAGGAAGATGATGATGTAAACAATTAGAAACTTCCAAACTTAGGCAAATTAGGAAACCTGAGAAAAGCTTTAGTTAACACCAATGATCAGCAATAATTGTATGTGTTGATACAAAATGAATCCGGTGATATATTTTTGTATTTATGTAAAACCTAATAAATAATTCTTTGCGTTGCCATCTGTGTTCGAAGTAAAAATTATGTAAGACTACCGTTATCTATAATAAAACCGATCGTCACTAATATTTGTATGGAATGAATAATCTTATCAACTAAACTATCTACAAAGCTTAATGATAATATTAAATGAACACTCACCATCATCAACATGACCCGCAGCTTCTTCCTTAGCATTCTTCTCCAAAGATATCAAGATCTCACTGGGAATAGGTGGCGGCGTCGGCAGGTGCTGTCCTTGCGGCTTGTATCCCCCCTCATCAGCAGTATACGATACACTGTATGTCTTCCCATCATCTCCCTTGTAGGAGTATCCACCCTGAGCTTTCACACCATCTGCAGCTTCACCGTTTTCACCAGCAGATATTCCATTATCAGTCTCAAATCCATAACTATAGTTTTCTAAACCTACATCACTGGAGAACTTCAGGTTATTCCCGCTAGCTTTATCAGCTTGAGCATCACCTGATTCTACGAAAGAACCAAATCCAGGTGCTATCCTAGTATTAGGACCTAGGCTTCCCAAGCTAGAACCACTAAAAGCGGCGTCTCCAACTTTGGAGTCTGTTGAACCGTATGAGGTTCTTGGTCCTCCTAGACCAGTTGGCTCAAGGCCAGATGTCCTAGTTCCAGGGTTAACCGCGTCCACAACCACTCCTTGGACGTCATTTGTGAAGCTGCCAGTGGGCAAACCTTGGTTAGATCCATCTAATGGAGCTAGTAAGGCACCAGTCCTACCTCCAGCAGTTCTGGCTAATGTTGGCGGCAGGTAGCTCTGGTCGAGCTTTGCTGCTCCACACACCGCCGCTAAAGCGGTTAATATTACCTGCAAAGAAATGTTTTTTAATTTAGATGACCACAACATTCAGACAAGTTCAAAAATTATTTAAAAGGATTAGGATGTTTCCCAGTAAATAAACAAGGATAACATGAGTCAATTCCTGCCGCATTTGAGTTTATTTGATAGCATCAGACAAGAAATAAATCCGACATTTCTGCAGTTTTTTGCATAAATCTACACTTAATAAAAATGTTTCAAGTCAACCTCGAGGTGGCCAGTTTTCGGAGATCAACTATCTTAAAGACAGGATGCGCACAGCAAGAAAAATTTAGCTTTATGCTAGAGGTCAAAAGTTCACATGTTATCGTCGTGTAATAAAATTTAAATGAGGTAAAAAACACAGTCCTGTTTTGCCACTTTTTTACAACTTACAATATTTGTCAATATAGAAGAAGGCGGTATCAGGCTTTGTATCCTTAATTAACGTATCTAGTCATGTTTTAACCGCACAATATATCAAATAATAGACTTTTTCGATAACTTCTTGTGAACGATATCAAACGAAGTAAGAAAAAATTCTTCTTAAAAACTAGATTCTAATTTAATTAGGTGGAGTCTGTAACATTTGGAGTAATGTAATAATGAGGTTCTAATTTTTTATTACAAATCGTCGCAACTGAGGACATTTTGAGAAATAATAATTAATTGAATACTTAGTTTTTTGAAAATGTTTGGAGTTATATAAGGATCCTGCTAGATGGCGTTCTGTAATTTCTGCCAACCTCCGTAGGAAAAAGGCGTAAGGTTATGTATGTATGTATTTTTGAGAATGCTAGGTACCCACGGAGGTCTTTGAACCCAAATTATTTCTTTCTAAATTCGAATTTGTTACTGAATTCGCTTCGCCGTTTTGCTAATTCTACATATCGAATTCATACAAGTTTTCACTGCTTTCTTTATAGTAATGTAGATTTGCTGCAGTCTGTTATAATTGAACACGCAAACCTTAGAAATAACTTTGCGGATAAAACTTGTTCAAGCGTATAATTTTTTATTATTAATAATAGAACGACGACGGAACAGCAGTAGTAATACTTTTAATTTTAATAATAATTATTATAAGTATCTACTTGAAGTCTCTTATCGTGTTAATTGAAAGAAATAAGTTTAAAAAAAAATGATTATTAATGCAAATAATAATAAAAATTATTTGAATGTAAGTATGTAAATTAATGTATTCAACACTGATTTAGGCACTTAATTAAAAAAACTGTCTGGTATATTGATACATGCAAATTATAAAAATTATTAAATGTCAATTGTTTTAATGTAAACATGGAAATTATTAACACTGTAAGGTATTAAAAACAATATTTTGTTAATAATTAAAATATTGTCTGATATGTATTTAAAAATCAGATATTCCGAGACCCAAGTTCCAGCAATTGATGCACTGCTTAGTTTTGCAGATAAAACTACACTATTACGAAAGCATGGCTCTGTTATCAGTACAGTTCCATGTTGAAAAACGCTGATTCAAGCATCCTTTTCCCAAAAAAGGAAGCTATAAAGCCCGAAAAACTAGTAGAAAGTAAAACAATCAGTTGGAAAACGAAATCAATGTATATGGTTTAAAGACGATTCAAACGTAACGGCTTTATACATAAATGTTATTTAAGAATTACTTAGAGTAACCTCGATTACTTTTATGTTGTCGATTATTCAGATTTTATAAGCTAGAGTCTGTAGATAATTTATTAGTTTTTAAAGTCTAAGCTTTAATATTTAGTGTACTCAAGTGTTACTTTTTCAGCTCATTTTGAATTATGGATGAAAGTATGTTAATGAAAATTCTAGATAATAATGGTGCAGATTTTTTTAAATAAATTTCGTTTATCAATAACGTTAGTTTGTTAATATGAAAAGGAATCAAAACGTCTTGACAATTTTACAGATGACACAACAGGGCTGTCAAATTATCACCACCGAAAACTGCCGCCAAAAATTTTGCAATTCGAAATGCAAATTCTAATGACTCTCGCGCAACTAGACAATCAGACACTTATTCACACTACAATGACACAAAAGAAAGTATTACCAGAATCATCGTCCTAGATCCCTCTGAGGGATGTGTGTGCGCAGCGGAACCCACTTAAACTGGTGGCACAATGAAGCAACTTTTGCTTTTTATAGCGTTTGAAAAGTCTTCTAAAAAACGTGCTTATATGATTCTGCCGAGATAACTTTGCCACTCCTTAACACTGACTTAGATTCTTGTAACTCGTCTGCCAACGTCATAGAGTTGAAACTAATTTGATAGAAATTTTGACAACGGTAAGGATAAAATTGTGAAGATGCGCTAGGTTCCAAGTTCAAGTGGCACCGAATATGTGGCTTACGCGCCTTACTGATTGTTTTAATTTCTTACAGGTCATAAACAATAAAATATGGGGCCGTTTGCAGTGTTTTTAAATAAATACATAGTATTAATAGGGATTTAGATGGCTTTGGCTTTGAAACTGACCTCTGATTCCATTATTATTGGGTAGTGTTCAGGGACAGTATTGTTTTGATTTTTTAGTTCTGTTTTCAATTGTTTGGATTCTTCAAAGGCTTTTGATTTAGTATAGCATCCAAGAATCTTAATTGGTATGGATTTATTAGAATTTTGAATCTATTTATGACATCGGAAGTCATTTTACAAAATTCGAGGTTCAAACTGCAAATTTATACAATTTACTGATCGTATCTATGATAATTGAATAAGAATGATGTTCATTTGTCAATTAATTTTTCATTGCTAGTTTGAAATCGAATACCTAGCTCAACAGTCTTACTTTAGAATCGATATTATTTAACATACGACGCGTATAATTTATAATTTAAAAATAATATCGATATCCTATTAGTTGAAATCTTGTTCTTCTCGTTTGTCGTGTCAATTCACCGTTATATACGATGTGCCAAAAGGACTTTTAAGACAATACAGCATGACGAAACGCACTATAAATATCTTACAGAAGTTTCTAACGACTTCATCAATCATTGACTGTGGAACTAGGTTCCCAGAAATCTAAGACAATATCTAGATTTGTGAATAGGCTAGAAATGAAATTCGTTGAGAGGTTAGGCTCGTCTTGTTTCTAAATCATAATTATGTTTGCGCTGCGCCGATTGTGATTTGAATAAAGTTGAGTTGAATAAAACTATTGTTAATTTTAAAATCGGTAATTCCTAATGCATAATCAGCCCATAATTTTCCCACTGCTGGGACACAGGCCTCCTGTCTGTGAGAGGGACTGGGCCATAATCCACCACGCGGGCTCAGTGCGAGTTGGTGGATGTCACATGTCTTCGAATTTTTGGTTCTAGGGCATGCCGGTTTCGTCACGATGTTTCCTTCTCCGTTTTAAGAGCATTGATGATGAAATTGAATACACAAAGTAAAGTGCCTAGCTGGGTTCTTTCCTACGCCTAATCCAAAAACTACAAATTACACAGTTTTCAAATCATTTCGTATATGCTAAACGGTCTAACCAGTATTTTACATGGAGCGACTACATTATCTGACCTCCACAACCCAGTAACTGGGTAATACGGTACCCCTTGGTAAGACTGGTCGCTAGACTTTCGGGCTTCCCGTAACGACTGTCAAAGATCCACGAATGACAGCTGGGACCAACGGATTGACATGCTTTCTGAGTCACGGAGAAGTCTCGGTATTTACAAATGGTCACACGGACTAACCCCGGCAAGCGTAGCTTAACCTAATAGATCGAACCGTGCGGCTGTTATTACTTAGCCACGAGCTCCTCTCGTCTACATAAGCTAAAAACAGTCATGTTTTTCCGTAAAGCTGGGGTTTTTAAGTTCCACTAGTCCTTATTTATTATGTTTACTTACGTTTTGTTATGATCAGTTATCACTTGTCTCGACAACAAACTCGATACCAGAAATATTTGGGTTTAAATATCACAAGAACATGCATAAATAAATTGTGACGGGCGTTGACTCAAGGACTTCAGGAACTTAGTTCTTACTTTGCAGTATAAAAATAGCTCAGGACAACAAGATACACTTTCAATGCCGTGTCAAAGTAGAATTAACAAAAGCCTTGTTCCTATATGAGACTGGCATAATTATATGTTTTAGGTCACAAAAGATGTCTGCATGTCCTAAATTGGCTGGAATTCAAATAAGACTTCGATGACACAGAAAATAAAATCTTTCTAAATGTTAGGTTTTTGTAGTGTATGCTTTTCCGTACACTGTAAGTGCAGCAAGCAATTGATATTATATCATTTATAGCCAGCTGCGCCCCACGCCACGGTTTCACCCGTAAAAGTCTTGATCCCGTGGGAATATCTTGATAAAAAGTATTCTACATATTATATCCTAACCCAGGTCGTGGTCTACCCATGTGCCCAATTTCAAACCCATCCAAATCCGTCCAGCCGTTTTCGCACCAATCCGTAACAAACAAACAAACTAATTATCGCACATATAATATTATTTAAAGTTAAGATTATCATAAACTTTTCGGTAGATTAAAATTATCAAATCAATACATTTTTGACATAATTATGTATCGTTATCATTGTTAAAAAGACATTTTGTCTAAAACCAAAATTATTTAATCATATGCGCATAATAGGAACTACACCTAATCATTATAAGCGCATCTTATAGCGATAATGTACCCAATTGTAGCGTAACACGCGCCGATTAGCATAATTACCTTCCGACAGTAAGCGCACGCGTCGATACGGGAACTTTGCCCTGTAAGCTCTGTACGATTCTGATCAATTATGTCGTTGTTGTCTGCATGGGCTTCTGTTTTAGTAATCTCGTATTTTGTGTCAGGTATGTTTGTAAATATTTCTTACTTGTTTTTTAAATCTCGTGCACCTGTTAGTCCTCATATTTTCATATATAATATTTAGTCCCACCCATATATTTTCTCCTGTTTTTCTTGTTGGTCTTCTTCTTTTTCAGTTTTTGTTTTGTTAGTATGTAAATTCTTTAAAACTCGTTTCTACATTCTGCAAATAGTAAATAATAATTTACGTACTTATTTTATAACTTTACATTTCTTTTTTCTCCTTTAAATCACAATTCTTGAGAAAATTTGCAAACCCGAAATAGATCTTATTTATGATGCTAAAAATACCCAGTTAAATTTTTCGCTAAACCAGTGACAATCGGCTTGAACTAAACATTTCACGGTCATTAACCTCACTTATCGAACCGGTCTTTGAATAAAATATTCATAGAAATTATAATCATCTGTTATATTGTGACTTGTCGTTTGATTAGAGATTATCCAATTAGTTATTTGTTTTGACGTAATATTACTACAGAGAGACGCTGACGAGAGCTTAAGCGCTGTCACTGTGGGATTGCAAGGAAAAGCGCGATGGCACAACGCTAGTGATTGATTGCAATTATCTCGTGGAGGACCCCGTGGCTAAATAATAACAGCCGCATGGATCGATACATCAGGTTAAGTTACGCTTGCCGGGGTTGGGCCCGTGGATGGGTGACCCTCTTTACATTAAGAGATTCCTTCGTGTCTCGGAAAGCACGTCCGTTAGTCCCAGCTGTCATTCGTGGATCTTTGATAGTCTTTACAGGTCGTCACAAGCCAAAAGTCTGACAACCAGTCTTACCATAGGGTACTCGTATCGTATTACCCAGTTACTGGGTTGTGGAGGCAGTTGCTCCATGTAAAATACTAGTATTCAGCTGTATCCGGTTAGACTGGAGGCCGATCCCACATAGTTGGGAAAAAGCGAGTCAGATTGATTGAAGCAATTATATATTTATTCAAAAATGAGTCGAGTAGTCGAAAATAAGAAACAACCAAGTTCTGCATTCAATTTTTTTATTAATTAAATGTCAACGTACCTACGTTGCTATTTAATACAGCCTATTTTGGATTGGAAGTCAAGGTAAAAGGTTAGTTTATCGTTAATTTGTATCGATTTTTTTTTTCCCTTTTTTGGTATCATCCAAGTTCTGAGAAATATGTTCAAAATTAACATAAATATTATTCCGTTACCACAAAGTATTTAGGTAGATTTGGGTATTTCTTTTTACTTAGAACATTAAAAGGCAAATAAATTTGATTTGCCTCTTTTCGGCACCTTAACCATTTGCAATCTATCATGCAATGTCATCAAGATTATATTTAAAAAAGCCATTTTTTCCGCAAATTGAATAGCTGTCTAAAACATGATCTAAAAACTAAGAAGTCAGATCATCTATTATCTACTCATAGCATAGGTAAATAGCTAAATGCTAGGCAACGGTAGAGTTGCATGGAGATCTAGCAATATAAAGTAGTCTGATGATTACATAATCAGCCTATAACGTTCCCACAGCTGGGACACTGGCCTCCTCTCAGTGAGAGGGAGTGGGCCGTAATCCACCGTGTATCAGTAAGGTGTGGTCATAAAAAAGGGAGTGATGCAGACCATAAAATCAAGCAACTTTCTCCATAGGACCAACATCGTTTTTTGCGAAAAAATGATCAACTGTCCCATACAAAACTGCAATACCTAGGTAACCCCAAATGTATGGAACGGCTGATTATTTTTTCGCGATTACTTTGTTGGTCCCATGCCGAATTTCATGGTCCCAAAACCACACCTTTCTGGTAAACGCTAAATTATAAACATCACGCGACCAGACGATGCCTTCGGAAATTCGTTCCAAAAACAAATAAATGTCATAATTTATATCCCCTTACGTCTTACATTAATGGATCATCACATCATCAATAAACATCTTTGATCACTAAACGATCGAAAAACACGTCGAAACTTGTTTCTTTTCATTAATCGTATACATAATTCCATTAAATCACCATTAGCTTTGCCCGGTCGGTTACACCTTTGAAAATTTTTCATTGCTTCTTTTGTATCCAGTTTTGCCACCATCTTGAATATTAAGCGAGCAATGGATGTCAACCTTTATATTTTGGGCAGACCTTTATTAATTAGGAGTTGATACAGGCGTGGATGAATCATATGTATTTCCTTAATTATCAGCATTCCATTATGTTTGTGACAAAATTAATCACCGAGGTTATGATAAAAGAGAGAGAAAAAACTAAATATATTATTAAATTTATACTAGCTGCACCCCGCGGTTTCACCCGCGTAAGTCTCGATCCCTTGAGAATATCGGAATAAAAAGTATCCCATGTCCTATTCCAGGTCATGGTCTACCCCTGTGCCAAATTTCATCCAAATCCGTTCAGCCGTTCACGCGTGATAGCGTGACCAAGGAAAATAGGGATTCATTTTTACAAGCTTTTTACAAGCTTTATATTAGCTTGCTCTGTTCGTATGTTTCCGGTTACTCCTTTTGTCATCAATTTTTCAAGCACTTCCTGGCATCCGATTGAGCTGAAACTTGGCATATTTAAACAACTACCAAGACATTTTGAAAAAATGATACCATGGAGCTGCTCTGATGATGGAGCCGGAAGTTAGGCATAGGAACTCCTTAAGGAAACAAGATAGCACCATCGTGTTTGGACTTATTGGTTAGGTATTAACAAGTGCTTTGACACTAGGTGGTGTTCAGGGTCTGATGATAAAGCCGGAAGGTGGCCATGGGAAAACCACAATCAAACCAGATAGCACCATCGTGTTTGGACTCATTGGTTATGTATTAACAAGTGCTTTGACACTAGATGGTGTTCAGGGTCTGATGATGGAGCCGGAAGGTGGCCATGGGAACTCCTCAATCAAACAAGACAGCACCATCGTGTTTGGATTCGTTGGCGTTGTCTTGTCAAGGACTATAGCCCAGAATCGGTTGACAAATTGTAATGCTAAAAAGTACAAAATAAAATATAAGTAAAAATCTTTTTAGGAACAAGCTTTG
Source organism: Lithophane semibrunnea (assembly GCA_947363905.1). Taxonomy (NCBI): domain Eukaryota; kingdom Metazoa; phylum Arthropoda; class Insecta; order Lepidoptera; family Noctuidae; genus Lithophane; species Lithophane semibrunnea. The sequence goes on from OX376205.1 coordinate 14,757,323, forward strand.
AATGAACTCGGCGTGTCAGACTTTTACTGACTAAAACCCACCCGTTCAGTTGCCTGTTGTCAAGGTCCCGGTATCCCTTTCGGACTAACCCGCAACCCTGGCAGGCATCGGTCCTAGCGGACCCCGCCAATTGTGCTGACATCTCTTTGAGGCGCGCGTGGTACACGACGCGCCATCGACCCGGGCCTGGTCCTTGTCCGCAAGCCCGCGCCTATGGTGGCCGGGAATCCGCCTGGGATTCCCGACGCCCAGGGCGTCTCATGGATCGACCCCTGCGGCTGTTATTACGTAGCTATGAGCTAGAGCTGACCTAGATTATTACAAAGTATCTTCATTCATCTAAACGATGTATTTCATAATCCTGCCTCAGGTATGTGCTTCATTTTCTTTTATTACTAACACTCAACACCTCCTTACTGCATTTGAAAGAGATATCGTGATTTTATTGACAGGGAAGGCTGCGCGGACGCAATGCCCATTTGATTTTGAGAAAGTGATGAGGTGCTAAACAAAAGTAGATGCTTTGTAGATGTGATAAGGTTCATGATGTTGGTAAAATCATGTTTGTAATTATTATACCTAGGTAGGTCTGCGGAATGTGTTGAGACTTAGGTGGAAAGCATTGATACGGAAAGGAGAAGCTATGTAAAAAAAAATTGCCAATCTTTTTGATTGCGATCTGACTGATCTGCGACTGATTACCATCATATGCGAAGGATTTTGAAGGAAAAGTAAAAACAAAAGTTTAAAACAAAATAAATATTGTTTAATTGTTTGGAATTAGGATTGCGAGCTTATTACGCAATTACCCCACATATTGGTAAAAGATGTAAGTACCAAGGAAAGACTTAGGCAAAGTAGGTACCCACGACTCTCAATCGTGAGGTCCAAGGTTTGATGTACAGATTTGGCATCTCAGACAATGAAGATCAGCTTATGTAGAATAAAAAAAAACTCCAATAGCTATATCCTAAAGCAATAACCACAAAACTGCCAATAATGGTAAAATGATTGAGTTCATTCAATCATTAGTATATTTCAAGATTCATTTAACTTCCTTGATAGTGATTTGCATATCGTGCAAAAAGAAACCACAATGTATTTAGAAGATTATTATCAGAAGGTGTGTAATGTGGTTTCTTAGATATTACTTTTATATTAGTTACATATAATAAAAATTTATTCTTGTAAAAAAAGATGAAAAATCTTTATACTTAGAGTGCTAATTTTTTTGCTCTTTACTGAACTTTGACTTTGAACAATACATATACAAAAAGAATTGCAGTTATATTGCAGTAATAAATTATTTATAACATTGCAAAAAATCCCTAAGTAAAATGCGTCTTTAATGAATTATCATTTTCGTTTGACAAATTATATAAGTAATGTACTTATATACCATTGTTTAAACCGCTAAAAGTGGGATCAATGTCATAATAATCATTGACGAGTCCTACATTTAACTTTATTGACTGACATTGACACCACAATAACGCACAACTTGACCGACACATCGTATAATGTTACTAACAATATCATTAATCAATGCAAATTAATCAATACGATTCTTCGATTCATCACAATATGAATCATGATGTTAACATGTGAAAAAAAATGTTCTCATCAGCATTATGGAGAGCCTAATGTTATTGTTGGTTGTTTCATACAAAATTATGTCTGTCAAATCTTTTACACTTTATTACCCGACTACGGCGAAGAAAAAAGGAGGGTTATGATTTTGACCGGTATGTATGTATGTATGTATGTATGTATGTTCATCTGTTCCCTCCTATCTTCCAAACCACTTATCATAATTTGACAAATGAGGTATCGTTAGAAGCGTCGTGATTGTCCGCTGGTTATAGGCTATGTGAAGTCACATTAAATTAAAAATGGCGCCCTCTAGAGGACATAAAGTGAGGAACTTAAAAAAAAATATGGTTTTGGTCGTACCATGTTGGGTATCAAATGAAAGGCCTTAATGAGCACATTTCAAAAATATATATATTATAACCCCAAAAGAATTTAAAAAAATATAGTAATAAAAACTAAAACCCAACTACGACTTAAAAGGTATAAACAAGATAGCACAGACAGACAAATTAACAATCCGGAGTCACACGTACTCTGTTCGATTTACTAATACGTGTGACTCCGGATTTTTAATTTGTCTGTCTGTGGTATCTTGTTTATACCTTTTAAGTCGTAGTTGGGTTTTAGTTTTTATTACTATATTTTTTTTAGAAAGGAATGTTCATAATTTAAATATTTTGTTCGCCTCACCAGCATCATAATTTCTGTCAGTTGTACTAACGGGCGCCGCCGAGGCCGGCCCAGGAAGAGATGGAGGGACGATCTAGACGCGTACCGCAAGGGTTGGATCGAAGTGGCCCTAGAAAAGGATGTTTGGAAGGATTTGGGGGAGGCCTTTGCTCAGCAGTGGGACAGAATAGGCTAACATAAAAAAATAAAAACAAAAAAGTACTAACGGGTACCTAATCGAAACCCGATAGTCTAACAACCAGCCTTACCAAGGAATATAGTATTACCCAGTAACTGGGTTGTGGAGGTGAGATAGGCAGTCGCTCCATGTAAAATACTGGTATTCAGCTGCATCCGGTTAGGCTGCTGCAAACTGACCCTCACATGATTATCCAAAAGTTTCCCCGAACATTGGCAAAATGCGGACAAATTGCGAGCCGTAAATGCACGTGATTTTTTTTTTCAGTCAAATTCCAGATGAATGCCTATAAATTTTGGAATCACAAATCTCTGGGGTAACATTCTTGGGATTCATTAAAAAAGTATTTTATATGAAGATCCATCGAAACACATTCCTAATGATTGATTGATAACACGGATTGGAAAATAAAACCTAGTGGCAATTGATTAATGGCTCTGTGCAATGAAACAAACATTGTATCCATTGTTTTTGCTACTGTTGTTTTGGCATTATGTTTATTTGTTCAGAGTTCAGACCTTGGGCAGTCACGCTCTTTTGTTTTCATTAAATCAGATCTTCAAAGTTAAAAAGATGCATTGAAAACTTGCATTTTGAATCCGAGCATTTACTTCGTGATAGTAGGTACAGACATATGTATTAAGAGCCCATATATACAACCTTAAATTGCTTAGCATGTTCCTCCGGTATCTCGAAAATACTGCAGCATTAATTTTGAAATAAATATATATTTAAATTGATGCTGGGTAGGTACTATGTTTAACGAAAACACAATACTACATAAAATTTTCTCGATACAAAAAAATCTCTAAACCGAACTATAAACCGCTGGTATTAAAAAACTACTTCAAATTAGATCATGAAATGCATAATAACTTATTTAACTAAGCACCTAAAGCCAGGCCTTATGTGTTTTTTTTAATTTTCAATATTTATACCGTAAAAAGCAATTACCTAAACTATTCGAGTCCTGGAGCGAGCGAGTCCGATTGACCAAAATCGTATGTCAAGCTTCTTGCACTTAGGTCATTAGTTGCAGGCTTGTCTAAGCTTTGCACTCGAACAACAAAGACAATATGATTCAGTTTGGAGATTCCAATCCACACCCTCAAACCAACCACACCTAATGGGTAAAAACTAAAAGTCGATATGTGTGTAAAAATATTTTTATCTGACTTTCCGATAATGGAACAATTTACTAGCATAGATTTAAATAGTCTGCTACAAAATTATCCGATGAAAATGTAAACAAATGGACCAGAAAACTTACCTGTTATCCACAGGTAAGTTGTCTGGTCCAATTTGTAGTGTAGGTAACTTACAATACCCGAAATTATAATTTTGAATCTAATTTATAGATGTTTTTTTATATTAAAATTGAGATTAATTTTATGACATCAATTTCCATCGATGATTTTTCAATTACTTACATTTTAAACAACAATTTTTGGAAAAAGTTTTGAGATAAATTAAACCTTCTAAAGTTTTGAGATAAATTCTAAGGAGTATTTCAATCAGAGATCGTTGGAAAAGGGTTTATGGTATAAAACCATCCAATGTCAGCCTCCTCGTATACCATGGTGTACATATGGTCGGTTGAGTAGGAAATTGACTATAATAGCGCATAGAATCAGAACAGGACATATTCCATCAAACAAATTTGCCTTTTTAATGGGGAAGGTTCCTTCCCCTAACTGTGATACTTGTGGCGTAATCGACGATGTATACCATTTGTTGATGGAATGTGTTCAGTTCCATGAGGAAAGAAAGGAAGTATTAGAAAAATTTGGTTTGGATATATTGCAAGTCGGAATTATGAATTCCTTATTGTCTAAACCGAACAGTGAAGAAGCTTGTTTATTGTTTAATCTATTGGCATCTTAAGTTAAGCTACTTAGTAAATAAGAATAATCGGACTGACATATACATGTAGTATAAAAGTCCAAAAAAAATAAAGAATAAAAAAAAAAAAAAATCTTCTAAATACAGATAAATAGTAATTCTCTATATGTTTTTCTCTTATTGCGTAAGAATTTAATTAACCTGGAACTAGGTTTGTTTACACTTTCATCGTATATTTTTGGAATGAGTTTAGTTAGAATGAATAGCATAATATTCTCTAAACTGTCTACAAAGCACGAGGAAACGCCGAGTGCTTAATTTCAGCAATTTCATTGAGTAATGTCACTGGTGCATCTTAGATTATCCTAGTCAAAGTGCAACTAATAAAATAGTGCAGATTCAAAACATGTTCCGCGGCAGCAACGGCGGCGCTATTCTGGATTTTCTTTAAATTTTATTGGATTACGGAATTATAATATGTCAGGGCCTTGAAAAGTCACTGGGAAGAGGAATTGTAAACAATTATATTAGATAAGCTTATGTCAGGTTTTCATATACACTGATGTTGAATGACAGGCAACACGTATGGTGACGTGATGCGTCATGTGTAAATGTTTCATGTTTCCTAGGGTCACTTCGGGGCATCTATTTAATTCTGTCTGTTGGCTTATACAATTTTCGGCATAAAAAACTATGTAAACACCATGTCTACACTTAATGAAGTTGGAATTAATAACTCCCAAAATACCTATTTATTTTAAACTTAGGTTCTTGATAGAGATAGCTAGATAACCCATCCGTGAATTCTGTACAAATCCCAAAAAGGTTCCGAGGAACTGCAAAGCATTTATTGGCTTGACCAATGAAAATGCTGAGCTCAGAACAAGATATTTTATTTGCAATGTACAATCTCAAATGTACAATTTCAAATATTAAAAAAATGATAAATCGACTTTTGACTATTTGCAACAAATTCGCTCCAATCTTTTTTTTTTATAAGACTGTTTGGCCAATTCTGCGTGTAGCCCTATATTTTGCACGCTCATCATTTGGGTGTTAGGTTTTCCTCATCCAGTTTTTCTGTACGCTAAGAGGCAAGAGTCGTCATCATCCATAGCACGGCCCGACTTCCTCCACTAAATTAATATGCAAATTCCCATGTTCCTGAGTCAGTGTTAGTTAAGTTCAATGTGCGATGGCAGCAATGTCGTCTGTCCATCTCAACAAGATGATCAACACTCCTATATCCAGTTCTTGGACGTCACTCGCGCACAAGCTTAGCATCACCACCGCCTTGCCATGTGTCTTGTTCAACTCTTAAATAATTGTTATCATTACTTGTTCCCAACGTAAACAACGTGAGCCGTGGTGCCCCAGTGGTAAATGTCTCGACTTACGAGTTGTAGGAACCCAGTCAGGCGGTTTACTTGGTGTAAATAATTTCATCACCACTGCTTTCAAAACGGTAATGGAAAACATCTTGAGGAAACCGGCATGTCCTACAACCAAATATTGGAAGACATTGACATCTACCAACCCGCACGGGGCCCGCGTGGTAGATTACGGCCGGCGTCCCAGCAGGCCTGTGTCCCAGCATTAGGAACATTATAGGCTGATTGTGTATGTTAAGTAACGTAACAAGTCGAAGTCAAGGTAAAAGGTTAGTTTATCGTTAATTTGTATCGATTTTTTTTTTCCCTTTTTTGGTATCATCCAAGTTCTGAGAAATATGTTCAAAATTAACATAAATATTATTCCGTTACCACAAAGTATTTAGGTAGATTTGGGTATTTCTTTTTACTTAGAACATTAAAAGGCAAATAAATTTGATTTGCCTCTTTTCGGCACCTTAACCATTTGCAATCTATCATGCAATGTCATCAAGATTATATTTAAAAAAGCCATTTTTTCCGCAAATTGAATAGCTGTCTAAAACATGATCTAAAAACTAAGAAGTCAGATCATCTATTATCTACTCATAGCATAGGTAAATAGCTAAATGCTAGGCAACGGTAGAGTTGCATGGAGATCTAGCAATATAAAGTAGTCTGATGATTACATAATCAGCCTATAACGTTCCCACAGCTGGGACACTGGCCTCCTCTCAGTGAGAGGGAGTGGGCCGTAATCCACCGTGTATCAGTAAGGTGTGGTCATAAAAAAGGGAGTGATGCAGACCATAAAATCAAGCAACTTTCTCCATAGGACCAACATCGTTTTTTGCGAAAAAATGATCAACTGTCCCATACAAAACTGCAATACCTAGGTAACCCCAAATGTATGGAACGGCTGATTATTTTTTCGCGATTACTTTGTTGGTCTTTCGAATTTCATGGTCCCAAAACCACACCTTTCTGGTAAACGCTAAATTATAAACATCACGCGACCAGACGATGCCTTCGGAAATTCGTTCCAAAAACAAATAAATGTCATAATTTATATCCCCTTACGTCTTACATTAATGGATCATCACATCATCAATAAACATCTTTGATCACTAAACGATCGAAAAACACGTCGAAACTTGTTTCTTTTCATTAATCGTATACATAATTCCATTAAATCACCATTAGCTTTGCCCGGTCGGTTACACCTTTGAAAATTTTTCATTGCTTCTTTTGTATCCAGTTTTGCCACCATCTTGAATATTAAGCGAGCAATGGATGTCAACCTTTATATTTTGGGCAGACCTTTATTAATTAGGAGTTGATACAGGCGTGGATGAATCATATGTATTTCCTTAATTATCAGCATTCCATTATGTTTGTGACAAAATTAATCACCGAGGTTATGATAAAAGAGAGAGAAAAAACTAAATATATTATTAAATTTATACTAGCTGCACCCCGCGGTTTCACCCGCGTAAGTCTCGATCCCTTGAGAATATCGGAATAAAAAGTATCCCATGTCCTATTCCAGGTCATGGTCTACCCCTGTGCCAAATTTCATCCAAATCCGTTCAGCCGTTCACGCGTGATAGCGTGACCAAGGAAAATAGGGATTCATTTTTACAAGCTTTTTACAAGCTTTATATTAGCTTGCTCTGTTCGTATGTTTCCGGTTACTCCTTTTGTCATCAATTTTTCAAGCACTTCCTGGCATCCGATTGAGCTGAAACTTGGCATATTTAAACAACTACCAAGACATTTTGAAAAAATGATACCATGGAGCTGCTCTGATGATGGAGCCGGAAGTTAGGCATAGGAACTCCTTAAGGAAACAAGATAGCACCATCGTGTTTGGACTTATTGGTTAGGTATTAACAAGTGCTTTGACACTAGGTGGTGTTCAGGGTCTGATGATAAAGCCGGAAGGTGGCCATGGGAAAACCACAATCAAACCAGATAGCACCATCGTGTTTGGACTCATTGGTTATGTATTAACAAGTGCTTTGACACTAGATGGTGTTCAGGGTCTGATGATGGAGCCGGAAGGTGGCCATGGGAACTCCTCAATCAAACAAGACAGCACCATCGTGTTTGGATTCGTTGGCGTTGTCTTGTCAAGGACTATAGCCCAGAATCGGTTGACAAATTGTAATGCTAAAAAGTACAAAACAAAATATAAGTAAAAATCTTTTTAGGAACAAGCTTTGAATGAACTCGGCGTGTCAGACTTTTACTGACTAAAACCCACCCGTTCAGTTGCCTGTTGTCAAGGTCCCGGTATCCCTTTCGGACTAACCCGCAACCCTGGCAGGCATCGGTCCTAGCGGACCCCGCCAATTGTGCTGACATCTCTTAGAGGCGCGCGTGGTACACGACGCGCCATCGACCCGGGCCTGGTCCTTGTCCGCAAGCCCGCGCCTATGGTGGCCGGGAATCCGCCTGGGATTCCCGACGCCCAGGGCGTCTCATGGATCGACCCCTGCGGCTGTTATTACGTAGCTATGAGCTAGAGCTGACCTAGATTATTTTAAAGTATCTTCATTCATCTAAACGATGTATTTCATAATCCTGCCTCAGGTATGTGCTTCATTTTCTTTTATTACTAACACTCAACACCTCCTTACTGCATTTGAAAGAGATATCGTGATTTTATTGACAGGGAAGGCTGCGCGGACGCAATGCCCATTTGATTTTGAGAAAGTGATGAGGTGCTAAACAAAAGTAGATGCCTTGTAAATGTGATAAGGTTCATGATGTTGGTAAAATCATGTTTGTAATTATTATACCTAGTCATTATACTCAGATTAAATTATGTAAAAAGGTAGGTCTGCGGAATGTGTTGAGACTTAGGTGGAAAGCATTGATACGGAAAGGAGAAGCTATGTAAAAAAAAAATTGCCAATCTTTTTGATTGCGATCTGACTGATCTGCGACTGATTACCATCACTATGCGAAGGATTTTGAAGGAAAAGTAAAAACAAAAAAAAAAGTTTTAAAAACTCGGATGCTCTACGAAGTTTAAAACGAAATAAATATTGTTTAATTGTTTGGAATTAGGAATTTAATTGCGAGTTTGTTACGCAATTACCCCACATATTCGTAAAAGATGTAAGTACCAAGGAAAGACTTAGGCAAAGTAGGTACCCACGACTCTCAATCGTGAGGTCCAAGGTTTGATGTACAGATTTGGCATCTCAGACAATGAAGATCAGCTTATGTAGAATAAAAAAAAAACTCCAATAGCTATATCCTAAAGCAATAACCACAAAACTGCCAATAATGGTAAAATGATTGAGTTCATTCAATCATTAGTATATTTCAAGATTCATTTAACTTCCTTGATAGTGATTTGCATATCGTGCAAAAAGAAACCACAATGTATTTAGAAGATTATTATCAGAAGGTGTGTAATGTGGTTTCTTAGATATTACTTTTATATTAGTTACATATAATAAAAATTTATTCTTGTAAAAAAAGATGAAAAATCTTTATACTTAGAGTGCTAATTTTTTTGCTCTTTACTGAACTTTGACTTTGAACAATACATATACAAAAAGAATTGCAGTTATATTGCAGTAATAAATTATTTATAACATTGCAAAAAATCCCTAAGTAAAATGCGTCTTTAATGAATTATCATTTTCGTTTGACAAATTATATAAGTAATGTACTTATATACCATTGTTTAAACCGCTAAAAGTGGGATCAATGTCATAATAATCATTGACGAGTCCTACATTTAACTTTATTGACTGACATTGACACCACAATAACGCACAACTTGACCGACACATCGTATAATGTTACTAACAATATCATTAATCAATGCAAATTAATCAATACGATTCTTCGATTCATCACAATATGAATCATGATGTTAACATGTGAAAAAAAATGTTCTCATCAGCATTATGGAGAGCCTAATGTTATTGTTGGTTGTTTCATACAAAATTATGTCTGTCAAATCTTTTACACTTTATTACCCGACTACGGCGAAGAAAAAAGGAGGGTTATGATTTTGACCGGTATGTATGTATGTATGTATGTATGTATGTTCATCTGTTCCCTCCTATCTTCCAAACCACTTATCATAATTTGACAAATGAGGTATCGTTAGAAGCGTCGTGATTGTCCGCTGGTTATAGGCTATGTGAAGTCACATTAAATTAAAAATGGCGCCCTCTAGAGGACATAAAGTGAGGAACTTAAAAAAAAATATGGTTTTGGTCGTACCATGTTGGGTATGAAATGAAAGGCCTTAATGAGCACATTTCAAAAATATATATATTATAACCCCAAAAGAATTTAAAAAAATATAGTAATAAAAACTAAAACCCAACTACGACTTAAAAGGTATAAACAAGATACCACAGACAGACAAATTAACAATCCGGAGTCACACGTACTCTGTTCGATTTACTAATACGTGTGACTCCGGATTTTTAATTTGTCTGTCTGTGGTATCTTGTTTATACCTTTTAAGTCGTAGTTGGGTTTTAGTTTTTATTACTATATTTTTTTTAGAAAGGAATGTTCATAATTTAAATATTTTGTTCGCCTCACCAGCATCATAATTTCTGTCAGTTGTACTAACGGGCGCCGCCGAGGCCGGCCCAGGAAGAGATGGAGGGACGATCTAGACGCGTACCGCAAGGGTTGGATCGAAGTGGCCCTAGAAAAGGATGTTTGGAAGGATTTGGGGGAGGCCTTTGCTCAGCAGTGGGACAGAATAGGCTAACATAAAAAAATAAAAACAAAAAAGTACTAACGGGTACCTAATCGAAACCCGATAGTCTAACAACCAGCCTTACCAAGGAATATAGTATTACCCAGTAACTGGGTTGTGGAGGTGAGATAGGCAGTCGCTCCATGTAAAATACTGGTATTCAGCTGCATCCGGTTAGGCTGCTGCAAACTGACCCTCACATGATTATCCAAAAGTTTCCCCGAACATTGGCAAAATGCGGACAAATTGCGAGCCGTAAATGCACGTGATTTTTTTTTTTCAGTCAAATTCCAGATGAATGCCTATAAATTTTGGAATCACAAATCTCTGGGGTAACATTCTTGGGATTCATTAAAAAAGTATTTTATATGAAGATCCATCGAAACACATTCCTAATGATTGATTGATAACACGGATTGGAAAATAAAACCTAGTGGCAATTGATTAATGGCTCTGTGCAATGAAACAAACATTGTATCCATTGTTTTTGCTACTGTTGTTTTGGCATTATGTTTATTTGTTCAGAGTTCAGACCTTGGGCAGTCACGCTCTTTTGTTTTCATTAAATCAGATCTTCAAAGTTAAAAAGATGCATTGAAAACTTGCATTTTGAATCCGAGCATTTACTTCGTGATAGTAGGTACAGACATATGTATTAAGAGCCCATATATACAACCTTAAATTGCTTAGCATGTTCCTCCGGTATCTCGAAAATACTGCAGCATTAATTTTGAAATAAATATATATTTAAATTGATGCTGGGTAGGTACTATGTTTAACGAAAACACAATACTACATAAAATTTTCTCGATACAAAAAAATCTCTAAACCGAACTATAAACCGCTGGTATTAAAAAACTACTTCAAATTAGATCATGAAATGCATAATAACTTATTTAACTAAGCACCTAAAGCCAGGCCTTATGTGTTTTTTTTTAATTTTCAATATTTATACCGTAAAAAGCAATTACCTAAACTATTCGAGTCCTGGAGCGAGCGAGTCCGATTGACCAAAATCGTATGTCAAGCTTCTTGCACTTAGGTCATTAGTTGCAGGCTTGTCTAAGCTTTGCACTCGAACAACAAAGACAATATGATTCAGTTTGGAGATTCCAATCCACACCCTCAAACCAACCACACCTAATGGGTAAAAACTAAAAGTCGATATGTGTGTAAAAATATTTTTATCTGACTTTCCGATAATGGAACAATTTACTAGCATAGATTTAAATAGTCTGCTACAAAATTATCCGATGAAAATGTAAACAAATGGACCAGAAAACTTACCTGTTATCCACAGGTAAGTTGTCTGGTCCAATTTGTAGTGTAGGTAACTTACAATACCCGAAATTATAATTTTGAATCTAATTTATAGATGTTTTTTTATATTAAAATTGAGATTAATTTTATGACATCAATTTCCATCGATGATTTTTCAATTACTTACATTTTAAACAACAATTTTTGGAAAAAGTTTTGAGATAAATTAAACCTTCTAAAGTTTTGAGATAAATTCTAAGGAGTATTTCAATCAGAGATCGTTGGAAAAGGGTTTATGGTATAAAACCATCCAATGTCAGCCTCCTCGTATACCATGGTGTACATATGGTCGGTTGAGTAGGAAACTGAAATAGCGCATAGAATCAGAACAGGACATATTCCATCAAACAAATTTGCCTTTTTAATGGGGAAGGTTCCTTCCCCTAACTGTGATACTTGTGGCGTAATCGACGATGTATACCATTTGTTGATGGAATGTGTTCAGTTCCATGAGGAAAGAAAGGAAGTATTAGAAAAATTTGGTTTGGATATATTGCAAGTCGGAATTATGAATTCCTTATTGTCTAAACCAAACAGTGAAGAAGCTTGTTTATTGTTTAATCTATTGGCATCTTAAGTTAAGCTACTTAGTAAATAAGAATAATCGGACTGACATATACATGTAGTATAAAAGTCCAAAAAAAATAAAGAATAAAAAAAAAAAAAAAAAAAAACCTTCTAAATACAGATAAATACTAATTCTCTATATGTTTTTCTCTTATTGCGTAAGAATTTAATTAACCTGGAACTAGGTTTGTTTACACTTTCATCGTATATTTTTGGAATGAGTTTAGTTAGAATGAATAGCATAATATTCTCTAAACTGTCTACAAAGCACGAGGAAACGCCGAGTGCTTCATTTCAGCAATTTCATTGAGTAATGTCACTGGTGCATCTTAGATTATCCTAGTCAAAGTGCAACTAATAAAATAGTGCAGATTCAAAACATGTTCCGCGGCAGCAACGGCGGCGCTATTCTGGATTTTCTTTAAATTTTATTGGATTACGGAATTATAATATGTCAGGGCCTTGAAAAGTCACTGGGAAGAGGAATTGTAAACAATTATATTAGATAAGCTTATGTCAGGTTTTCATATACACTGATGTTGATTGACAGGCAACACGTATGGTGACGTGATGCGTCATGTGTAAATGTTTCATGTTTCCTAGGGTCACTTCGGGGCATCTATTTAATTCTGTCTGTTGGCTTATACAATTTTCGGCATAAAAAACTATGTAAACACCATGTCTACACTTAATGAAGTTGGAATTAAAAACTCCCAAAATACCTATTTATTTTAAACTTAGGTTCTTGATAGAGATAGCTAGATAACCCATCCGTGAATTCTGTACAAATCCCAAAAAGGTTCCGAGGAACTGCAAAGCATTTATTGGCTTGACCAATGAAAATGCTGAGCTCAGAACAAGATATTTTATTTGCAATGTACAATCTCAAATGTACAATTTCAAATAATAAAAAAATGATAAATCGACTTTTGACTATTTGCAACAAATTCGCTCCAATCTTTTTTTTTTATAAGACTGTTTGGCCAATTCTGCGTGTAGCCCTATATTTTGCACGCTCATCATTTGGGTGTTAGGTTTTCCTCATCCAGTTTTTCTGTACGCTAAGAGGCAAGAGTCGTCATCATCCATAGCACGGCCCGACTTCCTCCACTAAATTAATATGCAAATTCCCATGTTCCTGAGTCAGTGTTAGTTAAGTTCAATGTGCGATGGCAGCAATGTCGTCTGTCCATCTCAACAAGATGATCAACACTCCTATATCCAGTTCTTGGACGTCACTCGCGCACAAGCTTAGCATCACCACCGCCTTGCCATGTGTCTTGTTCAACTCTTAAATAATTGTTATCATTACTTGTTCCCAACGTAAACAACGTGAGCCGTGGTGCCCCAATGGTAAATGTCTCGACTTACGAGTTGTAGGAACCCAGTCAGGCGGTTTACTTTGTGTAAATAATTTCATCACCACTGCTTTCAAAACGGTAATGGAAAACATCTTGAGGAAACCGGCATGTCCTACAACCAAATATTGGAAGACATTGACATCTACCAACCCGCACGGGGCCCGCGTGGTAGATTACGGCCGGCGTCCCAGCAGGCCTGTGTCCCAGCATTAGGAACATTATAGGCTGATTGTGTATGTTAAGTAACGTAACCAAGAATCATCAGTTATCGTGTTACCCAGTAACCGTGTTATGGACGACAGCTGATAATACTCGTAATAATGCAGTCGCTGTACAATATGTACTGGTATTCGGCTGCATCCGGTAAGACTGGAAGCCGACCCCAACATAGTAGGGAAAAGGCTAAGCAGATTGATTGACTTATTTCCCAAAGACCTGTGCGTCTTTCACGCAATGGGCGTTGACAGGAAGAAGTAGCGGTACTCTGATGGAGACTAGACCAATTTAATATTAAGCAATTAGTAATATCTACTTGTTACTTTTTGTCAGTTCACTGATCGTTGTGACCGCCTGTAATTAAAATAAAAACAAAAGAGGTTGGACTTAATCAAAGAAATAATAGAGATGTTTATCACATTGTCAGGTATCAATTTCCAGGTTGCTTTAATTAATGGGTAGTGGGCAGACAAGTGTTGTTTAGTATAACCGGACTTAAAGATAATGTCAAATTGACAAATAGGTACATAGTTATTATTTTATGGAGTCAATGGCCGTTTGACGGCAGTTATTTGCCGTCACCATCAACTTAATTTTCCAGCCTTTTATGCGCTCGAGCGTGAAAAAAACGGTGTGCATGCGGAACCCTAATTGCGTTATACACGATCAATCACATTCTGAATCATTTTGAAAGAGAATGCTAATACATTGCTTCATAAGTTCGAAAACTTCTGCTCAACAACGTAAATACTCGTAACGCAATGAATCTTGTTGAACTGTCAAATGAAACGGTTGATTAGTCTTAATCATTGCATACATCTTTACATGCAGCATGCAGACGGCAGGTATTCTTCATCCACGATAGTAAACCGAAAAGAAAGTTAAAGCTATATGTCAGATACCCAGAAATGGGTCAGTAGATGAATTCCTGGCTACCGTTGTGGTTAGCCGTAACGGGAATGTTTTGGTCAGAGCTGCATTTATAAATGATCTTGCATCTTGAAGCTGTAGAACGAACCGATTTAAACCTAGATGTTTTGATGGGCTAAGTATTCCTTCTCCTATCATTGATGGAAATTATTAGGTAAATTGGTAACAGAATAAGTGCATGAACTTTGTGCGCTAATAACTAAAGCACCTACAAATTATTTACTCTACGAGTTAGCACTAAATTATTCTAAACAAGTACCTATTAGAGCAGTTAATTATTTTAACATCGTTATTAACGACAGCGACATATCTTGCGTGTTTGGCGCTTCGCTAGGTGACAGTTTTATGTGAGCCGTGTACCAGAAGTTAGTACGACGAACATTAAATTGGATTTAAATGTGGTCTAGACTTTAAGTTTAAGAGGTGCTAGGTTTATGCAAGGTGTGAGGAAGAGTTATTACTGTGACAGCATACTATCACCACGCTTGTATTCCCAACAGGGTTAGGCAGAGGTCTATAGTAGCTACGCTGTACACCCATTTCCGAAGTCACGTTAAAAGTCCCATGTATTAGAGAGCAAGACAAGTCAATTGCCATTAACTGATTATAAAACTAGTGTACCGCTAGTGGCATTCTATCACTATCGGATAAAGTGCCGCAAGTGGTATTCTATCACGGCAGTGTACAGAGTGCTGCTTGCGGCATTCTATTCGGATAAATTGCCGCAAGTTCAAAAATCGCCAAAGTTTCTTTCGGGATTTGTGGGATAGTGGGAACTATCCCACAAATCCCGAAATATTAAGGTTGAAGGTACTTTAGACCAACCTTAATACTGTTGGTCTAAAGTTTCCAAGCAATAATACGGCTTAGTCGACGTCTGCTGCTGAGATATTCATACTAATGGTAAAACCCAATGTCACTTTGCTCGACCTGGGAATGGGAACTAGAAGGCCAAGTCTACTAATTTACAAACGTGTCAGTGGTCTCACAATCATGATCAGTTTTTGACAGATATGCCATACAAAATCTGTCAAAAACTCATCATTGCGAGACCACTGACTCGTTTGTAAATTAGTTGACTTGGCCCCCAGGACGCAACGCTCCCTGCCAGGATTGCGGGATGGTCCGAAAGGGATTGCGGGATGGTCCGAAAGGGATACCGGGACCTTGACAACAGGCAACTGAAGGAATACGGGTGGGTTTTAGTCAGTAAAAGTCTGACACGTCCTTCCGCTCCAGCCAGAGCGGGAGAAGTCATTGGATGATTTCACACCAAAAAAGGACGCAACGCTCAACAGTTACAATACCCCTCGCGATGCTCGCGACCAGAGGACCAACGAGAAAAAAAAAATCCATGGACCAAGACAAATAATTCCCAACAGTAAAATACCACCGAAAGCAAAAGTACTGTGAGTACCAACACAACTCTTACAAGTATGTAACCCACTAGATAATCTATAGTATGTAATAGCGGTTACGTTGCGGGTCAGAGGTCATTGACATCACCTTGACACAGCGAACTTCCGTAATGTATGGTAAACACTTAATAATTCTTCATCATCTGCCTAGCCTTTTCCCAACTATGTTGGGGTCGGCTTCCAATCTAACCGGATGCAGCTGAATACCAGTATTTTACATGGAGTAGTCACTCAAGACAAGTATATATATTTTGTATAAAGGTAATATGAGCTGATATTACAAGATTAATAGAATTATTGAATTCGTTTTTTGTAGTGTTATCCGTGATCAAAGGATTATCGCAACTAATTCTTGCTGGGTGGTCTTTCGTACAGCTAATCATTAACAGTTTTAAATGGTTTTCATTTTGGAAATAGTAAGAAAAAAAACCGGCCAAGTGCGAGTCGGACTCACACTCGAAGGAATCCGCACCACTGCAAACACGTTTCTTGGACCCCCTTAAATTTTTTACTTTTTTTAATTTTTATTAATTTTTGTTATAGCGACAATAAAAATACCTACACAATCTGTGAAAATTTGATCTGTCTACCAACACGGCTCATAAGATACAGCCCGCTAACAGACGGACAGCGGAGGTTTAGGGTTCAGCTTGGCACCCTTCGGATACAAAACCCTAAAAAAATACGTTGAAAATCGTCAATTAAGGATAAGGCAGGCGAAACGGTTTTCCATGCAGTCATGAATTGAGTGCCATTTAAGGCAACCTTTTGAGCGGAAGCTATAAACATGTCACAAATGGCAACACTTCAGCCTTAAATCAGATGAGAACTACAGATTAAGCATCAAATACTACAGTACTACAGTAGGGTAATTGCGTGACACACTCACAATCCCAATGCCATCCATTTTGACAATTCATCAACATACATTGCGTTATTTTCGAGTGTCGAACAAACGTATTTTTCAAATGTATGAAGGAGTTATTTATGAGGAACTGCCTCGTTGGTCTAGTGGTCACAACCGCTACTGCTGAGCATGAGGTCCTGGGTTCGATTCCCAGGTCGAGCAAAGTGTTATTAGGTTTTTCCATCTGGAATTTCTCAGTAGCTGCGTGGATTCTGGATTTGTGGCCGGTTTATGGCAATAGGCTCGCCCCCTACTACATGGAACTTAAAATATAACTGGCGAAATGTGCGTGTATTATTAGGTACACCTCTGCCTAACCCTTCTGGGATTTTACTGACTAAAACCCACCCGTGATCCTTCAGTTGCCTGTTGCCAAGGATCCCGGTATCCCTTTCGGACTTTCCCGCAACCCTGGCAGATAATGGGATTACCTGGCAGAACAGTGATGTCAATATTATGAAGAAACCACTACAAATAAGTACCTACCGGAATTTTGACCATAATGATCTAATCGACTTTTTATCATGGTTCATCTCGTACTTTTGTGTTTTTTTTCCTCAAGAAGTTGGGTAAACCCATGGGTGCGGCTGAGGATTGTGCCAAGAGGGTGTGTAAGTACTAGCATGACCATGTCTTCAAATTACGACATATAAGGCTGGCCAGATGATGACGATCACCAATCCGGCTACTGGGAAGCCAGTGGTGAAAGGTGGAGGTTAAAACAGGTACAGGCCTAACAGTACCGCCTTTATGTCGTAGCTAATGTACTCGTATAATAAAATAGTACCTAATGAAGTCAAAACTGTGCAAACGGCAAGCAACGGATTTGGATGACATTTGGCACACAGATAGTTAATAACCTACATTAAAACAGGTACTTTTAATCCCGGTAGTACGTTCCCGTGGGTTATTTTCCAACATCCACGAGGGCGCAACCGCGGGAAAAAGTTGGTATGAAATAAAATCCTTAAAACAAGACGCTAGCCGATTGCCACTTTCCATAAGGAATCCGAATTTCACAACGAACGAACCCAGTCACACTTGGCCTGACCCGTATTTGAACCCAGGCACACGCACCAGCAGGCGTAGCATGGCGCTTTCTATCTCTACGAAGAATAGACATAGCTTTTTCTATACAAAGTGACAGTTCGTTTCTTCATTTTTGACATCCACCGTAAAAATCTTTCTACAATCTGTCATTTTGTCTTTCATTTCTAACGATCTTTGTCTACGTCTTTTTATAAGTAGACTATTTCCGAAGAAAGTTTTCTATCCTTACTGTCAAAATCACACTGACAACCGATAAATCCTATGACAAAACAAAGAATTCTGAGTCGAGTTATGTAAAAGAGTGAATTTCGTAAAAAGTGCAGTTGACTCTTTCTACTTTACTGCCGTCTCGTACTGTCTACTGTCTACAGGAAACGTCATTTTTGTCTACTCTTCGGTCGACAAAACGGTGCTCATGCTACGCCTGCTGCTTAGAGGACCAACGAATCTGGCTAAAATTTTTAATACTTAAGCTCCAAAAACAGACTTTCACAAAACCCTCGACCTTCAATCCTCATGTTAAACTAAGTACATAAGTTCTAGTAAACATCAAGTACATAAGGCAATGACACAACCGTCTCAGTTCGCTATGAGATTGGAATCACGTCCTCCGCTCATTACATCTATAAGTAAAGATTGTTTATGTATGCAAATTTTAATCGTGGGAACGTTTTTCTTGTTCAGTTTTATAAATACGGTCTAATTATTTAAAGGGTAAATTGAGACCTTTATTATTGGTTTAATTAAGTGTCATTTATACAGCTTCACGCACACATCATCCATTGTATTATTATTATTATTTATTTATTTATTGATTGATAAGAAAGGTACATTTTAAGTTTTATAACGTACATAATGTCCAACAAAACTATGCACATAGTTTGTCTGCTGGATCAATATTATTATTCTTTACTTATTATCCTACGAACTAAATTAAGATAAATATAAAATAGCATGTCTCTTGCCCTTAGACTTTAGGCATTTGAGGTCGGTGCAACATGTCATTTTCTTTCTATTAGTCGTCATCTCAGCAGTCACTCATCTAGCCATTATCATCTTTTACACAGTCCATCCATCATTTCTTTAGCATTATAGCCATTCAAATTCATGCCCAAAACTTTCCTCACGACATTTTCTTCACTCCTCCGTATTACATGCCCGTATCCACACAACTTTTTAGCCGCCAGTACTTTCATCCATTGTTAAAAAATTGCGTTGCTGTGTTGATATATTATTAAACATGCCATAAGCAGCAACAGCTTTTGTCATTTTCAACGCGAGGAAGCTCTGTAAGCCTAGCACGAACGCGCGAAATATAGGTACACACGCACGGCTACACATCAAGCTATACATTTCCAATATAAGCTGTACTCGCATTGTAAAATCCTATACAATGCGAGATCAGCATAAACTGGGAATGCGTAGCTCGATGTGTAGCCGTGTGTGTGTACATACGTAACGTTCATTCGAACGTTTTTGAATTGGAAATACTCGTTTTACACCTATTTAATGATAGGTATATTTAGATTGTTATTTTATTTAATATATCTATGGGTGACACGATTTGCTTGTTGCATTCTAAACCAAAATAGTTATTTAGTATTTTTGACTCAAAATCGATCGAATCGAGCCACCAGTCAGTCTAAAGTTTTGCATAGATACAACGGTACAACCCCATACATAGTTATAGAGATTGGACTGAGCGTAGGGAATTCAGTTGTGCAGTAAATACAGGCCGAAAAGTACGAGAGAGACAGAGCGAATTCGCGGCCAGTAGCTGTCTCTTGAGTAACTACTAGGTATTTTACAGTCGCTTTGTCTCTTTCAAGAGAGTGGTCAATGGTCACTTTTCTGAGGCTCACACTCAGTAGGTACAATTCTATATGGTTAAATTGGCACAACCATTATAAAGGGTAGCTCTAGCCTTCCACAGATCCACCTAGGTACTTGCAGTTTCGGAGCCTATTCGCAAAATGACAGCTATTAAACAATTTTCTGCGATTCCGCTAAGTATTTTTTGTTCTATTCATTAAGTAATTACCAAGGACGTTGTCTAGGTATTGTACGAACATTGTTTTTTTGCTATATCACTCATAATATCATAGTATCAAAGTGATAACTGCCAATTAGATGTTCAGGATATAAATGTTTAGGGTTCCTTAGGTAAACAATTGAAGCCTTCCACTCAAACTCACTAGCCTGGGTGGGTGGTGGCTGGGTATTTCTATTGTACCTACCTTCTTGCTTAACTAGACCAGTCGGTCTATTCCCTGAAAATCTCACCGTTTAAAAGTGAAGTGAGTTTGTTGGAGCTGTCATTACATAACTACTATAACATTTTCAAAATATTGCTCTATCTACGCTAGATTATATGTAGACTGATTAATGATTCGAATTTATTTTTATACTTATTAGATTTATTAAGAGAAGTTCAAGATCGAAAAACATGTAACTAATATAATGCAATCACTAATTATTCCATGCAATAACGTAATTAAATAAAAATCTTTGGATAAAATAACTAAGTACTAAAAAATAACCTAATATGAACAGAAAGAGGTTATGAAATTTTGGCTAGAAAAAAAATAAAATTTATGCCTCATTTAGAAGTCACGTTTTTGCATGGTATTGCACAGCAGCTTTAGTTTGTTATTTTATAATTACCTAATCAATTAAGATTTTAATAAAATCGTGATGAGCTTGTTCAGTTTTTGTTCATGGGTTGTGAGTTGGCAAATAAAGATGGCCTACAACAAGATGGAAAGTGGGCACCGCGGCCTATGTACGCACGGCTACACATCAAGCTATACATTTCCAGTTTAAGCTGATCTCGCATTTTACAGGATTTCCGTACCTACAATGCGATGTCAGCTTAAAATCTATAGCTTGATGTGTGGCCGTGTGTACCTACCCCTGCAACTTTAGGACATAGCACACACTTTGACATACGTTTGCGATAGCTTGGCGATTAGACGCAACGACAATTTATTTTCATAAATAGATTATTTTGTTCAAAGATCCGCATACTCGATAATAAATGTCGTCGTCGAGTTGCAGAGTCGCAACGACGGCCTAGGTTAGTCCACTTCCACGCTCTCGCTAGTTGTCACTGCGAAATGCGAATAGTTAACGCGATTGCCGACAAAGTCGAAAATGTCTACACTGGCTCATCACCACACCAAAGCTTTTCATGCAGACACGCTTCACATCCGCCATTAGTGGTGAACTGACAGTTGACATTAGTGACAGCTAAGTCTCCCTGATGCGCATGAGTTACTGTTAAATATTGGTAGGTACATACGGAACCTTTTTGCGTTTCCGTGAGTCATCGGTACGAGGCGCTTTTTATTAAACTCGTTAATAATTGCCTTGTTAGCAAGAATGGTTTTTATGCAACGATAATAATCTAAACTATCTGTCAAAACATCCGTTTAATTGATTGGAATCCAAGTTTTTTAAACAAAAAAAAGAATCTAATCAAAACTTTTATTTTGTTGTAAAGGCCTTCATCTTTTTCCGATATTTGCGCTTGTGTCTATTAAAAATATGGAAAAGATTAAGGAAAATGGGGTTTGGGCCTTCCCACAAGAGACGACTTATAAATACCTACTCACAGCTGTAGGTACCCATTTGCAGAGTGCTGTAGAACGATGGCGGCCAAGACGCCATCGTTCTACACGACGCAAACGAAAGTTTTCATCAAAGTCGCGGGAAACACCACGTGGGATGCGCGGAACCGGAAAAAGTTTGGTTTTGATGTCAGCGTCATATTATTTTTTCCACAAAAAAATAAATTCTAGACACTTTTCACGACCTACAATAATAATATATCACAATACATAACCTTGCAATTTAATACACGAACGGAGACACTCGAATATTATGATGATGCTGACATCAAAACCAAACTTTTTCTCTAATACTGGGGCTACTACGACTACGAACTTTTCTTCGTGCGCTCTCTGTTGCTCAGCGAGCCATCGAGGGTTGTGCGAGAGAGAGCGCACGAAGAAAAGTTCGCAATAACGCGAAGTGTAGCCCCAGCATAACCATTTTAATCTGTACCTAGCTCCCGATATGGAAACCTATGTATTACCCAACTTCAATTCATAGTCTGAGGCTTTTATGAGGACGAACCACATAAAACCTTTCAACCTTGAGTAATCAAGTTTATTATAAATTCGCTGTCATCACGAGAAAAGTTGATCATGATCACGATTTATCACAGCAGGAATATCGTCATGAAAATAACCTTGGCATCGTGAACCGAATCAAGTCATTTATCGAAAGCACGCATTCGTTATAAAATTATTATGATTGGTTTACTGTGTTACCCTGTATGAGTTACTGATGAGTTTTAAAATTAATTAATTATTGGAATTAAAGTACCTACCCTACCATTTATATATCGGTAGGTAGGTATTCTTAGATCACCCTAATTGTGAATTCGTGAATGAAGATGAAAACCATAATAATTATTGCTGCTTTCATTAATTAAGTGGCTCTAGCTCTTTTGCACGAGTTGTTGTGCAGATTTACTTTTTTTGAGCCTTAAAGCTCGAGCTTATGCCTGAGCCAGCCCAGCCATACTGCAAACTTGTTAGAAAATACCTACCGCCTTACTAATAAAGCCCGCTGACACAACAGCGCGGGACGGGAGCGGGTCGGGAGCGGTTGTGCTATTCTGTAAAAATATCTCCGTGAAAACTAAGTGTAGTAAAATATCAAAGTGAGCTTGGAGTGAACTGTCACTGCCTTAGCATCAGTAGGTATCGATGACAATGACTCACTCCACTCTCACTTCACCTAAGTTTTCAGGGTAAGATGGTTACAGAATAGCAATGTACCCACATGTAGCGGCGTTACATTCGTTGCAATACACGTATCGAGGATATTCTCCATATTGATGTTTTTTTTTTTATTGATGTTTTTTTTTAATTAATGTCAAGAACCTACACTTTTTCCATTTTCGCGTTCTTCTTTTTAAAATAAGTAAAAAATAATAATTCTTCGTCCGTGTCAGAATCACCCAACATTTTCACACTGCAACCGCTGCCGTCTGTCAAAGTACAACCGCGCCCGACCCGCTGCCGTCCCGCGCCCGACCCGCTGCCGCCCCGCGCCCGCGCTCTGTGTGAACACGCTGAACCGCGCGACTCACGCGATGAAAACGACCCGACCCGCTCCCGCCCCGCACCCGCTCTATGTGTGTTTTGGGCTTAAACGTGCAGGAGCTATACAGCTCCTATAAAGTTACACAATGCTTTGTCTTCTTCTTTCAAAAGTCAAATTACTTTTGAAAGAAGAAGACAAAGCGTTGTGTAACTATACCTACAGGCGCTATACAACTTTTATTAGTAAGGCGGCTAGTATTTTTTTATTTTTTTTTACATAGATCTATTGTAACCAAACTTTTTACATGATAGGATACTGGATATAAATCGCCAAAATAATTTGAGATGCCCTAAAAGTTTTAGTTTTCTTTTTTCTTTCTCTGTGCTAAGTATGGCTTTTACTCAAAGTTTTTCATCAAAATCGGCCATTACTTTGTTTTGGTAGTCTAAAAAGTTTTCATTTTGAGTAAAACCGAATGCTACAAAACTTTCCGTGTCGGTCAATACTAGAACTAGGTACCTACTTACCTACCTAGCTCGTTTTTATCTAATATGTGTGAGGGTGTGTAAGAGGAGGGAAGTGAGGGAACTGCAAAGATCATGAGGCTCATGAGATTTAGGTAGGTATTCTAATTTTATCATAATTATTATTATAAAAAAACGCGTCTACTTTTCAGTACCTAGCTAAAACTAGACTATCATCTCATTAAATTTGTAGCAATAATAGTAAAACTTAAGAACAAGTCGACGAACTAGATAAATAAAATAAAGTCAGCCAAACAATAAAAAATATAACTTGACATCTTATTGATTAAACATTTCCGAACGCAACTCGTCGCTCGCGACCCGCCATTCTGAAATACAAATTGCCATGACAATCAAAATTTGTTTGACAAGTTTACGTTGAGTGCAACCGAAAATAATTTATTGATCTAACAGGTAACGTTTACGATTTAATGTGCTAGACCCGATTAGAATCATGGAAAAAGCTTTTGAAATACAGAAACAAGCTCGAGACAATGTTAAAGTGTTACAAACATATATGACAGACTTGCAGAATTGGGAAGCCGAGATGAAACGAAAAGAGGCTGCTTTGAACGGTGAATTCGAACAGGTTTAGACCTATTACCGTTTTTATGTTGTACTTAGACTGTATGTTTCATTAGTGACTACAATTTGTATATGTATCTTAGTGTTAAAGTTGAAAAATGTTCCGTGAAAGATGTCATGTAATTTGTTAGGTTATGTACGTTTTTCCCTTCACAAAGAAAGTAAAAAAGTGTGATTCTCGTACAGTGTTAGTCATCTGCGCAGTGTAGGTTCGCATAAACGATTGCTTGTAAATAAGCATCCACATTTGAGTTTGAGCAGTTTCATATTTGTTTTTGTTTATTTTCGAGGTTAGGACTTGCCCCCAGTTCGCAGCAAGGTAAAGAAGGAGAAGCCAGTGGTACCGAAGAAGAAACCAGAGAAAAAGATCCGAGGATCTGATTATACAGCATGGGACAAGTATGATGTTGTGAGTACCATTTAGTTTGCCTTTATATCATACCCCAGTACCTATAATTAAGAAACTCAATGTTTAAAAAGATGCACTTACTTGCCGTTTTTTTGTGCCAGTAAGTGAGAAGGGAATACACTTACTAAAGTGTTAGAAACACAAGCCCATTTGCAATAAATAAGTTAAGTACAAGATTTGTATTTTCTCTTGTTAAGTACTAATGATTGCATAAGTTTTAAATTCCTTAATTCTACAAGAGATAAATAACATAAAGATGTACATAAAGCCATTTCCCCATACAAATGCATTCCCTCAATCTTAGGGCTGGGTCCCCTATGTTTAGATGTCGTAAGTAACAAACTAAGGCCTGGCCCGCACTAGCGGTCAGGTCACAGAGCAGGCCAGGTTGCAGGCAGCGAGATAGTCCGTGGGGCATTCTCCATGGCGATTTCATACTAATGTATCATCTCACTGACCGCTGCAACCTGGCCGCTAGTGCAATATTGCCCTAAAGTTACAGGCCCATTTACTGGAACTAATTCAAACTGCTTCTGCCAAAATGATTCTTTACAATCATAGTATTATGTTTGATGTTGTATTCTCTATTGCAATCAATATTCAACTTTTAATAAACACCAAACTATCATGCTTCTCTTTGTTAAAACTAGGACAAGGCCTGTGAAGACGTAGACATGGCAGATGTTGGACCTACTTCATTGGACGGTAAGAAGAGTCAGCAAGCCAAGCTGGAGAAACTAAAGGAAGAAGCCCAGTATGAGAAAGAGAGGGTAAGATGACTAGTATCTTTATTATATTTCCTCAATTCCTTAACAAACATACAGAAAATAAATTATTATAGTAAACAAAAATTCATAAAACATACATCATTAATTTTCGGTAACATGCCATTATAATTTGGTAAATGAACTTGGTTAGAGTTAAGACAATTCGAGTTAACAGCATGTTTGTAGCAAAGCGATTTGTGAACGTGCTCTCCGCGGGTACGACTACGAAGCGAGCTGACCGCGACTTCGCGACGTGTTGTCTGCGTTCTCACAATATTGATCACTTGCTGCTCTCGCTCTCCCTTGTACATGCACGTCAATCGCTCTCGTTACGCAAACGCGGCACACACGTTGCGCATATGTGGCGTGCTCGTTACGCACACGCAGCGAACGCGTTGAACAATCGCCTTGCTGATAACTCGGTCGCGCGTCACCAGTATGATGCGGCCCTAAGTATGTATGTTCAATGAATCTTTGTAAGAAATACAAACTGAGTATCAAAAACTTCTTGAAATTAATTCTTAGTATGGGACAAGTTTAATGGTACTTGAAAAGATTCTATTGTAGTCATTTTCAGGTAAGACAAAGTCACCTTTTATAGAGTTGAAAATGTATTTTTAAATTATTATTCATAGTAAGCATTATATGCTTCTTATTGATTAAAATTCCTACCATGTTAGTTACTATGGAAACAATTTGCTTATTTTATTAATTTTACATTATTATGGTTTCCAGGGCAACACATTTGTGAAACAAGAGAAATGGGACGAGGCAATATCATGTTACAACAGAGCTATCGAACTGGTGAAGGATGATGCCATCTACTTCGCTAATAGAGGACTCTGCTATCTTAAGAAAGACAGGTTAGTGAAAAAGACTCATTGGAAACTAAAAGAATTTTTACTGCTTTGCCTTTAGATTCAATTACTCAAACAAAATATTAAATAATTTCATCACCACTACTCTCGAAACGGTGAAGGAAAACATCGTGAGGAAACCGGCATGTCCTAGAACCAAAAATTCGAAGACATGTGACATCTACCAACCCGCACTGGTCCCTCGTGGTGGATTACGGCCCACTCCCTCTCATAGAGAGGAGGCCTGTGTCCCAGCAGTGGGAACATTATAGGCTGATTATGCTTATTATGCTATATACTCAACCAAAAATAAATGTTAAGACACTGGCGTCACGGCACTGCAAGAGATTTTTAGGCAACAAATAGGAATGTAACTTAATAGTATGAGAATAAAATTTTAAGGATCCCCTGCCGGTCTGTGCCGCCAGTCGGCGCATGCCATTAACTGCTAACTTGAAATCGTGGAACCTTTTCCTACACTTCCATGTAGAATTTTTATTTTTGGCATTTTGTACTGCATAAATCCATTTGAAAACACATAATTGTTGACAAGACGATTGTTCTAATAAAGTTAAGCACTAAAATTAAAAATTATTATTATCATCTTACAAACCCAACTATCTGCTGACTTGACTTGACTTTATAGTTTGGTGATCAATCACCAATCCTTACTAATATTATAAATGCGAAAGTAACTCTGTCTGTCTGTCGCGCTTTCACGCCATAACTTCTGAACCGATTTAAATGAAATGAATGAAATTTGGTACACAGATAGTCTAGAGCCTGAGTAAGGACATAGGCTACTTTTTATCAACATACCACGCGGGCGAAGCCGCGGGCGGAAGCTAGTTATCTATAAAGTGAGGTGATTGACTGAATGAGGTGATACTCATAGTAGGTAGTAATGAAAGAATACTAATTATAATTCCTCCAGAAGTAAAGCCCTTGTCTCTTTTATACATATTGAGAGCGTCCTGTAATTATTAATTCTTTTTATCTCCTTCCAGCCTCCACCAAGCAGAATCCGACTGCACAGAAGCTCTACGCCTCGACCCAACCTATGTCAAAGCATTACAACGCAGGGCCACTGCCCGGGAACGGCTCGGGTCACTCCGGTCTGCATCTCATGATCTCAACGAAGTGCTCAAGTTAGAACCGCATAACACTGCGGCTAGGAAACAGTTGGATGCTATTAAAGCTCGGATGGGGACCAAAGGGGTAAGTGGAAACTATACAGGGTGAATATTTCAGGGCAGTAACCCTAAGGGTCAGTTCAGACGCTGCGCGCACTTTTTAAAAATTATCGAACTTATTTTTTTCACGAAAAGGTATAATTTCAGTGCGAGGGTTGACACGTGTCAGAGTACCCTGAGATGCGCGGTGTTGCGCAGCTCGCTGTCGTACCTTAATTGTGTAGTAAATAAATTCGATATTGTATCGGATCATAAAAAAGTGCGCGTCGGTTCGCGTCTCGGTGTGAACTGACCCTAACCGTTGTAGTTCGCTCGTAGGGTCGCAGCATAATGCTGAGCGATAGCCGTTTTGCGTGGATGTGACGCATGTTTCCCCCAACCTTTTCTTATTTTTTTCTTTGTGTTTATTTTCTTTTTTGCGTCATGTACAGTCACGGACTTTAATTGATGAGCCACCTTCAAACTTTTCAATTTTGCTGTTTCATACATTCACGAGATTACACGATTAAACACGAACTCAAATCGCAAGCTCGTAAACAAGATGACAGATAAATTACTTTTAATCGGAAATATCCATAGAGGTTGACTAATAAGTTCTCAATGATAAAAATAAATACAATGTTGCATTAAGTTTATCCAATCTATTTGATACCGACCTCCTTTGAACAACTCATTAACTCGATAAATATGAAAACATAACTGAAGACAGTGACAGTTGAAATATCAAGATGACAAATAAATTACTTTTAATTGGAAATAGTCTTATCCATAGAGGTTGACTAATAAGTTCTTAATGATAAAATAAATACAATGTTGCATTAAGTTTATCCAATCTATTTGATACTGACCTCCTTTGAATCATAGCTCATTAACTCAATAATTCTGAAAACTTAACTGGAGACAGTGACAGTTGAAATATCTATGTCAGAGAATTTCTCCGTACGCTAAAGTTACTATCGCAACAGTAACCTAACAACAATTGTTTATCGTTGCTAGGTTACTGTTGCTAGACCTGCAATTGGTTGACTTTGAGTAGTCACTCTGCTGTCAAGTTTGTAGTTCTGGCTCTCAGGTTAGCCAACCGGTAAATATATGAAATATAATTTTCTTCTTCTAATACGAAGACATATGACTTTGCGTGTCGGGAACCGAATAAACCCGATTTGCATTACACGGCTAAAATACGAACAGTGCCAGGTGGCTCATCAATTAAAGTTCGTGACTGTACCTATAACGTATTTTCTTTCTTTATTTCAGTTACAAAAAAGCGCTCTTAGGAGACTGTCCTTATTTTTTTCGAAATTTTGATACCCATTCACAGATTTTGAAAAACTTTTAGTGGTTTTTTAATATTTTTATTATGACATTTACAGGCCAAATCAAAATCCTCTCCATCTACAACGCCAACAGTCGAAAGCAAACCGATAGTGAAACCCAAAGTACAGCCAAAGATAGTGGAACTTCCACCTGAGCCCTCAGTCAATGAACTCACTTCGGATAACTGGAGGAATGGCATTGGAGAGAATGTTATGGTTATCAAACCTGTGAAGAAACCACCGCATTTGAGGTCCAAGGTAAGATCAACATTGTCTTTGTTTATCTGTTACTTGAGCATTATTTATACATATATTCTGTTTTTAAAAAATACGTCTAATCTACACTGGAAAGTCAGCCCCAGTACACCGCTATGCTGATTGGCTTATTATTATAGTTTTTAGGGTTCAAAGGGTAAAACGGGAGCCTATTAGTAAGATTCCGCTGTCCGTCCGTCCGTCTGTATCCATGCTGTATCTCAGGAACCGTGATAGTTAGACAGTTCTTTGCACAGATGATGTATTTCTGTTGTTGTTGTAACAAGAAATACTAAAAAACCGAATAAAATAAATATTTAAGACGCTGACAACAGATAAACCGCGGTCACTGTCGGATTGCATAGAAAAGAAAGAGAAGCGCGATGACATAACGCTTGTAATTTATTGCAAAATATGAGGAAATTATCGATTTAAAAAATGATATTTAATACAGATATTTTGGATTAGAACTCAAGGTAAAAGGTTAGTTTACCGTTAATTTGTATAGAGAATTTTTTTTTTAAACGTGTTTTGGTAACAACCAAGTTCTGAGAAATATGTTCAAGATTAACATATATTTTTTCCGCTACCACAAACTGTATAGATTTGGCAATTTTTTTAAGTCAAACCTACTTTTACCGTTTGCCGTTGTCAGCGCCTTAAGGGGGCTCCCGTACAACAAACGTGAGACAAAATCGGGTTGAACAGACTGTAAAAAAGGTTTATTTGAATGTCTAATTTTATTTGAAATGGGGTATAGTTGATCATCAGAGCATCAATATTTCTATAACAAAATCCACATATTTATTTACAGAGACCACTCAAATCTATACCAATCCAAGAAGTATTACTCGGCGAAAAATCACCAGAAAAGCCGCCGACTCGTCTCAAAATCATCGAAATTGAAGACGACCAGTCTCAAGGAGATTCAAACAACAATGATTCTAATAAAATAGATGAGATTACTTCTGAAATAGAGGAAGTAAAGGGAGAGGGTGATAAAGTGCTAGCTAGTCCAGAGTCAGTGAAGTTGATCACTGATACTATTATTACAGAGAAGGAAGTCAAGAGTTTTGTGCCACCGGTCAATAGTGTTCAGTTTATGGCCGAGTGGAAGTATTTGAACGGACAGTGGGATGCTAAGTGCGAATACTGGAGGGTGAGTTTCATTTTCATAATATTTAACGTAATCTCTGTACAGTTCACGTCAAATAGCTTTGCCGCTCTGAAACTAGGCTGCGCATGCGCACTGGCATGCGTGCTATTCTTTTATAAGTAAAATTGACTACTAGTAGTCATTTGTAGTCTACTTCAGAGCGGAAAAGTTATTTGACGTGAACTGTATAAACTATTATGTTATGGTCAAGGCTGCGTTTTTACTCTACTTAATAATACTGACTCGTTGGTCTAGGACCTCGGACCCAGGACCTCTCGCTCAACTGAGCGAGAGGTCCTGGGTTCGATTCCCAGGACGGGCAAAAGTGATTTTTCCATCAGGAACAAAAAATAAAATAAAATAGTTTATTGGTAAAATGACTCACTAGCAATCCAGAGTCTGAATTTGTGGCCGGTTGATGGCAATGGGCTCTCCCATTATTACATGGGACTTAACTGGCGAAATGTGGTTGTATTATAGCCTCCAGGGATTACAGGCGTGTGTTATGTGTACAAAGATTAACAAATAAATGATTGAAAATGCTGTCTCGGAACTTGCTACAAAGAAGTTTCAAGCCATATTATTTTTTTAGGTTAATTTATTCCTTTTTTTTTCCATTTTCCAGATAATAGAACCCTCAAAAATTCCATCGATATTCGCGAACGCTCTCGAAAGCTACGTGGTCTCCGATGTGATCCGTATCTTACACGACAATACTGATAAGTTCACGGGTACTATCACCCCGTACCTCAGCGCTATCAGCAAGGTGCAGAGATTCTCTGCGCTTGCCATGTTCCTCTCACATACTGATAAGGAGAGTAAGTACAAAATGCAAATATTCATTTATAACTAGCTGCTAGGTTCAGCTACGCTTGCCGGGGTTGGTCCGTGGATGGGTGACCATTTTCACATATCGAGACTCCTCCGTGCCTCGGAAAGCACGTTAAGCCGTTGGTCCCGGCTGTCATTTGTGGATCTTTGACAGTCGTTACGGGTCGTCAGAAGCTCGAAAGTCTGACAACCAGTCTAACCAAGGGGTATCGTATTACCCAGTTACTGGGTTGTGGAGGTCAGATAGGCAGTCGCTCCATGTAAAATACTGGTACTCAGCTGCATCCGGTTAGACTGGAAGCCGACCCCAACATAGTTGGGAAAAGGCTAGGCAGATGATGAACTAGCTGCGCCCCGCGGTTTCACCCATATAAGTTTCGATCCCGTGGGAATATCGGGATGAAAAGTATCCTATGTCCTAATCCAAGTCATGGTCTACCCATGTGCCAAATTGCATCTGAATCTGTTCAGCCGTTTTAGCGTGAAAGTGTAACAAACAAACAAACTCACTTTCGCATTTATAATATTAGTGCCACTGCAATGCGCACAGGCCTCTTCTCATACAGAGAAGGCATGAACATTGATCACCATGCTTGCTGAAGACGGGTTGGCGATTTCAGACTTATAAAACTAAGTCCTCCGCCGCGTCTGTCTGTTTGTCTGATCGCGATAAACTCAAAAACGACTGCACCGATTTTCATGCTGTTCACCAATGGATAGAGTGGTTCTCGAGGAAGGTTTTAGTATATAATTTGTCAAGCGGGCGAAGCCGCGGGCATCAACTAGTTAAATATAAGTCCAGGTTAAATCACGATGTTTTTCTTTTACCAATGTCAGTAATGTTCAAGATAAACTCAGAAAGTACATGTGAATTGAAAAAGCCACATTTTTACTGACCAAATTTGAACCCATAACCTTGATTTATGAATCATACTTGAATAAAATTCATTCAGAAACTTAGATTGTCTAGTTTTGGAACCATAAACTTAATGCCATACAAGACAAAGTTCAAATTCCATAGCAACCAAATTTATTTAGGACCTTTTTATTACAAATAGTCACTCAAAAATCAACTTAGAATACGTAACACTAAAGTAGATAGTTAAGTAACGGCAACGGTATGGAAATTTGATTTAACCAATGTGCACGAGCGGTGCTTGAGTTGGCCGTCAGATGGAACCAACCCATTTTCCGAGAGGTTGGTAGGTACTGTCAGTCAAGATCATGTCAGATGTTACACATCTTATGCGACTCATGAACATCCCTCGTTAAAAAAAAAATAAAGTACAAAATAACTGATTATTGTAAATCTCCCATTTCCAGTGTTAACGAAACTGCTCGATCACTGCAAGGTGGCTGAGAGCTGCAGCGATGACGTCATAGCTGACCTGAAGAACAAATACGAACTTTAATTACAACACATCATTTTATTATAGTTAGTTGATTCGTTCTATTGCGAATATACATCGGTTTAAAAGACATGGTGCCTGTGAAATTACATTTATTTTTATTCAAAAATATTGTTTTTGCCAGTATCGCGGACATACAAACATATTGATATCCCGCTCGCACATGCTCGATGTTCTTCAGTGTGCGAGCGAGACAGCAATACATTATCAACATCTTCATGTAAAACCTGGCAAGAAACACCAAAAGTTATGGCAGTTTAACCCTTATGATTCAAGTTTTAGAGTTCATTTCACCGTGTTTAAATGCAGCTATCATCTGACGCCTGCAAAACTGTTATTCTATTTTAAAATGCATTTATAATGAAGAGAAGAACAAATAAATAAGAATAATATGTAATTTCTTAGCGCATACACGGTACGACATACGGCTGGTGCTAGAAACAAGTGGAATAGTCAACAATATACTATACACAACTTTTATTAGTCAATTCAATGCAAACAATTCTCTAACGTACACGTATCTAAGCAATAATGTGTCTGTAACTAGCATATTGAAGGGCAAAGACCTCTTAACATTATAAGAGTAATTACTAATAATTAATGAGTCATAAACTGCCGTCATAAGTAGGATTCACTCAGAGACAGGACTTGAAATAATGAGTAATTAACTTGTGAAACTCTCTTTAGCACTTGTCAAGAAAATTTTAATGTTCTTTCTCAATTTGCTTTTGGCTGACAGCGTTTACACTTGTCGATTGAAGTTAATAGTTATTTATAAGAGACGTCTCAACGTGATTTTCATTCATCTCTTGACTTCATTTAATTAAGAGACAAACGGCCAGTTTATTCATCAAAAGTAATGGTCAACTGTTCTTTTGCACTGTTCTATTTTCAATCTTCGGCGCTGAGGCGAGGGTTGTAAATCCAACAGCGCGGAAGAACAGTTGACTCTTTGGCTGTTACTTTTGATGAAGAAACTGGCTGAAAGAAAGTAAAAGTCAAAGTTCCGCAGAATTTGTCGAGCCCAGGTTCGCACTAGCGATTTTTTCCCGCGGCGATTTTTCCCGCGGCGATTTTTTTCGCACACTTTCTACGCTCTGTTTAGTAGCGAGATTTGAAAATTCTACAGAGTGTTTCTTTTTTCGACGCGCTGGGATGTACTCTGTTTGATTCTCACTTCTCGGCTCAATACTGAAAGTTGAATATCCAGTGCGAGATAAAATCCCGTGCGAACGCGTTTTTACGTCCGTGCGGACGTGGGCTTAGTCTAATAGGTAAACATTATGTAGTGCAAAAGATATTAAATACTTAGATATTTTAATAAGTAAATTGGTATATTTTATCTTTGTTTTTAACTCTGATTGCAAGATTTATTGTTTTTTTTTTAACTATTACACTCCTTGTCATAAATGCACCCCTTAATCTTTTATGGGGCAAGCACAGCTTTATGAATATGAAGTAATACAGAATGCCCAGTATATTTCTAAGGGCCGAAGCAGACCTAGCGAATCTCAGCGCGGTTGTCACTGCCAAAGAAATTTCGGCCTTGGAGAAGTTGAAATAAAACCACAACACAATTTTATTCTGCAAGAGAAGTTTATATTTATGTATTAATTATTATTAAGTTGTTTTTAATTCATTATTACCCGACTGCGAGACTAAAAGGAGGGTAATTTGTTTATCGTTTTCTCCACTTATTTCTAGTATCGATAAAGTTGTCACGTAACTTATAAGGTGATCAGAATTTAGTCTTAGTTAAGACAATGCATTCATAAAGCTGTTTTACGGTTGTCAAACACGAAAAAAGAAAGAAAAAGAATATTTACCTATTTAAAAATGGAATAAGTCTACACAATTAAAATGGCAATTGATCGCAATGGTTTTAATTTTGACAGTTAACCGTTCACGTTCACATTCATTGCGTTATTCACGCTGCCTGTTGTGCAGACGAATTTTTCAAATATCCTTTTGTGATTCAAAGTGTGTTACGCAATTTGGAGCAGCTCAGTAGTAAGTCTTCGTATCATGTCTAGGTTGTACAGGGATGGAAGCGGTATTTAATTTGGGAAAATTCAAGGGCTGACTGAAATCCCTGGCCAACTAAATAAACAACAACAGAATACAGAATTAGTCGCACGATGATAAAACGAGTCGTGTGCCCGGATCGGTAATACAGTTCGCGTCAAATAACTTTGCCGCTCTGAAGCTAGGCTGTGCATGCGCGCTACTGTTTTATAACTAAGTTTGACTATATTGCGCAGTCATTTGTAGCCAACTTCAGAGCAGCAAAGTTATTTGACGCGAACTGTACCATCGGCAAAAATAACGAACTTGATGAGGATGAATTTTCAAAGATCCTTCATAAGTGCTCACCTTTATCAGTGAATGAATGAATTTAAGATTTTTAACTTAAGTAGAATGAAATGTAAGTCTCATTTCACCGAATTCTGTTCACTAAAGTTACGTGACATTTTAGATGATTTACTTGTTTTAGTCATTATTGTGACGGAATTATGTTTCTTTTTGTAATACGGTGCGAAGGAGCGTTTGAGTTCTGTGATTGATTTTAAGCCCCAATAAAGATTATGAACTTTTTCTACTGTTGTTTCTTTAGCTCTATAATCATTGATCATCTCCCTGCCCTTGTCCCATGTTACTTGGATCGGCGCAACACATTTTTCTTCCATTCTGTCAACCGTCACGCTATCATTCACTCCCTTCTCTTTCATTATCATTCCTCACACAATCCATCCATCTTTTCTTTGGCCTTCTTCACCAATTCCATCAAAAATGTATTTATCTACATCTAAAAAAATATTATAAAGAGGAAAGATTTGTATTTTTTTGTGTATGTTTGTAATGAATAAACTCAAAAACTACTGCGCCGATTTCAAAAATTCTTTCACCATTAGAAAGCTACATTCACCCTGAGTAACATAGGCTATAATTTATAAAGATTACACGCGGGCAAAGCCGCTGGCGGCAGCTAGTATTCAATAAATGTGAATAGCTCTATGTGATGTATGACTTATGAGAAGTGTCAGACAAAGAATTGTCAGAAAGAAAACCACTCTGGTTTTCGATCAAGAATAGGTACTTAGGTACACAAAGAAATTAAATTGATTATCAATCACAGCAATAGGGAATATGCATGTATTTTTTTAATATTTTTATTCGGTAGTTTACATCGTCAAATAATAGTTAAAAAGAATTCGACGGCACAAAAGCAATTTAAAGTAGTTAAAAAAATGTTTAAAAATGTCCAACCGATCCGGGCTATTTAAACGCCCTCCATTTGGCGCGCTTGGTGTGGTGACGTCACAGTCCGTAAAAACAGACAAGCAACTGTCAAGTCAACGTCAAACACTCCTTTTTCTATGAGCGTTTGACATTGACTTGACACTTGTTGATTGACTTGACATTGACATTTTGATTGTTATATCGGATTGTTACGTCACATCCGCTCTTAGCCTTTTCAAGTATTTGAATTACCCACAGTTTTTTTGGACTTTAAAAAAAATAATTTCTCGCTCAAAAAGAAGTTTTATTCAAAAATATTGATGGAGGCATAATTCTGAAGTAACATAGTTTATAAAAAAAAATATTTGACCCATATTTGAATCACATGCATATTCCCTATTATGCATTCCAAAAACTGCATCAAGTTCAAAAATAGAATATGCACCAGTTGGGTACCTACCAACATTGTTTTTTTTTTGTAAGTAGTAGCTACCTACCTACTCATTAAAATTAAGTGGGTACTACTTTTTACCCGACTACGGCGAAGGAACAAGGAGGGTTATGATTTTGACCGGTATGTATGTATGTATGTTCATCTGTTCCCTCCTATCTTCTAAACCACTCATCACAATTTGACAAATGAGGTATCGTTGGAAGCGTCTCGATCGTCCGCTGGTTATAGGCTATGTGATTTTTTTTTCACATTAATTCGAATATGGCGCCCTCTAGCGGTCATAAAGTCATGACATAAAATTAAAAAAAAACACTTAAATTATGCCGTGTTGGGTATCAAATGAAAGGGCTTGACAAGCACATTACAAATATGTATATATATATCGTGTTGTCTAGGTACATAAATATGTTTAAATTGTTAATTAAAGCAAAAGTGAGGCTGGGCTACGTATGGCGCGGCTGTAAAATTAATAACTAAAAAACAATTTGTTGTAGTTGACGTGACTTAATATCAGTAAAAATAAGAATCAAACAGAAAAAACAATGACAAAACAAATAATTTTGAGTCGAATTATGTAAAAGAGTGTGAATTTCGTAAAAGGTGCAGTTGACTTTTCTACTTTACTGCCGTCGTACTGTCCACATGGTACGGCATTTTTGTCAACTCTTCCGTTGACAAAACGTCGCTCGTGCTAAGCCTGCTGATCGACTTTGGCGAGCCAACGCACATTGAAACCGATATTGGGTTTATTGTGTGAAAGAGAGGGCCTCTAAACTCTGTACTGCAATGTGGATTGCGCCTTACGAGCGCCAGAGAGCGGATCATAGTTAGTAGTACGCTTAGTGATTGAAAATCAATAAGTCGGTAAAAATCACATTTTTTTTTTTCCCCTTATTTTAACCTTAAACGTTCAAAACAAACCACATTTCAATCATCGACGCGTACTTCGAGGCACTGGGTCAAAAATGCCCAATGACGCATGACTTAAGAAGAAAGACTTCTTAACCTTTCCAATTCCTCAAGAGAACGTGAGAGGATTTTTCAGCAATTTATTATGATCCAAGGAACAAATAAATAATCCTTCTAGAGACCTGAGTCTGCTGAGGGCCACATAGGCCTGTCCCTTAGCGAATAGTGACTTTCCTAAGTCAACTCCTGCTTTGTCTAGAGTGCACCCTTGTAACTTGTGCACAGTAACTGCCCAAGTAAGGATTAATGGTAACATTTTGCGTTGAATTTTTCCCGATCCTCTTAATCCGTCAAATTCAGTCAGACAAGGTTCGATTCTAACAAGCCCATCTTCATCTGCATTTATAGTGGAATCATCAAATTGTATGAGAACTGCGCTTGGCTGTTCTCCGTGCTCCAGCTGATCCCGACGAAGAGCAGGCCATACCAGGTTTCTCATCAGTCCCATCGCACCACTCACTAACTTCGATTAATGTTTTAATTCCTGCATAGCATGACACGGGAGCCAATACCGATATCGATACTACTTATACGTATTATACCTCCAGTTCGGTTGGGATCGCTAGGTATATGTTCCGAAGATAAGGGTGTTCTGTTTTAGCTCTACAAGCCTATCATTGCTCTCATCATGCACTAGTTTAGTGCATTATGTTTTACGCAAATGTTTTGATGCTCTTCGTAGTAAATGTTGCAAAGCTTTTTGACTGACATTGTAATTTAAATACTCTCTGTGTATAAAATTACTTGACAGTGTCCAGTGTTTTCCCATAATCTAGGATGTTGTTCAAAAAGTCTTCAACCACATCACAAACTCATTAGAACAACATGTCGATTTTGCCTAATTGAGGTCCTCGTTAAAGACGTTTATAAGAAACAACTAAGATTAGATTAGAGGGGTTGGTTTTGTGGACAAAAAAACTATAAGAGAGAACTATAAGTAAGCTCGGTATTACCTAGGTATATGTTTTAACCCCAAAATAATTTAAATAAAAAAAAGTTAAAAAACTAAAACCCGACTACTTAAAAACCACGTTCTAATAAAAAGTATGAAACAAGAAAATATTTCAGACAGAAATCAGTGAACCTGTACATACACCTACAAAACTATAATGGCATGCGACGACGGCTTGTCCTTGACCATTGTCACTATCTTGATTTCTGTCTGAAATAAATTTTCTTGTTTCATACTTTTTATTAGAACGTGGTTTTTAAGTAGTCGGGTTTTAGTTTTTTAACTTTTTTTTATTAGTACACGACTGTCCAAAAAGTAGTGTAATTTTCAATTGAATTTATTTTACCTTATAAATCTAAGGTTTTACCATTTTCTATGCTGTGACATTTAAATATACCTATTTATATTAAAAACCTATTTACATTATAAACTTTATGTTCAAGTAGTAAGGTTTACACTACACGGAAGTTGGTGATAATTAAAAAAATGTTTTTCTATATTTTTGAATTATGAATTATACTATTACATTTGGCCAGTACCTAGTTGAGCAATGCGCTTTTGTTCGTGATACTTTTTCTAGAATATTCGTGATTGAAGACTTTTGAACAGTTTGATAATCCCGTTTCTCCCGTGTGAAAAGTGGTACACGTGTTGTAGTGTTTAGTGCAAAGTGGTGGTGAAAACTGAAAACCCAGCTGTACCACATCACAGATGCATCATAGCCCGGTCGGGTAACAAGGCAGGTAAAAAAGGTACATTATTTCTATCATCAATAATTTTGATTTTAGAGAGGTAGGTACGCGTGAAAAACTTAACCCTGTCTTTGCAGTCGCGCAGTCGGGTAAAATGAAACGGATAAAAAATGAGGAAAGATAGATAAATAACTAAGTACATATTTATGTACCTACCTAGTGGTATCAAAACAATACCTACCTACGTAGTTTCATAGGATAAATACTATTACCACTTGACTAAGGGTGAATTTTACCAATGAAACTGATCGCGTTTAGTATCATCGGTAAAATTCGCCATAAGCAGTCAACAGGTTCCATTAATTGATTCCAAAACCCTTCGTCTTGAAGTACCACCTCTATGGTGCTCGACAGGGTTCCTCTCACACACCGTATGAGAGGGCTTGAGGAAATTGTGTGGGGATCAGCCGCTAAATCTAATATAAATCCACTACAAAGAATACAGAACAAAATTATTAAAGTACTATTTCACTACAACTATTTATACCCAACAAAAAACTTATACGAAAAAACTAAACTACTAAATCTCACACAACTTTACACATATTACACTTGCATTCTCATTAAAAAAATCACCACGAATTCTGTACAATCAAACATACAACACAAGAAGTAAAAACAAATTCCAACTAATGACCGTACGTGCACGAACTAATTACGGCAAAAAAACAGTAATAGTGGAGGGAGCGCAACTGTTCAATGATTTACCGGAAGACCTAAAGAAGTGTAATAATATCAACATATTTAAAAGTAAACTCAAAAAACATGTATGTACCTTATAACATCACCATCGCCCCAAAGGCAAATATTGTATTATATTATTTTAAGAAGCAACTTTGTATCTCATTATAAGTGAACTGTTATTCATAAGTTCTTATGAGAAATAAATATCTTTAAACCTAATTGGTGTTTTGTAATTAAGCATTTTAGTTTCACGAAGATCGGTCAATATGAAAAATAAATAGGTCCTACTCTGCATCCAGCGCTCGGTGTGGCAACATGTCTTGTTCTGGTTTGCAACTGGTCAATCGTCTTCCTGAGGATGCCTCGATGAGAGGTGAAACACGTGTCGATTTCTTACAGGGTTTTTTTATGACTCTTGAAGAATAGTTAAGCGGAATAGGTTAGGTACTAAATATATCTACATCTATAGTATTTTTTAAATGTTTCACCATCTTAAAATCATCATCATAGCCTATAATGTTCCCGCTGCTGGGACCCAGGCCTCCTCTAAGAGAGAGTGGGTTGTAATCCACCACGCGGGCCCAGTGCGGGTTGGAAGATGTTACGTTACACGTGTGTAAATGTATAGATGAGAGAAATTAGGTAGGTAGATAATCAAACGCATTTCAGTTGGTACCTTATCATCATCATTTAGTCAGAGTTGACTCGGGCCCAGTTGTCACTGACCCGCGACTTTGACGGTAGTTGGTACCCACGGCTACACATCAAGCTATACATTTCCAGTTTATGCTGATCCCGCATTGTATAGGATTTTGGTACGATGCGAGAACAGCTTATACTGGAAATGTATAGCTTGATGTGTAGCCGTGCATACCTTACTACTTTAATAATTGAATTACGAAAGCCCACTTATGCACGAGCGCTTTTTTTCTGCACTAGATTTTCGACACCCGTTCCAACAAATCGCTCTATAACGCGCAAGGGATGCACTCTGTTGGATTCTCAACGGTTGCAGGGCGCGTTTAAATAAGCGCCGCGATAAATAAGCGCCCCTACGTGTAGGTTTTATTGAATTAATAAGTAATAAAAAATGTGTTAAGTTTGTATTGAGCGACCGGTCGAATAACGATCACGATATTATTATTATTTTAATTTTAAATCGCTGACTCTGCTCCTGCACCGAATTCGGAAAAACTTAAATGATGATTATCTTGCATTTTAGACCAAACCACCCCAGTGATTAAACCTAATAATATTGTTTACTAACAAATTCAAACATCTTCATAACACAGATATTATTATGGTATTCCCACATGCAACTCAAACATACCCACGTAACGTGGCTACTGACACTTATCTCAACGGCCTCACTAATTGATTCCAAGCGTCTTCATTATGAGTAGTACGAACGTGTCCTAAGGCTGCACTCACACTGAGAGGCTGGTGAATTGATAATAATATGAATTAAGTAGGTAGGTATATTATGAATAAGTAGGTCGGTTGGTAAGAGTTTTCTTAATATTTGGATTGATAAGCAGTGAGCAGTCGGTATTTAATATGACTAGGTACTAACCTATTTTGTTGGATTTTGCAATGCTTTTCAGTGCAGTTCAATTAATTATTTTTTATTTATAAGATACCTAGGGTACCTAGTACCTACCTATACCTATAATGAAAGCCTAACCAGATATTTTTTATTAGATGTAGGTAGGTTCTATAATCGATAAAGCCCAGAATCGACCTATCCTCACCGGAGGATATCTAAACGCATTAATATTGGTATATTACTATAATTATATAAAATGCTGAAGCAATATAGTTGATTTTCCAACGATAATTAATTCATTCAATTAATTCAATTCCTTACATTTCAATAAATATTCCTGTACTGTACCTACCTACGTAACTAGCAAACACACCACAATGCTCTGAACAAGTGAATACAAAATAAATAAGCCTGCAGAGCCATCAAAATAAACATCAAATCATCTTTACCAATGTAGACGAGTCCTAAATCTAAAGATGACGAGGAAAAATGTGTTATGCGATTATTTCGTCCAATATTAGAAGACAAGCTCGCTTTGTGGATTATGATAATTTCTATAATTGAAAGAGGATCTCCATAATGGAGTCTGTTAAATTGAACGTATTTCTACTCATTTCGTGACAGTATTTGTAAAAGGTAATGAGCGGTATTCGAGAAAATTGCATTAGTGTCGGGTGAAACTGGGTTTGAGAAGTTAAATCTGTGTTGATTTCCGAAATGGAAAGATTTCTTTGATGTCGTGTTAAGAACATTAAACTTAGTTTTTTAATTCTAGGTTCCGTACCTGCCCAAAGGTTTTCAACAAGCCTACGCCGTCTGTCTGTTTGTCACAGGGCTGTAACTTGAGAACAAAAATAGGTTGTAAAAACTGATGATGGGCGATTTCTCGACCTCTGGGTCAAGCTATGGATATTTAATTGGAGTGCTCTAATGTCGAAATGTTGGCTATCTAATAAAATGATAAAATAAAATAAAATAAAGTTTATTTAGGAACAATATCACTAGACTATGATGATGGAAGGTCTAATATTATAACGATTGAAATTCTTTGCATAATTATTTTCCTGGGTTATAAGGGTACCTACTGGCTCATTTGGTA
This sequence comes from Lithophane semibrunnea, assembly GCA_947363905.1. Lineage (NCBI taxonomy): Eukaryota > Metazoa > Arthropoda > Insecta > Lepidoptera > Noctuidae > Lithophane > Lithophane semibrunnea. The sequence continues at coordinate 14,799,622 of OX376205.1, forward strand.
TTTCTAATCAACTGTTGGAAATATCAACTCCGGAAAATCTCTCTCAACTCTGGAAATATCCGATTAGACTGGAAGCCGACCCCAATTTAGTTGGGAAAAGGTTAGGCAGATTGATTTTGTTGGAAATATCAACCTGAATATTTAGATCTGGAAAAGGACTAAGGAACGAGTAATGTTAACCACCATGCGTGGTCACTCCCTGTTGAGGGTTTCAATACAATAGTCCAGTTTCGTGAATAATTCTTTCCCCAAAATCAATCTGTGTAGCCTTTTCCCAACTATGTTGCATCCGGTTAGACTGGAAGCCGACCGCAGCCTTCCATTCTAACCGGATGCAGCTGAAAACCAGTATTTTACATGGAGCGACTGCCTATCTGACCTCCATAACCCAGTAACTGGATAATACGATTCCCCTTGGTAAGACTGGTTGTCAGACTTTCTGGCTTCTGACGACCCGTAACAACTGTCAAGGATCAACAAAATGACAGCCGGGACCAACGACAGTGATTTCCGAAGCACGGAGGCGTCTAGGTATGTGAAGATGGTCACCCATTTACGGACCGGCCGCGGCAAGCGTAGCTTAACCTGATCGGTCGACCTGTGCGGCTGTTATTACTTTGCCACGAGCTCGAATTTAATATAACTAATTTCCTTAAATAGATGCCCTTGCAAGTTCGCAAATTGGAAGCCCAAATACCTCCACGCCACAACGACTTACGTAAGAAAAAGGTTAGCAATAAAAATATTGAAACATCTCTTACAAATCAAATTACGATAAATATTTTCTCACAAAATGAATTCCAGAACGTTCCTTGATTCCTTCAGCTCAATTGGCAGTAATATAATGACGTTAACATATGTCTTAGAGCAGAGAATAGTAAGGGACTGCCCCTTCGAGGCAATACAATTTGTTATAAGATGAATTACATTGGGCTGACTGGAATCAATTAGGGATGGTCTATGATGAGATGAGATAACAGTGTGCCGGGAGTTTGGACACGAGCACGACGAATATTCTTAGATAGATATTTACTGCAGAAACTGAACTAAAAAAAATACTTGTAATGGTAAGAATTTTAGGAAATGGTTTCATACCTACCAAAATTACTTGAACTGAAATTACACGAATTCTCTGCATAATCAACCAATAATGTTCCCACTGCTAGGACTCTTGCCTCCTCTGTGTGAGAGGGAGTGGGCCTTCAGTGCGTTTGATAGATTTCATTTTGTCTTCGAATTTGGTTCTAGAACATACGTGTTTCTTCACGACGAAAGTTTCACCGTGTAAATTAGGCTTAAAAGTTCTCACTCATTGCTTCTATTCAAATATTTTCAAAGTTAAGATCAAACTCATGGATCTACCTATCTAGAAAGGGCTGTCTGTTATTATTAAAGATGTTCTTATTACCTACCAGATAACCCGCAACTAAAGATATACCTAGATTGGCAGTCAAAACTGTGAACTTTTTGAAAAAAATTGCGACCAACTGTTGGCCGCTAAATGTATGCACACTAGAAAAGCGCAATGACGTGGGGCGAGCGTAATGCGGCATGACATGCGAAGATGTCTGTCACACACACCAGCATAAAAAAGTTGGCCTGTTTGTTTAAGTTCTTTTGCAGCGTGACACAGTATCTAGACATAAAATGTAGGTATAATCAAAGCCCACAACATTAATAAAACTAATTGAAGTCAGTTTTAACCCGCTTTGATGAAACAGCAAAAATATAAATTAATTACTTTGTGAATCCAGCTCCCGCGCTGCAAGCGGTCGAGTGGAAGGAAAGTCTGAAATAATAAGGAAAAAACTTGTTTTTATGTGATAAAGGATTACTGAAACAGTTTGCATCGTAATAATAGAAGAACAGACTCTCTGTTGTCTTTGGTTAGTAGGAATAGTAGATATTTTCGAAATTTTAGTGTCTTAAAGAGCGACAAATGCAGAGACAGTGATAATGGGTTTTTCCGTCTGGAATTTCTCAGTTTCCGCCCGGAATCTGGATTTGTGCCCACTTGTTCTATGAGACTTTAACATGACTGGAAAAATGTTGTTGTAAGTACTATAGGTACCTACACCTCTGTCGAACCCTTCGGGAAATCATAGGCGTGAGCTTATGTTACCTTCTATCAATCTAGGTAATGATGTAACTTTAATAGGGTAATTATAAACTTAAAGCAGAGATGTTAATTAACTCCTGATGATAGCAGTCACGTGGCTCCTTCGGTTAGAAATTCAATTTCAATTTTTAACGTATATTAACTTGAAGGAAAATGATGAAGGAACATCATAAAGGATGAATATTGAGGCACTAATTGAAAGAGAGTTGTATTGATAATTTTATTAATAAATATATTTGTTACGTAAGATTTTTTTTAGAATTTCACGGGCTTCCTTATGGATTCCAGGAGAGACCAGAAAAGGTGGTTAGTGATAAAAGCACTAAGTTCGTTAAGTACTTTGGTTCGTGTTTCATACGAACGCGTGTTATGTTCGGGCTACTCTTTTTCCGTATGTCATGAATCTTTCCAAGTAAGTTGTTTCAGTCATTACGGAAAAGGTTTATCGTTCGTAGAGTAAACGCTTTTGTGTTTTTATGTTGATTATGTGTGTTTATCAACCGAGGAGCTCGTGGCTAAATAATAACAGCCGCACCGGGTCGATCCATCAGGTTAATCTACGCTTGCCGGGGTTGGTCGGTGGATGGGTTACCATCTTTACATACCGAGACTCCTCAGTGGCTCGGAAAGCATGTTAAGCCGTTAGTCCCGGCTGTCATTCGTGGAACTTTGAAAGTCGTTACGGGTCGTCAGAAGCCCGAAAGTCTGACAATCAGTCTTACCAAGGCGTATCGTATTACCCAGATACTGGGTTGTGGAGGTCAGATAGGCAGTCGCTCCATGTAAAATACTGGTATTCAGCTGCATCCGGTTAGACTGGAAGCCGACCCCATCATAGTTGGCAAAAGACTAGGCAGATTGATCGATTGATTGTGTGTTTATCAACTGTAGATACAAATGTGATGAACTGATGTGTGGTTTTTACTTCATCATCATCATCATTTCAGCTGAAAGACGTCCACTGCAGGTCATAGGCCTCTCCCTAGCACCGCCACTTTGACTAGTTCTGTGCTTCCCGTATCCAGCAGATTCCTGCGGGCTTCACAAGGTCATCGGTCCACCTTGTCTGGCTTTCCACCGCTATGTCTTCCGGTATGCGGTTTTTACTTAACGTTACCTACTCATTTAAAAAAAAAATATTTTTTTTAGAAAACGGAAAGTAGTAAAACGAACCATGATCTCGACTTTATAGAAAAATAAATCTGTATTTTTTGTTTTTCGAAGAAGCTACAGATACCTTAACCAGAATTCGAGCTCGATCTTTTGTCTTGAGATGTACTGTGTGCTTAGGAGCTGAGCCTACAGACGATGGACAATTTGTCCATTTGGAATCGTATGGAAATCCTAAATTTTGCCCTACGTGCGCGTTAGATTCCATACGATTCTAAATTGCCCGCGGACAAATTGTGTATAGTCTGCTCAGCGCCTTAATGTCCTGTGATTTTAGCTTTAGACACGTCTGCCAAAATGATGATAATCATGCAAAGTCCCCAATAAATTTAGTCTCCCTTCAGGCAGCCACGCTTTATTAAGAAAATTCCTAGATCCAAATCACGACATTAACAAAGTTAATTTATCAAAAGTCCAGCCAAACGAATACAGACATCAGATAAGGTGTGGCGTGCAATTTTTCACGGTCTTGCCAACGCAGTGCGACCTAATTAAACTGCCGTTACCAACGCCATAAAATATAATTAATTAGTGAAGTTTGTGGGGTCTCAATAGAATTATTTTATGAATGAGTAAACAGGTAATATTTTGTAGGGTGGTCGTGGATTTTCTAAAGCTGAGAGGTAAGTATTTTTTTGTTTTGGCGTTTGATTTAAGATCTTTCATTACTTAGAAGCTTATATAATTCGCTTTCAGAACATAAAAATGAGTTAGTACAGGTATAAAATTATAGAAAGCTTTTATCGTAAAACACCTCGATGCTTAAATAAAACATGATTAATTAAACTAGAACACATCGTACTAAAAAGTTGTTAGTCAGAGTTTGTACTTTAACTCCCAGCATCGCTATTATAAATGAAGAGCAGTCATGGTGGCCCAGCGGTAACAGCCGCGAATTGTAGGTCGTAGGAGGTTCGAACCCAGACAGGCGGTTTACATTGTATAAATTATTTTATCATGCTCTGAAAACGGTGAAAGTCATACTGGGGCTTTCGTGTTCAGGGTTACCCGCCAGAATTTACCCCCAATCAGGGTATTTTTTCCAGATCTTTTGGCAAATATTTTCTTAGACATCTTATCCCTTTCTTGGCTTACAGCCAGCCATATTCCGGTTAAAAGCTGAAACCAACGAACAATCCTAACAAAATATTGAACTACAGTCACTCTACTTAATATTTGCGTCCTAGTTTTTGCTAAGACAAACAACGGGATGAATTATTGTACTTTGTTTTGATCCCTCTATTTTGTTCTTAGCGGGACTTAATTCGATTGTACGAAAGATAAAAGATATTGGTTCTTTATGGACTTAAGCAGAACTTTCAGTTGTTCGGAAATGAATAATGCGAAATAAAGGTTTTGTTTTTATTTTTCTGTGCTCTAGTTGTCTTATAACTGACTGATTGTGTAGCCTGTGGGTATACTTATTGGAAGCATGTTTAGCGACAGCGTCTTCGTGTTTTTATGACAGACCAACATTATTTTTCTTTATTTCTTTTCTTTTTCTTGGTTTATTGTAAAACAGCGATCAGCAAGTCATCTGCTATGAATTAGTGTATTTTTTCTCAAATCTGTTTTCTGTAGTTAGGTATCGGGATTCTTAATCTGTACTTGGTTTTTGAGATGAATATGATGAAGAATAATAATAAAATGTACACTTTACTTTATTAGTTTGACGAGTAATTAGATTGTGCTAGCACAAAATCCTTTAAACAATTACGAACTTAGCCAAAACTAAAAATCACTCAAGTTCTAAGCGCACTCACGTCACTCGAGAATAGGTACCTAGGTACAGACGCAATCTTTGAATACCATAACAAATATAATAGCCCCCAGAAAATATCTTTATAGCCACCATCATTTTAATCAAAATTCCTTCCAGCCACGTTCGCGTCTCGATTGGATCTCCGATGTACCGAATCAGTAAATCCCTCAACGTTTGTGAAATCACACCCTCTTTGTTAGACTAGGTTATAACGGTTCTGTGAACGCTCTGCCGGACACAGGATCAAGCCTACGTAGTGGTGTGGTGTAGTATCAAATGGAACGGATTTAGGTACAGTAGTGCTGTTCTGTAAAATCTCACCGTGAAAACTAGATGAAGTGATCTGTCAGTCCCCAGATACCCAGATAGATAGTTCACTTCAAGCTCACTTCACAAACATTTTCACGTGATATTTTTACAGAAAAGACCAGCAGGTGTCTTTATTTGGGGTGCGTGGACAGGAAACCTCCCCGTGTGCTCGGGGGCTGGAGTTCCCTTACGGATACGTCCGTGGGGAAGGCCAGTTTCTGGGACGGTGCACCCTAGGGTGCGGGCAATGTTTCTCCAATGGGTGCTGTGTGTTAGACACACAGTACCTAGTGGAGAGGCATTGCCCGTATGCCAATATCCTGTCGGTGGGACGCTCTAATGTGTACTCGGAGGAGTACACGTTTAGTAGCGTCTTGAGCGGGCTCGGCGTGCACTAACCCTGCCGTCGGGCAGGCAGGAGGAAGTCCTTCCTTCTGCCACCGTTGGTCTCGTAGCCCCGAAGAGTGTCAAGGTCATGTATCTGGCATTTGACGGGGGTCGAGGGTCTTGGCTTAATCGCCCGGGCCGCGAGGAAGAAATCCTCTATAAAAAATTACCCCAAACCTCCAAGCGGCGGCGCACCGTGAGGGAGGTTGATAGCTTGGCTGATGGGTAGCTATGGAATCAGTCGCTAGTGCGAACCACTATATTTTGAGCAAGTACAGATTGTTTTATACTCGTGGGAACAACTATGGATACAAAACATAAAAAACACACCGAAGAGAGACAGGGAGAGAGAGAGGGAGAGGAAGGAAGCGATGCGCGGTCGGAGTCCGACGCGGCATCGAGCGTGGAGCGCGAGGTTGTGGTGGTGGGGCGTTCCGGGAGAAAGTTCTTCCGGATGCGCCCCAAGTCGGGGTCGTCCTCAGTCGACCGGAGCCGGAGGAAAATCCCCTCCGGCCGGCGGGGTGGAGCCCAAGAGAAGGGTGCGGGTAGGGGGCTCATCACCAAGGGGGCTGGTGATCCGAGTCCGATCAGCCCGGCCGACCCGGCTCAGCGAGTCGCGAGCCCCAGTGCAGCCCCCTCGGAAGTAACAGGTGGTGAGCCGGGCGCTGCTGGTGGCTCCAGGCCAAGGGGCGGCTGGGTTCCGCGCCCCTTGGCCTGGAGCGAGCCTTGTTCTTTCTTTTTCTTCTTTTGTACCCGCGTGGAGCTTCAAGACTGTAGACCATGCCATAGTAAAGGTAGCCAGCCATCAACGGTGGTAGCGTGACTAACAGCCCGGGGGGCGAAGTCGTACCTATACTCACATGTGGATACACCACTGAAACGGATCGCAATCAGCTCATCTAACCGCGTTCAAGAGCTGTCATTGTCATTATTTTTGTGGAATATTGACACTGACAGCTTTACAGTTTCATTGGTGGATTATTAGCACTTATTGTTAGGCAAAACTGGCTGTCATTCGTTGATCTTTGACTGTCGTTAGAAGCCCGAAAGTCTGACAACCAGTCTTACCAAGGGGTATCGTATTGCCCAGTAACTGGGTTGTGGAGGTCAGATAGGCAGTCGCTCCATGTAAAATACTGGTATTCAGCTGCATCCGGTTAGACTGGAAGCCAACCCCAACATAGTTGGGAAAAGGCGGGGCAGATTGATTTTTTTGTTAGGCAAAACTACCAATTTAAATTATCCGTCCGTATTACAGTTGTATAAAATGACAGTCAATTTGATACATATCGCCACTCGTGAAGGCTCTCTAAACCCAAAAAAATTGAAGGTTTTAATCAGGCTTTACTTAAACAAAACAATACACACTGACCATTATCTTGAATCTTAATCAAACAGATTGACACTTGACGCCGAGCCCCGAAGAAGGAACTTTGTTTTACGTAATAGTACGCAAAGAGGCTTTGTGTAATTACTTATATGCAATATGGAGCAGAAGATTACAGGCGCTGCATGTGAGGATTTACTTTCAGAATATTTTATAGCACGGTACGGTATGGTTTTGGCTTGAATTCGGTTCATTTGCAGGTAGCTACAAATAATTATACGACATTCGACATCTATACATATTATAAATTGAAGTTGCTTTCGTGTTGGTCTGTATGTCCGCGTTATTCTTCTAAACCACGTAACAGATTTTGATGAGGTTTTCAACATCGTTTAGAGAATTTATTCTAAGAAATATCGATGTGTGCTATTGACCGACGGTTGTTGTCGGGTTTCTGTATAATCCCCCGACATACAGAAACCCCGTTAATCGCGCGAATATCTCTGCTTACGCGATGTAGGATTTGCGCGATGTAGGATTTGCGCGATGTAAGATTTGCGCGATGTAGGATTTGCGCGATGTAGGATTTGCGCGATGTAAGATTTGCGCGATGTAGGATTTGCGCGATGTAGGATTTTCGCGATGTAAGATTTGCGTCATGTAGGATTTGCGCGATGTAGGATATGCGTGAATTCAGGTGTGATGCATAGTTTGCATGTGACGTTGTAGATGCCGCTATCAGCTGTCATCTCTATGATATATAATATTACAGACTTAACATGAACCTCAAAATTACCGTTATGTGCAGTCGAAAAAAGCTTATTTTCTTACAGACATCCAACATAGAGCTCTGTATGTCTGTAAATTTCATTTTTGCTGCAACTACAGAAGTCAAAAAGTACCTATTTCGAATTAAACAAAATATCATTACGAGCCAATTCCTATACCTTTATAAATGTATGTTATCCATCTATGTATGAGAGTGTTTAAACTTTGGAGATCCCATTTTTAAATCGGTTTCCGCGTCCGGCGCGATCGCACTTGTTGTTGAACATAACGTAGTATGTGCCGAAAGTGAAATGCTAATATTACAATACAATATTACCTAACTAAAATGGGTGCTAGTTTATGGTATTAGGTACATGTAAAAAAGCTTCTATTACAATTGATTTGTGTAGGTACCTACCGAAGTACTATCTAATGATATTTTTTCAAAACTTTCTAACTCAGTGAACTAAACATTGAAAATATTTTTTTTTTTTCCTTAAATATAATGTAGGTATTGTTTTTCAGATCAAAAAACACCTGTGACACTGTTGTACCTACATAGCGTTCACTAGTGGAAGTACCATACCTAGGTGCACAGTTCTTAATTATTTTAATAATAACAACTTTTCTTTGTACTTACCGTGTTCTGAGCGTCATCAAACAAAATCACTGGTTATATCAGGCGGCGCTCGATCGCTACTCGTTCTCGTGTTAATATCATCTTATTTGCTCGAAATTCTGCTCTTATTTGAGCATACATTGTTAACTCGTCTGTTTACCGATTTAATGAACAATGCTCACGGTATCTTTAGTAAAAATATAGCCAATGAGGATGTAATGGGACGTATCGGATAATGACGTATAATTGATGAAAAACGTGTGCGAAAAATCAACATACCACCTCAGGCCTATCTCATTATCTGTGTAATGAAGTACATCTTTTTCTATTATACGTGCCTGGCTGTTATAGTTTAATGGTGAAATAAATTATCACTTGCTTCAAAAATGGTGAAGGAAAACATTGTGATGCAGAAGAGATATTTGTCGGCATGTGAAGCCAAGTCAGGGGCCCATGAGCGGCATAAAAACTCTGAAACCAGGTACCTAGTCACTAATCATACGAAAAAGATCAACTGTGTTTGGTTTGTGCCATAATAGATTCGACTGCACTGAAATTACAAATAAAGTATGTTACACGGTACCCAGAAATGTAATCAGACGTGGCACTCGTGTGCCCCGCCTATTCCATGTGAATTCATGTAAGACCAATGCCGGGGTACGAGTGCCTCTTCGACGCCTGGTTGAAACTTATAACGCACACTTCATGGGCATAGCACATTTTCTTCTTTTCTAATAAAAAATTAAAACTCACGCTATAACTTCACTTGCATCAAAATTATAAATTGGCACTTGATTCAAACAATTCTTTAAATGAGCTTCCGTTTCTCACTTATTTGATCAATCCGTGGACAACAGTGTGGGTTTTATTATAATATGTGTAACTATTTATCTTAAGAATATTAGTGTATCGCCTTGACATGTAACTGTTTTTTGTCCTTAATAAATAAATAAAATTAAATGAAATTAAAATAAAATAAAATAAAATAAAATAAAATAAAATAAAATAAAATAAAATAAAATAAAATAAAATAAAATAAAATAAAATAACATCAACTATTTCCAAGAAGGGTTGGGCAGAGGAGTACATATGTAGTACACCCACATTTCCCCAGTTTAATATTCATTTTTGTTCTTACTTGCAAAAAATACAGTAACAACATTCATGTTTCTGTTCCTCTAGGGAATGTAACAACTGAACGTACACCAGTTGGGCCTTCCTAGAAATGAAACCCGAAAGGCAAAGGGCAAGTCCACTCTAAATCCACGATTTTCATTCAAGAGTCTGTTTGTACAATAATTGTACAATATAATTTTTTTATATTTATTATTAAACGAGCAAATTTATTCGTAGAAAGGTTGTTTTAAAAAGGCCAATCATTTTTCTTTTTTGCTGTTGGAATAAATAGGCCAAATTACCTAGCTACGGTGCTCCTAGAAAATTAGTGGCCGCCACGTAGCGTCTGCTGTTAACTGGCGAATGACGTCACTGAAACGTTATTTATGAAAGTAAGTAAGTATTTTTCTCTAGAGAGCGTTTTTTGACACCGTTATGTCAAACCCCGGTGCCATAATTTTCAAGACAGCCGTCACTGCTACCATTATGTGGCGGCCATCGCTCTTTTGGGAAACCGTAGCATTATGGGTGCCAAAAAACGAAAATAGAGATAGATATCAAGAGGATACGAATACTTATAACATGCGCTCAAGCGCTACTGCTGAGCATGAGGTCCTGGGTTCGATTCCCGGGTCGGGCAAAGTGTTATTGGGTTTTTCATCTAGAATTGCTCGGTAGCAACCCGGAGTCTGGATTTGTGCCCGGTTGATGGCAATAGCCTCGCCCCCTGCTACATGGGACTTAAACATAACTGGCGAAATGTGGGTGTACTATAAGTACACGTATGTGTACTACAGGACGCCAATATTCCCGAAGGTTTAGGCAGAGGTGTGTAGAAACTAGGTCATGAATCTACATTGTTACCGAACCGTCAATTTTTTTTATCAATACCATCACAAAGAGTTTTGCTATGCCAAATAATGAGCATAAATAGAAACAAAGAAATGCTCCAACGTATATAATGATGATCCAGTGTTGTACAACGTATCTACTAATGCAATATTAATGAGTACTGCACTCTGTTTGACGGTGACGATGCACTAGCCTAACGAGGGTTAGACTAAGGGGTGAGACGAAATCTAGAGGTGACAGTTTAAGAAACAGAGAATAGTTCTTCGCAACATTTGAAATTACTGGATTGGAGATAAAAAAAAGAAAAAAAAAACCGCCTTAAAAAAAAAAAATGAAAATAATTAGTTCTGGTCCCCACCACCCCCCTACAAATTCGAATACCTACTATGTAAATAAGAGTGAAAAGGAACTTAAAACATCATCCATAAAGGCCGAGTGGGAAAAATACGTACCTATTATTGAAGCTAACTAAAAAACTACGTAACCAAAGTTAACAAAAAAATTATGGGACCAAATAAAGAATCATCAAAATCAATTCATAAATTAGCGGAGTAATCGGGTGAACAATACAAAAAAAAAAACATACAGTCGAATTGGAGAACCTCCTTCTTTTTGATGTTGGTTAAAACATAGAAATGATGTCGAACGTAGGTAATAATGCCAAGGCGTTGCTAAATATTAATCTTTTTCCACACTTTTGCACCTATTTACCTATAATTTTCCATGGAAACCTTTAAACGGGTCGTTTGTCGCGTGGTTGATTTATACACGGAACAAATCACCATAGATACTAATATCACCTTTGCACAACAGTTGGAAAATCAGGGTTGAGAGATATTTGTTGGTGATTTTTTTGTTTGTAAACAACCCATGATTCGGGAAAAGGTAATTTTTTAGGCAAAAAAACAACATAACTATGTTAGTTTAAAATAGGTGGGTTGAATGTAACTTATATCTTCTGTCAAGCCCACTACAATAATGTGTGGCAAGTCATTAATAACGCTATAGCACGCATTGTCAGCCGATCGCTATCTCCTCTCAAATTACTTGCATATAAAATTAATTGTTATTTGAACAAAGTCTCGTTAATTTCCTTTATATTAGTTCCTTTATTGCGAAAGTAATTAATGTTTGTTACTAACGATGGGAGCTTTGTAACGTCATTGGGGGAACAAATGTTTAGGTATTGGAAAAAATTGTTAAGTATTGTTTTTACTATCGTAAAGTTGTATTATCTAGATATTGGTTATTATCTAAACTTTGGGTATTATTATGAGAAAAACTGTTACCTACCCATAATATTCTAAAATGTTAAATTGTCCTTTACACAATGCTGGGTACCTAGGTAAAAGATTCATACCACCACCCTAGTGGTAAAAAAACTACCATGATTTTAACAACAACAAGTAAAAATATTAAAATTATTATAATAATATGATAATTTTGTCACAAACACAATTCACGGAAATATTTAATCAACAGAGGATGCTTTGAGAGTCAAAGCATTCCAACAAGGTTTATAAATAAAAAAAGATCGTTATTTGATGAGAATTTAATCAAAATCACACAAAGAACAATAACAGAGCTTTGGTGTATAAATAATTTCATACATTACTTACTCCAGCGTTATGCGCCCCCCCCGCATACCTACTACAGAAATTCTATCAATCGATAGTTTGGTCAATTTCTTAATCAGTATGACGATGTATGGCCCTTAGGAAATTTAAAATAAAAAACAACTGAATAAATAGGTATCTAAACAGTTAATTTAATAGAAACAAAAGGCTAAGTGGAATACCCATCATATCGTTTTATTAAAAATAAGTAGCACATTAAACAGTTATTGATAAAGGTAACACTAGTTAGCTAATAGTCAAATACAAAATAATAATAATTATAATATCGATAACATTATTTTAATTTAAATAACACAGAAAATAAAGTGTCTAGCTTGAATTAAAAAACAGCCATACAACATCAAGCAAGTAGTTTGTTCTTTAAATAAAAAGGTCAGGTGCGTAAACGATGCAAAAAAGTACTAAGCTACACAGGATTATGGCACTCATGAGAAAAAAAAACGCAAGTTTATGCTGTTTAGTCCAATCACACCAGAGACAAATAGTTTTCACCGTCAATCATCATTTCATGCTCTGCAGCAAAATAATGGTATAAGTGACCACAGCAGAGGCTAGAGAAACCAGGAAGGTATACTCTATGGTAAAGAAACGTATGGCGTGAAACTTGATAGGTCTGGTGATCAGCAGGTTGCGGAAGTTAACCAGGGTGGTCGTCAGGCTGGCAGCTGTGAACAAGATAAAGATTATTCGTTTATTGACTTGTTTGGTGGCGCTAGTGACAGAAAAGTTGAAAGTTAATCGTTTGGCCTGGTATACGGGCATGTGATGAGAAGGGAAGGAACGCATGTGATTAAAATAAATAAAAAAATGTTGACGGATGGAGCGGAGCAGGAAGGCCAAAGAAAAGATGGATGGATTGTGTGAGGAATGTTACGAAAGAGAAGGGAGTGGATGATAGCGTGACGGTTGACAGGGGAGAGTGGAATAAGAAAACGTGATGCGCCGACCGAAAGTGACATTAGACAAGGGCAGGAAGATGATGATTCGTTGATTGAAGAAATGAATAAGTAAAAGATGTATATGTAAATAGGAAATAAATTAATATTATGCAAAATTATTTAAATTAAAAGCAAGAAGGTAAGATGAAAGCTGACACTCCTTGTTAGCTTTCACCTTACCTTCTTGGGAAAATATTTAAATACAATGAAAACAACTTCAAGCAGTTGATATCTACGAGAAAACGAAATAAGACGGATCAGAAAAATGTAGAACACAAAGCTGAGGAAAAATATTATTATACTTGTAAATCAAATTTAATCCACCGTAGTTACCAATATAAAAATACTCACAATTATTCTTATTAACAAGCAAAAGATCAATGATCTCCAGAATCCTGTCGCTCTGCCTGTAGGTACTCTCGCACCGGTACACCATGACAACGGCTACCATTGCCCAGCTCATTAATCTCATAAAGCTGGATATTGATGGTAAGCGGCACACGCCGTTTGGTGCTACCTGCATATATAGCATACAACGTGCCGCTACAATGGCGACATTAATTTAACACACGGGTAAGGCTAGTGGCCAGTAAACATAAAAAACATAATAAAATAAAATAATTCGTAAATTGAACATTTTAAATTTTCAAACAAACTAAATAATAAAAACATAACCACAATTGAGATCACTCTGTGTAAAAGATTCATACATGAAGCTACCTACCAGCTGGCTTACGTTCTATCGGTGAAGATCCTTTGTCGGCATAATTTCTAAGAAATTGCGCGGCTTTCCTTTTATTCGCCTACATATGATCCGCGACCCCGGCAAATGACCTCTTCGCTACAGTTCTTTAAGTACAGGTTGTTCCAGGATGGTAATTTAGAAAATTGTAAATAAATCAATAAATAATAACGTTTAATGAAATTTAAATATTTTCATAAAACGACAACGCGAAATCGTATGCGTGTGTTAAATTAATGTCACCATTGTAGCGGCACGTTGTATATGACGTGTACAGCTTAAACACTAATATTCATAATTAGGGGTAATATTCATTATTATTATAAACTCTTACCATTGATCCAGTGAGAACTCTGATGGCCACGTTCAACAAGTTGATCATACTGACGAGAAGATTAATGCAAAATATTAAAACCTACAAAATGAGAAGCAGTATTGATGAGACTGTTATGATATTATTATTATTTATGCTATAAAAATTTGCATTGAAAATACATAAAATTAAAGTGGCTCACCCGAAAGCCAAACTTGGAGTTAATGTAATTGGTTTGCTCAAGCAGAAGAAGGTAACATCGATTGAATCCAATGACTTCGATGAACCGGCCATGGCTGAGGGTTTCCAAAGATTCCAAACGAATGTTCCCAGTCTCTGTTCTCAAAGACCAGGTTTTGTTATCGGCATCATTAATGGATATCGTACTATTGGGCGAGGTGTAGTAGCCCTGTCGAGAAGAAATATTGTTTAATCGATGTTGTTTGACTGTTCTGCTTTTGATACGGTTTTATCTTCCGAAAAAAGTTCATTGTTAATAGAAAATATAGAAATACGTAGTAGAGAATACACAGTTGTACATATATAACACACACTGTCACCTAAAACATAATAGTATTAAATCTGTGATAAATGATTCAAAAACTTTCACTCTAGAAATGATTAAGAAAATCGGGTTAAATAAATACCGGTAAGCAACAATAAAAACTTAAGTAAATGTACTTACCTGAAGAAGATCTTTCATCAGTTTTAGACGATATTCCAATTGTATAACATGAGACAAACCGTCAAGTATCGTAAGCATATTCAGAAAGAAATAAAAATAATCCAAAGAGTACAAAGTCGGAGAAATCCAACCGTAGCCTTCGATCCAGCTGGCATAGTCCAAAATAGAAGTCACAGTAAAAATAACCATACAAAATCCTACAGTTCTTAGGATAATCCTTCGAATTTCATCATAGTAAGTCATGCCCAAAATCTGATCAATATGCTCGAAGCATTTGAAATACTTCAAGAGGAGATCTCTTCCATATTTGTAAACATAGATCAAGTCGACAGTATATTCAAAATATCCGATCAAATAAGACATTTGAATGCCGTCAGAAAACGTAAAATTCGTATTGTTTCTGCTAATATCCAACCTTTTAATCTTGTTGAGTAAAAAGAAGAAATTCACAAATCCGAAGAGTAAAACGTTGATGATACACCTGGCCAGCGACCATGACACTTTTAATTGACTCCCTTTCCGGTAGATACATGATAGATTGAAAACCCTCAATAGCCAATTTAGAGGCACCAAGGTATAAAAGGTATCCTTCGTCTTTTTACAATTGACTTTTATTTTCATATTGGCTCCGTTGTATTCTATGTGTTGACGTTAAATGGCTTCTGAACTTTCAGTGAAATTAATATTACAGGTCAATATTGACATCACTTTGAACTATCAGCTTGATTACTTAAAGGCATTCAATTCATTGTTTTGTTCGTTTAATTTCGTTCGTTTGTTGTACAGTCACGGACTATAATTGATGAGCCACCTGGCACTGTTCGTATTTTAGCCGTGTAATGCAAATCGGGTTTATTCGGTTCCCGACATGCAGTCATAATTATGTCTTCGTATTAGAAGAACAAAATTATATTTCACATCTTTACCGGTTGGCTAACCCGACAGCCAGAACTACAAACTTGACTACCCAAAGTCAACCAATTACAGGTCTAGCAACAGTAACCTAGCAACGATAAACGTGTAGCCGACAACAATCGTTTCCTGGTTACTGTTGCGATAGTAACGTTAGCGTACGGAGAAATATTAATAGTCATTTCGACAAGTTCGAAAGTAACTTCTCCGACATCTATATTTCAACTGTCACTGTCTTCAGTTAAGTTTTCAGAATTATCGAGTTAATGACGTATGATTTAAAGGAGGTTGGTATCAAATAGATTGGATAAACTTAATGCAACTTTGTTTTTATTTTTATCATTGAGAACTTATTAGTCAACCTCTATGGATAAGACTATTTCCGATTAAAAGTAATTTATTTGTCATCATGTTTACGAGCGTACGATTTGAGTTCGTGTTTAATCGTGTAATCTCGGGAATGTATGAAACTGCAAAATTGAAAAGTTTGAAATTGGCTCATCAATTAATGTCCGTGAGTGTACGTTGTTGGTACCGCTTTGTTCAGAGGTTCTAATAACTTTTACTGCCAATACGTAACTTAGTTGTCCTACCTTTTACCTATTAACTTAGTTGTCCGGATGTAAGTGTGCGTATATTATGGAAATTGAGGTCGATGTCAATAATTTAGCCTCAAGTAGCTATGATTAGTGTGCTTTATGGTATTAATTTCGCAATTTTCGTTAAGCGACTTTAAAAAAATACATTTTATGCAAAGAATAGTACTTCTTTTTACCCAACTATAACGAAGAAAAAAGGAGGGTTATGATTTTGACCGGTATGTATGTATGTATGTTCATCTGTTCCCTCCTATCTTCCAAACCACTTATCACAATTTGACAAATGAGGTATCGTTAGAAGCGTCCTGATTGTCCGCTGGTTATAGGCTATGTGAAGTCACATTAAATTAAAAATGGCGCCCTCTAGAGGACATAAAGTGAGGAACTTAAAAAAATTAATCGTACCATTTGGGTATCAAATGAAAGGGGTTAATGAGCACATTTCAAAAAATTTAAAAAAATATCAAGTTATAAAAACTAAAACCCAACTACGACTTAAAAGGTATAAACAAGACACCACAGACAGATAAATTAAAAATCCGGAGTCACACGTAATCTGTTCGATTTATGCCCTAACACGTGTGACTCCGGATTGGTCTGTCTGTGGTGTCTTGTTTATACCTACCTTTTAAGTCGTAGTTGGGTTTTAGTTTTTATTACTTTAATTTTTTTTAGACAATTGAAATTAGGTAGACTACGTATATAATACTAAACTATAGTATCACTTATCAACCTCTGTCCAATTGGCTTTACGTCACGCATATTATAATATTTAATCAACATAACAGCCCGTATGCGTGTGTAATGATTAATTCTATTTATTACTCCATTAATAACTTCTTTCGTGATGAAAATTATTACCTACAACGCTATCCATGTTATATTTTTTAAGAGCAATTGAATGCCGAGTCATGTTATGACTTGGCACTATGTTAATCAATCTTCCTAGCCTTTTCCCAATTATGTTGGGGTCGGCTTCCAGTCTAACCAGATGCAGCTGAATACCAGTATTTTACATGGAGCGACTGCCTATCTGACCTCCACAACCCAGTAACTGGATAATACGATACCCCTTGGTTAAACTGGTTGTCAGACTTTCGTGCTTCTGACGACTCCTAACGACTGTCAAAGATCCACAAATGACAGCCGGGACCAACGGCTTAACGTACTTTCCGAGGCACGGAGGAGTCTCGATATGTGAAAATGGTCACCCATCCACGGACCAACCCCGGCAAGCGTAGCTTAACCTGATGGATCGACCCGAGCAGCTGTTATTACTTAGCCACGAGCTCCTCCTTGTTAATCTATACATATTAAAAATTAATTTGATGAGGTTTTCACCATCGTTTAGAGAGTTTATTCCGGAAGATTTATGTGTATAATACGTTAATATAACTAAGAAATCTCGATGTTTTGTCAAGTTGTAAAAACTATGCGATGCAGGAGCGGGCCGCTAGTAGATTATAAACTAACAGTTCACGGTGACATATCATACAAGCTATGACGTCACATTGGACGACTAGATCCGTCGTTACGTCACAGTGAAAACAATTTTCTACAATCCATGTCGAAAGGTAGTGTTGTAGAATAAATCAGTTTCGTTTTCAGATACGGACCGAAATTCAGATATTTTATATTCTTTATCCGACAGAATCCGAATAGTACAAGAACATTTTGTCTACTATAGTTTATTGAGACAACATGTGCAAACAGGTAGGTAGTTAGGTACTAGCAGTTAGCTTGGTTTGTCGAAGTTTATTTAAAGAAATATCTAAAGTCGGTTTTTTAATCTCATGGAATAATTTGACAGGTGCAAATGTCAAACTCCAAATTGAAAAAACCAACAAAAATCACTTGAAATTTCAAATTAGTCAACGAGATTAAAAAACAAACTCGCTCGAAGTGGCTGTGCTTGGGGGAGGTCTATGTCCAGCAGTGGACGTCTTTCGGCTGAAATGATGATGATATGCACATTATTATTATTTTGTTTTTGTATGTGAATTGCAATTTAAATTATAATATACTAGCTGCCGCCAGCGGCTTCGCCCGCGTGTAATCGTTATAAATTATAGCCTATGTTACTCAGGGTGAATGTAGCTTTCTAATGGTGAAAGAATTTTTGAAATCGGCGCAGTAGTTTTCGAGTTTATTCGTTACAAACATACACACAAAAATACAAATATTTCCTCTTTATAATATTATTAGTGTAGATTTAGATTTTGAATTGTGTCACTGTGTTATAAAGTCAGATTATACACCACATGTTTTAAGCTACGTTAGAGCGGTGGCTGCCACACAACGGCCACAGTGACGGCCGCCATAGTAACGATGGCACCGGGGTTTGACTTTATGAAAACTCTAGGAAAACACACCAACTTACTTTGATAAATAACGATTCAGTGACGTCGTTCGCCGCTTAATGGCGGACGTTATATGGTGGCCCTCACAGTCTCAAGAAACTCTAGTTTAAGAAACGGGAAAGCATTGCGTTCATTATCTGGCCAGGGTTATAGCAGTAATCTAACTACGTAGTACCTACCTACTTAATATTATCTAGGGGTGCAGAATCTAAACGGCTAGTTAGTCAGCGTTGAACTGGAAACTCACGATAATAAAATTATTATAATGGATAGAAAAATAGCATACTAAGCTAAAAATAAGAGTGTTATCTTTCTCTTTCACGCAAAGAGCGAAAGAGACGTTTTAGAACTGTTGAAATTGTTAGCAGTCAGCTATCTTCTAAATCTGACATAACTTTTAGTTTAGAATCGCACTAGAGTAGGTACAACGAAGATATCTGCACTAATATTATAAAGATTTGTATTTTTGTGTGTATGTTTGTAATGAATAAACTCAAAAACTACAGCGCCGCTTTCAAAAATTCTTTCACCATTATAAAGCTACATTCATCCTGAGTAACATAGGCTATAATTTATAAAGATTACACGCGAGCGAAGCCACTGGCGGCAGCTAGTTAGATATAAATAGCAAGATATAGATATCAAGATATAGATAGCACTAAGGAAAAATATGCGAAAATTCACCCCCTAAAGGGGTTAAATCTGGGATAAAGTTTCTATGGAAGTTGGGAATCGTGAGATGGGGACGGCTTGTCAAAAATATTCAAAGGTTCATTCATTACACCTTTGTATTGTGTAAAATAAATGACCTTTTCTAAGGAAAATGACTTATGACGTCATGAAAATAGAATACGCTCACGTTGCCAGAGGCATAGTAGGTAGATATATTAATTCTGCCACGTGATAAATATAGAATGTCCGTAATACCAAATTAGATGGTTTTTCATGGAAATGCTTGTATTATGTTCCCGCTCATTGCCTTAATTTTTTTTACATTATAAATTGAGAAAAACCAGCAAGGTGTAACCATGACCATTTATTGCAAAAGTACATAAAGATATACTCCAAAATTTCTTCAACATTTTCTACAAAACACGTAAAAATGGGCATCTCGTCAACGTTGAGTTAGTCATAAAATTAAAACAAATATAGCCACAAAACTCTAGAGACTGTATAAACCGGAGATTACCAGTAAGAACCGCTGAAAACCGGCGGAATCCGGTTAATATAATTACGTAGAAACTTGGAGATCAAGGCGGCTTATGTGATGTAAGTTGGCGAAAGTATTCCATCGGTGTTTTGCATAAAATAGAGGGCAAAGTTTGTTGTCTTAGACTTCACAAAATATACATGAGTTCTAAAAATAACTTTAGACAAAAGCATTGTTTCTTTCTGCTTAAATGATTTTGAAAGAAAAGATAGAAAATTGCGGTAAGAACAAGTTGGGGGAAATATGCATCACAAATCACATCGACGCAAAACGGCCATCACTGAACATAATGCTGCGACCATAGGCGAGACAGAGTCCCAACGCTTTTCAGCAACATCCGTGATTTACGTGATGACGTCGACCGCTGCAGCATACAATCCTAATCCTAAAAGTGAGTTTGTTTGTTTATTTGTTACACTTTCACGCTAAAACGGCTGAACGGATTTGGATGAAATTTGCCACATGGGTAGATCATGACCTGGAATAGGACATAGGCTACTTTTTATACCGATATTCTTATGGAATCGAGACTTACGCGGGGCGCAGCTAGTAAGAAATAAATACTTAATTATAAATGCTGCTATGGTTAGTAGTCACCGCCGCTTATCTTTAATACCAGAGGCAGGTGCTGATCGCCATCTTCAGTGCCATCTTCACGCATACCCGGGTCCAGGCCATCTCGAAGACAAGGTTAAAATGCCAGAACGGCCTGTAATATGGCCACTCGGTTTACACACAGACACACACACACACACAAATACACACACACACACACACACACACTCACACAAACATACACTCGGACACACCACTAATCACTTGCAATTTGTACCACGTTGACAACCTTTACTATGTGTTAACTGGGGTTACCTGGAGCTCTAAAATACAGGCCTAAGCTTAGTTTAGACTTCAGATCTCCCACAAATACTCGTCAACCTTTACGTTTATATAGTATAAGAATGTAATCTGTGGAGATAAATAAACATTAATTTTTATTTATTTATTATTTTACACATTCATGTTTTTTTTTTTCAATCTTTAGCGATGTAGTTCCCAAAACAGTTTACAGAAGTAAACCAATTGGCCCTTGTTATTTATGGTCGTCGTATTTTTATGCTATAAGTCTAAGCCACAGATCTCCTATCTACCCTACACCAATCTTTCTTCCACTCCCTCAATCTCCCCGGAATAGCTAACATGCTTATTATACATGATACTTGTAATGTATGGTACAGGCTGTGATGCAGCAGCTTCACAACATCGGGCAATGTGCCAGTTCATATAAATACGAGATAAAATCATACTTGTTTTGCATAGATGTGGCTAGGAAATTAGCGGGCAATGTCAACATTCAAATCAAACGTCATAATTATAGTCAAGTTAGGCTGAGAATCAAAGGGATACCGGGACCTTGGCAACAGGCAACTGAAAGAACACGGGTGGGTTTTAGTCAGTAAAAGTCTGACACGCCCTTCCGCTCCACCCAGAGCGGGAGAAGTCATTGGATGATTTACCACCATCAAAAAAAAAAAAAAGGCTGAGAACCTACAGACTTTTTGAACGTCAAAATTACATATGTCAGTCCACCCGAAACGCCCGCTCTTTAGTTCTTTAGCTGGGAAGAAGAAGTGGCGCAACAAACTCCCCAGCGGCACTGACAGCTCTCCTTAATTCGTAAGTTGGAAGAACTTCATTCTATACAATAAGTATGAATGTACTTTCTCCACAGGTAGAGAAGGCATACTTCTTCGCTTAGAATTTACGTATGTGTCCCACTAAAAGTAAAACAGTTGTACTAGGAGTAAAACAGTTGGTGGAAAATCGGCAGGTTTAGTCGGTAGGAATCCGTACTAAGTTCTGTACACCTTTTTATTTAATTTGAACTTGGACTGAAGCGTCCGTAACTCAGCTATTTGTTTTACCAGCGTCTTATTTACGTGACGATTCTTACGAATGTCATCCAATGTATACCTAATACCTACCTAGTCGGCCTCCTAATTGATACCACTTTGCACAAAAACTTCCAGTAAATTGAAACTACTGAGGCTACGGTTTCCTTAATTTTTTTTTTTTTTTGCCATGGTTTAAAGCCATTATCCGGACTGCTAAAATTTAAACGAAATAAATCACGCCAAATCACCCGCTTATTCCATAGCCCAACACGAATAACTTCTTACATTGTAATCTCCATTCCGAAATCGTTTTTGCTTTTTAAGTCTCATTTTTCGCGTATAAACTTACAATTGGGGCAAATTTTATTCATGCTATTACAGTGCTTTGCATTTTCGGGGGAATATATTTCCAGGCTCTACAAATGGGCTTGGGAGCAAAAAGTGCAATTATCGTTGGAATTGGGGCAGGATTGTCCTGTTCAACGATACAGCTTACTAAATTTTTTTCGCTGATTGAGATGTAGATAGATGCAGCTATACATGTTCAGGGTTTTTAGATAAAGACAGTTTTTGAAGAATTAAGGTGGATTTTTCTATACTTTCGTTTTAATATTTAGTGAAGTGTTTGTCTGGTGAAATAATTATAATTCCCATGTATTTCTGTCGTCAAGAAATATTGCTGTGAGGAACCGGTGCTGGGAAAATTAAAGTCTGATAAGAGTGACAGCAATTTCATTATATATAGGTAAGCAATGCTTATGCGGAACTAGTTGCAAGCATAATATGTATATTATGCATATGCAACTACTGGACATTTGCTGGCCATTTACAAAATAAAGGGAAGTGTGTCTATAAGTAAGTAAGTAAGTAATCATTTTATTTACCAAAAACTTAGCCTAGGTAACATCAGTGTTGTTTCGTTATGGAATAGATCTGGCTATTATAAATGAGTAAGACCCCTGCCCTTCAAACTAGGAAAATCCTGTATATTGAAGAAATGTGCCCATACTGATGTGCCTATGTGCCCATATTTCCAATACCTACTATTTTAAAGCCTTGTTTCATAAAACCATACCAATCACCCAGAGAAATGAAAGAAGAAAACACCAATTCAAAAACTTTTAACAACAGATTTCACAAGAGACGAGGAAAAAATACAACAAGAAAAAAACATA
Organism: Lithophane semibrunnea; assembly: GCA_947363905.1. Classification (NCBI taxonomy): domain Eukaryota; kingdom Metazoa; phylum Arthropoda; class Insecta; order Lepidoptera; family Noctuidae; genus Lithophane; species Lithophane semibrunnea. The sequence goes on from OX376205.1 coordinate 14,822,514, forward strand.
ATTTCCCTATTAAAGTAAGTAGCGAAAACCGGACTACCGTCATAATATCCTTATTTACTCAGCATCAATACCCTTGAGCTATAAATTACTTAAATCATGAGGCTGGGCCATCACTGACGTCATCATAACGAGAGGATCCCATGGGAAATTACAATACCGTGTTAGCTTCAACTTTGAGTGATAAAAAAGACGACTGTTTGGATGGTATGGGCACAGAATAAATAAGTAGCAGTATTATATCTCGGCTGTGACCTTGAAATAAACACCTGCGGCTGCTTGGTAGATAAACCGTCCGCATCCGTGTGTAACTGCCGCGCTCACGTTATCCGTAGTATCAGCCGACGGGCATTTCATACTCGGTTTCACCTACTGTCATACGAACTAAGAATGAATGACAACACAATGTGACAATTATTCTTACTACTGATTAGTACCCCGTCCAAAAAAATTCATTTGTTACTTGTTTTGACGAATCATTTACTTTCGGACGGGCCCATTTCTCGTTGACGGACTTGGAGATTATGGGCGTAGTGATATTATGAAAAATTATTATGAAAAATTGAAATTTTAAACCCATATTTTGAAAAATTGACTAATAGACAAAACAATTATATTCATATTCTTAATAAGCATATGCACTTCTTAGTTAGTCATTATAGTGACTTGAGTAGCTTGTATTTCTTGACACACTTTTGTGGAAACTTTAAAGTCGACTAGGGGTACTGTGTATCTGCCTGTTAGTTTTAGACACATAATAGCAAGGCTATTAGCTTTTTATATAAACTCAGACATAAGTAGTATGTCGAAGTCTTGTGTAATTAACACCACAATGATTAGTAATAATACTAATAACAAGGTGGTGAACCTGAATGAATGTAGCTCAAATGCTATAAATATTTTTGCAAATCGTACGAAGGAGTCTCCATGTCCCTCACTGAATTTGAGCCCACTGCCTGGTGATGACATTGAAGTCTTGGGGTTAACTCCGGATAGTCATTTAAACTAGTTTATAAGACAACAGAAGGTACCAGTAAGAATATTCTTGTAACTAACAACAACAAGGTGCCTTCTTGCTCTAAAATAATTAATTATCAAAAAAGAGATCAGCAGAATGTGTTGAAATTATTCCATCAAAATATTCAAGGTATTTCTTCCAAATTATTAGAAATTGAAATGTTTTTAGAAAAAACTCAGTTTGAGATTGTTTGTTTTACTGAAAATTGGCTAAAGGAATACCAAATGCTAATTAATTATAAGAACTATAGTGTAGGCAGCTGTTTTAACCGTGAATCTATGCTACGTGGAGGTTCTCTGATCTTGATAAAAAATTGTTTTAAATCTAAGCCACGTAATGACATAGTTGATTTATCAGTTGAACATTGCATCGAACTGTCCTGTGTTGAGCTGGATAAGCATGTCGTAGTGTGCGTGTACAGACCCCCTAATTATCAGAACTTTTCCTTATTCGAGTCAATAATGGAAGATGTCCTAGCGAAACTTGCATCCAGTAACAAACCCGCAATTATTTGTGGTGATTTTAATACTAATATTCTGGAAAATAATTCAAATAGCTGTAGAATATTAAGCCTTTTTAAATCGTTCAATTTATCGAATGTTTTTACAGAACCAACTAGAGTAACTCCAACTACTGCTACTTGTATCGATAATGTCTTCTGCGATTGTGAATATTTAGATAAAGCCATCGTAAATTATTTGCCGTCTGATCATAGTGGACAAACGGTATCTTTTAAGTCTAAAACACCTATGCAAAAAGTGAAAATACAATTTAGACCAATAACAACAGGCAAATTAAATAGATTCAATAGTACCCTAAATAATAAGTTAAATGCTCTGGATCAGAATATGGACGATGCAAATAAATTATATGAGGATTTCTTTTCAGTAGTGCACACTGAATTCAATAAAACTTTTGAAAAGAAAACAAAAAATATTTGCCCTGATTTTATTTTTAGTGACTGGGCAACTAGAGCTATTAGGATAATTAGGGAAAGACTGTTCGAGCTGTATGGGCTTAAGCCTTACATTAACACTGGAACTTTCAATAAGTATGTTGCTACATATTCCAAAGTTTTTCGAAATACATACAAGATAGCTAAAGCCCTGTTTATTAGCAACAAGATCAAATCAGCAGAAAATAAAATAAAATCAGTTTGGAAAGTTATAAATAGTGAAACTAATAAGAATAAAATACGAAACACTGATTACACATTGGAGACTTCACGTGGTGCCATAAGCTCTAATTTAGAAGTGGCTCAAGAGTTTGTACATTTTTTTACTAATATACCAGCTAAAACGACGGAAGTTTTAAATTCCTCACCCGATGTCTCAATTGATTTATTAAGAGCGAACGTTCCAGGCTGGCCGGTTGTATTTCAATTTAAACATATAAACCCTATGGTAGTTATTAAAGCTTTTCGGCAAATCAAAATCAAATTGACCGAAGATCTATGGGGATTATCTATCAAAGTTTGTTCATCCATAATCGAGACTATAGCACCATACTTAGCTTTAATATTTAATTTGTGTGTGGATCAAGGTGTCTTCCCGGATCTAATGAAATACAGTAAGGTTATACCACTTTTTAAATCTGGGGACAGTAAAGACACCAACAATTATAGACCAGTATCTGTGCTGGCGGTGTTCAGCAAGGTCTTCGAAAAGGTGATGCTCAATCAAATGCTTAATCATTTTAACACCAACCAAATCTTACACGATCAACAATATGGTTTCACCAAAGGACGTTGTACGACTGACGCCGGTGTAACCTTATTAAAACACATATTTACAGCGTGGGAGGAGGCCCAAGATGCAATAGGAATCTTCTGTGATCTCTCCAAGGCATTTGACTGCGTAAATCACAAAACCTTACTCTTGAAACTTCAGCATTACGGACTAGGTACACTTGCGCTCAGTTTAGTAAAATCTTATTTAAATGATAGACAACAGCAAGTTCAAATAAATGGTGTCAATTCACTCGGTTTAAAAGTAAAAATGGGTGTTCCACAAGGCTCGATTTTGGGTGCTTTCCTCTTTTTAGTATATATTAATGATCTATCCCATTTATTAAAAAACCAACCACAAAATGGTGTTATTTGCTGACGATACTTCTTTAATTTTTAAGATAAATAGACGTGCATCAAATCTTGACGACGTAAATAACGCCCTACTGCAGGTCCAAAATTGGTTCACTGCTAATAATTTATTAAATGGGAAAAAAACTAAATGCATAAGATTTGCTTTACCGAATGTTAAAAGTAGTGACTGTGACATAGTATTGAATAACGAGAAACTAGAATTCGTCGACAAAACTGTTTTCCTGGGTATCACGCTCGACTCAAGGCTGCAATGGGGTCCTCATTTAACATCTCTTGCAGGACGGCTAAGTTCAGCAGCATATGCTGTGAGGAAAATCCGTCAATTCACTGATGTAGATACCGCGAGGCTAGTCTATTTCAGTTACTTTCATAGTATCATGTCTTACGGTATTTTACTATGGGGACGGGCTGCAGATATCGAGTCAATTTTTATTCTGCAGAAAAGAGCGATCAGAGCAATATATGGCCTCCGCCGGCGCGATTCTCTAAAGGAACTGTTTACAGATATTAAGATCATGACGGTACCTTGTCAATATATCTATGAAAACATCATGTATGTAAGGAAAAATCTAAGTCTTTTCAGTAAAAGAGGTGAAAGACACAATTATAGGACTAGAAATAGGGACCAATTAGTTCAACCGGGTTTCAGACTGGCTCAAGTAGAATCCTCCTTCATGGGGTATTGTTTAAAATGTTACAATAAAATACCTCCCCACATAATCCAACTGAATGAAACGAAATTCAAATCTTGTATAAAACGCACACTATGCCGCCAAGCATATTATAAATTGGGGGATTACATCGCTGACAAAAATGCTTGGCTCAGCGCTGGTCCAGCTCCACAGGGCGCATAACCTAATTGATTAGCATTCAAAAATATTGTTGGAACTGCTGAAGATTGTAAAAAACACTATCTTTACACTGTATAAATTCAATCTCCTCGTATTGTATAACTGCATAGCACACGTGTGAGGACTATGTACTTACCTACTTTAAAGCTACCATTTGCTAGGTACGTCTTTTATTGACTTGAATGTGCCCTGGCGGCTGAGAGTATGTCATGCTCGCTCAAATGTCTCTCTGGTGGTGGCGTGTGTGTTGGATCATAAGTTCCCTTCAAAATGGTTGAGCTAAATGATGCTGATCCATGCGTCATGTTCGTGAACGGGCGCCATCAGTAGGGACTGGTCATCTCTTAGCTACCACGGCTTATTTTAATTTTTGAATTGTTTTGTTTTACTTTTAAGTACGGACACTTTTACGTGCACCTTTTTCTGCATAGTACTCACATGTCAACATGAATGATGTAACCAATGTATTGTAACAATATTCTGATTTAAAAAGAGTGTCCGTGGAGTTTCTTGCCCGTTCTTCTCCATAAGAACCTACTACGCTTTGGAATGGGCAACTAGCTTCATCTCTCTGACTGACCGACCCCTTGACAATTCAAAAGTGCCTGTAATTGGTTTATTTGAAATAAATGCTTTGAGTTTGAGTTTGAGTTATGTACACCGAGATTTTGAAGCGCGTCGTTTCGGCCGTTTTCTATGAAGATAGAATACTGTACTTATTTATACTGTGGTATGGGTAGGTTTTTTTTTACTTTTCTTTCGTAGTGATGATTCGTACTTTATTAAGGAAAACAATCATATAGAGTGGGATTATGGGGTAATATTTTTAACTGAGAAACGTAAGGCTGACGATGCACATAATATATTGTAACTAAATAAATCAGTTTATTTTCTGAAAAATACATAATGTGTCAAGCAATTGAATTTATGAAGCGGTCTTTTTCGGTTCCATTTAATATTTAGCTAATGAAACGATAAGGTATTGAAGTTTCTTTAATAAATTTTGTTAATATTTTCATTGTTTATTTTATAGCGTGTGTCCAGTCCTAGTATCCGATCGTTTTAGTATGTTTAAAGTTTCGTACTAGGGCTCCGCTGTCAGTCCGTTCGTCCGTCCGTCCGTTCGTCTGTCACAGGGCTATATCTTTTGAACTGTAATAGGTAAACACTTGAAATTACATCACAGTGTGACATCATTATTATGGTCGCTGTAACAACTTATAATAAAAATAAAGTAAAGTAAAAAATTAAACGACCCGAAAAAATAATTTTAGAGTTAAATATTGTACCTACTGTGGTACGGACCCATTCGTGTACGAGTCCATCTCGCACTTAGCCGCTTTTTTAAGAATGTTTTTTGTCTTAAGATAAAACTCCAGGGACAATGTTATAAAATTTCCATTACCATTCTGCGCCCAAATTAAATTTCTACGACTCGTCGACTTTCTCAAGTCTTTATACGACTTCCTGTTTTCAATGGGATCGAATTTCAGACGGTTGTATAACCGTCTAACCGTTGTGTTTAATTCTGAAATAAACGATTAAGGGCGGGTAGTAAGCAAAATTGCCTGTCTTCAATTTGATTTTTCATGAAATTGATAAGACTTAGGTGTAAAATAAAAATAGTATGAGTAACTACATGATATTTCCAAACTTTTTGTGGAACAGAAACACAAAATATTAACATTTTCTCGATAAAAAAATATCACGAAGTTACCTCTAATTTTCACGTATTTTCGATTTGTACTTAAAATGCTAATGCCTATTATGATAAAAATTAGATGATTATATGTATTAAAACAAGGCAAAAAAATTGTGTAGGCTTTTTTTTTTATTCCTTTTATTTTTGGTTTTATTACGAATCAAAGCTTGTAGGACTTACGACGTTCTTAGTTCGTGGAAGAAGCCATCTTCCGTCGCACATTACGGGAACTTCAAGCATATTTTTGTTTCACAAATCAGTCGGCGTTGCTCTGTTGAGACGAGAGGACTACGCTCAAATTTTTAGCTGCGCTGAGATATTATTTATTTTCGTAAATAATATTTTCGTAATTTATCACATTCCACAAAAGAAACTGAGACATAGAAAACATGAAAAAAACACTAAAACCACTTCCAAAACGAATATTACAAGTGTTATTGATTGATAAATAAATAAATACCGAGTCTAAATAAACATATAAAATTCAATGTTGATATTTGAAAATTCAAGATGACATACATTTTATTTGACAGATTTTTGACTGGTATAGTAGCACGGAGTATAGAAAAAAGTAGGTAAAACTAGCGCCATTGCTCTGTATTGCGATGAATTTTCTTGCGGAGAAAATTTACAACATAGCCAACGAGCCCATTCTACGTTCATTTGAAAGTTCGCACTGGAGATTAAATCTTATTGCGATTTACTCAGGATCCAAATTCGTTTACTCCCACGTTTTTTTGACAAACTTCTTGTAAGGTGACCCTTAGACGAACAATTGGAGCGACTGACCGCCCCTAAATAAAACTTGTTTAGAATAATACCTTTATTCTTCGGTTATTGGTATAACGAACGAATTCGAACAGATTCCGTATGACTCCGGATTTTTAATTTGTCTGTCCGTGATGTCTTGTTTATATCTCTTTAGTTGACTTTTTTATCGTAGTTGGGTTTTAGTTTTTAACTGACTACGGCGAAGCAAAAAGGAGGGTTATAATTTTGACCGGTTTCTATGTATTTATCTATGTCTGTTCCCACATATTATCTTCTAAAAGACTCATCACAATTTGACAAATGAGGTATCGTTGGAAGCTTCTTGATCGTCCGCTGGTCAAAGGCTATATGAAGACACATTAAATTGAAAATTGCGCCCTCTAGGTGACATATCATGAACAACAAAAATATTTTTTAATCATACCATGTTGGGTATCAAATGAAAGGTTTTAATTAGCACATTTCAAAAATATATATTATAACACCAAAAAAAAGCAGCGACAATCAAGACGTATATTGCCATATGTTTATGTTAACGCGTGGGATGATAACTGCCGCTACACGCGCCGCCGCACCGTAAACAGAAAAAACGTCAGACGCGCCGCGTGACGCCACACTGCACGCGACGTGCCACGCCCCGCGTCTCCGTAAATGAGGCCTAAAGCAACTTGGCATGTTTTCAAAGCTACAATTTCAACAGTTACAAAGAGGGACCATAGTAAACTTTCTACTAAGGGACTAGTTATAACAAGCGCCCGAGACTAAGACTAAGACTAAGTCTTATCACTAACCACACGGAAAAGAAAGAATGAATCGGTAAATCCAGTCGTATGTTAGTCCTCGTGGTTGGTTTACCAAAATAACAACATACAATCGTTGACAATCAATCTGCTTAGCCTTAGTCCAACTATTAGTCTAACCGGATACAACTGAATACCAGTATTTAACATGGACCGACTGCCTATCTGACTTCCACAACTCAGTTACTGGTTAACACGATACTCTTTGGTAAGACAGGGTTAGACAACCGGGACCAACGGCTTAATGTGCTTTTCGTGGCATGGACATAGTCTCGATATGTAATGAATGGTCATCCATGAACCGACCGGGGCAAGCGTTGCTGAACCTTCACAACATATCTGTATACCTACATTATTGGCAAATAAATGATTTCAATTTTTTTTTTTTTTTTTGCTATCTTATTGCTCAACTTATTTTCGTAGCCGATTAAGACTAATTTGTTTCATTTTGACAGTTCAACAACATTCATTGCGTTATCTACGTTGTTGAGCAGATTTTGTTTTCGAACTTATGAATCAATGTATTAGACATTTGTTTCAAACCGATTCCGAGTCTAATTGATCGTGTATTACGCATTAGTGTGCAGAGAACACCATACTGCAATCATTGTAAAAGTATTAATTCAACCGACCCAAAGAAGCTAGGGATGCAAGAAGTTTCAAAAAGTATCGATATATTTATCGTATCGATATCTATAAAAAATATCAATATCGATTTCGATATATCGAAAAAAAAACATCGATATATCGATATATCGGTGGAATTTTCTGTTTGTTTTTTTACCTTATATTATTCATGTTTTATAATTATTTTAACACCAAAAAAAAGTACACTTTTTACGGCTCTGAACCAGCGGTTTTAGTCAGTGACGACAACGGTGTTGCTATTGCAAATATATCGTTTTTGATACATTTTCGATACTTGATATTTTATATCGATACATCGATATATCGAAATAATAAATATCGTCTAAAAACATCGATATATCGAACAAAAAATATTAAAATTTCGATATATCGATATTTTTTCTGCAAGCCTACAAGAAGCAAAGTTAATGATTCAAAAGAAGAAAATAATAAAAGAAAAATACAAATTGGTTTATTTTGGGTCTATTTTTCCTATTCCGTCGAGTTTATTTTATAAAGTAATTAGACTATTATTGTAACGGCTACACGTTTTTTGTTAACGAAACAAGTCGACGAAGAAATCATTTTTCTTTATTTATTTATGGTCTTGTTGTTGCTAGAGTTTAGTGGTTACTTGCTTATTGGAAACTTTTGGAGTTATTACACTCTATTGGATCAATAGGCAATATATTACTATTATAAAGAGGTAATGTGAGTTTGTATTTATGAGGTAATTTTCAAAACATTTTTTTTTTTTTTTTTTATTGCATAAAACAAAATCAGAAAAAATGATCCGATTCCGAAAACTTGAAAGAGTTTTAGCTAATGGGAAGGTCTACAGTATTGCCGACTGTCATAGGAAATATTTTAAAAACAAGAAATTACAGGCGGACGGAGTCGCGGGCATAAGCTAAAGTCGGTTTTTTTATCTCGTAGACTTATTTCAAACAAAATTCATTTGAGATTTTGCGATTTCATTTTGCGATTTTCATTTTTGAGATTTTGAAAATCTCAAACTCTATAATGAAAAAACAAACAACAATTAGATTAGTTTACGAGATTAAAAAACAGACTTTAGTAATAAATAATATCGGAATGGGGGTTTGCAAAAATGATATTACTTTGTGTTCTGTTTTTATTAAATCAAATGGATAAGCTTAGCCGGCTTAGCTTGCGTGTAGGATGTTTGTACTAACTTAGGGCTGATTTTACCAAAGTCAGATATCTTTTATCCGTGGAATAAAAATGGCGTCTGACAGTTTTTGTATGGAAAAACTGTCAAAAATTCAAAATTTATTCGCAGGATAAGACTTACACTTGGTATAAAAGTTTGGTGAAATTCGCCCTTAGAAACTTTTGCGAGCGTGCATACAACAACTTATGATAAGTATGGGCACAAATAGGGGATAAACAAAGAAACATTCATTTTTAGGGTTCCGTACCCAAAGGGTAAAACGGGACCCTATTACTAAGACTCCGCTGTCTGTCTGTCGGTCCGTCTGTCACCAGGCTGTATCTCATGAACCGTGACAGCTAGACAGTTGAAATCTATCACAGATGATGTATATCTGTAGCTGCTATAACAGAAAATACTACAAACAAAAATAAAATAAATATTTAAGGGGGCTCCCATACAACAAACGTGATTTTTTTGCTCGTTTTTGCTCGATATTGAAAACGACAACAGACGCTTGCAATATTCACAGAATATTTAGTTATATATTCACTTTAAAAATAAATAATTAAAATAAAACAAATATTTAAGGGGGGCTCCCATACAACAAAAGTGTTTTTTTTGCCGTTTTTATAGATAATGGTACGGAACCCTTCGTGCGCGAGTTCGACTCGCACTTGGCCGGTTTTTATTTATAACTAGCGTTGCAGTCATAAAATTCGGGCTTCGCACGGTTTTTATGACTTGACAAGATATCGTGTTTTCTTAATACCTATACCTAATAATATGTAAGTTTAATGAAAATGTATTAGGAAGAGCTTGTGGCTAAGTAATAATAGCCGCTCGGGTCGATCCATCAGGTTAAGCCACGCTTGCCGGGGTTGGTCCATGGATGGGTGACCATTTTCACCTATCGAGACTCCTCCGTGCCTCGGAAAGCACGTTAAGCCGTTGGTCCCGGCTGTCATTTGTGGATCTTTGACAGTCATTACGAGTCATCAGAAGCACGAAAGTCTGACAACCAGTCTAACCAAGGGGTATCGTATTACCCAGTTACTGGGTTGTGGAGGTCAGATAGGCAGTCGCTCGATGTAAAATACTGGTATTCAGCTACATCCGGTTAGACTGGAAGCCGACCCCAACATAGTTGGGAAAAGGCTAGGCAGATTGATTATATGAAAATGTATTATGTATAGTTCACATAATTATCCTTCCGGAATAAATTTTCTAAATGATGGTAGAAACCGCATCCGTTTATACGAACAACGCAGTCACACAGACGGGCACAAAAAGCAAATTGAATTTATTATTAGTATAGATAGATAGCTCGTGGCAAAGTAATAACAGCCGCACGGGTCGTTCCATCAGGTTAAGCTTCGCTTGCCGGGGTTGGTCCGTGGATAAGTGACCATCTTTACATAGACTCCTCTGTGCCTCGGAAAGCACGTGGTCCTAGCTGTCATTCGTGAATCTTTGACAGTCGTTACGGGTCGTCAGAAACCTGAAAGTCTAACAACCAGTCTTACCAAGGGGATCTTATTACCCAGTTACTGGGTTGTGAAGGTCAGATAGGCAGTCGCTCCATGTAAAATACTGGTATGCAGCTGCATCCGGTTACACTGGTAGCCGATCCCGACATAGTTGGGAAAAGGCTAGGCAGATTGGAGTGCTGGAATCACGACCGCGTACCGGAAGACGTAGCGTTGGAAGGCCCCACAAGGTGGACCGATGACCTGGTGAAAGCCGCGGGAATGCGCTGGATTCAAGAAGCACAGAACCGGTGGAAATGGCGGTGCTTGGGGGAGGCTTATGTCCAGCAGTGGACGTCTTTCGGCTGAAATAATGATGATGATGATGCAGAAAGATAGATAGATAGATATAGTACCTACCCAATACTTTGAAAAGCGTTTCCCGGACTCTAAATAAAACGTTGTCAAATAAGTAGGTACTTACAGTACATTTCCTTTCTTTGATCAAATAGAAATACACTACGAAACTACACGAGTTCGTAAATAATAAATATGTCAAGTAAAGCCTGTGGGCGGGAGTTTGTTTCTGACGTAAACGGCTTACAATGTCAACTACTGTTACGCAGTTTTTAACTAGAAATACGTCAAATTATTCTGTCTGTCGTTGAGGTATTGTTTGGAACTTAAAAGGAAAGAAGGAGTTTGTCTAATACATGGTGCTTATATATAGCTATTTTATATTTCTAGCTATTATTTGTAGTGGACTTGACACTAAAGAGGTGGTATTCCAAATCCTTACATCTCGATATCTTCACCAATTTTTCATGCACTTTCCGATATCGATCTGCCATTTTGCCTAGCTTTTTCCCATCTATGCTAGGGTTGGCTTCCAGTCTAACCGGATGCAGCTGAATACCTGTATTTTAGCATGGAGCCTATCTGACCTACAAAACCCAGTTACTGGTTAACACGATACAAAACAAAATAATACTATTCACTGCCCTTGTTTCCCAAACCCAATCCAAAGACAAGGCCTGCTGTGTCTCATCGGGGTCGTGAGTTCGATTCCTAGACAAATAAACGCAACACTGGATTTCGATACTAGTGTACCATTCAAAGAGTTTTTCGGTTCTGCTTGTTCGCGTTCGATACAGCGTTTTTCGATTAAATGTGTTTTCGAACTGGCTACCAACCCCAATTTTTTTCGAAATAGCGTGCGTCTAAACGACGTTATTCTAACCTTCATAAGAGACCCTACTTTAGTTGCGCCTCTGCCTAACCCTTCGGGACGAACAAGCGTGATGGTATGTATTTGAAAGCACAAAGCGTAAGCAAAACCACAGAATAATATTGTATGAGTACAGATGTTAGCAGAAATGGGATGCAGGTGTGTTTAAACAAAGTCCTTAGTTTGAGTTGAACTTCTGTATGTTTGTCTCATAATTATGTTACAGTTTAAACTTATGTACCGATTGTGTTTGTACCTACTTGGAGAATTTGTTTAGCTGCTTTACTATACAGCAGTTTGGAATTAATAATTTTATTTAAAATAGAGTTAAAATAAAAATACACATTTCGATTAGTTTTATGATTTTCAATGACGGTTAATAAATATGTATTACAAGCTCGCTCAAAACTAAAAAACGCATTGATTCGATTCTTGAATGTTTTGGGACCTCAGACAGACACTGACGTATTATTGGATAATTGTATACTAATATAATGGTTTATCTATACTGACATTACTGGTTACTAGAACAATGAAAAACCAAATAATACAATTATTAAATAAATAAAAATCATAACCCTCCTTTTTGCTTCGTAGTCGAGTAAATAAAAATAAAAAAAGCCTTTTATTTCTTGCTTATTCATAATACAACTTTACTTTACTGATACTAAAATCAAAGGCACTTTCATTCTGCCTTCAAATAAAAGCACCGACCACAATAAACCCATATAGAGTACCGACATAACTGTTGAAATTCAGTTATATGCTCACAAAAACTACCAAACAAACGCCAAACGCATTTGTGTTTCATCGTGTAGTTCAATTATGATAGCTCCCACCAATAACTATTGTGGTCCATTTTAATACAACTGATTCGTTGGTCGAGTGGTCGCAAGTGCTGGAGCAGGAAGTCCTGGGCCGATTCCCGGGTCGGGCAAAGTTATTGGGTTTTTCCATCTGTAGTTTATCAGTCTTGATTTGTGCCCGGTTGATGGCAATAGGCTCGCCCCCTATTACATGGGACTCGGACACAACTGGCGAAATGTGGTGTACTATAGGTACACCTCTGCCTAACCCGTAGGCGTGGCATTATTTTTTGTTAAACACAAAAACATCGTCCTACCAGCATCAGGAACAGGGTCCAAGTGTTTGGGCCTCGAGAGAGACGAATAGTTACCGTACCCATATATCTACCCTTAAAGCTACCTTATACACTAATTACTACCACATACTCCGGCATCCAGGCGGATGCCAAAGTAGTTCAGCATGAATGCCAGACTAGTGCCTGACGCTGGTTTTCAACTGGACTTATTGTTGCGAGGACGTCTTACAGATGTAAATCAGTTTTATAGTGTATGTAGATGTATAGATAAAAAGTAGATAGATAGATATGTGTAGCAAATGATAATAATAAATAAGTAGTTTAGTGTAGTAGTGGTAGTAATTTGTACATAGGCATGTACCTACGGCATTTTTTAAATGTGCGCAACCTTTACTAAATAAATAAATTGCCCAAATAACATTCCTAAAAAAGGAAAAATAAAACTCGAAAAAAAAAGTTTTATAACATTAAACAAAATTGAATTAAAACCACTGTACGCCGACCGTCATGCTGTAATTCCCATCGAAAAACCGCGAATTCCATCCATAGTCTAGGTTCCGTAGTGGCATCGGAGCATTAATGTTTTATAGTGTGTTATTTTCGAGCGGCCAGCGAGGACATGTCCCAGATTTATGACGGGACCAAAGCGCTCAAAACATAGCATAACATATCAACCTAGGATTGTAGGGTTGTAAAAAAAATGTCGGACGAAAATCTGCGGAAAATAATGTTGGGGTTGTCATAGCTAAAATATGTTTTTCTCGATTTTGTTGAACGAGGAGAGACCTAAAATTAGATACAGTCAGAATAAATGTGGGCCATAAAGTGCGAGTCGAAGGACCTTACGGACCGAAATAGTGTCAACAGCCGAACTCCTTAAACAAACATATTGTCATGGCTTGATGAAAATCAGTATCAGTGTAATGTTGGCCGTTCCTTCCCTTGTGCTATAATGAGCTAACTAAACTGATTGGTACTCTAATCTTGGTAGCAATTAGAAATCGTTTTTTTTTTAATATTTGTAGAACATAACATAACATCACGCCTGTACCCCGAAGGGTTAGGCAGAAGTCTACCTATTGTACACCCACATTTCGCCAGTTATGTTTAAGTCCCATTGAAATAGGGGGCGAGCCTATTACCCGGGACAAATCCAGACTCCATGCTGCTACTGAGCAATGCCAGATGGAAAAACCCAATAACACTTTGCCCGACCCGGGAATCGAACCTCATGCTCAGCAGTAGCGCTTGCGACCACTAGACCACCGAGGCATATTTGTAGTAATAAGTCAATAACACCTACTTATGACTAAGACACGTTCTAAGCAATTTCAAGATCCTAGAATTAAATTCTAGGTAATCTATGTACCTTTTTTGCACTTTTATTAGAAATCCAATAAGCGATACCAGTAACATATTTTGAAGTTACGAATTAAAAGTGAACACGTCCTTTAATAACGATTTCGAGTTCTTTGCGACTTTTTCTCATCACTCAATTCACGTACGTGATTATTTCCAGGTGTTGATCAAAGTATGCTTTCCTCATCTCAGCACCTATTCCATTTTCAAACTTAATGAAGCGACTGAAGCGTTACGTCACACGAAGTGTCGCTTGCCAGTTCCAAAAAAAAAGAACTCGATGCACACCATATCCCCGCTTTGTTCGTGCCGGACTCGCGCTTGACCGTTTTTTGCTCTCATATATCGGACGAAGTAAATGGCACGGAAAAATGTTTGTGTAATTGAATACCGTTCGAGTTTTTTTCCGTTGTTGTTATTTTATTTATTTTTTGCGTATTCCGTCACGTTGTGGCCTGCTCCTGGAATTTTTCGCGACTGAATTTTTTTTCTTCTTTTTCGTTGTACAAAGAGCTCTAAAAGCTTTTATCAGATGACAGTAGATGCATAGTTTCTTTAATAAATAATGGACACTTTATCAACTTGCCTGAAAAAGAATATTGGGAATTAAGCAATCATTTTAAATGGGAACCAAAATTAGATGATTATTATTATACCAAGTCAAATAATTAAAGTTTTGATTGCTCCAAGGCTAAATAAAAAAGCTTAAAACCACACTTTCTGATTCAAAGGACCAATTACCGCAGAGACAAAAAAAAAACAATTCAACAACGCAATCTCATTCTTACCACTAGTGCATTAAAGGTATTTTTCTTACACATTCTCCCTTTCCCAAGTATTATACCGTAATGACCACTAATGATACCCTAGAGGATGCAGGAAAGCTTAATCGCAAGCACTGACCAGTAACAATCTACAATTCTTAATTCCCAGAGCGATTCAACAAAATTATATAAAGCTTAAAAATATATTTTTTGCGGGCAGTACTAATGATGCTGACCGTACATCGCTTTCAGCGCTAAAAAAGACGTTAGAACAACACATTACCGCTTTTGTTTTTTGTTTTGCAGCAGAGTTTTAATGATGTAAGATATCAGCTAGGATCGACTTCTGATATTATGCACTTTGATATTAAGAAAATATGTACATTATCCCAACATTAATGAGTTTTTTGATTTTTGACAGATACATAGTTTTAACCTAGCCTAAGAGGAGCTCGTGGCTAAGTTATAATAACAACCGAACAGGTCGATCCATCAGTCAAAGCTACGCTTGCCGGGGTTGGTCCGTGGATGGGTGACCATATTTACATACCGAGACTTCTCCGTGCCTCAAGAAGCACGCTCAGCCGTTGGTCGCGGCTGTCATTCGTGGATCTTGGACAGTAGTTACGGGTCGTCAGAAGCCCGAAAATCTGACAACCAGTCTTACTAAGGGCTATCATTACCCAGTTACTGGGTTGTGGAGATCAGATAGGCAGTCGCTCCATGTAAAATACTGGTATTCACTTGGCTAAAATCGAAAACATATCTAGAAATTGAAAATTTACTTATTAACCCACAATAGGAACCTTTGAATAAATAAATTAAATAAAAATAATAAACAATATATAAATAATTAAAAAAGTAATGTCCCTAAAACAATGAAATCAATTTAAGTAAAATAACATAATCAGAATAGAAGAACAAAAAATGTAAAAAGTCGCAAACTATTTGTTTTTTTTTTAAGTTGACGGTAGTTGGAAAAATTGTACAATGAATATGTCAACAAATTAGTTATAATATTTCTATTACATTATACCCGCAGTAAGAGTACCCGCAGTTTAATCTGTATTTTATTATATTAGTTAGTATTATGTATTGTATTGGTTTAATGTGCAAAAGTTTTTTACAATATACAATTGGATCTTAAGGGGGCGTGTATTGACAGCAAAAAATCATATTTCACCCGCGCAACCCTTACCTACCCCTCTCATTAAACACGACGAAAACAAAACACAATGCCTTCCCGCCAGCAGAAACTTTTCGTCTGGCGTTTATAGAATTCGAATTTCAATCTTCTGTAGTTTATTTTGCTTATACGATACGCTAAGCTTGAATTCAGAACTATAGATCATGTTCATGTTTTGGAACTAGAAACTCAATGTTGACGTGAAAAAGTTCAAATTTAAATGTTACCAAATTTTATTTAGGACCTTGTACAAGTTGTACCTAATGACGTCTTTGTGGAAAACTATGTTACCAAGTAATAAATATAATGCTATATCGTGGATTTCTCTCTTTGGAGGATCGTGCAAAGTGATACCCAAGTAAAAAATAATATTCGTATAATGAATTTTGCACTGTAGTGCATCGAATATGGCATGTGTCATGAAAACCTTTCCTGCGCCAAACG
This sequence comes from Lithophane semibrunnea, assembly GCA_947363905.1. NCBI lineage: Eukaryota > Metazoa > Arthropoda > Insecta > Lepidoptera > Noctuidae > Lithophane > Lithophane semibrunnea. The sequence goes on from OX376205.1 coordinate 14,839,107, forward strand.
TAACACAAAAAGTTTGGAAATGTCATGTAGTTACTCATACTATTTTTATTTTATACCAAGTCTTATCAATTTTATGAAAAATCAAATTGAAGACAGGCAATTTTGGTTACGTCCCGGCCTTAATGTACACGTCTGTAGGTAGTTGTAGACCCGGGAAAGATCTAACGCCTAAGGTACAGGCTCGGCCTAGTTTAGGTGTTAGTGGTCATTCGAATTGTGTTCAAATGCAGAATTGTACCCACTGTTTACCAAAACCATTTTTGTAAAATATTTTTGTGTCAATAAAGCTTTTTTATTTTATTTATTTATTTATTCAGCTGCATCTGGTTAGATCTGGTCGGCTTCCGGACCCCAACGAAGTTGGGAAAAGGCTAGGCAAGTTGGGGAAAACATTTTCTTGATCATAGAATTATTACGAAGTAACTAAGAAACTCCACGTCGACGACTTAAGTTAGGTCGCATTTCCCTCGTTACAATTAGTACTTTCGTATGCATGTGTGCAATTTGGGAGCAATTAATGCTAAAACTTCAGTCGCACAGTTTGTTGAAAGTACGTGTTCCGATAGTAGTTATGGTTAGTGATGATATTTGGTTACTAATCCATGCAGCACTTCCTTAATGACTTTAAATAAACGTTACTAGGGCAGTGGTAGCCCAGTGATAACGGCCGTGACTTACGACTTGTAGCTCGTAGGTTCGAACCCTAACAGGCGCTTTACTTTGTGTAAATTATTTCATTACCACTGCTCTCAAAACGGTGAAGGAAAACATCGTGAGGCAACCGGCATGTCCTAGAACCAAAAATTCGAAGATATGTGACATCTACCAAACCCGCACTGAACCCGCGTAGTGGATTACGGCCCACACCCTCTCACAGAGAGGAGGCCTGTATCCCAGCAGTGGGAACGTTATAGGCTGATTATGAATATGGTGAAAGAGAATATATTTCTCATGGCCATCATTCTCTTGCCCTTGTTCCAATTTATTTGTGGTCGGCACAACATGTCTTTTTCCTCCATACTTCTATAATAACTGCGACGTTGGTCTCGTGGTTGCAAGGGCGACTGCCGAGCGTGGAGTCCTGGGTTCGATTGCCGGGTCGGGCAAAGTGTTATTGGGCTTTTCCATTAGGCATTTCTTAGTAACAGCCCGGAGTTTTGGAGTTGGCGGTGTGTTTGCCCGCATGTCTCGGATTGGTCCTGTACCTGATGTCTCGGTCGTATCGGATTGCCGTTCCATCGGACTAGGACAGTGAGGGAAGGGAGAGTGCACTTGTGCCTGCGCACACACTTGTGCAATAAAATATCTCCCGCGCCGAAGGCTAGTCTCCGTTGAGATTGACCGCCATGGCCGAAATACGGTCTGGAGTACTATATTAGTCGTCATCTCGATAGTCACTCCCTTTCTATATCGTCTTTCACACAGTCCAACCATCGTTTCTTTGTTTATTAATTTATTATTTGCCTGACTCGCTGGTCTAGTCTTTGCAAGCATTGAACATGTGACCATGGGCTCGATCCCCTACTTTTTGGGGTAATCATTAGAATTTCCCAGTAGCTGTTTGCAATTCTGCAGTTGACGGAAAAACCACGCCCCCTACTAGGTGTAGGCTCCTATGGGACTTAATCATAACTGGCGAAATGTAGATGTACTAATAGGCTTCTGCCCAACCCTTGGGGTTTACAGTAATGAGGTTATGTTCTGTGTTCTACACTAGTACACTAACCCATCTCTAAGATAACAAGCAGAAGGCGTCACTAGAAAATCAGATTACAGTATAAGTACCAAATGCCAAACTATAGTTCCCCAGAGCATGCTAGTTACAAACTCCGACGGGAATTAACCACTACCTTTCATGAATAATTCAGTTATTTCAAAACGTTTCGATCAATTCTTGCAATAAATTTTGCTAGAAGCTATGACGTGACCTATAAACCTAACTATGTATGATAAAAGTGTGTTGTGCTAATTACAAGTTAACATTCTAATTAAATTACAATTAAATGCGAAAGTGTGTTTGTTTGTTTATTTGTGTGTTACACTTTCATGCTAAAACGGCTGAACGGATTTGGATGAAATTTGGCACAGGGGTAGAACATCACCTGGAATAGGACATAGGATACTTTTTATCCCGATATTCCGACGGCATCGAGACTTATGCGGGTGAAACCGCGGGGCGCAGCTAGTTAAGTATAATAATGTTATTGTTGACTTGCTATTCCCGAAGCTAGAGTAGGTAAATCTCTGTACTCACATGTATGATTCCAACATGAATGATGTAAACAACATATTGTAACAATGTTCTGATTTAAAAGAGTGTCCGTGGAGTTTCTTGCCCGTTCTTCTCCATAGGAACCTACTACGCTTTGGAATGAGCAACTACCTTCATATTTTCTGACTGACCGACCCTTTGACAATTCCAAAGTGCCTGTAATTGGTTTATTTGAAATAAATGCTCTGAGTTTGAGTTCTGCATTCTGTGATCTCAGAAAAACAAAAGAATGTTTTTCTCTTTTATGTTGGGGCTACATTGTCGCGTTATTGAGAACTAAACTTCACGTGCTCTCTCTCGCACACCCTTCGATGTCTCACTGAGCAACAGAGAGCGCGCGCAGTATAGTTCGCGATAACGCGACAATGTAGCCCCAGCATTAGGGCTGATTTTATCAAAGTCAGATATCTTTTATCCGTGGAGTAAAATTGTCGTCTGAAAGTTTTTGTATGGAAAAACTCAACGTCAAAAATTCATTTATTCGTAAGATAAAACTTATACTCGGTATAGTTTAGTAAAATTCGCCCTTAGTTTATTACTGCTAATCGCATTTTCCTGTTAATAGCAGGCGAGTGATGCAGATGCTGCAGCTTACATCAAAATAGCTGAAAGGATTTGTATGACACTTGGTAGACAGGATAGATTTATGTGTTTGCCCTGAACAACACATACACAAGTGTCTAATAAACTTCTTACGCCAGTAAAAGTCTCCAAACGGATTCTAAAACTCAAACTCAAACTCAAAGCATTTATTTCAATTAAACCATTTACAGGCACTTTTGAATTGTCAAGGAGTCGGTCAGTCAGAAATATTTATTTATTTATCTTTACAGTTTCCCCAATGCGATAGAGTAGTAAATTACACAATCAATAAAAAATAATAACCATAAACATAAAACATTAATAACACTAAACTAAACTTAATAACACCTTTTAATACTTAGACAATAATCTCGATTCTCTATAAATAACATATGACGTATAAAGTCACTCTTGTGAATTCGCTCTGTGAACAAATGAACACATCGATCTTCTCGGCAACTAGATTTAGCGTGCGCAATATGAAGCTAGTTGCCCATTCCAAAGCGTAGTAGGTACATATGGAGAAGAACGGGCAAGAAACTCCACGGACACTCTTTTAAATAAAAATATTGTTACAATATATGGGTTACATCATTCATGTTGAAATTATACATGTGAGAACAATGTAGAAAGCACGTTAAAAGCGTCCGCAATTATAACATATACAATAAAAACAATTCAAAAATTAAAATAAGCCATGGCAGCTAAGAGATGACCAGTCACAACTGACGACGCCCGTTCACGAACATGACGCATGGATCAGCACCATTCAGCTCAACCATTTTGAAGGGAGCTAAATGATCCAACACACGCGCCACCATCAGCGAGACATTTAAGTGAGCGTGACATTCCCAGCCGCCAGGGCACATTCAAGTCAATGAAAGACAGATTACCCGGTAAATGGTAGCTCAATAGTACATAGTACTCTCACTTGTGTCTAAAGTTCCATATAACACAAAAAACGTCAATACTCTCACCTAACTACAGATATACAGTATACAGGTAGTCCATACAAAAGTATATTAAATTTGTCCGTGAGTTTTAGTTTTCAAAGTTAATTATTTGTCCCAGCGTTTCTTGAGTTGTAGAGGGAGATATAATCAACTAAGTGCTACTCTTTTAAAACTTATTTATTAAGTAATTGCAAGTTCGCACTTCGTATTTTACTTTTGTCATTGGAACAGTAAAAAAAGTGGTTCTTCATTATGTCAATGGTATATATGGTATATAGTCGATATCATGTTGTTAGACTCGCCATGGTCTTCATGGCTAAGTAATAACAGCCGCACGGGTTGATCTATCAGATTAAGCTACGCTTGGTGGGGTTGGTAATTCTGACAACCAGTCTAACCAAGGTATATCGTATTGCCGAAGTGCTGGGTTGTGGAGGTCAAATAGGCAGTCACTTCATGTAAAATACTGGTATTCAGCTGTGTCCGGATAGACTGGAAGCCGACCCCAACATAGTTGGGAAAAGACTAGGCAGATTTGAGGGGTTCGTAGTTTCGTACCAGCGATCGAAAACGCAGGAAGCTTAGTCCCTGTACTTATAATAACTACAACGAGAACCTACCGACTTACATACTCATAGTACAATGCAAATGCCAGTTTCAAAATTCAAAAACCGTTTTCCCGAAGACTTCCCACCAAACTGCAAGTTTGCCACCAAGAAAAACTCCTGTAAGTTCAAGCTACCACAAATATTTTAATGAAATAAAGTTTAAAGCCTCTTTTGTAAACACTGATGCACTTCATTCTACTTCCATCAAGCGGGAAAACTAACCAAGTTGCTGCTTAAAATGCTGCTGCGGATGTGACGTAAGGCATAAGCTGTTTTAGCATGCTATGGGGTATCAAAAAATTCAACTAATATGAGGGGCAGAGAGAAGTTAGTACTTAATACCTAACAACATACTGCGACAACCAATGGATTTGCTATACGAAGAGGATACTGGCAATATTGAATTTTTAGGGTTCTGTATCATCATCATTATCATCTGCCTAGCCTTTTCCCAAATAGGTCGGCTTCCAGTCTAACCGGATGCAGCTGAATACCAGTATTTTACATGGAGCGACTGCCTATCTGACACAGAACCACAACCCATTTACTGGGAAACACGATACCCCTTGGTAAGACTGAATGTCAGACTTTCGGGCTTCTGACGACCCGTAACGACTGTCTGTCGACTACAAATGGCAGCCGGGACCAACGGCTTAACGTGCTTTCCGAGGCACGGAGGAGTCTCGGTATGTAAAACGCATAATTTGGAAGGACCTGTTCGGGATAAGCTATGCTTACACTGGTTGATTTGTTGATTCAGGCCAAACTACCTCAAATACTTACATATTTAAGACGAAAAAGTCATTACACTTGAAACCCGTCCTGTTAAAAAGGCAAAACTTTCTATAAGTTCATAACTCAGACCATAAAAATCCAGCCCAACTAAGTTGTGAGCTGATAAACGAATAGTTTTGTCTCAGTTTCGCAACTGCCGTCTCCGTCGTTTAAACGCCGGATGAGTTTAAATAAACTTTATCTACTTATTTATTTTTGAATAAAACATGAGCGGAGCTTATGAATTTGTAACGCCATCTCTTATTCAGCATGTGAAGTAAACTTGGAAGTTTGGGGCACAGATGGCGGTAAATTAATTTGAATTGCTTATTTGTTTTTCGGGAAGAAGATGAATTTTGTATTTCTTTTTCTTGGTTTTAGGTCAAACTCAAACTCAAAGCATTTATTTCAATTAAATAATTTACAAGCGATTTTGAATTGTCGAGGAATCGGTTAGACAGACAGATGAAGCTAGTTTCCCATTCCAAAGTGTAGTAGGTTCCTATGGAGAACGGGCAAGAAGCTCCATGGACACTGGCTTGCTTTTGTTGCTTCTTTACTCATAGCTGAACCACAGTATAAGTAAGTAACAGTGTTATATTATCTTCATTGAAAACGGCCGAAACGACGCGCCTCGAAATCTAGTGCGCAACAACAGTATCGAGTGCGCGGCAGTTACGCACGGACGCGGAAGGTTTATCTACCGAGCGGCCGTAGGTAATTATTTCATGGTCAGTGCCCAGATGTAGTACTGATACTATATTATACTGTGGCTAACTCTGTGGAATCTGAAAGGAATTGTTTCACACAAAGAACATCAGCGAGTTAGGTACAAAGAATTTTATTGCAAGTCAATTCTAATTAGAACCGAACGTTAATTTGAAATCAATTCATTATTAATATTTCAGCTTCAATTCCAGCCGGCATTACCTATAATATTATCGTGTAGTTAGTTCACATTAAATAATAGGGCGGTGAAAATGTATGATTACTAAGCCAAATCCTCTCCAAACACAGGGTAGGTTAAAATTAAATTTTCGGTTTTGGGTTCAAATAACTATTTAATTTCGTATTTATATAACTTAATAGCTCCTCAACTTAGGATACGAAAACAAATTCAAGTGCTTAAAGCTAATTATACTTAGGAACTCAAACTTAATGCACTAAATTGAACCAACGAGTTATGCAATGTAGTTAAATCTTTGCTTTACCAGCACCAAAAGGTGCTGGCTCCATCTATCTTAAAGTGGATGCTAACTCAAATAATATTTACCAGTAACAGTAGAGTCAGCATAACTTGCAGTAATTCCACTTCAGTTTACTTACCTACAAGTTTTTGCTAACCTCTGAATTCGTATCTTTATCTTTGTAATAGTTTCCAGTTGAAACATGAAAATTATTCTGTGGAAACTTACCACACACTGTGGAATAAAGATTAGAGCAGAGATGTGTAAATATTTGTTTCTCAAACATGCTTGGAAATTATTATTGAGGTCAATAATAGGTTTTTATTAATTAATCCTAATGTTTATAACATGGGGATAAAAACGTACGAATAAAATATTATAACCTTATCCTATGAGCTCCTTCAGCTAAATGTGGGAGCCACAACAATGCGGCTGGAGTGGATTCAAATTCAGGGCATTCCACGGAGATACCGCACCCTCAATAGACTGTTGAAGCTTACACATATATATATGCGAAAATATATTATGGCCGACAATATTGGGGAGGACAATAGCCCAATAGGATTAATTTTAGTTGCTTTTGGCATACTAGTCTCGAAAGCACAATGCTCGTTCATCAAAATTAATTATTATCGTAATTTCAGTCGAAATTAGGATGTCCACTGCTAGACATAATTATGAATTATTATATGATATAGAACATATTATTTATTAATAATTATGCCTCGGGGTTATGTGTCGGGGATCACGTGTCATATTTTACTATAATTCCAAAACATCCATTTTAGAATAGTTAGTCTCAAATTTTACTGACAATCAATCAATCAATCTGCCTAGACTTTTCCCAACTATGTTGGGGTCGGCTTCCAGTCTAACCGGATGCAGCTGAATACCAGTAGTTTACATGGAGCGACTGCCTATCTCACCTCCACAACCCAGTAACTGGGTAATAAGATACCCCTTGGTTAGACTGGTTGTCAGACTTTCGTGCTAAGTAATAACAGGGGTAATAACTCGGGTCGATCCATCAGGTTAAGCTACGCTTGCCGGGGTTGGTTCGTGGATGGGTGACCATTTTCACATATCGAGACTCCTCCGTGCCTCGGAAAGCACCTGTTACCTTATCACGGCTGTACGGATTCGGATGAATTTAGCACACGGATAGACCTTGATCAGCGTTAGTAGGTCATAGGATACTTTTTATCCCGGTATTAGATACATTACAGTGAGTAGGACAATTTCCGTACTCCACGCGGGCGAAGCTGAGGGAAAAGCTAACATAACATCACGCCTGTATTATGACGGGTTAGGCAGTGGTGTAGGTACTCTATACTAAACCCACATTTCGCCAGTTATGTTTAAGTCCCATGTAATAGGGGGCGAGCCTATTGCCATCAACCGGGATAAATCCACATTCCGGACTGCTACAGACTGGGCACTACTATTCCAGATGGAAAACCCAATGACACTTTGCTAGACTCTGGAATCGAACCCACAACCTCAAGCTCAGCAGTAGAGCTTGCGACCACTAGACCAACGAGGCAGTCAATTTCCGACCTCTACGCGGGCAAAGCTGCGGACAATAGTTAGTATAGACTAAAACCAGAAAAAACATAAAATATAAAAATATCTAGCTCAATTTCGAATAAGTGGTAGTCAGTTTACGAAATACCTATCTCTATGTCGATCGATTAAAGAATATTCTAAACCGGTTTATTGCTCTCGGCTATATAAAAGTCTTTTACATCCAAATTTTTAGAGTTCACTTGAAGGAAACAATTTTTTAATTCCAAACGGAATTTGGTAGCTAAAAGGATGGTATGCACAGACAGAAAAACTTTCAACAAATTGGGGTTACTCTAAAAGGTTTGTTTAGGACGAAAATAACATTCTTTTTTACTTCGTTTCTACTCTGTAACCTGACGGGAGTAAAAAAGAGCTTTGCGAGTTCTAAATACCTACAGCCAGTTTAGCCACATCTGGGTACACGAATATTTGAAAGTGTCCCAAAAAAAAAATCAATCTGCCTAGCCTTTTCCCAACTATGTTGGGGTCGGCTTCCAGTCAAACCGGATGCAGCTGAATACCAGTATTTTACATGGAGCGACTACCTATCTGAACTCCACAACCCAGTAACAGGGTAATCCGATACCCCTTGGTAAGACTGGTTGTCAGACTTTCGGGCTTCTGGCGACCCGAATCACGTCCCATATTTCCTTTGCAATGTCTTCACGTCTAAACGAACGAACCTATTTTTACCAATTTTGCCAGAAAAGTGGATTGGTATTTAGGAAATATCAAGGTATGCTTTTTAACTTGAAAAATAACAAAACTAGGTACAAAAGCTGTTAATTAGCTAATAAGTACTTTTAATTTGTTTTGCTAACAGCTAGCTATTCTGTATGGTAATCTGTGGATAACGCCTTGAGTAGTGTATTTGTTACTTTTATTATAAGTTTTTTTAATATTGTGTGCCTACTTTGTAATATACTGCTGTTTGTTATTCCTATCAAATAAATAAATAAATAAATAAAAGCAATCGGAGCAGGTACACCTAATTTTATAACAGACTCCCCGGAAACTTCACACACATGCAAAATGCAATATACTCATTTGCAACGAATAGCCCAATTTAAATGAAATAGTGTTATATTCCTATCTAACCGGCGACCTGTTGCTATATACTGCATTAAAAACGAACGGTTTTTCGTTAACATGTGTGTTTTTACTACGCAAATGTTCCAGTTTGAACCGGTTGAAACTGGATCTCTCCATTTTTGTTTAACTTCAAAATTGAGTTGCAAATGCGTGAGTTCTTTTTATTGTTGCAGCATTATAACGTTAGTGCGGATGCTGCAGTTGCCCAGTTAAATGTTGTCTCTTTATTTTGTTAAAAAAGTTTCGAGTTAAAAGTTCTGTTGAATTAAATAAGTGTTGCAGTTGCAAGCATGCACTGGCGACACGACAACAATAGGAGCATTCAATGAGTGTGGAATATGAGATACAAATTTTTCAATTGTCTGAGAATTATCGTTTGAGGTTCTGGACGATCCCAAAGTAAGTGTTTTTTGGGTTTTACGGTTGATAATTATTCAAAAGTCCAGTGTCTGGATTGGCTGGTTAGTGGCCATTAGGCTCGTCTCTTACTAAATGAGAATTAAAAAAAAATATCCCCATAAAATTAATGACAATCACGTCCACTATTCACATTAGCATCTAAATCCCATTCTATACAACGAATAGTAATAAATTGTTAACAATTTCTATCACGTACGATTCGTAAATAACTAAGGGAAAGATACTGTAGGCACGTTATTGTTAATTTGTGACAATTTGTGGACTATTGTCACAATTTATTGCATACAGATTCGAGCATTCATTTATATGCAGATTTGAAAGAAAGAAATAGTGTGTTGTTTATTCGTTTGCGGTTCAGTGAATCGAATTCAATTGCTCGGACAATATTTTTTTCTATTTGATGGGTTTGGTAAGCGAACATCTCTGAGTAGAAAATGATTCCGTGGGAACGATAACTTCGAGGTATTTTCCAAAGTTTTCCTATAAGAGATGAAGTTAAAATTATCACTATGATAACGGGCATCTACAACCTTCAAAACTGTACATAGCAAAAGCGATTAAAGAAAAAACAAGTACCTACCTATGGTGTTAGTAGGCACTTCCCGTTACAGAAAAGTAATGAGGAAAGATCTTAGTTAACACTCTGACATTATTCTTTCTTTAATAACTTAAACCTCTATCAGCACTTTAATAAACCAGACAATTGAACCCACACTGCTGCAGTAGCAAGTACTAAACAAATAGGCAGTTCTAAAGCTTATCAAAATACACTTATATCAGAGCATGAAAAGGCAGATAATTAAATTAAAAACAATTTTGCTTACATACAAAATATAAATCTAATTTACAGTTACCAAAACAAAATACGATATCTAGGGGCCCGGGGCCCATTCATAACCAAATCTCATTCACGGTCTTCTAATTACTAAAACGGGGCCCATTCACAGCGGCATCTGTGCCCTAAGATAAAAGATGGAGATAATATTAATTACTCTTTCTTGACATCATGAAAAGATCTTGGGTCAAAAAAAAATGGCCTGAAATTATTGATAAGAAGTTTTATGGAAGAGAGGAAAATGAAGGGGGGATGGGTCTTGATGAGTCCTGGTACATTTTAATTGGAAGGTTCACTATCATTACGAAAGTTATTTATTTGTTTTTATCAGAAAAATGGCCATCAGCCATTGGTTAAAATCAAAATTCATACTCTCTTCCATAGACCTACAAGTTAAGAGAAACACGAAAGAAATGCGTCTCAACTATGTTGATTATTTTTATACCAAAGTAAGACAGAAGTGAGCAGTGGTGGCCTTGTAACGGCCCCAACTTATAGGTGGTGAATTTGAACCCAGAGGCGCTTGACTTTGTGTAAATCTTTTCATCACCACTGCTCTCAAAACGGTGAAGGAAATCATCGTAAGGAAACCGGCATGTCCAACCAAAAATCAAAAATCGAATACATGACATCTACCAACCCGCACTGGACCCGCGTGGTAGATTACAGCCCTCTCCCACTCGAAGAAAGAAGGCCTGTGTTCCCAACAGTGCGAATATTAAAGGCCGATTAAGCTAAAGTAAGATATAAAGCTATGTGCTTTTAAACGAACCTACCATTTTTAAGCATTAATATTTTAATGCAAATGGGTAGTTGCTAAGACTCAGCTTTTAGGATTAATTTAGACTGAACACGCATTAAAAAGATGTACCTAGCTAAAATTAAAAAGAGATTAGGTACATAATTATTAATCTTACGTTGAAAATCTAACTAATTACAACTACGTGTCTTATTAGAATTTGATAAATTAGATAGATTAAAATGAGATAGATGTTAGAATACGCAAAATATATTTTTTAAGTTTAGTAGACCAACAGCGAAATGAATTAGACAAAGACGTAGTTAAAACTGAAACAGCAAACTTTAAGTGTCAAAGTCAAATAATTTATTTCAAATAAGTACATAAAAGGCACTTTTTGAACGTCAAAAACAAAGAAATAGAACTGATTCTAGTTGCCCCTTCCAAAAGGTAGTTTTCGTATGGAGAAGAATGGGCAAGAAACTCCACCGTTACTCTTTAAAAAATGTTTTACAATATTCTGTATAGGTACTTACATCAATTATATAATTATAATGTGAAGACGATGCAACTACAATAAGATTACGGTACCACAATAGGTAAAAAGAATTAAAAATAAAGCAATGACAAAATAATAAATTAATTATGTGATAGATACATGATGGTGCTCACATATTTATAAAAGATTGGTCCGTGACAGCTTTGGACAGAAAGAGGTGGAAAGAGAAAGTTGGAGGCCTTTGCCCAGCAGTGGGACAGTAATGGTTAATTTAAAAAAAATCACAGCAACGAACTTACCATAACCTGTACGAAATTGTAAATCCATAAAAATTACTCTCTTAACCGAACAATCTACCCATTTGTCTTATCATTTTTCTAACACTATCTTCGCACTACTATTCTGAAAATCCAAATTTTCTCTCCGAAGTAAAGTTATTCTCTGGAGAGCACTTCATTAAAGTACGAGCTTGTTACACTGGATTTTTGTGATCTATGCCACTATGAATTACGTTAAAAGTGGGAGGTTAGGCTTTTTGAAATTCCAGATTGTCTGCCCAAAGATTTAGTAAAGAGCTTTTTAATATCGGCTTGAATGTAGCTGGATTAGGCTTAGTGCTAAGGTGCTTTAGATTTTAAAGTTTAATATTAAAAGTGAGAATTTAAAAGGTGGTCTAGGAGTGATGCGGTACGCAACTTTTTTATTTAAATAGTCAAAGAGGATTTAAAAAGATAGAGCTATGTTTATATAAAATCTAAAGTTGTCTTAATTTTTGGAGAAATATCATGAGCAACATTAAAAAAGGAGTTCCAGATAATTCAAGCAACTACAACAGGAATACCAGTACGAAATAACAGATGTGAAATGTTTTTTTTTTCCTAGCCATCTGCCTAGCCTTTTCCCAACTATGTTGGGGTCGGCTTCCAGTCTAATCAGAAGTAGCTGAATACCAGTATTTTACATGGAGCGACTGCCTATCTGACCTCCACAACCCAGTAAATGGGGGTAATACGATACCTCTTGGTAAGACTGGTTGTCAGACTTTCGGGCCTCTGACGACCCGTAACGGCTGTCAAAGATCCACGAATGACAGGCGGGACCAACGACTTAACGTACTTGCCGAGGCACGGAGGAGTCTCTGTATTTAAAGATGGTCACCCAGCCACGGACCAACCCCGGCAAGCGTAGCTTAACCTGATGGATCAACCCGTGCGGTTGTTGTTACTTAGCCACGAGAAATGAGTTTTAGTTGAAGAAGATACGTTTCGTGTTTCAGGTAAAACGTTTATTGATAATTATAAAGATATGAAGTGAAATTATAAATAATTCCAATTAAACCATGATGTGAAGAACTAAGTACCTAAGTAAATGCCTAACCATTTCCGAAGACTAGCAAAAACTAAACCTAAAATCAGTTCACGAATTTATATAATATGTATATTCTCACAAGTTTACAAACCTTACTAAAATAAAACAACATCATTTACAAAAGGACTTATCAACCACTAAACATAAAGAATACCACCCCTAAGTCATCGTTATCAAGGTGTATATATAAGGGTTGTAGATTATGTATGTAATCAGAATGCTAATGCGACCCTATCATGGCTCCCTAAGCTGGTACGAACATTTATTTTATTGTATAATCTGTAAAAGGGACGCGTCTTTGCTACACGTTGTTTTTTACAGGCAGGTAAGAGTACGACGTACTTGTCAAATCCTAATCCGAACTATCACTACATAATTATTATAAAATAAAGACCTCCGCCGCGTCTGTCTGTCTGTCTGTTCGCGATAAACTCAAAAACAACTGCAATTATTATAAAATAAAGACCTCCGCCGCGTCTGTCTGTCTGTCTGTTCGCGATAAACTCAAAAACAACTGCACCGATTTTCATGCTGTTTTCACCAATGGATAGAGTGGTTCTCGAGGAAGGTTTTAGTATAATTATAATAACCGACATCCATGCGGGTGAAGCCGCGGGCATCAATCAGCTAGTATAATATAATATAATCAAGCAGCTAGTTTAATATAACATATTCAGGGTTACATTATTGGGAGAGGCAAAGTTTGCGCCCTCACGCCCCTAACCGCCGCCGTTGGAGACGCCCTGGGCGTCGGGAATCCCAGGCGGATTCCTAGCCACCATAGGCGCAGGCTTGCGGACGGCGAGCAATGGGTAGCTCGCCGTCCGATTAGGACCAGGCCCGGGTCGATGGCGCGTCGTGTTCCACGCGCGCCTCAAAGAGATGTCAGCACAATTGGCGGGGTCCGCTAGGACCGATGCCTGCCAGGGTTGCGGGTTAGTCCGAAAGGGATACCGGGACCTTGGCTACAGGCAACTGAAGGAACACGGGTGGGTTTTAGTCAGTAAAAGTCTGACACGCCCTTCCGCTCCGCCCAGAGCGGGAGAAGTCATTGGATGATTTACCACCCACAAAAAAAAAAAAAAAAGGGTTACATTATTGTCGTTTAAATCCTCTAAAGGGGTAATTATGCTCATCATTATGAACAACTTTCAATATGGAACAAAATCTGAAATCGCGAAAAAAAAATCAGCTGTTCCCTACATTTTGACGAGCTATGCGAACATAAATATATGGAACAGCTAATTTTTCTTTTCGCTCTTGTTCTGTTCAGTGACTTCATAAGTATTCTTCCAATTTATGCACGAAACATTCAATAAGTCTTATTGTGTTTCAACAAAATGTACTTAAAATACGCGAATCTACGTATTAGAAGTGCACTCAGTTTACAAAACCGTTGCAGTCTTTTTACTAAAGCGACGTAAAGAGGGAGGATAAAGAGGGTCCTGTAATTATTTGCGAAACTTTTACAAGGAATACACCTTTATCAACCTTGCTTTGAGAGTTATTTGAGAACGTAGACTGTGGTAGTAAAGTTTTTAATATCTTTACAATTTTTAATATTTATACAAAAACATAATGTAATCCAAGTAACTCAAAATTTCTCATTGTTTCTCCTAACGTAACTTATCAACGTATACATACATACTCAGCCTATAATGTTCCCATTGCTGGGACACAGGCCTCCTCTCTGTGAGAGGGAGTGGGCCGTAATCTACCACGCGGGCCCAGTGCGGGTTGGTAGATGTCACATGTCTTCGAGTTTTTGGTTCTAGGACATGCGGGTTTCCTCACGATGTTTTCCTTCACCGTTTTGAGAGCAGTGGTGATGAAAATATTTACACAAAGTAAAGCGCCTTTCAAGGCTCGAACCTACGACCTACAACTCGTAAGTCGCGGCCGTTACCACTGCACTGAAACTAATTGTTTTTCATGACCATGCTTTGCTACGCTATTCTACGACGTGCTATGCTTTTAAAGGCTAGGCGCTGATCAACTCAATGTTACGCCGATCAAGGCTACGACGTTCTACGACGCTCTACGCTTTCAGAGTCGTTCTACGTCGTCGTTCGTGCTACGCTCTGTTTTTAACCCCCGACAGAAAAAGAGGGGTGTTATAAGTTTAACGTATGTATCTGTATGTCTGTCTGCGCCATCCTAGCTGCCAAACGGCTGAACCGATTTTGATGGTGACTAGTGGTAGGTGACTTGATCGAGACTGTTCTTAGCTATGATTCAAGAAAATCGGTTCAGCCGTTTGAAGATTATCAGCTCTTTTCTAGTTGATGAATGGATGTGAGCATCTTCCACAGGTCTAATCGATTGGAAATTTAGAATTCTCTTATTTCAATGTTATGAAAAGAATATAGTAACCTTGAGCTGACGCTGCAGCATCACCTGGAATTTGCAGGATACCCAACTCCCTCACCAACTTACAGCAGAGGTATCGTGTTTGGACTCATTGGAAAGGTCTCAACAAATAGGTTACAGATAGATGGTGATCAGAGTCTGATGATGGAGTAGGTAGAGTAGTAACAAGCTTCACTGTAGCAAAAATGCCTACAGCTACGCAGATTTCGGCGAGGTGCGTATTGATCGTAGCGTTTCTATTAATAATATAATATAAAATTTAAAAAGCAGGAAATAAAAATTAAATTTTAAATTAAAAAAAATCCCTGACAAAAATAAAGCATCTAAAAAGTAAAAAATAATATTTAATGGCCCTTTAAGTTTAACATAAAAGTTGTAGGTAATATTTTGATCCAAGCGTCGTCGTGTCGGGGGACGGCTAATACAAACGCCAACACATACTAGGAATAATGAATGTATGCTATAGTAGAAAGGATACCTGCTGTTAACTTCCTATTTTCATTAGCCCTCCCCCGACACGACCCTTGGATCAAAATATTACCTAAAACTTTTATGTTAAACTTAAAGGGCCATTAAATATTATTTTTTTACTTTTTAGATGCTTTATTTTTGTCGGGGGTTTTTTAAATTTTTAATTTATATACCGTGCTACGCGTATCTATGACGTGCTACGCTGTTCTACGCTGCGCTTCGCTGTCTTCATCGTGCTACGCCGTTCAACGCTACGCGCTGTTTCACACTATTCTCAAACACAAACGCAATTAGACCTTTTACAAGCACTTTTGAATTGCCAAAGAAGTCGGTCATTCAAAAAAATGAAGTTAGTTGCCCATTCCATGCTTAGTAGGTTCTTATGGAGAAGAACACATTACATCACGCCTGTACTTCTCGAAGGGTTAGGCAGAGGTGCATCTATAGTAACATCCCACAATTTCTCCAGATGTAATAGGGGCAAGCTTATTGCCATCAATCAGGCACAAGTCAGTTTCAGTCTCCGGGCTGCCTGACTGAGAAATTCCGGATAGAAAAACCTACGAATTCTAATAGATCCAGATTCTATCATTATTAAATACAATAGACGCTGATATATTTAGTAACCTATTCCGCTTGACTATTCTTCAAGAGTCATAAAAACCCTGTAAGAAATCGACACGTGTTTCACCTCTCAACGAGGCATCTTCAGGATGAGCGCTGGACGCAGAGCTCGCTCTGCGTCCAGCGCTCGGTGTGGTAACACGTCGCGTTCTGGTTTGCAATTGGTCAATCGTCATCCTGAAGATGCCTCGTTGAGAGGTGAAACACGTGTCGATTTCTTACAGGGTTTTTATGACTCTTGAAGAATAGTCAAGCGGAATAGGTTACTAAATATATCAGCGTCTATTGTATTTTATAATGGATTTCCGCAAAGTCACGCCTGAATCAATTAACTATCTATCATTATTATTTCAGAGACCGACTAACCTATCAATGCATGTCAAGGCGTTTCTGCTTACAAAAACAATAAGTCAAGTCAAATTCAAAACATCCCAATTTAGTTCTCAATTTCGACACAGGTAACAAAACATAAATAAATATAAACATAAATAAAATAAAAAAACTTTCGCTACAGTCAACACAGTAAGAAAGACAATCATACAACGTAATTAGCACTCGAAACATTAAGGCAACGTACGCGACCAACATCAGCGTAGGAGTAATTCAAGCCTTAATTTAGACAAACAAACTAAATAGACATCGTTCAAACAGTTAAGTACCCAATCAAAAACCTTATATAACTTTCTATAACGACATACATCAATATCATAAAGTTAGGACAGAATGTAATCCTACAAAGCCTTCTATTTCTACCCAAAAATTGTCCGTATGGTCAAACTTTACCAATTATAACATTACTAATAGAACGAGTTGGAAACTAGTCGAGTGCCGGAAATTGTAACTGTAACTCTGAACGTGTCCCTTTGAATTAAAAGAGATGTTATATTTTATTTGAATACTAGCTTCCGCCCGCGGCTTCGCCCGCATAGTATGAATAGTAATAGTCGATAAAAAGTAGTAGTGTCCTTCCCCGGGAAGCCATCTATCTCCTTGCCAAATTTTATCGAAATCCGTTCAGTGGTTTAGGCGTGAAAAGGTAACCTACAGACAGACAGACAGAGTTACTTTCGAATTTATAATATTAGTAAGGATTCTAATTTTGTAACTTCACTAAAGCATGTTTGTGGTGTAAGTTGGTTACTGAGTTTAAATTACAAATAGTATTTCATTAAGGCTTCTGGGTTAGTTAGAAAATTATGTCATCTAGAGATTTGGAAATAGCATGAATGTGGATGGAATATGGAAAAATAGCATGAAATGGCTTGTTTATATGAGTAGAGGCTTTTTATTGAAAGTCTGGATAGGGCTCTTAAGGACTGCTAAGAGTTATTTTTACAATATCATCATCATCATCATTGGCAGCCTTGTTGAGTTAGCTTCAATAATTACGTATATTTATTTCCCACTAAGTCTATGTAGACGACATTTTATTTGACTCCGTCACTGTTATTTACATAGCAGGTATTCGAATTTTTGTGGGGTAGGTACCACAACTAAAAAGTAAAAAAAAAAATAACTATTTACAAAAAAAAAATAACCGACTTCCAAAATAAACACAAAAAAAGTGAAAAATAACTTTAATTTCGGAAGTCGGTGGCAAAAAACGAAAATTGGAAAGCAAAGACACCGACTTCTGAAATTAAAGTTATTTTTCACTTTTTTTGTGTTTATTTTGGAAGTCGGTTATTTTTTTTTTGTAAATAGTTATTTTTTTTTTTACTTTTTAGTTCCTCCTGCTTCGCAAGGGTTTTACGACTTGACAAAACATCAAGATTTCTTAGATAAAATCTAACTTTAATATTGACGTATTATATACATAACCCTTCCGGAATAAATTCTCTAAACGATAGTGAAAACTTCATCAAAATCTGTTGCGTGGTTTAAAAGAACAAAGCGGACATACACACAAACACGAAAAGCGACTTTAATTTATAATATATATATAGATACTGACCTATTTATTCTTTCAAACAATGTAATTGTCCCACTCTTGTATTTCCAGTAGTATTTTATGAACAACAAACATTGCCCACAAACCGACAAAGGAACATGTATCCTTTGTATTGTTAGACTTCAGTATATTGGTGTCAGGTTTAGATACAAATATTTAGCTGTCGGCTTCTGGATCAAAGGATGTGCAGCCTCAATACACACCAATGTTTTACTATCTACATACTCTACATACCTATACAGGGAGTTTCAGAATAATTGCTGCCTGATCTCTCTCCGGTCGTGTCGGATTGCCATCCCATCGGACTATGAGAGTGAGGGAAAAGAGAGTTTACCTGTGTCTGCGCACTCTCTTTTGCTCTATAATATCTCCCGCGCCGAAGGCTAGTCTCCGTTGAGATTGCCACCTTGGCCGAAATACGGTCTGGAGGACTATATAAACCTGCACTGCATTATTCTCCTGCCCTAAAGAAAGAATTTTAAAGATATCATAACAATCTATACACTGGATAAACTTTAAACTATAAAAATATAATATCCTAACCTAACTTAAACTATTAAAAACTAAAATATGGCGTCCAAAAATTCCTCCGCATCGCTGGCGACTGGTAATGTAACCAAGAGACTGGCGGTATTGCCATGTTGTATGTCAAGACAAGTCAAGTCAAATAATTTATTTCAAATATGCACATAAAAGGCACTTTTGAACGTCAAAAACAAAGAAATAGAACTGATTCAATGCAAGGCAGTGTTTAGCCCCTGGCAAGGTAAAAGCCAGTCCTTAGGTCCTGCCCGTATCTAAATTGATTTGTACAACCACATCAATAATTTCTTTGGTTTTCCCTTTTTATTATAGTCCTCGATATCAAAACTCAAAACATTCCTCACGACATCTTCCTCATTTCTTCGCTTCACATGCTCATATTCTCGACCACACAACCGATTTCCACACAAATTCTGTGTCACTACTTTTAGTTGATTTTAGTTGAATACCATGCATCATTCTTTATCAGTACCTTGCCTGCAGAGGGCAGGCTAGGTTTATATGGAATGGGACGAATTCAGAAACGCCCTGTATATGCACACAGTATAACATAGCTACGTGCAGGTATTGTGTAGATAGAACCGACATACACTATAGAAATACGACCTAACCTAGCTAGCCTAGTATTCAAGCGTGGTCGTAGGCGTATATTGTCCGTGAGGCTTGGGATTGAGCTAAAACAAATATCATGACTTACTGATGACTCAAGAGGATGGCCAGCAATAAACACTAGCTTCCTTATTAATAAACGTACTCGTATTATATCAGGTGAACAGCGATTTCTCTCTTTCAGTCGTTAGTAATTTGAAGTTCGAAAGAAGAAGACAAAGCATTGTGTAACTATACAGACGCTATACAACGTTTATTAGTAAGGCGGTAGATATATTTAAGGGGGATGCGCTAGGGTAGCCCGCGAAATTCAAATTTTCTTACGTTTTTTGCAATTTGCGGGTCAGTATCAGGTTGTATGTTGATCTAAATATTATTAGCGCTCGTAACAAATATGGATTTATAGAATTATAAACATTAGAATCAGCAATACAACTCTCTAAGTTCATGTAAAATTAAAGAGTTTATAATTCTGTAAATCCATATTTGTTACCAGCGCTAATAATAGCATAGAATATAAATATAGTTCATGGAATGAAAATTTCATGAAATTAAAGCGCGCGCATCAACCTTACGGTGTATTTAGTAGTAGTAATGCCGCTCTTTGTGAAGAAGCTCATCCAAAGTCACAAACATCATCATCATTATTTCAGTATGTAATTACCTATTGCTGGGTCAGGCCTCCTTTCCTTTCTGCGATTCTTCATGGTGTAATAATATTTCCGCTTATCCATCGCCTCGCAACTTTGACGATGTCATTCGCCCAACGTGCTTTCGGACGTTTCTTGATAAAATAATAATTGGACTGTAATTGGCCGTCGAGAGAATGCGTTTTGGACGCTTGTTAGTTTCATACAAACGAATACGTGTTTTGCAAAGATCCTTATTACTACTAGAAATTGACCAACTGACAGGTGTCAGAAACGCATTCTCACGACGGCCGGACTGTCAGTCCCGCTGTCCTCGCGATGTTTTTTTTCATTCCGTGTCAATCAGTAGCGTCTTTGGATTAACTTAAAAGCTACAATTAGTACTTATATTGAAATAGCCCCATTTATATCTAATGTTTCAAACCCACCATCAATTCTTAAGCCTCCAAGCTGTATGACCCAAAAAATATCAAATCAACACAACAAAATTTACAAGTACAATTTGTTTGTCTTTAAACGCGAGCAGTGTTTTGAAACCAATTTGCTGTTCCCTCGTAATAATGTTAGGCGTCCAATAGACTGGCAATCTGCCAGATACCTGTACGTACCTGCCAGATACCTGTACGTACCTGCCATGTTTAGAGGCAATTCAGACGCTATACAATTTTACTGACAACGTGTCCTTAATTTGGTGCGGTGTTTGAAGAAGTAATAAAGCATTTGGAAAGGTCGGTTTGTGAAAGTGTTGTGGGATACATTTGTTTTTATTCTTTTCAGTTTTGTTAAAGTGTTTTTGTTAACTTATTTTCATTAGACAATTTGATAAGATTTAGAAATAATTAATAGAAAGGGGGTGACTACCGAGATGACGACTAATAGTGAAGTATGAGAGGATTGCACCGACTACAAATAAATTGGGATGCCCTTATTCCAATTTGGAGGTCGATGATGAACAGGAAAATGATGATGTCGAATTTGACATGCTTTATATAAAATGATTTAAATATTCTATAAAATATGCAACAGTCGTTAATTGTGTTTCTATTAATCCATCGAACTTCAATTATTGTGACAACATCCTCTGAGATCAAGCATTATTCTACCATCTCAAGCACAAAAACATCAAGCTTGACATAAAACGACGTCCGATCAATCTAAGTAACATAAACAAATCCATCAAAACATTACAGTAATTAATTTTCCAAAAAATTGAGGAAACAACACGATGATATCTGAAGGACGAATGACGAAGGCCGAAAGACGAATGACGAAGGAGAGCCGTAATCTCAGATCCGAGTAATTAAATTAATCTATTTAATTAAGGCGCTTGTGATTGACGATAATTGTTGGAAGAACGTTACATATTAGATGTTTTATGTCAGTTGTAATATGTTCCAGGAGTGTTGGAGAAAAACAAAGACCTTTTGTGGTAAATGTATCTCTGTGTTTAAAAAGAAAGAGATGCATATATTTTGTAGGCTTGGGTTATGTGGTTGGTTTTATGGTTGCTCACAATGGGTCTCATTAGAACGCTGAAAGTCACCCAACGAATAGGACTTGTATGGAGTTTCCTTACGTGATCGAATCAGACATGAAGCGATCCGCAAGAGAACTAAAGTCACCGACATAGCCAGAAGAATTGCCAAACTTATGTGACAGTGGGCAGACATTCCTCGCACATTCCTCAGATGACCGATAGGGCTGCAAGGTTCTGGAGTGACAACTGCGTATCGGAAGACGTAGCGATGGAAGGCCTCCGACAAGGTGGACCCTACCTTGTGATGTGAAGACCGCAGGAATCCGCTGGATGCGAGAAGCACTGAACCAGTCAAGTGGCAATGCTTGAGGGGGAGACGTCTTTCGGCTGACATGACGATGAAGATGAGAATAAGGGCACTTTTCAAAAACTGATGATAATGACGAAACAAAATAAATTCGATTCCCAAAATATTAAATTCTCTTCAAATATTTGAATCAACATTCGCTCAGTATAAAATAATCTAATTAGAAAGACTGCTATTAATAAAGGAACGATTCATTATACTACTGTTACGCGAAGATTTGTTCCACTTAGTTGGATACTGTTTTAATTTTGTTATCCAGTTATTTCCGGGCACTCTTGGTGTGATGGATTCAAATATTTAAATGATTTTGGTACTACTTTAATTGTTTGTAAGTGATTTGGTAATAAATGAGGCTTATTCTGATCGGATCCCACAATCGGATCCCACATTGTATTTTGAAAAAAGCGTCTGTAAGTATCTTAAAAAATTATAAAGCTGAATTAGGAATAAAGAGTCGTGAGATCGAACCCCAATCGTTGCACTCATTTATGACATAACATATTCCTTAATACATAGTACCCACTTGTTTATCAGTCTTGCCAAGGAGTATCGTGTTACCCAGTAACGGTTGTGGAGGACAGATAGCCAGTCGGTTTATGTAAGATACTGGTATTCCGCTGTATCCAAAACATATACATAATCAGCCTATAGCGTTCCAACTGCTGAGTAATTTGGCAACTCGTCCTACATGCCTACGGCCTATTTAGGAAGTTCTTTTGTTTCTCTGCAATAAACACTGCATAAGTTTAAACGCTCCATTGCCTCACACAATAAACATTCCAAATCAGCTTAAGTTTAAACAAAACGAAGCTTAATAATTAACAGGCAGTCATCCAGAGACCGTAAAAAATCTCTAAATGTAATTATTCATGAAATCCAACCATTGTCTTCATTCATCCAGAGAAGAAAATGTTGATAAGACCCGACGCGACGCTATAAGAGATATTTCACACGAACTTTATGTGCGTTTTATGGACGTATATTTTTTTTTGTGAAAATAAAAAAGGAATGCTATAGCTATTTGAAGTCTTATGTCGCTGAATCTATTAAGGGCTCGACAGAAAAACAAAACGCCTAGCTTTGAAAACTTATTCAAGAAATAAAATACCTTTTAGGCTGGTTTTTTTCTTAAGACAAATAAATCTCTGGATCTTCATCCCAAATCAGCTATTCGCAGTGGTTATTCTTAACTACTGGAGTAACGAATATTTATATTAGAAAAACCATTCCGCTTTCTTGATCTTTGTTATTTTTTAACCGAAAAAAGCAGCATAATAATTATACCATCTTTACTCTCTAACCTAACCTAACATAACGCAGTCACGTTATTAAACCTGAAACAGGATACTTTTTTGTTTATAAACTCCTTTTAAAAAGCGCTACCTTCTCTCTAATTCCCACATTAGCATTCAAGCTTTCACCGCCCTTGTTCCCTTGACTCAAACAAGATACTCGACTAAGCAATTCCCGAACAATTCCCGAGCAATTCTGATCAGACATAGTTACTACTATCTAATACAAGGGATCCTATCTTTAACCATAACGACTCCGCTTCCAAATTGCTATGATCCTACTACGGTTATGTGCAATCGATATGTACTAACTAGGTTGCCTGAAATCTAAAATTTAGTCGCGTTTTTATATAGTCCTTTATGTTATAAGGCTATGATATTGTAGTTTAATTTGATTTTTTTTATATTTTTTTATATTGAGGAGCTCGTGGCTAAGTAGTAACAGCCGCTCGGGTCGATCCATCAGGTTAAGCTACGCTTGCCGGGGTTGGTCCGTGGATGGGTGACCATTTTCACATATCGAGACTCCTCCGTGCCTCGGAAAGCACGTTAAGCCGTTGGTCTCGGCTGTCATTTGTGGATCTTTGACAGTCGTTACGAGTCGTTAGAAGCACAAAAGTCTGACAACCAGTCTAACCGAGGGGTATCGTATTACCCAGTTACTGGGTTGTGGAGGTCAGATAGGCAGTCGCTCCATGTAAAATACTGGTATTCAGCTGCATCCGGTTAGACTGGAAGCCGACCCCAACATAGTTGGGAAAAGGCTAGGCAGATTGGTGATTTTTTTTTTGTTTGGCCTGATAGCAGGCAGGTTTATACGAACCCAGACTTGTGACAGTATGTCAGTCCTGCTGACTTGCAACTGGGCTCATGTAAACACTAATTTCAACCCAGTCCAGTGCTGACTGTCCAAGTAAGTCCAGTTGAGTGTCATCTACATGAAACCACTGACTGGGTTCGAAATTTTGAGTCACTGGGTCCATTCACTGCGGTATAAAACAGAAATTGCATTTCGTTGATGGTCTTTCACAGATGACAAGACTAATAAAGGGTACTTGCGGCGCTCGAATGACGTTGACAGGGGGCGCTGTTGGTAAAAATTTATACAGTTGTTTAAAGCGCTAAAGGAACTTTGTAGCGCTTTAAGATTTATTATTTACAATACAATGGTCAAACATGGCGTTTTTTCACTATGGCGCGTACTACAACATTATTGGCCTAATGTTAGAACTACGGTAACAAAACTACTGAAAAAAAAAAATTGGCAAAGTACCTATTGATTTCATGGTTCGAAACTTAGAAAAAATAACAACGATTACTGTAACTAGCAAAAATCGGACTAAGGGACAGTCAACAAAAAGTAATATTCAAACGCAGCGTTTTGGAGACTGTAGTCTGACACCACCCTATGAAGCCAAAAGATATAAGGAAAGGAATAATTCTCGCGGGGACTCGTTAAGACTCGACGTAAAGAGTTCGCCGGCGCGTGAACGTCGATTGTGGTGGCTTTTTAACGCCAGCGGTGTCGGCTAAAATGATTATGTGCTCAAATTGTTTGTACCGTTGCCTTCAGTGTGATAAGGTGACACAGTGAAATGAAAATGTATTTGATGGGCGTTTTGTGATTTTCTTTTTCAATGTTTAGCTAAAGAATTTTGCCGAAATTGTTTGTGCAAATGTGCTCATCACAGTATCTTAGTATTTGATTTAAGCGGTTATTTGTCTTAGGCCTACCGTACCAATTTAAAACATGATTCTGTGTCTGTCATCTTCAAAAGATTGACAGACAGAACAATGTTTTAAATTCGTGTAGCGACTGTTCACTATAACTTGTCCCATGCCGTCATGTTGGCACCATTATTTATCAAGCTTAGTTTCAATACTAATAGAGTTCAAAATGACGACTGACAGAACAGTGCAACCAATCGCGTCACGGGAAAAGTTATAATAAACGCACAGTAACATGCATTTTGTTTTGCAAATGGGTCTAAAGCTTTGTTTAGAAGTAAGGAGGCATTTTCAAAAATAAATTCACAATATTGCCCAACGGCAATTATTTTTGCATAAACATAGAATTTTAACTCAAAAACTGCTTCGGAGTTCATTGAGAGATTCTCGAGAAGCAACGATACTTAACTTATTTCATTTTATCTAGTCGTCCTGGCTACCAACCTTTCTGTCCTAATCCTGTATCACAACGAGCAATTCTCATGCTATTCTTGTCGACACGAGATACCTTAACACAAAGAATAAATTGCAAGGCCATGGCTATATTCTGACCATTGTAATGCAGAGAACAGCGAGAAATAGTGGCATTAATCATGTTAAGTAAGGCATGCAAAACGTGTATCCTATGTTAGAACCAGGATTTATATACAGGGTGTATTATTAGAAACTAAGTGAGCTTGTGTGGGTTGTTTAGATTTATTTCCTACTTATGAAAATCGATATCCCAACAAAAACATAAATGTGAAATTGGGAGCCAAGTTCAATATTAGGAATAGGTGGTTGATGACTTCGCCGACAAAAGAATTGAGATCTAAATGGGTGCCAAGTTCTGTAGATAATCCTGAAATTGATTTATAAGATCAAACAACATTCTTAAATAATTTTAAAACAAAATTTCTTGTTTTTTCTACTATAACAGTGTTTGATCTATAAAAATATAGCTAGAATATGGCTAGTTTTTACCAGCAAGCTAACATTTTAGAGGAGTAACATAATATGTTGACCTTACAATATAGAAACGGTAATTTGCCTATCATAAAGAACAAAGATATAAATCTGCCTAGAACAAAACAATTTCTGAGAAAACTTCACGGCGAACAATGCGGCGGCGTCGAGTCACGCGACGAATCGCGCCAGTATGTAAGAGCCTTAACTCTAAGAAAATGTTGCGAATCGGTATTTCTCCTGGCACCTGCTTACTTACACAAACCAGTACCCTTTCATTTAGGTAGGTAAGTACAATAAGTTAAGCAAATACGGTAGGTAAATAAGGTGTACCTACGAATGTGCCGGAAGACTAAGTGTTTCCAACAATCTGCATTGCTTGCGTTCATATAAAATTATTAGCTATACTGATGAATCCTTTCCTTTTTTGTAGTAATTATGTACATTTTCAAAATGTTACATATTAAACGTTTATAAATAGACAACAGGAATCGAATCTGGGCTCTTATAAAAATCACAGACTTTTAAGTAACTAGCACGATTGTGTAAGAATTAATATTTAATTCATATTTTGTTCGTAACACAATTGTTACAATCTCAATGATGTCAAAACGTTGAGCCGGCGTTGCCAGTTGTAGTTTGTATTTTTATTGGTTGTCTAAGTTTTTAATAATCTGGTACCTAAACAAAACGATGAAAGCGACCTTTTATCATGGAACCAATTCTCCTGCGAAAGAAAAAGTTTTTGCTATGATAATTTTGAAAGGCTAGGGAATAAAAATCGATTACTCGGAAAATATTTCAAATCGTAAAAATTTGCTGTTTTTGGATTTTTTCCTTTGTATACACACAATTACCAGGCTGAATACCAAATTTCAACTTTCTAGGTCATCTGGAAGTGGGTTAGGTTTTTGATCTATAGGTAGGTCAGTCAGTGATAAAAATGCCGATTTTTAAACGTTAATATCTAAATAACCGTTTGAGCATGAATTTTGGGGGTTGGGTTAGTCTAAGGGGTTATAATAAATTAACCAAATTTCATGTGTATAAGTAAAATAGATTTTGAGGGGTCAAAAGTGGCTCCAAATGGTTCGTGTAATATATAGCCAAGCAAAGTTAAAAAAACACACGGCTTCTGTCTTTTTTTTAACTTGGCTTGACACGCTGCCGTGTGTCTAGATATATTTCTGCCGTGTTCCAGTTTTAAAAGTATTGAAAATGTATGCTGGTGGTTGCAATTTGCATACCTAAAAGCGGAACTCTCAGTTTGAACGCGTTAAAATTGCGCTTTTACCGATTAGTTTCGTGGTGTTAATATATTATACCTCAAATTCGGTTCTATTAACATAAAAGTTCGTGGTACCTATTTCTTATAATAAACCGTCCGATTAAGAGCAAGCCATAGAGAAAGCAGAGCACTGATTAGATAGATTGGACCGAAGTAATGATCATTTAAATTTTGATCATAAAGCTACCATCGTCCTGCCTGTTCACATACTTAAAAAGTTTCTCGTTTATTGTCCATCTTTTAAGCTATCTCCTAAAAGAGACAATATAAAAGACTGGCTACTCTCAGTAATCGCTGTACTCAGACTTAGTAGGTATTAAACTGGAAGGAATAACTCCTTTTAGAGTTATAGACGGTAGAATGGCGTCTTAGAACGGTACGACTGTTAACACAGTTCTTACATTCTTATGAATATCAAAGAACCGTCTTCTAATTCTTGGTATCAGACAAAACTTCGTTTTTCCAAGAATGGAAACCGTCCTGGAAATAAGCATGCAAATATATTTTCATTTAGAGACTTCCAACAATGTTTTTTTTTTGAGTGTACCCCATTATAGCGAAGTTCGTTACAGCAAAGTACGTTACAGCGAAAGTACGTTACAGGGAAAAACGTTACAACGAAAGTACGTTATTGCGATGTACGTTACAACGAAAGTTCTTTACTGCGATGTACGTTACAGCGAATGTACGTTATTGCGATATACGTTACAGCGAATGTTTACCAATGCAACGTACGTTGTCGTTGTCTTTACTGCGATGATTCCAGTTTCGATAACACGCTATAATGCGATCTTGGTCATGTAGGAGGGTTGCTGATACTGGTGATAGCCCATAGCTAGCTAGCTAGCTAGCTGGTGGTAGTGGTATTATAATTGGATCTGGACTGGAGCTTTGCTAGTTTTTGAGTTATTTTAAATAAAAATAACTCAAAAACTAGCAAAGCAAAGTTATAATTAAAATTATATGGGACCACCACGCAAGCTTCCACTACCAAAAAAAAAACAAAAAATTACAATTATTAAAAAAGAACATTATTAAAAAAAAAATACGTAGAATCAAACATAGAATATTCTCCTTTTTGGAAGTCGGTTAAAAAAGGAATGATCCGCGTTTTTCTCTCTTTTCTTATTTTTTTTTTTTTTCAATACAACAGGAATTCATTTTATGCGGCAGCATTACACCTTCACAACAGTTTTACTTTAGCGGTCCCTACTTGTAAATTATGATACAAAGTCAATTAATTTACACTATCTTTGTCCTAACTATAAAATGTTTGCTATTTGACCCAGAAATCAGGTACTTCTAAAAATAAATTAAGATATTATGACATTTAGAAAATTGAATTAGTTAAGAAATTCGCCGAACCTTAACCTTCAAATAACTTTCTCATAACTGAAGGGCTACTGGAGATGATCATTTTAAAGGCAGAGATTATTCTCAGAATGAGCACTAGATAGAACAATTTTGATGAAAACGTCTTAGACTCTCTTTTTCAAAGCCAGAGCACAAACAATATAGATAGTTACAGAAGGCCGACTCTAAACAACGAGCGTAAAAAACGCTTGCATAGACGCGTTCATACTCGCTCGGAACTACTGCCGCCATCTTGTTTTGTCAATAAGATTTCTGTGACAATTTCACATATACCAACAACGCCCCTCTGTCAATCACGTGCCAAAAGATCCTTGTAGCACTCTGTGTGGAGTATAAAAAAAGAAGTTTGAAAGTGGCGCCAGTGACAGAAAAGTTGAAAGGGAATCATTTATCCAGGCATGTGATAAGGGAGGATAGAATGTATAATTACGACTAAGAGTAATTAATATAAATGTTGACCGAGACGGATCGAGATGGAGAGGAAGACCAAAGAAGAGGATTGTGCGAGGAATGATATGAGTGAAAAAGGAGTGAATGATGGCGTGACA
Source organism: Lithophane semibrunnea (assembly GCA_947363905.1). NCBI lineage: Eukaryota > Metazoa > Arthropoda > Insecta > Lepidoptera > Noctuidae > Lithophane > Lithophane semibrunnea. The sequence goes on from OX376205.1 coordinate 14,868,239, forward strand.
GTTGATAGGAAAGAAAGTAAGAAAACATAGTACGCCGACCCCAATTACAAGGTAAAAGAAGTAGCAATCGCTCTCGAAGCGTTTCGTATTTCTACTTCAACGGCGGCACTTTTCAATGGGCTTGACATAAGCTTTTCGGTAGCTTATGTCAGTCCCAAACATTTTTGACTTTCCCATTATCATTGTCGCTGATAGAGTGTCACTTTGTCTAGACCCTAAGGCCTCTTGTTAACGACCGTTTTTGTCAACGGGTAACGGGCCAACGCGTCCGTCGTCTTCAACACACTTCTATGAAATGACGTGGTCCATCGGCCCGACCGCCGTCGCGCAACGGGTATGTGCCTGTTGCGTTAACAAACACCCACACTAACCTATTCAACAGTGCCATTATTGATAGTTCTAATGCTGAAAACTGTTATATTCTTGGTGATTTCAATGCACACCCAACAGAACGATTTTTTACAGAACTGATAGGCTTCTGTCAGGAATTTGAGTGGAACTGTGTAGATACGGAGATATTGGGGTTGGACTCAGATATATAGTATACTTTTGTGAGTGACGCACACGGCTCACGGAGGTGGCTTGATCACTGTGTGGTTACTAAAGCGGCCCGTGAGTCTGTAGTTAATGCGAGTGTTGTATACGATACATTATGGTCGGACCACTACCCACTTGTTTTGGAATGTCTATTCGATAATGTTTGTGTAAAGCAATGGGATTCTAATTATGTGGAAAATGTTGTTGTTTGGGGAGACAGAAGTCTTGAACAGTCTCAGTCTTACACAAAGGCATGTCATGAAAGACTTAGACTTATCGATTTCCCTGAAGATTTCATAACCTGTAGCGACAAAAGTTGCAATCAAGTTTGTCATCGCGCTGTTATAGACAATATGTATAAAGATATAGTTAGTGCTTTATTTGAGTCAGCAGCGGTGGGTCGGGGGCGCAATAAGCGTAGGACAATGAAAGTAGTGGTAGGGTGGAATGCGCATGTAGGTGAGGCTTACAAGGACGCCAGGCAGAAGTTTCGACTTTGGGAAGACCTTGGGAAGCCATTTGATGGTCCCACATTTTGCGATATGCGTGAAGCTAAGAGAATTTTTAAGTCTCGCTTGAAATGGTGTCAAAATAATGAAGACCAAATAAAAATGGATATTTTGGCTTCACAACATTCAAGCAATGATTTTCGCTCGTTTTGGAAAAACACGAATAGGCTGAGTAGTAAGCCTGGCCTCCCTGTGTCTGTCAATGGTGAGAGCGATCCTGTAGGCATTGCTGACCTCTTCAAGGAACATTTTAGAATAAAGTCTCCACTGGGTCCCTGCGTTTCCGAGCCTGATGTTGTTGACCATGGTGACCTTGGAACGAGATTCACTGCCAAGGACGTTAAACGTGTTATTAACACTATGTCGAGAGGCAAGTCTCCAGGTCACGATGGTCTCAGCATCGAGCACCTCAAGTTCGCGGGCCCTCATTTACCGAGAGTGTTAGCAATGTATTATAACTTTTGTGTGAGTCATGCGTATTTACCTAGCCATATGACTAAAACTATTGTAGTGCCCATTATTAAAAATAGAACGGGTGATATCGCTGACCTAAACAACTACAGGCCCATTTCTCTGGCAACAGTGATCGCGAAAGTGCTTGACAGCCTGCTTAACAGACAACTTAATAACTTTGTACAGCTGCACGACAATCAGTTCGGGTTTCGATCCGGACTGTCGACTGAAAGTGCCATCTTGTGTCTAAAGTGGGCTGTGAGGTACTACTCGGATAGGAAAACTCCTACGTATGCTTGCTTCCTCGACCTCTCCAAAGCTTTTGATCTGGTCACATACAGTGTCCTCTGGAGGAAGTTGGTGGAAGCTGGAGTTCCTGCAGAGTTGATAAATACTTTTAAATGCTGGTATGGAGGCCAGATCAATCAGGTACGCTGGGCCGGATGTTTTTCGGAGCCGTATAGGTTGGAGTGCGGGGTGAGGCAGGGGGGGTTGACTTCACCCACGCTCTTCAATCTGTATGTCAATGAGCTGATCGAGGTGCTCAGCAGAGAGCGTGCCGGCTGTTACATTGACGGTGTATGTGTTAACAACATTAGTTACGCCGATGATATGGCGCTGCTGAGCGCCTCGGTTTGTGGTCTTAGAAGGTTGGTGGCTATCTGTGAAGAATATGCTTTACTTCATGGATTGGTCTACAACGTCACTAAAAGTGAAGTCATGGTCTTTGGTGTCAGTGGTCGATGTCCAGATGCTATTCCTCCGGTCAAGTTGAACGGAATATCGCTTACGAGGGTATATAAAGTAAAGTACTTGGGACATCTTTTGACCGCTGACCTCAAAGACGATGATGATATTGAAAGAGAACGGAGGGCGCTGTCGGTGAGAGCTAATATGATCGCTCGCAGGTTTTCACGTTGTTCTAGGAAAGTAAAAAGAACCTTGTTTCGTGCATATTGCACCTCATTTTACACGTGCAGCCTGTGGGTAGATTACACTCAAAAATCGTACAGCGCCCTTCGAGTGCAATATAATAATGCGTTCCGGGTATTGATGGGGCTGTTCCGCTTCTGTAGCGCATCAGGGATGTTTGCTGATGCGCGTGTCGATTGCTTCTACAGTACGATGCGGAAAAGATGCGCTTCCCTGGTGCGCCGGGTGCGGGCCAGCCCCAACATTATACTGCAGTGTGTTGCGAGCAGACTGGACTGTTTGTGTGTGAATCGCTGGTGCAAGCTTTCTACATCGGTTATAAGCTTGTAGCAGGGATTCTCATACCTTTAAGGCAGTGTTAGGTTAAATGTGTAGGTTAGTGTACTAATATAGTTGATAAGATAGATTGTTACTAACTTTTTGAGTCCTGGTACTTGTTAATTAAATATAAATATAAATAAAAAAAATAAAAAAATCAACATTGCGCGTCGGCCCGTCGCGTCGTCCGTTATAAAAATCCGGACCGTTGTGCGTTGTCGTCAATGTTGTCGTTAACAAGCGGGCTAAGGATACTAAGATGATGCATAGAAGCCAACCTTCTGTACCTTTATATTTTGTGGCCAACGACGCGACGGGTACAATATTAAACACAATTACGCACTTACAGCGGGGACCTTGTTCAAAGTAATTAAGTGTCGTTTGTGATCCAGCTCTTTTATATTGTCCTTGATTGCGTTTGAAATTGAAATACATCGTGGAGAGGGTCTGCACTTGCTTTTAAGATTTGAAATGAGGTTTGAGGTCCTGATGATTAAATTTTTGGAGCATGTTATATGCCTTGGTCTTAACCTTAAGAGTCGTTTCGTTTCATTAACCCATGCTATGTCATATACCTTTTTCGGACCGTGTGTAGAGGAGAAAGGTATTTTTTTGTCGACTGCCTCTTAGTCCTGGTCGCAAGTAAGAGTGCTGAGCGTAGATTCGGGCTTAATCCCACAAGTACCTTCTTAGTTGCCTTTCGTTTTTGTATTTATTTGTGTAGTTAGTTAGTTATTTAATTTTGTACCTAGTGTAAAATAGTTAGATGTGTAATAAATTGTAAAAATTAGGTTTTTGATCCTTAATAAAACTTGTTAATCAATCAGTATGTTTATACAATATTATAAGTACACCAAAATCAATGAGGATTTACAGAATAAAGTTTAGTAATGAAATCCCAAAGTAATATTGGCCTTTTTCATCTGATATTTTTAGTAGCAACAGAGTTCGCATAATTATGTGCCCGGCCCGTGGCAATAGGCTCGCCTCCTATTAGAAACGTAGGACTTATTCGCCTCTGCATACCCCTTCGGAAAATACAGGCGTCATACTGTGTTATTTTTTTTTTTTAATATAGACCGCAGATTCAACCAGTACTTAGTATAAACCTTTGCATCACCATAATTCAACCTCAATCGTATATCTCTGTCACGCTGCGATCTTCCCAAGCCACGTTTTAGCATCAAATTTGCTTCCCTGACCCATTTTCTTCAAAGGACTTTAATATAATTTAATACATTGTAGCGTATATGCAAAAATATGCAATAAGTTTATATATAACGCCGGCTTCTAACGCTGGATACTCGATTTGCATTCAGCGAGAGACTCGCAGCGGAATTTTGTTTTTATTGTCGAGATAAGATACTGTCTCTTTTTGTTGTTGTTAGTTTGGTGAAGGTCGGTGCGTTTGATGTTGTGTGAATAAGCGTAGCAGTCGTTGTGAAATTCTATCGCAGGCACGTGTAATAATTATTGTAATTGAGTGCATTAAAATAGCCTCGCAGTTGAGTGTATTTAGATTAAATACACAGACCACCCTGACCCAACACCCCCATAACACCCTGTCACCCACCCCTATACCCTGTCTACTTAGTCAATTCGCTTACAGCTTGCTGAAGTCTGGTTAATATTTTTACTCTAGAGTTAAATAAAAGAATAAGCTCTAGATTTCTGATAGTTTTCATAAAATAGTTTGTGCTGATACGAGAGATGTTCGGTTATTGACCAACCTTTTTAAGAAAATATTTGCTGGCGGCTTGTGAACCTTAGAGTGTTGAAAGTAAAGTATTTGCGGGTGGAAATCGTTCGGTCCTACTATCTACAAGAAGGAAATTGAACACTACCTACCTTGTCTCCCGGGTCAGCAGGAGAGCTTCAGCTTGCAGTGCACTTCACAGATAGGCAGTTCAGATGTACTCTGGGTTCAAAGGTCTTGATGATTGCTCACCACACGGCAGTAAGTCCACAAACACTACAGATGCTTTTAGCATCTGTAGTGTTTAGCATATACAGCATACACGATCACAACAAAAGAGGAAGAAACGTTCATTCAGCTCATGGCGTAAAATCGTACTGCCCGTCACGGATGAGATGGCCGCAACGTAGGTAGTAAGCAGGTTCAGTGATGATTTACCAACTGCCCACAATTCTATAATAAGAATCGAAGAAGTGATGAATTAAAAATCATCAAACTTCCACCTCTGCCTCGAGCGTTATCATGGCTTATCTCTTAGGAAAAGTTCCGGTGGTAATTCTAATTTACCGATGCCCACTGTCTCTCTCTCTTCCTAGCTATGTATCCCACATGGTGGTGGTCAGCCTTCCTGGTATTTCTATTGTATCTGGTTCTATGCTCGACATCGTCTTCGGAGACCTGACACTCTTTCAAGTCCTTTAGCACTACAGCCTTCCATCTTGTTTTGGGTCTGCCCCTGGGTCTTGGACTGGGAATGGTAAGCGGTAGTGCCAAGTTCCCCACGTATTGAGTTTAACGATGCCCACTAGAATTAGGATATAAATTTTCCAGAAATTACACGTTACGCCGAAGCTTCCTGTATTTCCAAAGATTAAAGATCAAAAATACACTGTGAAATCCGGGCCAGAAGAAAATATGTCCACACGCCACAGTCAACACAACATTAAATATGTATTATGGTAAGCAGAGTTCGATGTTACAGCGCTAGACTCAAATGCATAAATGTATTGGAAGCGACACATTGGCTACCGACAGAGTTGGTGGATGTAAGGGCAAATGGGAAATGTCTAAAAGAAGCATTTGCCTCGTGTCATTCAAACAAATTTGGGGTAAATTTGGGATTTCGGGTTTTTGGGGGAGGCCTAGGTCCAGCAGTGGACAACTTTTGGCTGAAATGATGATGGTGATTATTCAAACAGTCGCTTTTCGTGTCTGTTTGTGTGACTAGTTACATCTAAAATACGGAACGGATTTTGATGTGTTCTCACCATTATTTGGAACCGAAGGTTCATGTGATTAATATTTAATTTAGATATACCACCGAAAACTCGATATCTTGACAGGTGGCCATTGCATTAGTACGAAGCAGGTGCAGGTCACTAGTATTTTATATTTAGAACTTTATGGGATCTCGCACACTAGACGGCCACGACTACGACCAGGTAAACTATAGAAACCGATATGAATCGCGCACTTGGTCGCAACGGCCAACAAGCCGCAGACTCCGGCTAGTCGTTGCCGTCTAGTGCGCGAGATTCTTAATGTATACCATGCTTAAATTTAGATGAAACAGTATCCAAAGCGAATTACTAAACGCGAATAGCGACCTCATTTTCAGCGTTGTTGTAATGAAATTGCAACGACATTGGCCCATTTAATCTAGACATGACAGGGCTCCTAGATAGCGCTATATTTTTAAGTCTTTCGAACAAAGATTTTTAGTTGTTGTGGAGCTCGTTATAAATCCTTGCTTTAGCTACTTAGCTACGATTTTTGCACCCTTAGTAAAGAAATAATGGTTAAGGAAAGTTTGGAGCAAAATAATGATGTAACAACATGAAATATAAGCTTCGTTACGGTAAATAAATTGTAGGAAAGGCTTCAAAAATGTTTTTTAACTTTCGTAAAAATCTAAATAAAAGTACACAACATAAAAATGTATTTTTTCATTTCTCAAAACGACCTCTTAAGAAATACGGTAAAATAAATATTTAGTATGTGAAATTGTATTTAGTATGTGGACCCAAATAGCAAAGAACTGGTACGCTGAGACAGTGAGGTCGGGTCGCGGCAGACCACGTAGAAGATGGCGGGACGAGCTGGATAGGTTCCATCAACACTGGTAGGAGGACGCGCGGGCTCACGAAAGATGGAAGGAGTGGAGAGAGGCTTTTGCCCAGGACTGGGACAGTGTAGGCTAGAAAAAAAAATGTGACATATCAACTACCATGTAAAAAGAATGACCCAGTTCACAAACTACATTTTTTCGTAACTATCCCTGTTTATTTTACAAACTTCTCTCTATCATTTACGAATTTTCCTCAACTCAAGGAAAACATAAACAATACATACAAAAAACAAGTCGTCGTCAAAGAAGAAAAAAACTAGAATACATCATGTCTGTCATTACAAAAGTTGTTTGGACACAAAGTTTATGCTAACAGGAAAATGTTAAGGAATAAGTTACAATTTTGATACAGACTCACATATTTATGGGGAACCAGTATTTGGCAAACACCATCACGACCTTGGCCCAATGTTGGGTGTACTGCAGTGGGATGAAATTATGCGTCAACACAAATTTTTTTTGGTAGTTTAAATTTAAATTTCGAGTTTGTCGTATAATAAAATATTGTCTTTGTATTTTCCACGGAGGTATTTTCTGTCACTTTCAGGTGTTTTATAAAGCAAAAAGAATTTTAAAAGAATCTCATAAAGTTGAATGACGTTTGAATAGTAATACTACTATTTAATGTATGTGCCCACTGCAGGACAAAGTCCTCTTTTCATTCAGAGAAGGCACAGCATTGATAACCACATTTGCTCAAGACAGATTGATGATTTCAGACTTATAATAAAGACAGTCACACACACACTTACACACACTCACACCCACACTTACACATACAACACACACTTACACACCCACATCACACACACACACTACGACACAACACTTATTAATAAAGAGTATTCTATCTATCTTATATTGACAAAACGTTCAGGTTTCCTCACGATGTTTTCCTTCACCGATGTTAGTAATGTCCAAGATAAACTAAATAAAAAAGTAGAATTGAAAACGTCACATTGGTACTTGTACAAGAGAGATGAGGCCTTTACCACTGGGCCATCACGACCTCGGATGAACAAAATGCTTCTGAGACAAAGTGTATAAACTTCGCAGACTTTTTTGTTTGCCGCAGGCCCAGTCGCACAAATAGTCTGTGGTGTGCATCGCCCCTTAAAGATGTAGTTTGGCACTTGTTTTTATTTGCTTCCGTTTATTTTATGCTCTCATGGCGTCAAATGGTTTTATGAATGGGGCTCTAATTGTTACTACTTTGAATAGAAAGTAATAAGTCACATCCATCCATGACACTTAAGGCTTAATTCTAAAAAAGATTATGTACTTGAATCCACTAGATATTTTAAAAGAGTAACGGTGGAGTTTCTTGCCCATTCTTCTCCATACGAAAACTACCTTTTGGAAGGGGCGACTAGAATCAATTCAATTTTTTTGTAAATTTTGACGTTCAAAAGTGCCTTTTATGTGCCTAATTGAAATAAATTATTTGACTTTGACTAGATTATCGGGGCTGTTGATATTTCAAGGCTATTTGATACCGACCAATTAAGCCTGCCTATTAATGTTCCACTGCAGGGCAAAGGCCTTTCTCATACAGACGCAAGCTCAAAATGGGTTGGTTATTTTCGGCTAATTTGTTTCATTTTGACTGTTCAAGAACATTTATTGCGTTATTTACATTGTTAAGGAGATTTTTTTTTCGATCTTATGAAGCAATGGATTAGGTATTCGTTTCAAACCGATTCCAATTCTGATTGATCGTGTATTTAGGGTGCTGGGGGCCTAAACCGGCCACATTAGCAATTCCCCTAAAAGCAGTTCATTTGAATCCCAGCTGTCATTAGCAATTCGTCTAATTTGACACAAAAGCAATTCATAATTTTTGTGGACCATTTTACGAATTTCCATAGAAAACTGTCAAACAGATGAATTACACGCAGATTATTATTATTATGAATTGTCAGTTTGTGACATTTAACGATGATTCATTTTCTTATTATGATTCTGCTAAAGTGACCGTTTTGGTTTACTCACGATGTATCCCTTCACCGATGTCAGTGATTTCCAAGATTAACTTACTACAACTAATACCTATAGCTTTTAATTCTTCAAGTAGCAAAAAATACTCCAAGAATCTTAACCCGTGTAACCCACATAATCTTCTCAGTAAACAACCTAAAAAGAATAAATCTCATATCTCGCATATTATTACGGTCTTACTTGTATTACTACGCGGACAGACGGACAGACGCCGCTGGCATAATAAAGGCACAATGCAAACAGCATTGGATTAATGTGTCTGGCTAGTGGACAGAACCGGGGAGCGATGGATAATGTTGGATGGATATGGTACTATGGTTATAGTAAGTTTTGCCAGCAACATTGTCCATGGGAATTCCTAATAATCATTGGGCTTAAAAAAAAAAAACTATTTTCTGGCTCCTGAAACACTCTAAAATAGTTCTGGAGCCAGGGTTTCACACTTTTCTGTTACCTGTGTATAAGCCAATATTTTTTTTTTCGTAACTAGCTGCGCCCAGCGGTTTCACCCGCGTAAGTCTCGATCCCGTCGGAATATTGAGATAAAAAGTATCTTATGTCCTATTCCAGGTCATGGTCTATCCATGTGCCAAATTTCATCTTAATCTGTTCAGCTGTTTTAGCGTGAAACCGTAACAAGCAAATAATCAAACTCAATATTAAGTTAGGATAGGTAATCCTTTTACCGGTTTTATCATTTGTATTGAAGAATATTTAGATCATGTTTCAAATTGGGGCTTATCATACGTACCTATAAACCTCATTTACAATCCTATGTTAACATATCGCAGCATCTCATGACGATATATGCTGGGTTCCTATAAACAAAAATGAATCGTTTTTCTTATCAATGGTAATACATTTTTTCTTGGCATTATATACAAAATATTGTAAAACATTTTTAAAAGAGTAACGGTGGAGTTTCTTGCCCATTCTTCTCCATACGAAAACTACCTTTTGGAAGGGGCAACTAGAATCAATTCCATTTCTTTGTTTGACGTTCAAAAGTGCCATATATGTGCCTATTTGAAATAAATTATTTGACTTTGACTTTGACATTGATTCGTAAGCTAACTTTTTTTATCTGTGATAGTTACTTCTTAAGGGACTGCAAAGATATGAGGTCTTTGCTTCATTACTGGTAAAGATACAAGAGTCTTAATTTTAACCAATAACGGTTCGTAAATTATAGGAATCGGCCATTAATCTTTGACCAGTGCATGCTGCCAGTGATAACATATGGCACTGAAACGTAGTCGCTCACAATGGGCCTCATTACAAAACTTAATGTCACCCAAAGGGCAATGTAGAGAGAAAGCTCTCAAGTCTAATTTTGAAGTTATTTTTTCAGGACCAGTGAATACATTATTTTTTTAGGTTCTAAGTTTAAAATATTACTGTGAAAATACTAGTTCTGAGTACCTATTCTATAATTTGATAGAAGGTTTTTTGTGGCTTTTTAATTTATTCTAGGAATATTTTCCAAAGAGATTTTTAGAAATCATAGAAAATAACTTAAGAAGGTATTTATTTTAAATTTAAATGTCTCTGCCAATAACGATTGCGATTTTAACTTTTCGGACGAAAAGCTAACCCTATTCTACTTACACAAAAATCTAAAATGATGACTTTGGCAATTTTAAAATAAAAGCCGCATCAAGTGAAGAAGCAATTACGGTCAAAAACACTGCCAAAAAACTGCTAGCTTTAACTTTTAGGGGTATGAGGAACAGGGTGTAAAGTTCACTCATCCCCCATAGAAAAGGGAGGATCCTCCTACCAGACGGGTGTTGTGTCTGGCGGGCAACTGCCCAATGATTGATATTGGGTTTTTGTATATATTATTATGTTCACTGCACGGTAAACTCTAATTGCGCGATGCAGGATTTATGTGACGTCAGAATTTTTGTGTGACGTCAGGTCTTCGATGCGTAGTTCGCATGTGGCGATGTAGATACCGCCACAAACTATTGGGAACCTTAATTTCTCGTACAAAGATTCTATTTTGCCATCGACAAGTTAATGTCGTGCCGATGACCAAACTAATCCTAACTTAATATTATAAATGCGAAAGTTAGTTTTTTGTTACGCTTCCACGCTAAAACGGCTGAACGGATTTGGATGAAATTTGGTATGAGGATACTTTGAACCCTGGAAAAGGACATACTAGTCATTATTAACCTAAAAACAAAATAAGCCTACTTATTACAATATGGGAAATATTTAACTGAACCTCTAAAAATTGATTGACCTTCTAATGATATGCGTTTTTTTTTTAATGAATGATGCTCTGAAAAAAAAGAGGATTTCTAATGATGCATAGTTTTTAAAAACAAATCAGCCTGTTTTTAACTTTTTGGTCTTTGCATACCATAAACCGGGTTAGGTTAGGTTACAACTGTGCCGAGAGACGAATTGGTCGCAGTCACTGAGCTAGGGTACCCAGACCAAATGGTTTAGGTTAGGTTAGCACTGTAGCCAACCGCGCTACATACAAGTTGCTCGCAGCTTGGCTATTTAGTATTTTTAGGACCCCAAAATAGGAATTATGACGTTCACAAAAAGAGGCGCCATCATTATATTAGAGTGTTCAATAATATTTTTAGGAAAGCAAAATGGGAATGATTTGATGGTCGATTAAATACATTATTAGTATATGCGAAACTTTTTTATTATGCACCACGATGTATTAATTTGTACTTGACTTTGTATTAACAAAGTCCTCAATAATATTCTTAGCTCCAGGGTAAAGTTCCAATGTGCGGAAGAGCTCGTAAGATGTACGGACTATGAAGAAGATTGTGACAACTATAGGAAATTGGGCTTTATTTTTTGCATGGCTTAGTAAAATGATTGATTTCTAAGTGTTTTATGGTGTACATAATAAAGAGTACTCTTTGTACACTCTATCTATAACGAAGGCCCTTTAGATTAAACTTGAAATCAATAGTACCTATCGAAATCCGATAGCATTTATGACTAAGGCCAGAGAATTAACATTGATAATTATGGGCGATTCAGGACCAGCACAAAGTCTTATCGTCAAAATTTGCCTGCTCTGTAAGTCCAAGCTTTTAATAACTTTACATTACTACAGGGGGCTAAAACGGCCACATTAGCAATTCCTCTACAAGCAGTTCATTTCCTGAATTTCCAGCTGTCATTAGCAATTCCTCAGCATTATGACACAAAAGCAATTCATAATGTGTGGACCATCTTACGAATCTCCATAGAAAACTGTTAAACAGATGAATTATTTCGTAATATGAATCGCACGCAGATCATATTATGAATTGTCAGTTTGTGACATTTTACGATGATTCATAATATTATTATATTCCTACTATGATTCTGCCAAAGTGGCTGTTTTAAGCCCCCTGGTTACAAAATCACACCCTGTTTAAAAATAAATCAGCATATTTGTACCAATTATTATTATTATTTTTCATATGTATATACATCTCAAAATCAATCATCAGTCAAAATTTACAACGAACACTTTGTTAAAATAGACATATTTGCCTTAAATCATAATGTTTTTAAATAAGAATTAGTTAACACACTTAGCACCTAATAATAATCTTCTATATTAATAAAATTAGCCTTATTGTTCATGCATATAGTAAGAAAATTAGATAAATAGTAATATGTGGAAACGTTGCTGATTGTACATTTACCTAATTTATTGTATACTTAGATGTAAGACAAAATGTACAATTGTTTGTTTTTCCCTAATAAAATAAAATAAAAAATCTCGGGACCCTGGGGTCCCGGACCTTTGGAAGGCGTACGAGGGGCCGAAGCCAACTCGCAGAGGCCCCTTAGACAATTCTAATTGGAATGAGGCACCTATTATTATTTATTATTATTAATGGAGCATCAAAAACAGTCATAGCATTATCAGAATCACAAGGACATCCAAAATGAGCAAATTGTACAAACGTACAAATTGTACAACCGCATTGAATTTCATCATGGACGTTAATGATGAACGGTAATTCGAAAGCAATTGTGGCCGGTCAGACGTCCAGTGGCAAATTAATTAATAACCTGATAGATGCCTGCTGGGCTCTGCTTGGGACTTTTCTACCTGGTGGGGAGAAAATACTGCGTTTTTCTATGTGATGCAAGAAAGAATCTGATCATTTAGTGTTCAGCAGTAACTGGGCAAAAAATCGCATAGAAGAACTCGCGGCCAAAGATAAAGAATCTTTGATAATAGCTCAATTTCTGAAAAAGTTAATTGAATAGTTTTATGAAACAAACTAGTTTTCTTGGATGTTAGTTATTTATTAGGTTCTTAAATATTGTTCTTACAAACCAGTCAGTTGTAAAAAAATAAATTCACATAGTAATAAACACATAAGATTTTATTTTCAATATTGTTCCATTAAAACACGACGCGCTTATTAAACAAAATGCCAAAAATACTCCAATTAATTTTCACATTTATTGTATTGTTAACGTTCATTACGATATCAAAGAAAATATTTTAACTTTTATCAAATATGCAATTCAATATTCTACTGCTGGACTTGGATTTCCGTTGACAATTAAAAAGTGCATCCTCTTTTTGTAGCCTTTACCAGTTTCTTAATTACCTACCCCAACTATAATTAACTTTAATCAAAGTGCCACCAAAACTTGGACCCAATCAGAACCAACCAATCAAATAGCAGTTGAAACGCACGAGATTGAATCGAGAGAGTAGGGAGTGTGTTCGAACGATTTTCGATACTAATGAAAATTCGATTCGATTCACATTATACGTACTATTATCTTTATGACTTTGTATCACTTCGTGTGTCGGGGCGATTTTGATTCGAAATGAGTTTGTGAAATTATGGATAGAAAATATTGTTTATCTGTTCGGATCCGACCACTATATACAAGGTGGAGACGACAATACGACAAAAAATAAAACTCCGTATATCTAATGACGTTCTCGGTCTACATACAAAAAAAATATTAAATATATCCAAAAGTTTAGTTTCTATAGCTAGTCAAAGATCGGCAAACCCCATACTCGGCCCATCACTAATATTTAGTACGTTTGAAAAAATTACTTTTTAATTTCGATGTTAGGATTTATTTGATAGTTCCAAAATACTCTTATGCATTAGTTTTGCCAGTATTTTCATTTATTGTTGTATTGTCGTCTCCACACTGTATAAGTGATATTTATTTCTGTAAATTGGTTCAAAAAACACTTTTACATGCTGCTTCGACCTGCAGAGGTGTGAATAGTTTCAGTTATAAAAAAATATTAAAATATCATCGTAATAGTATTAGACTCACTTTTGAACAACAAGTCTGTAGTGTGCTCATAATTTGTATACGAAAAAACACATGTGTAACAAAATGAATCTGTGATCTGATAATTATTACAGAAACTCCAAAAAAATAGAAATCTACCTTCGTTATTATTACATACCCAAATGTCTATGGTACTATAAGTCTGCCTACGAACTACTGTTGCTAAAGTAACTGACCTATTCAAAATAAAAAAAATCAAAATATTTTATTTCACATAAACCTACATGGGCACTTATGAAACGTCAGAAGCTAGGTGCACGGTTCCAATTGGTCGTTTCCTATGGAGAAATATTCATGTAATGTTTCGGGTGCACCCATTCAAGTAGCGGTTTGAAGCTAAGTACAGATAGAAATATTTGCGATGACTTATCTCAAAAACCACCACAACATTAGTACCTACACTATCTACTACATATTATATCTCGGAAAAAAATCCCTTTGGCATCTCAAAAAACAAAAAAAAATTCAGTCAAAGTCAGCCAAAGCAAATTTTTATCCCATAACCTAATAAAGATATACTTTTTACCAAACATTTAGACCGTATATTTCCAACGGTAAATAATTATACTGCTAATTATGAAATGCTCACTGTACCGGAAACCGGTGATAAGGCGTCGCCTAAGTAGGGGTGGCACTAACACTATATAGATAGGTACAGAAGGCTTGTTACTTATAACGGGCGAAAACAGGCGCACGCACACATAGACGCGTACGCGCGGGCGGCGATCGCAAAGAAATGCCAATCGCCAGTACGCTTGCACTCGCTGTACGTGAAGCCTGTCTATGCGTGGATGCGTTTCCGCACTTTCCGCTGAGTAGTTTGTCAACTCGTCCTACATACCTACGGCCCATTTAAGACGTTCTTTTGATTTTCTACAAGTCGTCTGAGATGGGCCGTAGACATGTAGGACGAGTTGACGAATTACTCTTTCCGCTCATTGTATGAAGTCGGCCTTCTGCACCTCTCTATTTGGTAATAAGGAGGTACTAAATAGGGGTTGGATCGAATTTTAGGTATAAAAATCTGGGTGGAAAGGTATTTTCGGCTGAGATTTAAGTAATCTTTTGCATGCTTTTCTCGATGCTATGTTTAGCGTTCAGGTAGGTATGTTTTCATAACAGCGGATTATTATCTTTGTTACAGTTATCTGCCTGGTATGATAATAAAAATCGAGGTGGCCCGGAGGTAGGCACCAGAAGACCAAATTCCTGTACCTATTTAAAAACGTTCAAAATTTAGTCGCAATCTCATCTCAGTGCCATATTATTATGTTTTTTTAGTAGTAAAATTAGGGGCATTTTTGACAGACTCTGAGATTAGAATGCCCCTCTTTTATTGGCTTATTTATAACAGGTGCTGATACAGTGGCAATCAAATAAAATAATGCCTGAACAGAAAACCTGAGGAAAACTAACAATGTCATAATTTTAATCTTATGGAAAAACATACCCCTGTCTTAGGGCTGATTTCACCAGTCTGAGATATCTTTTATCCGTGGAATAAAAATGGCGTCTGACAGTTTTTGTATGGAAAAACTATCAAAAATTAAAAATTTATTCGCAGGATAAGACTTATCCAGGGTTGCGGGTTAGTCCGAAAGGGATACCGGGACCTTGGCAACAGGCAACTGAAGGAACACGGGTGGGTTTTAGTCAGTAAAAGTCTGACACGCCCTTCCGCTCCACCCAGAGCGGGAGAAGTCATTGGATGATTTCCCACCCTCAAAAAAAAAAAAAAAAAAAAGGATAAGACTTATACTCGGTATACAAGTTTGGTGAAAGGACATGACCAGTTCCTGCATTCGATTTTGGGAACTTGTGAAGGATTACAGTAAATACACTAAGATTAAAAAAAAAAGATCTAATTTAGTATGGATAAATTATTCCGAATAAAGCCAAGGTTAAAATATCTGAATAAACAGTATTTTAATTGCTTCCGCTTTTCTTTTAGAGTGCGTTTCATCAAATAGTTCCTATGCCGTAATGTTGGTTCCAATGTTGTAGGACGAACATTTGTACGTTACGGCGCCACCTAATACCTCTGTTGTTAAAGTGCCAACATTACGGCATAGGAACTATAATGATGCAACGCACTCTATAAGTACTTCCCGATTTTGACGTTCCATTGTATCTATAACCATCCGGTAACCATAATAAGCTACACATAGTATATGAAAAATAAACTAAGAACGAGTTATTTTCGACCAAGAGAATAAATGACATGGAATATAATTATATATTGCATGTTTCGTTTATAATTAATTTGATTTATTAACACGCCTACAGGTTAGGTTTTTATTGATATTTGTGACGATCGAACACCATAATAGGTAATCACTGTATATAAAGGACTGTTATTTCTTTGACAATGCATCTGACATGAGTGGCGGGACCACAGGCACAATATATTATGGTAGCAATCTTTTACATAAAATACCCAATTAATCGATTCGAGTCAAAGCATGAAAAATCGATTCACAAAAAAATATTTTTGAATTGATATTTTATTATACCCTTTTTAACTGTGTTTGTTTAATAATAACATAACATAACATCACGCTTCCCCTGAAGGGAGAGGTACTTAAACACCCTCATTTCACTTGTTATGTTGTAAGTCCCGTGCAATAGGGGGCGAGCCTATTGCCATCAACCGGGCAAAAATCCGGACTCCACTTGCTACTGAGATATTCTAGATGGACAAACCCAATTACACTTTGCCTGACCCGGGAATCGCAGCCTCATGCTTAGGTCCTGGGTGCGATTCCCGGGTACAGCGCTACAGCGCTTGTGACCACTAGACCAACGAGGCAGTCAAATGATTTCAATTTTAGTGTTCGGGAAAAAATCGAGTATCATTTATCGATCACAGATCACCATTCACATCCCTACTTGCACATCCGATCTTGGCGTCACGTTATGTTTACATGTTCGTTGTGAACTGTCGATTTCTTTTGTGTTCTATTTCTAACGACAATTCTTTACGAACTGATATCTTCAAAGCCTGATTACCATTGCTATATAAAAAGGATTCATCTGTTTTGCTCTACGATTCCATTAAATGGATAATAAGATGAGGTGCATAAACTGTGACATATTACGTAAGGCGGGTTCAAAGGCGTATTATTTCAATGCCAACTTTACCCCTGCCAGCGAGACTTGCCCAGTGGTTGAATAATCAGGTATGTACTTAAACTACATTGGAACAATACTATTTAACAACAAGACAGCAGGTATAAAGTCTGACACAGCGGTTCGATTGCGTGTGAGCCACCAAAACTTAATAAAGCAGCGTTTATTTGTGAAAAGGGTGGCAACGCATCAGCAAAAACCCTGGTGTTGTGGATGTCTATGTGCGGCGGTGATTGCCTAATTCCTGTAACTAAAAACGTTCAAATTCAAGTCGCAGTCTCATCTCAGCGACAATCAATGTCAAAAACTTGTCTTAAACTCGATAACCACAACGCTTAGTGCCATCTCATATCGAAAAGCAGAATTATTTAGTGAATACTTATCTTTATTTTTCTCATTTTCCTGATCTTTTAGACTCGTGAAACTTTTTTATCTGGAAACTGTAGAATACAACAATTGCAAAAATAAAACAATATTTGCTGCACATTGATTTCAACACGTATGCAGGCGCCCATAGTCCCACTGGTCATGTCATTTGTCCTTAGTGTAGCACACTCGCGTACTAACAAAAGTACAGATTGATATTACTTGAAACAATCAAAAAAATCAAATGGTATTAACATGTTTATTTTAATATACACTAATTTATTTACGAACTTCATTCCAATTATCTTAAGCCAAAAATACTCACACTTAATCTACTTGAGTTCAACCTTTTCAAGATATATTTGCCTCATAGCATATTTACTAGATACAAGATAACATATGAGTCCAATTTATGACTAGACGGCTAGATTGGCAATGCATTCAGAGATAACAACGAAAAAGAATTTTTTCTACAAAAAAAAATATATTTCCCAATACTCAATAGAAAAAATGCATGAGTTCTGTTACAGTACAAATTAATCAGTAGGTTAAAAAATATTACTAAAGATGTTTTCTATTTAGGTTTAATAATAAAATTAATATAAAAAAAAATATACTCGTCGACTTGAGAACCTCCTCCTTTTTTACGTCGGTTAAAAATTAAAGAGAAAAATCAAAGGGATTGGCGATATCTTTATTTATCACTCGTGATGAAGTTAAAATATCGAATTCTAAAACCCAATAATTAATTATGCGAAATATAGATAGATCTACACCATTATTATAAAGAGAAAAGATTTGTATATTTATTTATAATGGATTTACTCAAAAGTTACTAGACCGAATTGCATGAAATGGAAACTATTACACGAAAAGTTGACGTAGCGTGTCAATTTGATGAACAATTAATTTCGTTGACTGTACCAATTCGTGAATCAGAGCAGGGGAAGTAAAGAAAACTAAGCTACGCAATTCACCAGTTTTTTTTTCGATATATGGGATTTACAAACAAGCATCTTTCAAACTGAACCTACTGCATCTCTTTATCTAGTTTTCTCATTAGCACTTATAGTAATTACTAGAAAAAAGAAACAGAACACCAGCGGGGTCAGGGATATGACCTCCACGACCTAAGGTCACCAACCTCACAGTTTCTTTACACAATGTCTTCTAACAGACAGACTGTGTTTGCCAAATGCAGTGGGGTGATGAACGATTTGATTCAACACATTTGTGTAGAAGGAAAGTTTAGATTTGCGATTTTCGACTTAGGGTAGTTTACTTAGATGGTGCCGAGTTTTAAGAATCTTAATTTTTAAGAACTTTTCTAAGGTTTAGTTAACCCTAAGTTAGCAGCTGAAATTCCGAGTTATTTAGGATAACCCATGAAAGTGCAAGTGGGCCTAAGTGAATTTATTTTATAAATAGCGACCCGCCCTGCTTCGCACAAGTGCAATGGCGACATGTCAAAATATCGAGATTCATGTGCTAAATTGATGTTAATTATTATTAATCGGTTCCAGTACACTGAACGAGACACAGTAGAAGTTGTATTGTTATTACGTCTGGGGGCGTTTAGTGTCCCTCAGTATTAATGTGTTATCACAATAAACCTAACGTAATTAATGTTCTAAGCGATGACGAAAATAACAAAAGCCATTGTGAGAAAATTTAACCTAAACAAAGTCACTTTTCGAGTGACTGAGGTCATCCTCAGTCACTCGAAAAGTGAATTTCATCACGCACGCTCGATTCATCATAGACCCATCAATCATCCCAATCTCGATTCATCTCAGAAGCTGCCTGGTCGGTCTTGCTTTGAAGGCTTTGAAGGGTTTTATGTGGCATCCTGAAAGTTATTGTAGAAGACTAGGGGGCCTAGACAAAATCCCTTTTCTATAAGCGTTAACGCCAACGGAAAGATCAAATTGTATGGAGTTGACAGCAGCAGTCATGTGACATCTCTAAAGCTAATGTCAACTCCTTAAAATTTGATCTTTCCGTTGGCGTTAACGCTTACAGAAAAGGGATTTTGTCTATATCCTCAGAGGGCCTAGACAAATGACAATCACTTCGAAAGCGTTTCGTATTTCTACAACGACTTTCAACAGGATGACATAAGCTTTTCGATAGCTTATGTCAGCCCTACACATTTTTGCCGTTTCCATCATCGTGATCGCTGATAGAATGTCGCTTTGTCTAAGGCCTCTGGGCTAACTGGATTCAAACACGACAAAGATGTAAGATAGTTTACTCTAAGAATCATGCGTATAATCATTGTGAAGGACCTACCTACCACGGTTGTTTTACTATTTAGTAGCTTGGTTAATTATCTACTGTGCCAGCTAAGTAGATAAATAAAAACCTTAACAAAACCTCAACCTAGCCAAGAATTCAGAAAACGTTGAGATCAAGTAAAACCCAGAATATATTTTAAACAAAGTAGGTTTTACATTACTTGCTTCCATTTTTATATTTGTAGGCGCGAAAAAAGAAAGGTAGTAAAAAATAAAAAGGATATTTTATGGGCAATTTTGGCTCTGTTTTTAGGTTATGCTAATGATAATAAACTTTAATTTCAACCCAAATGGGGAGTGGTTTTTGAGAAAAAGGGAAACGAACCGTGTATTAAATTAGTACATTTATTGTCATACTGGCTGCGCCCCATCTCGATCCCTTAGGAATAACGGGATAAAAAGTATTCTATGTCCTATTCCAGGTCATGGTTTACCCCTGTGCCAAATTTCATCCAAATCCGTTCAGCCGTTTTATCGTGAAAGCGTAACATGAAAACAAACAAACTCACTTTCGCATTTATAATATTACTAGCTTTCGCCCGCGGCATCGCCCGCGTGGTATGTTGATAAAAAGTAGCATTTATCCTTCCCCAGGATGCCATCTATCTCCTTGCCAAATTTTGTCGAAATCCGTTCAGTGGTTTAGGCGTGAAAAGGTAACTTACAGACAGACAGAAAGACAGAGTTACTTTCGAATTTATATTATTAGTATGGATGGAAGTATGGATTTAGTATTCGGCAAGGTTAATATAACTGAGTTTGGTAGTAGCGGGCGCTACTGCTAAAATGTGTAGGTACACAAATACATCTCACAAATATACATTCGTAAAGAAATGTTAGAATCTTTTCAATGGAGGCGGATAATCCCATAGGTGCGTCTCTTGGCATCCTTAACCGCAGTTGACACTATCTACAAAAACCGGCCAAGTGCGAATCGGACTCGCGCACGAAGGGTTCTGTACCATTATCTATAAAAACGGCGAAAAAATCACGTTTGTTGTATGGGAGCCCCCTTAAATATTTATTTTATTCTGTTTTTTAGTATTTGTTGATATAGCGGCAACAGAAGTACCTACGTCATCTTTGAAAACAACTGTCTAACTAACACGGTTCATGAGATACAGCCTGGTGATAGACGGACAGACAGCGGAGCCTTAGTAATAGAGTCCCGTTTTATCCTTTGGGTACGGAACCCTAAAAAAATCATACCAACATTTTTCTGCTCGAATAATTCATCGCATATTCACTCCCTTATTTATATAAAACGCTGACTCAGCTTGTTAGTTTTCCCAACGGAATTTTGTGCCCAACAAGGCATTTTCATCGTATTTAAGAACTAGATAATGCAGCGATTACAAACTGCATTTGATGTTGGGTTGAGCGAAAATAGTATGTGTTGCTTTGGGATAAGGATTGAGCTGAGTGCTCGAAAAAGTTGGGAAGTGTTTAGTAGGGCATTGCAAACTTAGTAGTGGGACGTAAGGGATGAGATGAAGCGTGTAATGGTGTTATGTGTTTAAAATTACTTTCTTTCCTCTAAAGTTTAATTAATTGGTCTCATAAAAACCGACTTAAAAAAACACTACAATGTGTAAAATGTATATTTTCTGACGCATTATCTGAGGA
Source organism: Lithophane semibrunnea (assembly GCA_947363905.1). NCBI lineage: Eukaryota > Metazoa > Arthropoda > Insecta > Lepidoptera > Noctuidae > Lithophane > Lithophane semibrunnea. The sequence goes on from OX376205.1 coordinate 14,889,545, forward strand.
ATAATTTTTTATTTGTAATTTTTCCATAAAAAACTTTCAGGCGTCAATTTTATTCCACGTTTAGAAGATATCTGACTTTGGAAAAATCAGCCCTGAGTTATTTTTCACTTTTTTTTTCTAGGAAGTCCGTTTTTTTTTAAAAAAAAAAAATAGGTACACACGAATTGAGAATGTCCTTCTTTTTTAAGAATTCGGTTATAAAGGGTTCATATATAACAGCCAAACAGATGCTTGATCTTTTGCATGATAGACAACTTTTTAGGTTATGCTCTATATTAAAAGATGTAGGGCGAATGAAATAAAATAAAGTTTTTTATCACTGAATGTTATAATCATTTACCGATACAAAATATAGTAATACTTAAAAGTTAAAATATTGTAATATTCGAGTGACACCGAGACGAGACAGTACAAAAAATCGTGCCGTTTGCGGGCGTGATGCGAGCCGGACTGCCGGGCGCGGAGCGGGTGCGGACGACCGCGAGGCGCGGGGCGCGGGGCGCGGGAGGCGCGGGCGCGTGTATGCGTGTGTGTTTGCATGTTACATGCTTAATCTTCCTACATACTCCCCCTTTTGACCAACCGAGTGCCCCCACAGGTGGTCAAACATCAAATATGACACGTTGCTTACGCGGCCTACCACGGGAACGTTTAGGAGCAACAGGCTGCGGAACCTCAGGGCATTCACCATCTCGAGAATGATACCTCCTTAAGTCGCAAATGTGATATTTACCGATGACTTCATCCGGTGAACCAGGGAATGTTAAAAGGTAAGTAGTTGGACTAACCTTCTTCTGAACCAGGTAAGGGCCATCTCTCTTAGGCATGAGCTTGGAGCTGACACCCTTAGCAGCATTACTGAGGACGTGCGACTTCATCAGGACAAGATCACCGACAGCCAGTTCGTCAGCCTTTCGAGTCTTGTCTTTCGCAGCCTTACGAAGGTCCTGCTGATGTTCAATGCACTCCTTGCTGTTGCTGAGTGTCTCCGCAAGCTTCAGCAGATACGGCGTAATCTGTGGAACATAGTTTTCAGCTTCTATGACAGCACGAAGATCGCTCTGTACTGCAATAGGTGAGCGGAGTTCACGAGCAAATGTTAAGTAAGCTGGAGTCTGTTGAGTTGCCTTAGTCAGTGATGTGTTCAACGCAAAGCGGATGAATGGCAATACTTCTGGCCACTGCTGATGGTGTCCTTCTACCAAGATTGCCAAATGAGTCTTGAGGTCGCGATTTTTACGCTCCACTGGGTTGGCCTCTGGATGGTAGAGAGGAACGAGACTCTGCTTCACACCAAGCGTGAACATTGCATGTTGCATGACATCGGCTACAAATTGCACACCGTTATCGGAAATGAGACGTCGAGGAACACCGAAGCGTAAGAAAACCTCCTCAATTAGTACCTTTGCGCATGCTTCAGCTGTGGCTTCGGAGAGGGCGAACAGCTCAACCCATTTGCTGGCTGTGTCTTCAACGATCAACACCCATCTCTCTTCATTAGCTCCTTTGGGAAGCGGCCCAAAGAGATCGACAGCCAAGACTTCAAAACGCTGAGCAGGAACTGGAGTCTGTAACAGTCCCGCTGGTTTCTCGTTGGAAGCTTTGTAGCGCTGGCATTCGATGCAGGTCTTCAAGTACTCTGCTATGTAACGTCGCATACCGGGAAAATAAAATCTCTGACTTATACGGTGCAGGGTCCTGTCTAAACCGCCGTGACCTGAAGTAGCAGAGTCGTGACATTCAACCAGTACCTGTTTTCGTCGGTTTTCAGGAATGACGAGCTGCGGTTCTTCTGTCTCTGCCTCAGTGTATCGGTATAGTACACCTCTACACGTATGATATCCTCTCTCCGTCCAACGGGTAAGTTCTAATTCGTCCTTGCCTTCCAGAGCCTTGAGGATCTTCGCCACTTCGGGGTCTGCGAGCTGGTCTTCACGAAGAGTAGCAGCATCCCAGTGCGGCGGGTCGACAAGCACCGTGCTGACTCCACAGGAATCGCGAGCCTCCTCCTCACACGGCGGACGACTGAGCGAATCAGCAACGACATTCGTTTTCCCGGGAGTGTAATCGACTTGCAGATCAAAGGACTGGAGTTTCATAGCCCATCGTACGAGACGACCGGCAGGCGACTTCAAGGTGAGTAGCCACTTCAGGGGCTGGTGGTCGCTGCCGACACGTACAGGATGGCCATCGATGTACCCACGATACTTCTCGACTGCCCAGACAACTGCCAACGCCTCGCGCTCGGTGGTAGAGTAGTTCCGCTCCGCCGAGGTAAGCAGGCGACTGGCGTACGCGATGGGTTTCTCTTCGCGCGGCGACTCCCCCTGGAGTAGAGCCGCACCCAGTGCGTAATTGCTGGCATCAGTCCTGAGAATGAATGGCACATTATAGTCTGGCTGAATAAGAATCGGAGGTGAGGTAAGTAATCCTTTTAGTTCTGTAAATGCCTTAGTCTGTTCTTCACCCCACAACCAGGACTGATTCTTGCGCGTCAGCATAGTCAGTGGTTGCGCAACTTGGGAGAAGTTCGGCATAAATTTCCGGAACCACGAGCAACTCTGCAGAAAGGATTTTAGATGCTTTACATTAGCTGGTTCTTTCATATCTAATATCGCAGCAACCTTATCCGGGTCCGGGGTCACTCCTTCAGAGGTGATAATATGCCCCAGGTACTTCACACTCTCTCGAGCAAATGTGCACTTATCGCGATTTGCGTGGAGGTTAAAGACACGTAAGCGGTCAAATACCGCATGTAAATCCTGAATATGCTGGTGAAATGATCCGGATATCAATATCAAATCATCAATGTACCCGAGGAGAGTTACCCCCTTAAGCGATGATGCAGATCGAAATCGGTCTATCAAACGTTGAAAGGTTGCGGGCGCATTCCTCAGACCAAACGGCATGCGCGTAAATTTATGAAGCCCAAACGGAGAAACAAAGGCAGTCTTATCCTGGTCTTCAGGTCTTACTCTGACCTGCCAGTAACCAGATCGAAGGTCAATAGTGCTCATAAAACAGCTCTTACCAGTGTACTGCAGGAGGTCATCGATCACCGGAAGCGGGTACGAGTCACTCTTAGTGACGGCGTTCAACTTGCGATAGTCCACGCAGAACCGGTAAGTACCATCCTTCTTCGGTACCAGAAGAGCTGGTGCTGCCCACGGAGATTCACACTCCGTGATGATACCTTCGCGCAGCATCTTCTCTATCTCCGCCTCCATGATGGCTTTCTTAGCGGGCGTGAGTCGATACGGCGGCACTGCAATCGGCGGGTGATCACCGCAATCGATGCGATGCTCAGCAAACGATGTCGGTTCTCCCCCTTCTGCGAAGATATCTCCATACTCCTGAAGCAGCTGAGCGAGACAATTCTTCTCTGAAATTGACAGCATCGAACCCTCATTATTACGTAAGACATCCGCGGAAGCGCACCCTACGACGTCACGTGAGGTCTCACACCGCAAGGGGTGAATGACCTGAGGCCGATCAGCTGTGAACCAAGTATTGTTCGACATATTTATAACAATACCGACTTTACGTAAGAAATCAATACCGAGCAACGTGTCATTATTTACTGAATCCGGAAAAATAACAAAAGTGATGGGTACTGCCGACCCCCTAAATAATACGTCAACATCCACGAGTAAAACTTTAAGGTCCCGCACTATACCGTCGGCTAATTTTACGGTCATAAAACAACTACGAAACGAATAGTTTTGTTTAAGAAGTAGTGCATAAAGTTTCGAACCGGCTACACTACGTTTGGCAGCCGTATCAACTAACCCCGTACCACGATAACCGCCTATCTCAATATCGAGTATCGGGCGACCGTCGGTACATAAGTTCGACGCGGATAGGTTACCTATTCGACTCGGCAATGCATCACATTCGCTAACACACTTACAATTACATAAATAATCAGATTGAGACACGTTACATAAATTGTTTACAACAGATTTGTGTGAAACAACATTACGGCTATCAGTATTATGAAAATTCTTATCAGAGTCTAACATGTTAATATCTAGTACAGAAAATGATTCCTTAGTACTATTTACGGAACATTTAGGGCAATTAGATCGTATTACACCGTTAGCTCCACAACCATAACACTTCACTGAACCTTTATCGGTTTTATCACTTTTATCTTTAATATTTTTACAGGAGTCTCGAGTGTGTCCGACTTTACGGCAATAAACACAATATAGTCGTTTACCTTTTTCAGACGAATTGTTATTGTTTACCACAGTCGGCGGGGCGAAGCACTACTCGTAGCGCTCGACCAACCAGTAGGTATGTCCCCCGGTGAACACGTCGCGGAGGCTGCCGGGGCGCGCGCGAGCGGCGCGGGTGGCGCGGGCGGCGCAGGCCGGGGCTGCGGTGACGGCGCGTGCGGCGCATGCGCGCTAGCGGCGCGGCCGCGCGCGTCGTTCGACACTTCGGACAGCGACTCCTCGATGTTTCGCGCCTTCTCAACCAACGTATCTAGGTTGGAGACGGTTTCACGGGTTAAACGTTTCCTTATACGTCTATGTAGTAACCCGTAAATCATGTCGACTTCCATATCATTTTCCACGATGTATGGAAGTTTGGCGATATGCGCGCGGAGGCGAGCAACGAAGACCTCCGTGTGTTCTTCTTCTGTTTGTTCCGCGGCAAATATATCGCGGAATAGCTTGTGTGGTGGTCGGGATACACCGTACATAGCGCGTAACCTTTGCAGCGCGTCTTCCCATGACGTCACTGATGATTTAACACCACGGAACCACACAGCAGCCTCCCCTTCCAGGAGCATGGGTAGACCGCGAAGCGCATGTTCGTCACTGATCGATGTACACTCCTTGTATATCACGATAGAGTCGACGAATGCTTCGAAGGCCTCTGAGTCCTGGCGTGATCCATTAAATCTCGCCGTACAGCGCGCGAAGTTTCCGTGTTTCGTTGGTGCAGGCGATGGAGACGGTGATGCTGCGACGTTGACGGACGACGTAGCCAGCAGGCTCTGAACCAGTTGTCGGTTCGATTCCGCTTGAGCCTTGGCGAACGCCTCCAGAAACGACGTAAGCGTCCCTTCCGATAGCGGCGCGGGCGTCGGGGACGCCGGCGCGCCACTCATGGTGTCGTCATCGTTACCTCTACTTTTGCGGCGAGGCATTATTACACAATTATAGTCAGCTTAACACGAGGAAACACTATTTATAACGTTACGATGTGCACTGAGTTCGTAGCGTCCACTGAGAAAACCGTTACTTTGTAAGTATGAATTTGAGTTCGCGTCGCGTCGGTTACGTACGCGTGCCGCGTTGGAGCGCCAGTTTGTAGGGCGAATGAAATAAAATAAAGTTTTTTATCACTGAATGTTATAATCATTTACCGATACAAAATATAGTAATACTTAAAAGTTAAAATATTGTAATATTCGAGTGACACCGAGACGAGACAGTACAAAAAATCGTGCCGTTTGCGGGCGTGATGCGAGCCGGACTGCCGGGCGCGGAGCGGGTGCGGACGACCGCGAGGCGCGGGGCGCGGGGCGCGGGAGGCGCGGGCGCGTGTATGCGTGTGTGTTTGCATGTTACATGCTTAATCTTCCTACAAAGACAGTTAAACCCTTTGGAACGAGCGGGATAACTGCGTAACACATGGCAATCGATGGCAATGGATTTCCTTTTGACAGTTCAGCCACGTTCATTAGGTACGTTATTATGCTGTTGAGCAGACTCATTATTCAAACCTTTAAATGAATAGATTAGGAATTTCCTTCAAAACCTTTGGATTGTGATCGAAAGTGTGCCCATAAAAACGAAGTTATTGTATGCTGTCATCCGCAAAAATCGTCTTCCTTAGACCAAAATCAGAAATACAGACAGATCCGCACACGCGAGCGCCTCTACTCACAATCCATTAGACACGACACTGAACGAATGAACTAAAACGATTCAGACCTCACAAAAATACAACGCTTTTGTAGCTCACTGTACCCGCCTAGTGAACGATTTTGTTCTAAGCTTCTAAGCTGAGCTGCAGTTTAGAAGAACACAACGTTGAACAAAAATAGTTATTTTACTCATACACTGAAGAAAATGCTATCCGACAAATGAAAAAAAAAATACGCAGATTTGTTAACCATTAGAATAGCGACGCCAAACTGAAAAAAATATTTTATGAATGTTGCCCATTTTCACAGTCTGCGCACGATTATCTAAGAATTCGTGATTCGTTGCTGATTATAGAAACGAAGTCAAAAAATGTCACGTGCCTGCATTTTTTTAGGCACGAATTTCTATCATACTGGAACACAGTACTGTTGCTAGGCAGAAACAAAAAACACCTAGTTGTGTCAATTTCCCCGGAAACTCTTTTACTTTTTTTATTTCCCCGAAAAGAAACTTAGCTGATACCATTTCAAGTAGCAATATAACAAAATACCCACAAAGTAGCACTTAACATTTCATTATTTCTCATCCCTTTTCCAAAATCGTTCATCTTAAGGCCCGACGTCCACGAGACCACGACCCTACTCAGAAAGAACCGTTACAAAGTCAAATCATCAATGAGTAGCCAGAATGTCACCGCGTAACCAATCGCGTTTCTAATGCTCGGTTCTTATAAACAAAAACGGTGATAGGGCTTCAGTGCCTGCCCTGTGTGTGACACGCGGCCAGGATTTTAAAATACCGGTTTTTTTGGGAATCGGTAGAGTAGTAGGTACCTGAAATATGGGTACCGGCACCAGACGTAGTATTTGTACTATTGGTACTTCTAATCAGTATCGGTACCAAACAAAAATTTCTGAGTGAGAAAACAGATGTAGTAAGTAAAAAAGATAGTTAATAGGCATTGGAAAAATAACTTCAAAGTACAAAGGCGGGTACCCGTCTAGAACCGGTACCCAGGTACCGAAATGACAAGAACCGCTGAGTCGGGTACAGCAAACCTGTTATTTTAGTACCAGTTCCAAGCCTCGTCACGGCGCTGTCTCATACCGGGCACGGCCCTGACATGTGTGGAGACCTTTACTCTCGAGTAGCGTCATGGACGATGGGCTTTAAGTCCTATAAGGCTTTAAGTCCTTACAAAGGGCCAATTCCAATTTCCTATCTAAAAAGCTAATATCATCCGAACTTAATCTTAGTAACTTGGCCTTTTTCCTTTAAAACAAAAGGAATGTTTAAATTTACAGTATCAATTTCTATGCCTTCAGTCTACAAGGGTCTGTTAACGTTGAAGGAATTAAGGAGATATCTCAATTCCCTTTTATGGCTGACTATTGTCCGAGATTTTCTTTTTTATCGTGCTCGTTTTCGCTTATGGAATGGTGGTCGCTCCTTTTGGAAAGTTTCGGGTTATATGATATTATTTTTCTTTATGATTTTTCCAATAATCATCTTCAGTGACTATTACTATCTAATCTATAGTAATTCTCTACGTTTATTAAAATAGTAACTTAGTAAAAAATGTGCACTGAATATTTTAGAAAAAACTAATTGCTGCGAGGTGTGGGAACGAGTTTAAAGGCTCTTACATACAGGCGCGATTCGCCGCGCGACGTGAATTTTAACAAAACAATTTCTGAGAAAACTTCAGGGCGAACAATGCGGCGGCGTCGCGTTGCGTGACGAATCGCCCCAGTATGTAAGAGCCTTAATGCCGAAAACATAAATTTTATAATTTTTGTTCACTGTTATGTTTATTTGCTCTCATGATGCTTTTTCGGTGAGAGCAGTGGTAGCCCAGTGGTAACGGCCGCGACTTACGAGTTGTAGGTTGTAGGTTCGAACCCTGCCAGGCGCTTTACGTTGTGTAAATAATTTCACCACATCTGCTCTCAAAACGGTGAAGAAAAACATCATGAGGAAACCGGCATATCCTAGAACCAAACATTCGAAGACATGTGACATCTAACAACCCGCACTGGGCCCGCGTGGTGGATTACGGCCCGCTCCCTCTTGAAGACAGGAGGCCAGTATCCCAGCAGTGGGAACATTATAGGCTGACTATGCTGATGTATGTTTATCTGGATGTATGTTCCGGATTGGCGCTAAAACAGATAAAATTTGACTGCTTATAACCTGGATTAACACATAGGATACTTTTAATCCTGGTAGTACGTTCCCGTGGGATATTTTCCGACGTCCACGTGGGCGAAGCTGCTGCTGGCAAAAGCTAGTGTGTTAACTTTGAATATTGACGAAACAAACAGTATAAACGGCTCGTTCTCACCTGTAGCGTTCAGTAATAATAGAACGCGACGTATGCGTACTGTATGTACCTACTAAATCTTTTCTGATATCGATATCAAAAGAGTGGATCTAAACAACAGAAGTTTATGCACTAAGTAAGCATCATATTGACTAAACACAAAGAATAATGATTCCAGCTATGTATGACGTCACATTAATAGCAAAAATAATGATGTAGGTACTTATTCTTAGGCGTGGAACCTACATTCATAAAGTACTTAGCACAAAGAGAACCTTGACAAGAAACAAAGGACAAAGAAGTTTTAGCCGACCTCTCAATACTCAAGTTATAAGCGCCTCGTTTATGAGACTAATTTCACGTAAAGAGGCTCTTAAGAGCTGTCTAATTTTGTATACAAAACTTTAAGGTTAAAATTATACTACAGCCTGGTCGACACATGAAACATTTTGAAATTCTAGATAAGTAACCAACTTCAATCTGCCTAGCCTTTTCCCAACTATGTTGGGGTCGGCTTCCAGTATAACCGGATGCAACTGAATACCAGTATTTAACCTGGAGCGACTGCCTATCTGATCTCTAGAACCCAGTTACTGGGTAACTTAATAACTCTTGGTAAGACTGGTTGTCAGACTTTTGGGCCTTTGACTAGCCGTACGACAATGATTTGATTTATTTGATAGTTTCAAAATACTCCTTTGTTTGTAATAATATTGGGTCCTATGATAGTACCTATGAAAAGATTTAAAATTGTATTTATTTATTTTATTTCCAACTTAAAAAATATTCATCAATTGCTTGGTACGAGTATTATTTCATAGACAACTACCAATAGTAAAAAAAACCATACCACTTAAAGTTTTCTAAACTAAAAAAATCCTTAAAAATTACTCCTTTCGTTAGCAGAAATGACCACTATTTTTTTTAACCTACTCAAATTTTATTTTTGTCGCTTTATAGATAAAATTAGAATTGGCAATTAGAATTGGCATCTTAGTTTTTAAACATTCGTGCATAAAAGTTTTAAAACATTAGTGTTCATGGTTGATAAATAAATGAAGAAAATGTTAGTATGGAAATGCGACTTCTTTAAAATTCCCCATACAAAACGCTGATGTAATAGGTGGGGACCTAATATTTAGAGTATTTTCATTCATTGTCGTCTCCACATTGTAAATCCAACAGTATATTTAAAATCTTTAAGGGCTCATGGTGATAATAAAGTGAAACATACTCTTGTAACTTCAGATTGTTTTCAAAATTCCAATCGGTATGAAGCAGTAGAAAAGCCGGAATGTCTCAATTTTATGTGAGGGGCGCGCATTGTCACCGCTCGCGGACTATAGGCCGCCATCTTAGACTTTACTGCGTAACATTTCATTTTTATTCCGACGGCTCAATGTTTTGAAGAAACGTGTCAGTTGTAAGAGGAGAGCGTTTTTAAGTTAATATGAACTTTTACATAAAACTCACGCCTCCTTGACATAGGGGTAGGCAGAAAATATAGAACGCCACCTGCTACGATCTTTACATATTCCTTTGCTTTGTTTACGTTTATACATCTGGTCTTACACACACTTTTGTTTTTATCATGTGAAAATCTTCATGTCTACTGACTAAATTTAACGACACGGTGGCCATGTTCAGCATAATATTATGAAAGATAAAGATTAATGTACAGGTAAATATAACTTTCCACTTATCTGCTGATTGCGAAAAATTTACCTACCTCACGCTACGCACTGTTAAATAAGATTTCTTTAGGGTTTTTCATTGAATTTTCTTATTAAGATTGTAAAGAAACCTTGCTATGCAAGCGGCTTCTCGGAATAATAGCCGTTTCATGCTTAAAAACAAACGTTACAGCCAAGAAAAGTATGCGTAATACACCTTAAAATGAAAGCTTTATCATCTCATAAGCCGCTCCGCTTATCGCCCCCGCTACCGCTCGTAACAAACACCCTTCCCTAATTTCTAGATCTCGGAATGTTCGTAATGTGAGCCGTTCCTCAAATTGGATTGATGTAATTCCCTACATCTTGCTACCCACGGAGGTCATCCAATATGATGGACGCTAACATAAAGTAAACGTTAGCTGTTGTTATTTTTGTTGTTATTTTATTACATGTGCAAACGTTTTGTTTCCTTTGTATTATTTTAGGAAGGTCTTTGTTTGGTTAATCTTGAGCAAGTCACATGTCGCTGTGACGTTTAACAGGTACTGGATTTGACATTTTTGTTCCATTCCATTCAATAACGGGACCAAAGTTTTTTTTGTGGTGTTTTATGTCACTTTTCTGCATAGTTTAAACATCTCAGGATGTAGTACTATAAATTTGGGTAGAGTACCATAACTGACAGTATCTACTCGCGAAACGAAACGATCTAGCAATTTTCAAATACATTCCATTCCTATAAAACAAAATTTATAACAACAAAAGCAAATATAATATTTAGCAGTACTAAGATAAAATTATAGATGTTGACCTTATGTCTGTGACATTAAACAGCAATTAACTAATAATAATTATTTTTCATGCAATTGATACATATCCTGTATAGCTAAATATGTGGACTTTAGATTAATACCTGACTGTATAAAGTTGATAAACTATAAACCATGGTTAAGTCAAACAAAGACTTACAAATTGATCAACCTTTTAATCACTTTATTTAGGTATTGTTTCATACGTTATAATTATGTAAATGTATCATCGTTTAACTGTGTGACCTATCTGCTCGTTCCGTCATTGAAAAAACTAAAGCCTTAACGGAATGCAGTGTATCTGACCTACCAACATACTGTCCCAAATACTCAATGCTATATGTATTGAGTGCAAACTTATTTGCGTATGTGTGGTGCCAGTCGCCATAAAATAATAGCACTGTGGCGACAATCTGCTTCGTGATGTCACTAAAAAGGACAAGGTTTTTTTGTTGCTCTCATAATATGAGGACAGAATTATGGATATAAGCCAAGTGTTTTATTGTTAATGTTGGTTTTAATGATACTGTATTATGGTGTGGAGTTTTTATGAGTGGTGATAACTTGTAGATTAGTGAATGATGAATTTCAGAAGTGTTCACTCAGTTGCATGGTTGTAATGTTCCCACTGCTGGGACACAGGCCTCCTCTCGGTGAGAGGGAGTGGGCCGTAATCCACCACGCAGGCCCAGACACTTTTATACAAACTAAAGTGCCTGTCAGGGTTCGAAACTACGACTTGGATTATAAAGTACTAGTATTTTTCAACATAAATATTTTTTTATAACATTCTTTGGCGAACTAGGCTTCGCGTTAGAACTATGTCGAACAAAAACTGCATGTGATGCTTTAACATTGAAAGATTTAACATAAGTTATCAATACTTTCTAAACAGAGTGCACAGTTTATTAAACATAATAATTATGAACTGACCTAATGATTAAGAATTATGACTGGAAGCCGACCCCAACATAGTTGGGAAAAGGCTAGGCAGATGATGAATTATGAACTCTACAACAAAAAAAACACAAATACGAGTTAAAAAAAACGTTGTCAAAAAAACGTTGTCATACCAAGGTACAAAATCGTATGTAGCCTGCATATAACATGTAAATAATTTAGCAGGGCCTCTATAACACGGGTACTGTAATTGTGTGAATATTCTGGATTCTTGGACCTTTGGTACCTGACCTTTGTCGGTGGGTACATATTGCGGGCCTCTAGTTTAACACCTTCTGTTTAATTTACTTCAAACAAGGCTTATTAATAACAGAGGAATGTACCTACTTTTAGTTCTGTTCTTAATTTAAATTGTTGGTAGTGTGCTGTGTGTATGTAGATATTATTAATCGAGTTAGAGAAACTCTGCGTTAGTTGATAGGCCCGTGTTTGTACCTCTGCAAGGCAATGGGGTTCTTATTTTCTGAAAAAAAGTGTATACTTCTTTTTAAACAACTTCAAAAAAGGAGGAGGTTATTTATGTTTGTCTGTAGGCTTTTTTTTTTTCGTTTTTTATAGGAAGTATTTTTGGAAGTCGGTTGTTTTTTTTTTTTAAAGAGTTTGTAGAAACTGAAACCGTGGTTTATATATAACCCAGTTAACAAGGTAGTAGCCGTGTTGACGTACAAGCGTGAAGGATGTGCCGACATTTTAGTTTCGCAACTTACGAACGAAATTCTTATGCACCCTTTCATTTATTACAACTTTAATTTATTACAACTTTAATTTATTACAACTTTCATTTATTACAACGTTCATTTATTACAACTTTCATTGATTACAACGCTGACAACCAGTCTTACTGAGGGGTATCGTATTACCCAGTTACTGGGTTGTGGAGGTCCGATAGGCAGTCGCTGCATGTAAAATACTGGTATTCAGCTGCATCCGGTTACACTGGAAGCCGACCCCAACATAGTTGGGAAAAGGCTAAGCAGATTCATTGATTCATTACCACGCTTGCCTAGCGATGTCAATTTCTCAGTTCTGTTTATAAAAAATATGGACAGCAATTTTGTTGTGTTCATCGTTTTACTCAGCGGTACCTATATGGGGGATACCTACGTAATAATGTAAAGACTTCTTATGCGCGCTACACACCTTCCGTTTTATCTGTGCGATTTATCTGAACAGTCAAATCGTCATGTGTGTAAAACAAACAGTTGAACTGTAGGTACAGTTTAACTGCGATCTAATCAAAATATGAATAGATAACTGTACAGATAAATCGCACAGATAAAACGGAACGGAAAGGTGTGTAGCGCGCATAAGTAAAAACTCTCTCTCTCTTTCATTATTTTTAATTTCAGGGTTCTTTGCATTCTGCAGGTTATATATAGACGTTGAGGAATCTTGAGATTCAGTGTATTTTGTAATTTGTAAAAAAATAATATAAAAAATTGCGCGCATAGCACAAGGGTAAGGAATCCTTTGTAGATGCTAGATGAGAAGGTGACTATTGTGACATTGAATTCTCATGGAATTTTAGGACATTAAAATTGTCATCATGGTATATTATGACAAAATTGTTTTTAGGACATTAAAATTGACATAATGTTATATTATGACAAAATTGTAAAGTCCTAAAATTTATATTTCTTCTATTTTAGAAAGCGGTATAATCAAACTGACAAAAAAAGGACACATGAAGGTGATGTAGAGGGGTGGGGCAGCCAGTAGCCAGGCCAATAGCATAACAAATGCAGTGTCTTATTCAACGTAAGAAAGGCAATGTTAGGCTAACTAAACTTATATCTTTAAACATCATTTAATTCATTATCGTTCAGTGGTAATCAACTACTTTGGGTCACGGCAGGTTTTGACCTAGAAACCAAGGAAGCGGCCACCACAACTTTGTAATCTGTTTGTTCATTCACTTCCCTTACAGCTCCGCCCGTGTGTACCAAGGCATAGATTTTGCTCGCAGAGGAAAAGTACCCAAATGCCATTCATTGATAAAGATATACAAACTCGTTCCTCCTTCTACTTATTCTTAAACATACGCACATACGGGTCGAGAGCAGAACCACGTTTTTTTGAAGTTGGATAAAAACTTACAAAATTATTTCCACCAAAAAAGTAAGTACCCAAAGGACCATGGGAAGAAACGTCCCCACCCACCAACACGCTTGAGACTAGTGTCATTCGAAGCGTCTGGTGGGTTCGATACTTTTTTGCGACATTTTTCAAAAATGTGGGGTTTTCCTGGAATATTACTTTTTTTATTCAATATTAGCATTATTTTACATTTATATATTTTCTTAGTTTGCACTTAAGAGGCATAGAATATAGCGACCTAAATATGGTTCTCATTCATGACAACCTTTCTTTTTATCAGGGACCATTTTTTTTTTCTCTGATACCTTTTTTTAAAGTTAGGTTCGGTTAGGTTATGTTTGGTAAGGATAGGTAATTATAGCTTAGGTTAGGTTAGCTAACCGAAAAGTTTAGGTTAGGTTAGGTTAGCTAACCGAAAAGTTTAGGTTAGGTTAGGTTAGCTTCTGTGCGCTGTCAACGCGGCTCTACGTGGGAATCGTGCGATCGATGGCCCTTTACAGGGCCCCGATCCGGGCGGCTGACCTGACGGCCGGTAGTATCGCAGTCCTGCGCAAGCCGCAGAGAGCGATGGCCGTCAGAGTCATCAGGGGGTATCGCACGATCTCCTACGAGGCGGCTTGTGCACTGGCCGGATCCCCGCCCTGGGACCTCGAGGCGAAAGTACTCGCGTCATCGTATCGGTGGCGCGAGGACGCGAGAGTGCGGGGTGAGCAACCGATGCAGCGACACATAGAGCTGCATCGGTCTCAGCTTTGCGAGGTCTTGGTGGTGGAATGGCGGGACAGGCTTTTACGCCCTACCGCCGGCCTCGACATCATCGAGGCGGTCCGGCCGGTGCTCAAGCGCTGGCTCGGGAGGAGGCACGGCTCCCTGTCGTTTCGGGTGACGCAGGTGCTCTCGGGGCATGGTTGCTTCGGGAAGTACCTGTGTCGCATAAACAGGGAGCCGGACGCTCGGTGTCACCACTGCGTCGACTGCCGGGAGGACACGGCGCGGCATACGCTGGCAGAGTGTGCCGCTTGGGAGGAGCCGCGCCATGCCCTCATCTCCGAAGTAGGCAGTGACCTCTCGCTGCCGGCCGTCGTTGAGTCGATGGTCGACAGCGAGGAGTCCTGGGACGCGGTGGTTTCCTACTGCGAGACAGTCGTCTCGCAGAAGGAGGCTGCGGAAAGGGAAAGGGAGATCTCGTCCTCACCCGGCCCGCAGCAGGCGCACTGGGCGTCGGCGGAGGGTGGTAAACGCCCTCTTCCAGCCCCCCTAAATGGGTCCAGAGACGACGGACTCGGAGACGTCCGTCGCCCCCTACACATCAGGACCCGAGGTGGCGGTGCGTAGTGTTCCACGCGCGCCCCTCTTAGACGTCACGGGGGGAGTCAAACACCTCACTCCTCGGGTCTGACAGACCCCTCCGCCCGCCCCAGGGCAGAGGTCATCATCCATGAGGATTAAAAAAAAATAGGTTAGGTTAGCCGTTTTTTTTTAAGTTTTTTGTACAATTATCCAATCGCAAGAATACACAAATGCTGTTCATCATTGAGGAGTTCCATTTGACCTTCAAAATCCAAGATCAAATTATCACTGTTAGGTTAGGTGAGGTTAGGTTATGTTTGGCAAGGATAGGCAATTATAGCTTAGGTTAGGTTAGCTAACAGAAAAGTTTTTTGTTATTACAAAAAAACCCCATTGATTTTGCAATGGAGCAAGACAGTAAGTCTTTCTCGGGATCCCTAAAAACATATTGACACGTATCCTATGACTGTTGGAGGGTGGGGACGGAGTCCATACAAAATCCCCCATGGTCCTTTCATTCAATACAGATAAACAAATTTTTTCAACCTTATCAATATTTTTTTAAATATTATAATTTGAAACAATTTGCTCAAATAATTCTAATTGTCATGAACACAGTGTCACCCTACTTCACTATACGAGCGACTATAACATTCTTGTTACCCTACGCCATATTTACCCGGTTCAACCGGCTAATTGGTTGCTTCTTTGTCAACCGGGTAATCGAACCGAGTAATCTGCTGACAATCTCGAGAGTCGTGGCCATAACAGACCGGGCGGAATATGTCCTTATTAAGTTTGTAGATGACCTAATTCTGTACCCTGGATGTAATAGTACGTTGTATGAAAAGTAGGTATTATAATATTTTCTTTGTGATTGCTACATACGTTGGGAAAATATCAAAACTGGTGTAGTTTGGGACTCACTGACATTGTGAAAATTGTGTATGTTAGACACACATACACCGACAAACATGCTTTTCACGAAAAAAAAGAATTAGGTAATGTTGTTCATTTTTAGTTCTTCGTTTATAATAATTTTTTTAAGTAGAAATTCTCTTGTGTGTTCTTTTCTTTAAGAGCTGTATTTTTTTTTTCTTTTCATTTCATTATTCTTATAAAGCAAAATGGGTCTTTTTAATACGGGCGGACACTGGCTCCTACAACACAGATAAATCTAACGTAGAAGTCGGAAAATTCCATGATGTTGTACATCTTGTTTTATGTCAATAAATAATTTTATTTATTTAAACCACGCCTGTTACGAGTTATGAGCAAATAAATATTATATACCTTCACAAATTGATAATCGAGTTTATCCTAAAGTATCCTTAAGTTTATTTGTTTATTTAATTTTAATTAATACTAGTTAGGATTCCTAAAGTATTGATTGAAATGTTATGGTGATATGAGCATAATATTTTGATCGCACACCTACTATTATGAAATAGGTGTTATCTCAAAGTTACAAACATTATTTCACGAGAAAATTGGTTATGAATTTTGATAAGTAGGTGTGTGTCATGTGTGACTGACTAGGTACCTTAAAAGGTGCAGAAACACACTTTAAAATCCCGATTACTCGATACTCTAACGGCGGATAAAAATGTCGTACGTGAACGAAGTCACAGACAAAATCTAGTGCAGACAAAGGAGCTTAAGAGGTCCTTGACTTGCTTCGAGAAAAGGGTTTACCCCCGTGTTCAACTTGACGTGTGTAGTGCCTAAGTACCTAGTGCTTTAAGTGTGAAACACTTTCAGCAATCGGTGCTTTCGGTTTGTTATGTTCTAGATCCATTTAAAAAACTGGAATACTGGTTAACATAATCAAAAAGAAATACTAACAATCGAACTTTCAGAATATTTTAATTAAAACTTTTATTTTTTTATGAACGAATTGACCCCCTGAATGGTTATTCATCAGTTAGGTAGGTTTACCTAACCCATGACTGTCAATCTGTGCGTGCGTCATCGAGACCTAACATTATGCTAATATCATTAAAATTCCTACGTTGCATAGATCTCGGAAAACCGTCAGTGACAAACGGACAAGAAAGTGAGATTGTAAAGACCGCGATTTTTATTTGTTAGAACCTTAAAAATCACCCACTAAGGTCGATTTTTCAATGGTTACCAAACCACCTAAAGTCAGTGCTTTTGGATTGTTATGTTCTAGATCAATATAAAAGCCAAAATACAGAAATACTGGTTAATATAACAAAATTAATACAATCGAAATTACAAAGCAATCATTTTTTTTTAATTACTTCAAAGTGGAATCGTGAGGTAACCGGCATGTCTTAGAACCAAAAATTCGAAAACATGTGACATCTACCAACCCGCACTGGGCCCGCGTGGTGGATTACGGCCCACTCCCTTTCATAGAGAGGAGGCCTGTGTCCCAGCAGTGGGAACATTATAGGCTGATTATGTTATGTTATGTTAAAGTGGAATAGAAATCAGATTCCTATAGTTCTCTATAGTTCTTTACAAAATCGTTCCTACTTATTAAAAATGCATACTAGTTACCATTTCCAGCGAATAGAAATCCGACTTCCAATCGGAAAGCGGTGGTTAGACCCGACCTATTTGACCACCGCGCTGTGGTCAGATAATCCTAGTGAATTTGAGATAGTTAGGCTTATGGGCACCGTAATGCGAGCACTTCGTCATAAGCCTAATGGAATTGAGGCACTCTAGGTAGGTATGGACTAAGAAGAGTGGGTTCTGTAAATAAAAGTGAATATTTAAGTAGTTCTGTTGGTCTAGTGGTCGCAAGCGCTACTGCTGAGCATGAGGTCTTGGGTTTGATTCCCAGGTCGAGCAAATTAGAGATGTCAGCACAATTGACGGGGTCCGATAGGGCCGATGCCAGGGTCGTGGGAAAGTCCGAAAGGGATACCGGGGCCCTTGGCAAGAGGCAACTGACGGAACACGAGGGGTTTTAGTCAGTAAAAGTCTGACACGCTCCGCCCAGAGCGGGA
Organism: Lithophane semibrunnea; assembly: GCA_947363905.1. NCBI lineage: Eukaryota > Metazoa > Arthropoda > Insecta > Lepidoptera > Noctuidae > Lithophane > Lithophane semibrunnea. The sequence continues at coordinate 14,907,569 of OX376205.1, forward strand.
GAAGTCATTTGAAGATTTACCAAACTCAAAAAAAAAAAAAGTTCAAGCAAATTGTTGTTACGTTTTTCTATCTAGAATTTCTCAGGTAGCAGCCCGAGGTCTAGATTTGTGTCCGGTTGATGGCAATAGGCTCGCCAGCTATTACATGGGACTTAAACATAACTGGCGAAATGTTGGTGTATTATATGTACACCTCTGACCAACACCGTTCGGGAAAACACGGCGTGATGTTGTGTATTATAGAAGCAGGTCACGGTCATTTGGATTGGCGTCCTACCAAAGGAATGATGGAACGCAATTGCCAATAGGATGAGGCCGTGGATTACGTTCATTTTCGGACTGAACGCCATTTCAACTGATGCCTATAATTCAAATGACCTTGAATGTGAATGAATGTCTGTGATTGTATTGTAATTTAATGTGGAATATGAGATGTATCATCATAATGTATTACAGCAACTGGGTAAGACTTCTAATATTAAAAGGATTGCCGTTGTATACTGAGTTTGGAGGCAAAGTTAAAAGATTATATGTGTCTGGAATTTCATTGCATCTATTAACGTTAAAATATGACCTTATTTTGACTTGCCTTTGCTTTTCGATCTAGTACAATGCAAAGTTTCTTGGCGGGAGAAAATAGTTCCTATAGAGAAAGAATTCCCCTCGTTGAACTGTGTCAAATATTTGTGATAGGTTCCGACACACATTTGTGTGATATTAAAACCATTGAAGACTAAATACTTACTGTAAATGATACAAACAAAATTGAGTAGGTACCAACCAAGGGGTAGCTGTGTAGTGGAGGTCAAATAGACAGTCGCTCTATGTAAAATACTGGTATTCAACCGCATGTGGTAGGACTGGAAACCAACCCCAACATAGTTGGGAAAGGGCTAGGCAGATGATGACCTTCCTACTGCCGGAAGATTACATTTCTAATGTAATAAACATCATGCCATGCTAAGAAAAAACGACCCACATGTCGGTTCCCACAATTTGTGTCGGTTGTCACGATCAATACACGTATCTTCCATCGAGCATCTATGCGTAGAACCAGGATAAATAAACAAATATTCTTCCGCGTTATACGAAAGTAAATATACCATAGAAACCCAGCTCTCTAATTAATCATAACTGCCATCACTTCCCATTTCCCAGTTACGACGAACTTCACCAAAAATTGCTTTGAAAAATTTCCCCTGGACACCGAATCCACCAGAAATTACCTTGCGAAAAATCCCCTGATCATTCTTCACCGTTAAAACTGCGGACAAGTGATTAATTATTTATATCCCTTTTTAACTAACACTCGTAACAAATAGAAGGGCTCTGAAGACCGTAATTAAGGGCTCGCGAGAAACAGCTTAAAATGTTGTTTTTGTTTTGTTATTAATTTATTAAGTGTGTACGTGTTTGAAGAATTTATGTACGTTTGCCTTCTTTCTAATTAAGACGGTTCATGGAATATGTGTATTTTTAAACGCTGCCTTGCTTATGATAACTCGACTAACCAATAATGTTAAGGCTTGCTTGCTATTGGTAACTCAAGTAACCAAAACTGTTTTTGATCGTTTGCTTCTGGTAACTCGCGTTACCAAAGTCAATTATTCCCTTTATGGCACGAGCCAGAAATTGAGTTGATTATTAATAATGTTTTTACAAATAATAATTATTATAGAAATACTTTTAGCATTGGGATCCTTCGGCCGCTAGCTCATTGATACAAATAGTTTAACTAAAAAGATGAGTATATAATATACTATCATGGTAATACCTTCTAAATATATTTAGTGTAAAATAATATAGCTCTATCGAATTCTGAAATATTTCAGTGTTGCTAAAATGTTGTGTGTTGCCAGTGTTGCTAAAATGTTGTTAGGGCTACTCCTGAATCGGCGCAACATCGAAGCACACCGTTTGCGCATGATGGCATGAAAGTCATCTACTCGCGCTTCCGCAAACATGCCCGATGCACTGCAAAACCGAGGCAGCCCCAACAAAATCCTCAGCGCATTATTATACTGAACGCGCAGAGCGTTGTAAGCCTTCTGCGTATACCTAAGCCACAAGCTGCACGAGTAAAACGACTGGCAGTAGGCTCTGAAGAGCGTCAGTTTTACCTCACCAGTGCACCGCGCAAACCTGCGGGCAAGCATATTGCATCGGGCTGCCAACGCCCTGCGCTCCCTATCTATATCCTGGTCATCTGTGAGAGAATCCGTGACCACATGAACGAGGTATTTAAATTGACTGACGACTTTCAAAGGTGTTCCTTGTAACGACACCGGTGGTATGTTCGTGGGTGTATTATTTCGTACATTAAAAACCACCACCTCACTTTTAGTGACATTATACCTCAAGCCATGAGCCTCCGCATACCTCTCACATATGGCCAACAACTTCCTTAGTCCACAGATTCAAACTCAAACTCAAAGCATTTATTTCAAATAAACCAATTACAGGCACTTTTGAATTGTCAAAGGGTCGGTCAGTCAGAAAATATGAAGCTAGATGCCCATTCCAAAGCGTAGTAGGTTCCTATGGAGAAGAACGGGCAAGAAACTCCACGGACACTCTTTTAAATCAGAATATTGTTACAATATGTTGTTTACATTGATTGAAGGGCTGAGCAGCACCATGTCATCAGCATAACTAATGTTGTTGATCATCCTCCCATCCACAGAACAACCAACCATAGTGCCACTCAGCTCACCAACCAGCCGATCTATGTACATGTTAAATAGAGTGGGGGAAGTCAACCCCCCCTGCCTCACACCACAGTCTAGCCCATACTGTATAGATTGAGCATCTGACCATCTAACATAGTTTGTCTGACATTCATACCAAACTTTAAATATACTTATAACCTCAGGTGGAAGGTCTGTATCATCCGACATTTTTTGCCACAGAATGTCATAATTCACCAGGTCAAAAGCCTTCGACAGGTCCAGAAAACAACCATATACAGGTCTTCCTGTCCGTGTAGTACTGCACAGTCTGCTTGAGACACAGGATTGCACTTTCCGTCGACAAACCGGTTCTAAAACCAAACTGCGCGTCGTTGAGTTTGATATGCATTTTCAACTGTCTCTCAAGCAGGCTGTCCAGTACCTTGCCAATGGCTGTACCCAGTGAAATAGGCCTATAATTGTTTTTGTCGGATGAATCCCGTGTCTTAGTTTTAACGATGGGAATTACGACAGTTTTTACGAGATCGTCAGGCAGGTAAGAGTGACTCACACAAAAATTAAATAACATGGCGAGTGACCTAGGCAAATGTACACCAGCGGACCTTAGATGCTCAACACTCAAACCATCGTGCCCTGGTGATCTACCTCGTTTCATACTTTTCAACGCGTCTTTTACATCTTTCACGTTGAATCTTACGTGATGATCACCTTCACACGGGGTCCGAATGCCTCGCCTAGATGCATTTGTTATATGCGGAGCGACTTTAAAGTGGTTCATGAACATGTTGGCTATGTCACTGTTATGTGACAAGCCATCAATGTTGGTTTGCTTCCAAAAAGAACTAAATTTCTTTTCTTCGTGAAGGGTTGCAATGATATCTATTTTTATATGACTTGCATTGTTCTGACACCACTTCAACTTAGTTTTAAATATATGTCCCGACATTTTCATTTCCTGAAATACATCCCCCGACTCTGGTTTTCCATGCAAGATCCACCTTTGAAACCCAAGCCGCGCCCGCGCATGAACCTCTTTCACATATTTATTCCACCCCGCTACAAATCTATTCTTATTCTTAACAAATGTATTATGGCTCGAACAAGCAGCCGTCTGTAAGACAGATACAATTTGCTTGTACATACTGTTAATTAGTAGTCTGTGTTGTTGATTATTACATAACTTATCACTACATTTCATAAACTGACTAGGAAAATCAATATCACGGAGGGCCTCATGACAAAAATCTGAGTAATGACGAACTTGTTCAGAATTTCTAGTTCCCCAAACTACTTTATTTGGCACTATTCTTTTATTACTATATTTAGGCACTAACACATTAAAATTACACGTAATTTCCAGGGGAAAATGGTCAGACCAAGAAACATCATTAATAACATTTACTTCCAAAATAGAACACTTAGTAACACTTGTTACCAAACAATGATCCGACCATCTAACGCACCCGTGTGAGTTACTCATGTACGTATAGGTATATTAATAAATATATAAATATATATTAATAAATACTTCCTGACTACAGTCAAACATCACAGCAGTGAAATAATGTTTTAATCTTCCGAAAGAGCGAAAACTGAGAAATAGAGAAGCTTTTGCATATTAAATTTTAAAATTGAATCCCTCTGTATTTCCAGTGAGCAGTATAATTAAATCCTACCTAGGTTCTAGACGGCTTCAATTTAAAAAATATATATTGAAGCTGTCTGTCTGTGTTTAAAATGAATAGGATTACTGATAGCGATGCGGAGGGATACTTCAGGTGACTTTTTGTTAATAGATTTTCAAAAGAAATGCATAAAAACTTAGTCTTTTTAAATGAACTTTAATTTAATGTATTTTTTTTTTTCTTCAAAAAAGAACAAGTAGTAAATTCAACAGTAATATCACGCCTTGTATCCCCTAAGGGTTAGGCAGAGATGTACCATAGTACACCCACATTTCGCCAGTTGTATTCAGCCTTTTTTTTTAATTCATAAAAGATAAAGTCATTTTCATGCAGCATTAAGTACACCAATATAATATGTTTCGAATAAGAATTGAATTGAGTACATAGATAGTGCAGCTAATACGTGTCACCATTTTATGTCAAATTAAAGGAATTGCTAATGACAGCTGGGCATTCAGGAAATGGATTTATTTTAGAGGAATTGCTAATGTGGCCGTTTTGGGCCCCTGATCAGGATTCCTTCCCGTCCTAGCAATTTGTTGTGGTATGTGCCCAATAAATAAAGATGTCAGCTTAAAAAATTGCGCGTCGACAGGTTTGCCTTCTCCCTAAGTATGTGCCCTGAATAATGAGGCAAGGGGATGTTGTATTTATTTGGTAAACAATGTGGATAATCAGGCATGCTAGCACAAGAACGTCTGTAAAATAACTTGCATTACATTGTTTTAGACAAACATGGTAAATGACACACTTCATCATTTATGTCAAAAAATATAGAGAAATTAGCAAACAATGACTTCTTTTTTTAATTGGATTTATTTTATTTTATTATTTTACGGGGTAGCCTGTACACTCTATCTCGTATGATGGAAAGCGATGATGTCAAAGTCCAAGTCAAAGTCAAATAATTTATTTCAAATAGGCACATACAAGGCACTTTTGAACGTCAAAAAAAACAAAGAAATAGAACTGATTCTAGTTGCCCCTTCCAAAAGGTAGTTTTCGTATGGAGAAGAATGGGCAAGAAACTCCACCGTTACTCTTTTAAAAAATGTTTTACAATATTTTGTATACATCAATTACATATTATATGTGACGACGATGCACCTAGAATAAGATTACTGTACCACAATAGGTAAAAAGAATTAAAAAATGGAGCAATGACAAATAAATTAATTGATAGATACATGGTGCTCACATATTTACAAACATTGTAAAACTAAACGATATCACAATATTTCTAACATTTTTACGAGTAATACTAACAAGTCAGTGTGCGAGTTCAAGTAATCACAGAGTGTAAAAACCTATGACATACAAGTAATAATTATACAATTAAATTAGCAACCAGTTTGATTTTGTCCAGACTCTAAATTGCCCTATGGAGCAAGACCAGCATGTTTCCAAGCATTCTTATCTTGGATATAATCCTCTAATTTGTAATAAGCTTGTCTACAAAGTGTAATTTTAATATGAGTTTTAAATTTTCTTTCATTTAATTGCAATATATCACAAGGTATTTTGTTAACAGTACCCCATAAAAGATGTTTGTACTTTAGCTAATCTGAAAAATGGTTGATCTATTTTATCTTTATTTCTAGTATTAAAACTATGTCTATCACTTATTTTATTAAAAAGATTTAGATTTTTTCTTACATACATAATATTAAAAGAAATGAGATGTATATTAAAAGTAACCGACCATTGTATATATTATTTTGTAGTGTTTGTTTTTTCTTTTTGTTATAATAATAATATTATATTTTTGTGGTGTACAATCAAGTATATATCAATAATCTTTTCACTGACCCAAAAGCAAAAATTTAAATAAGTATTGAAAAACCGTCAAAAATCTAACGATATTCAATGTTTCCTCTTCCACGCACAGAAAACTTCAATAATATTACACTAATTAACGAAAAGTAATACCAAGATAAGCAGGTCCTAATAAAACAACCTACTGTATGCTAACACATAAACTTAAACATAATAAATAATAAATTCTGCCTATCCTCTGCCGGCTAAAGCACCTAATTATTTCCCTTCGCTGACTCTTATATTATGCAGACTGAGATAAGCATTACCCTCCATATTTTTTAAGAGGCTGTACAATTAAAATTTATTGGACATTGATAAGGATAATTTTAATAAGGTAGACATTTATAGCTCTCGTGACCTGAATATGGTTTGTAACTAATTCTCTAATGAAAGTTTTTTCTTTTATAATTTACAATGACTGTGGTCATCTGTGCAGTCCTGTCCCACTACAATTCTTGATGGCAGACATTATTGTCAAAAACATAACAATGTACATCAATCTTCTTGCATAAAATGTTAATGTAGACGTAATAACAGCTCGTGGCTAAGTAATAACGGCCGCACGGGTTGATCCAGCAGGTTAAGCTACGCTTGCTTGGGTTGGTTTGTGGATGGGTGACCATTTTTACATATCGAGTTACGGGTCGTCAGAAGCTCGAAAGTCTGACAACCAGTCTTACCAAGAGGTATCGTATTACCCAGTTACTGGGTTGTGGAGGTCAGATAGGCAGTCGCTCCATGTAAAATACTGGTATTCAGCTGCTGCTGGTTAGACTGGAAGCCGACCCCAACATAGTTGGGAAAAGGCTAGGTAGATGAAGGCGTAATAACAGATTCAAAAGTTACTAAAATCATAATATTATTTGCGTCTTAAAAGTAACTAACTCATACACTATAGCTCCGTTCAGCTAAGCTTTATCACACGTAAAACGAATCGAATAACAGTAAAAGTACACGCTCCATTCCTATTGGGTAATCCTAAAGGGTAAGAGTAATAATCTCGCATCCCCTTTACAATCTATAATTGTACACGTCGCGGAATCGTTTCGTCCCCGCACCGTGTAGGTACACCTATTCGAAATTCTATTATGTGCCACACAATGGAAGTCGTTTTATTTTTCAAAGATATAAACATCTTGGCTCACGCCTTCGTACATTTTATTTCAGTTTTATGTACTGCAAAATTGTTATTTTAGGATTTCTGTTTCTATTGTGCTTTTTTAATTTTATTGATTCTTGTTTTTGCTGTGATTTTTTTAAAATAACCACGTTATTCGGTTAATGTGATGTGTTGCTGCAATTTTAAATAACTAAACAATTATGTGGCTAAGAAATAACAGCCGCAAGGGTCAATCAATCAGGTTAAGATGCGCTTGCCGCGGTTGGTCCGTGGATGGGTGACCATCTTTACATACCAAGACCCCTCCGTGTCTCGGAAAGCACGTTAAGCCGTTGGTCCCAGCTGTCATTTGTAGATCTTTGACAGTTGTTACGGGTCGTCAGAAGCCCGAAAGTCTGACAACCAGTCTTACCAAGGGATATCGTGTTACCCAGTAAGTGGATTGTGGAGGTCAGATAGGCAGTCGCTCCATGTAAAATACTGGTATTCAGTTGCATCCGGTTAGACTGGAAGCCGACCCCAACATAGTTGGGAAAAGGCTAGGTAGATGATGATGATGTTGTGTAGGTAATAATTATGTATTCTTCAGGTAAAAAGTATTGAAGCTACGTTTTTTTATTATTAAGTTATATTTTATTATTCTATGTTCAAGTTATAGAATACTAAATCATAAGATTAACTCAGATATACGATTCGGTTTGCCCTTAGTATTCAAACTTATAACGATTTTACTTTTCATCATTTTTATAAATTCTAACAATTTTCTTTGTTTTCACAAAAAAAAATCATTTTAGGTACTTACTTTTTAATATTCTTATCAACATATTTTATTCCCAATAGACCTCAGAGTCATGAAAGGTTAAACATAAATTATTTGGCTTTAAATAATGATAACAGCTATTGTGATTCTATAATCGTATCTTTTGCTAGCTAAAACTACGTGGGAAGACAAAAATCTATTCTTAGAAATCACGAACTGGGTACAAATTGAACAATATTCCAACATTAGCTAGGATTCACAACATATGAAAACCTGATTAGTATTCTCACAACGAATATTTTTCATACAAATGTCGTAGCAAATTCGTAGTATTCTGCTACGCCGCTACGCCGTAGACGTGCTACGACAGGATATTAACCTGTCCGACTTTAGTTCAAAAGCTTTTATTTCATCCGTTAAGCTTTTAAGCATGAATTTTTAACGTAAAATTCCTGTCTTACAATATTCTATGAGGAATAACTTAAAATTGAAACTAAGTGTTTTTGAGGTGCAACTTAGGACATAGTTAAGTTAATGGCTTAAGTGTTTCTACTTAACTAACGTGATGTTAGGTGCACTCTCTTAGACGCTGTCTTGTTAAAACTTTAACGATTTTAGTTTTGGTTTTTGGTTGATTTCTTTTTAGAGGTTACTCAAGTAAAGTATTTAGCTTTGACTTTTCGACTCAAATGACGTGTGTTTCGACTCGAACCATTTCTGAAATAAAATTAATACATCTTGAAAGCGTTATATTTTTATATCTATGTTATTATTATATATTTATTTAAATCACAATTATAACACCTTTACAGACTCATCCAAGGCGATGTTATAAGTACTCTGTTTACACAAATTAATAAAAATCACTTGTAATCAGAATTACAAAGAATTAAATACCTACTATTTAATTCTTTGTAATTCTGCTTACAAGTGATTTTTATTAATTTGCATAAACAGTGTACTTATACAACGTGTAACAGAATAAGCGCAAGACCTGAAAGTAGTTTGCTCAGAATCGGCTAATGAATCGATTTCCATCACTATTTATATGTGTTAATTTTTCATGGAGAAATCTTTTCTTTAACTGAAATTAGAACAACCGCGTCTTAACAAGGTAATAAGATATTTTATTTAAGGAAATTTAAGCCTTATCTCAAAGGAATAAAGCCTATTCAAATGCATAACCAAATTTGTAATACGCTCATAGCTATCCTATGTGTAGTGCGCGGTAAATAAAATAGTTAATTTAAAGAAACTTAATCCTTATTGCAAAGCAATATGTCTTATTTAAATGCAAAACCTAATTTGTTGTTCGGTCATAGCTTTCTTTACACACACATAAACATTGCTTTTTATTACGTTTGAGCTAGTTGTGTTAAAAAAAAAGTTAATTTAACGAAATTTAGACCTAATCCCAAAGTAATAAAGCTTTTTTAAATGCACGACCGAATGTGGTCTTTCACATTCTAAGAAATGACAAAATATTAGGTATTTTGTGGTTCGTTTCGCAGCGAGCGACAAGTGTTCCCGCATGTCATTTGTTTACGTGCGCGATGGCATTCCAGTACGCCAATATTCAGTACACGGAGATCGTGAGGACACTGGCTCGTTGCTACGATAATGTCGAGTTAGCGTGTCGAGAGTTCAACGCAAGATATGGTACCAGATTGAGCGCCAGGACAATGTTAAGTGCAACTCAGCGTCTGAGGGACTCCGGTACCTTTCGTCCTAACACGGCCATAGATAGAGGGGCGAATGTGCGCACTAATTTCTTCTTTCTTTCTAAATAAATAAACTAAATGTGCATCGAGCAAGGCGGTGGACATTTCGAAAGTGTATTAAAAAGGAGACGAAGAAAAAATAGTGACATAGTGTAGTGTAAATACATAGTTCAGTTCTGTAAGTACCTTCATGTTTACCAATTTTAATTACTGTAAATATTATGATTCAAATCTTTTAAACACGCAGACTTTGAAAATGATATCGCGACAGTTGGGTAGGTACGCATCAGAGATAATAAGTGAGTCGGGCGGCCGCCAAAGAGACCACCCTATCACGTTTACTGATAGATCGTAGACGGCCGAAAAGTTGCTTGATTTAAAAATGCTTCCGCTTTACTAAACCTTAAAATCTTAGAATTAAGTAAACAAAGCCTACAGTCCAAAGCCTGTGAAAATGTGATGGAAAGATGGAATCATAATTTTACTAGTAATGTTCGTTCATAATTTTACTAAATTGTTTTACCTAATGCATACGCTTGCTTGTAGTACCTACCTACCTAGCCAGCTGGCAGGCACACGCACGCGTGCGGCGCGCTATTAGTGTGCGTGGAGATCGAGTAGTGTGCTCAAACGTTTCATGTTTAGTCAGGACGTCTATTTTATAAAAAAATACTTGATGTGGTTTAATTAAATTAAATTACAGATATTACTTTAGACTTATTATTTAATATTCTAATTGGGGTGTATGAGCTCTTGAGTTTATTCCGTTACACGTTGTATAAATAACTCATCAACTGTTCTTATAACTTTTTTAAACTACTGGGATTTTTTTTCCACATTCCTTTTATTTGTTTGTAGGTAATAGAAATCTGGAACGAATTATGCCGAACAAACATTACCTTTGAGTTTCGTTTTTTCCTGAACTATTAATATTGATGAACATAAACGGGGTATTTTGGAAAGCCCTTGGCGAGAGGCTTTCAAAAACATGTTTTTGACCACTGTAAACAACCTGTATTAGGACAACGGTAACAGTATTAAAACGCCCCTAAACAAGTAAAATAGTCATAAGCCGTAGATTAGTAATTAGTTTGTAGAGGTTCCATGGATACAGTCGCTCAGCCACATCTATTAAATAAACATACATATCATAACATCCCTCGTGGGGCGTTAGAGCTCGTGGCTAAGTAATAACAGCCGCTCGTGTCGATCCATCAGGTTAAGCTACGCTTGTCGGGGTTGGTCCGTGGATGGGTGACCATTTTCACATATCGAGACTCCTCCATGCCTCGAAAAGCACGTTAAGCCGTTGGTCCCGGCTGTCATTTGTGGATCTTTGACAGTCGTTACGAGTCGTCAGAAGTACGAAAGTCTGACAACCGGTCTAACCAAGGGGTATCGTATTACCCAGTTACAGGGTTGTGCAGGTCAGATAGGCAGTCGCTCCATGCAGCCAGTATTTTAATACTGGTATTCAGCTGAATCCGGTTAAACTGGAAGCCGACCCCAACATAGTTGGGAAAAGGCTAGGCAGATGATGACATAACATAACATAATCAGCCTACGTATAATGTTCCCACTGCTGGGACACAGGCCTCTTCTCTGTGAGAGGGAGTGGGCCATAATCCACCACGCGGGCCCAGTGCGGGTTAGTAGATGTCACATGTCTTCGAATTTTTGGTTCTAGGACATGCCGGTTTCCTCACGATGTTTTCCTTCACATTTAAATAAAGAATCAACTTGAAAATGATTACAAAAAAGACTACCTACATATTTAATAATGAATAGGATCTAAACAAAAGAACAACACAAATTCAAATACCGAAAACATGATCCCAAAATGGCGACCGAACCTATTATATTATACTCGTAAGTTTTGAAACTTCCAGAAGCGCTTAAACATAATACATAAAGTATTTAAGATGAACAACGGTTGAACGGACCATAATTAAATTAAAACCAAAGTAAAGTACGACAAAATTTAAAGGTTTCATTGATTAACGTCCTAGAAATTAAATTTTAAAATAATTAACGTCCCTACCACGGATTATTACGGATGGTTTACTCCGTAAAATCATTTAAAAAGCAATTCTTGCTACGACATAAAAAAGTGCAAATCAGGTCGCACAGCGCTAATTACCTACAGATATAATACAACGTGCCGCTACCATGACGACATTAATTTAACACACGTATCCGATTTCGCGTATTCGTTTTAGGAAAATATTTTAATTTCATTAAATGTTATTATTTATTGATTTATTTACAATTTTCTAAATTACCATCCTGGAGCAACCTGTACTTAAAGAACTGTAGCGAAGAGTTCATTTGCCGGGGTCACGGATCATATGTAGGCGAATAAAAGGAAAGCCGCGCAACTTCCTAGAAATTATGCCGACAAAGGATCTTGACCGATGGAACGTAACCCAGCTGGTAGGTACCTACATGAATGAATCTTTTACAAAGAGTGATCTCAATTTTGGTTATGTTTTTATTATTTAGTTTGTTTGAAATTTTTTTTTTTCAATTTACGAATTATTTTATTTTATTATAATTTTTTGGTTACTGGCCACTAGCCCTACCCGTGTGTTAAATTAATGTCGCCATTGGAGCGGCACGTTGTATATTCACCTAGAATTTGCCTCTCTTTTTATCGCGTAACTCTTATATCTCCTGAATACGTTACGCTAACAGAATTGGCGCGACAACACGAGCGCGTAGGTACTTGTAGCTTCATACCTAAAATGCGGAGTGCGCCTACGGTACTATTCTGTGACCCTACGTCAATTCGTAGTGTTATAGCCGTTTCATACAATAATTGTCAAAGATTGACAGTTGTGAATTGAATGTACGGATAATTGGAGTTGGTAGTCAATTTACTTACGAATTAACTTCCTAGACTAACTACAAATCAATCGAGACACTATCATTTCCTGCCTGAGTTAATTAAACACAAATCACACAAGATATTCATTTGAAAAAAAAATATCGTTTCATAACATAACTCAGCGTGTGTATTCGCCGAAAGGTTTAACATTGGCTTGTATAAAACCCACACTTCGTCAGAAAACTCCCATGTATTAAAGGGCGAGTCGCTTGTCATTAACCGAGCGTAAATTAAGCTTCTGAGAAAAACTAATAACACTTTTCGATCGAATTTAGGGCCATGTTATTTGTTATTCTCCTAGCAGTCGCGCATGATATGACTAAACCAGCGAGATAGAATAATATATCGAGTTTGATGAATTCCGTCAATGCGCGTCGTTATAATAATATACACGATAAATTAATATCTCATCAACATCATCATTTCAGCCGAAAGACGTCCACTGCTGGACATAGGCCACCCCCAAGCACCGCCACTTCGACCGGTTCTGGTCATCGGTCCACCTTGTGGGAGGCCTTCCAACGGTACGTCTTACGGTACGCGTTCGCCACTTCAGTACCTTTCGGCCCCATCGGGTATCTGAACGTGGTGGATATTATCCTGGAATTCCAAGGCATCATGGTAGCACTGGGAAGTAAATTGTATTGAAATATAATTATAATGTCCCTTTCTATTTTCCGTCTACGATAACGTTTAAACAAACACGTCTACGATATTATCGTCACGTTAGAAATTAATAAAAGCGCACATGGAACCTATAATTTGTGTCGTACTGTACAATGTCTGCCTAATTTTTATTATCTTTCTTGAATAGAAACCGAGCCAAAGAAGAGTTATGAACGCTTTAGATCTTGGAAATCAAAAGTAATTTTGTAGGGAGCACAGAATTGTATTAAATTATACTTTCAAAATTAGATTTTGTATTTTCACTTTCAGGATTAGATCATCCGTTTTAAGAGCCTATGGTACCTACAGTTTAATTAAGGATATTTTGAGGAAGAAAATCAAGGAAATAATGATTATTATATCGTTTATTTATAAAATATATATAAAAACATTAAAAAAAACATTTAAAAATATAAAAAATTGTAGCCCACCGGTATCGGGAACAGGGTCCAAGCTACCGGTGGTCAGGGCTCCTGAGAGAAGAACCTCCTAACGATACGCGCCGTGTCCAGGAGTACCACTTTCTGGATCAAGGCCCTTGATCCAGCCGCCTAACGAGAGCCTCCTCAGGTGTTGATCGAGGGTCTGGGCTATTATGCCATTGGCCGTCACGACTATCGGCACAATGATTGCTGTATCCACATCCCACATCTCCCACATCTTTATTATTATTATTAAGATTATTAATGTATGCAGTCAGCAGCGTACAGGCCCTTCTATCGAGGACGTCAAGTTCGGTGTGAGTCCAATAATTTTATCTTCAATCTCAGCTAAGAAATAGGCCACGTTGTAACGTTTGTGTGGGTGTCATCAAATGTCAAAACGATTATGTTTGGATCGTAGCGTGGGTAGAAGCATTTACTTGTGCTTTAATCACAAACAGTGGTCATTAATTCGTAAGTTAAATCTGGCAATCGCCCCTACCGTAGCCATTAATAACTGAAGTTATCTAACTAAAACAAAGGGGTTTTCGTTGAGCCATTGCTTAACAAAGCCTCTTCTGCTTACTCATTAGCAATAATGGACGTAAAATCTATTTCACTTTCATGATTTTGAGGAAAAATTGATTTATACATATATGAAGAAGCTCGGGCAGACTCATTTTCAGTTATTAATAATTTCGCAATCGAAAAAAAAAAAGACAGATTAGTGATAGAACGAGCACGAAATCCTAGCTATCCAAACTGATAATATTATAAATGCGAAAGTGAGTTTGTTCGTTTGTCACGCTTTTACGCTAAAACGGCTGAACGGATTTAGATGAAATTTGGCACATGGGTAGACCATGACCTGGAATAGGACATAGGGCTGAACTGCGACCCGCGGTTTCACCCGCATAAGTCTTGATCCTGTGGGAATATTGGGATAAAAGTAGAAGGTCTTTCTCCAGGGTATGGTCTGACCACGTGCCAAATTTCATCCAAATCCGTTCAGCCGTTTTAGCGTGAAAGCATAACAAACAAACTCACTTTCACATTTATGATTTCAAATTAAATTTTACCGTTGTTTTTTTTTTTTTTTTAGTAACTTTAATATTTATTTAACTTAAAGACTTATAATATCTATAATAATAATTATATCTAAAATTAAATTAAATACATTAAATATAAAATAAATAATAATAATACATAGTTAGGATAGTTAGGAATAGTTAGGATTAGGAATAGGGCTAGTCAGGATAGGATTCACAACTATTTCACCACCTCAGGAGTTAACTTTCGAAGATAGTGTTCATTCTTAAGTAGTACCTAAGTAAATAGTTTACGCGTTGTGGTCTGCCAACCAGTCAATCGCACAGAACCATTTTATCTGGCATCGATTGTGATCCTAAACGGAAAACTTTCCGACAAAGAAATACCTATAGTTCTAGTGACGTGTTAATTGATCGAACTTTTTCCTTGTAAGGAAAGTTAGCGAGCAATGAAACGGAACGTGGAGGTTCCTCTTGTGCGGAAAATGCCCTCAGAGCAACAAGTTCCGCACTGGCACGACGAAACTTTGGATACTTCTGTGTGTGCCACAAGATATGAGTAAAGTAGGGCTTTCTTTAGAGCTCATTATCGATATGTCATTTGTTTTGAACATTATTTCCACATAAAGGTGTGTCTAAACAATCAATCAATCAAACTCAGCCTATAATGTTCCCATTGCTGGGACACAGGCCTCCTCTCTGTGAGAGGGAGCGGGCCGTAATCTACCACGCGGGCCCAGTGCAGGTTGGTAGATGTCACATGTCTTCGAACTTTTGGTTCTAGGACATGCCGGTTTCCTCACGATGTTTTCCTTCACCGTTTTGAGAGCAGTGGCGATGAAATAATTTACACAAAGTAAAGCGCCTCTCAGGGTTCGAACCTACGACCTACAACTCGTAAGTCGTGGCCGTTACCACTGGGCCACCACTGCTCTGTGTCTAAACATTAAGCGGCAATCATGCGCGGCCTGATTGGTCGACTGCCGCGCGCGAACGCTTCTATCTACCTGCCGCGCACAAATATTTCTAGCTGGTCAGTAATTGTGTTTGGACGAATTATAAGGCGAGTTACAACACACGCAACCGCTTTTATTTTAGTTCTGATGCCAACTGAATTGCGTGGCGTATCTCGGATATCCGCGCAGTACTGCCGCGCAAACATTCGTCGGTTTAGTCCACACTAGAGCGCAGCAGAAATGTGTCCTGCAAACGCCGCGTGTTGCTGCCGCGCTCTTGCCGCTCGATGTTTGGATACACCTTTAAGCACACGCCACATTGATAACGAAGCGAAACGATTTCACAGTTCGCGGTGTGAATTATGGAAAGACGCGGTAGCTACATGAGCGAAGCTAAACGAACTATGGTAGGTTCTCTTCATCTTCCCAGGGCTCCCCTTGAAAGTGCTGAAATTGTACTACAACTATCGTATCGTTAAATATTCATTCAGTTGCTTCTAAAACACAAAAAAGTCATAACTTTGTTACTTTTCAGTTAATTTTGGACACCTTCTGAAATAGCCGCTACATAAGCAGGTGTGGCGATCAACTGCTGGGACCTATGTCCCAGCAGGTGTCTCCGTCTCACCGGGTGCAGGCCATAGGCCTCCACCCGGTGAGACGGGGAGAACCGTAGGTAATCCACCACGCGAGTCCAATGCGGGTTGGTAGATGTCACACGTCTTCAAATTTTTGGTTCAAGGACATGCCGGTTTCTAGACGATGTTTTCTTTCACCGTTTTGAGAGCAGTATGAAATAATTTACACAAAGTAAAGCGCCTGTCTGGGTTCGAACCTACGACCTACAAATCGTAAGTCGCGGACGTTTCCACTCGGCCACCACTGGCTCTCCATTTAGAGATGCTGGGAGTTAAAGTACAAACTCTGACTTTATTAACATCGCTGTCATCTCTAACTTACGCCACCCAATCTTCATGACGTCACTACTGGAGCAGCGTGCACAATCCGAACATCCATCAGTTTCAGCAGCGCGTTTAACGAACACTTGCCTCATTGAGATGACGTATAGTTTCAAGTCTTCTTTAGATAAAAAGTAGGAAAGACGTTATAAAGGCGAAACGCTTCATCTTTATGATATAATCTAGTAAGTTTTTGTCCGAAAAGTACATTGTTTTTTAAGTTACCTGAACTACGTTGAAATAAGGATGCGAATCAGCAATTGTGAAGGTCAAAAAGTACAAGAGAGTCTCTAAAATGTCTAATCCAGACTTTAATAAATTCGAAAGTAACATGCAGGTGGAAGCTAGTAATTTATATTTTCTAAAAATAATCGCTTATTCGCCGTCTAGGACACCCACTGGTGGACAAAGAATGTCATGTTCTTGAAATACAAGAACATTTATATACACTATAGTCTAGTGTATCAAAATGGTCTACTGACTAGACCTACCCATTGTCCTATCTTGAGTTTATTCGCAGATAAATGGGAGTCTCCAATGCTGCGACATTGGATGAAACTCCACACGGAGTAAAATAAAATTTGTATGTCTACTAACTAGAGTTAGTAGACATACAAATTTTATTTTAAGACTATTGCTACCTACTAACACTATGGGCGTAGCCTGAAATAAATGTTATAATAATTGTCAATTTTTCACAGAAAGATCTATGTTTTCTAGCAAGTTACGCAACATTCAAACGCTGAAAATATCGCGAGAAATACTAGATTTATAAAATACTAGCTGCGCTCCGCGGTTTCACCCGCTTAAGTGTCGATCCCGAGGGAATATCGGGATAAAAAGTATCCTATGTGTTAATCCAGGTTATAAACTATCTGTGTGCCAAATTTCATCCAAATCCATTCAGCCGTTTTTGCGTGATTGAGTAACAAACATCCAAACACACAAACACACAAACTTTCGCATTTATAATATTATAGTAGGATTACAATATTTTCTTTTCTATACAAACTAGTATCTGACGTTAGTTCAAGTACGAAAAGATTTTCTAAAAATATATTTTGTTGTGTCTTCGACCTTTAAAGGTACGTTTTAGGTCATGTTCTGAAAATATCGTTACTGTATACGTATAAGCTTGACAGGACTTATTGGTACGGAGAGACGCTTCATAATCCCAAAACACCACCGTGACCTCATTATAATATTAATTAAAATAGTTCGATACGTAGCGGATCGGCTACGAAAGCGTAGCCACCGTGGCTGTGACGTCATCAGGTCGACTATGGCGTAGCAACAGTGAACTAAAGAAATTATTGACCGCCATATTGATTTCTACGCTTTTGGACGCTGCTTCGACTCCCTTAAGATTATTCTAATAACCCGTATTGTTATCCTGTTAATAATACATTAATTTATTTTAAAAAAAACAGGCCACGTGCGTGTCGAACCACGCACGATGCAAACAATAGTTGTTGTTGTAATTGTAGTTGAACAAAACTTGTTCTCCCATACAGAATTTATCGGGGAACATGTTTTTGCAACTGCAAATGTATGTTGGTCGATTATTACTCGGTAACTTGTGGAGCCTACTTAGCTGTGATAGTTTTCCTTCTAATTTCGTTATAAAACTACTGCCGTGAATTCTTTCACATATCCAAAACAAACCATTTAGCTGGCAGGGGGGGGACACTTGACTACCTAACAAAAATTAGCACTTTAAACTTTAATATTTCGCAAACGGATCCCTGAATCCAAAACTGGTTTTTTTACCACTTTGTCGGCGTTATTAAATGTATACTCGTACCCATACCAAATACCAAGACAGATAGACGGACATGACGAAACTATAAGGGTTCCTTGTTGACTACGGAACCTAAAAAGTATGGAGTGCATAAAAAAGACAAAAACTAAGACAGTAAAAACACCTAGTAAACTAAACAACAGCATGGATATAACGGGAATCATTTGCAGCGGTGTCGTCAGATGATTGACGATGAACCGACAATGCTATTATACTCCACTGGATTGATACCCTATTGTCTTTCTACTTAATGGAACACTGGCAACAGTTTGCTGGGCTGATATAAGTACTGCATTTTGTTGTGCTGTCTTTTATTCGTAGATAGATTAGAAATCGTGCATATTGTAAAGATTTATTTAACTTAAAGACTTATGATATCTATAATAATAATTATGTACAAGGGAAAATTATCAAAGGGCATCAAAAAATTCGTCCGCAGCGCTGTCAACAGGAAAAGTGCCCAAAAGGCTGGCAGCATTGTCACGTTGTATGGCAATGCTGATTCTTTGCCCAAAAAATAGGCCAGCCCTCTGGTCACGTGAAGAGTCGACCAAGCGTTTGGCGATGTCTTGAAAAACCAAGTGGGTACTCGGACCCCATGGCCCTAGGGTTTCAACCCCAAACGGCTCGAACATATACGTCCCGATAAGATTGGAGTATTTGCGCCGTTTGAGGTTTTCTGCACCTGCAACAGCAGCTCCAGCACAGCCCGCCGTGCTGGGAAGATGGGATGGCGCAAGGGTGTCAACACACGTTGCATCCCACACCAAAGGCCTACCTACCTTCCAAGGCATTATGGTCATTCCGTCTGGTCTCTTCCCATTGTCGCGTGCCAAGCCATTGGGTTCTAGAACAGCTGGCACCCCGGCGGTGGCAAGAGCACGACGGATGATGTCATTGATGCTGGCGTGCCGTGCTATCCGACCTCCGCTTCTACTGCAGGATAGGCCATGGTGACCGAGGCAGTCGTCACCTTCACCGCATTGGCAGCGATGCGGAGCCACGCAAGGAGCGCCCAGACGCAGACAGGTAGCGAGCCGGAAGGTGGTGTCACCCAGCATAGTCCCTAATTGTAAAGATTAAAATTATTTCCGTAATATTTTTAGAAAAACATAATTAAAATCTTTTAAAAGTATAAAAATAGTAGCCCACTGGTTTCGGGGACAGGGTCCAAGCTACCGGTGGACAGGGCTCCTGAGAGAGGAACAATGACTTACCTATGTATCCACATCCCACATGTCGACAACCTCGCATCCCAGGTCAAGATATTTATCCTGCTTCAATTTCAATTCCAATCTTTATTGCATAGGTTTAAGCACTATTTTACTAACAAAATGGAGCTTATTGTCTGAATTATAAATAAATAAAATAAATTGCAATCCATAAACGTGGTAAGGCTTATTCAGCTGCATCCGGTTAGACTGGAATCCGACCCCAAAATAGTTGGGAAAAGGCTAGGCAGATGATGATGAAGAAAGGTGGTAAGGCTTCCTTTTCAACTTTCATCTTTTTCAGCTTTCACGAGGTACTCGTCATTCAGGATCGCTATATCCGATCCAATGTTGTACTTCGGTACACCCACATATCGTCAGTTATATTTAAGTCCCATATTTATGTCCCTTTTGTTGGCTCATCTTTGCCAAATAAATGTAATAGGGGGCGAGCTTATAATAAACTTTTATGAATTTATATTCTCACGTTAATAGCAACCAATAATTACTACAACACGGCGCCCAAGTGTCCATACTGTCCATCCACACGACACCCCATAAAACGGAGGGACACATTTCACGGCGCGGACAGGATTGTCACGCTGTGATAAACGAGACAGCTCTAGATTGATATCGGTAACAGCTGGTATGACAGCTTTGTCAGTGGAGAAACAAAATAATTAAATTTTAATTTTCTTTCAAAATGTTGAAGGGTTTTAGTTTATTGTAGAACATTATTTTGAAGTAATTGATAACTGGGTATGTTTTAAACGTATAATTTTTTTCCCGCACTTTACAGTAACTGAGTTCTGTTTAACAATATTTTGGGCTGTTATGTCATCTTCACTGCAGAACATTAATTTTCCAATACGAAGCTATGATAAACAACGTCACAAAACTAATACTGATAATCAGCCTATCATTTCAGCATTACCGCCGTAATTTTGGTGACCTGAGGCTTTAGACAAAATCCCTTTTCTGTAAGCGTTAACGCCAACGGAAAAATCAAATTGTATGGAGTTGACATTAGCTTTAGAGATGTCACGTGACTGCTGCTGTCAACTCCATACAATTTGATCTTTCCGTTGGCGTTAACGCTTACAGAAAAGGGATTTTGTCTATTGCCCCTGAGGGCCTAGACAAGTGACAATCGCTTCGAAAGTGTTTCGTATTTCTACAACGACTTTCAACAGGATTTATCTAAGCTTTTCGACAGCTTATGTCAGTCCTATATATTTTTGCTTTTTCCATCATCCATATCGTTGATAGAATGTCACTTTATCTAGGGCCTCAGATCGAATTTCTGTTCCATAAACTCAACTGTCAAATGTCGAATTAGCCACAAATAATGATTGTTGAACAAATTACACGTTAGGTAAGTACTAAAAAAAATACTAACTAACTATAAAAATTAATACAAAAGGACACTAGTCGTCAAAGTACTCGTGCGCATCGCTGTCATCCGAAAACATGCCCAGAAGACTGGCAGCATTTTCACGTTGAATAGCGATGCTAAAGTGCCTGCTACACGGTTGCCAACCACGTCCCCGACAGAGGTGACCTTGGTTTACTACCAAATTTGAAACAGCTCTGCCGATCGCCTACCAAAGTCAACTTTGTCGGGGACGCGGTTGGCAACCGTGCAGCAAACACTTAATTCTTTCGCCAAAGAACGAGCCACCGTTCTGGTCACGTGAGATTCAACTAATCTTTTACTACCAATAACATTAAACAACCACATTAAAATAATCTTTCCTAAAATCGGGTTGAATTACCTTAAATAAAAATAAAACGGGGTTGTATATAAATAAATAAAATGTACATAAATAAATAAAACACATACATACGAAATTCACCCGACAATTTAATTCCAAAGCCTAGTTACAAGCGGTCGCGTTCAGTTAAACAATTACAACTTGAAAATAACCAATTAGTCGCTTAACGTACACAGTTAATTAAAATTTTCCGTTTTATGAAGTGAGTTAATGTGACGTAAGTTGTTTATAGACTGTAATTTTTTAGCCTGTGGTCTCTGTGGGGGATTTAGAGCGTTAAACTTTTGGTAGTTGTGTGCTGAAATTTTAATTTAATTTTGGTGGTTCTTGTGTTTGTTGCTATTAAAATAAGGTTTTCACAGTTAACTTTGAACATTGTGTTTACGATAATATTATTATAAATAAAAAAATAAAAGTTATTAAACTAAAACCCAACTACGACAAAAAAGTCAACTAAAAAGATATAAACAAGACATCATAGACAGACAAATGAAAAATCCGGAGTCACACGTAATGTGTTCGATTTTTTACTTTTTGTCTCTATCTCTCTAACTTTTTTTTTGTGGTTATATATATATATATATATATATTTGAAATGTGCTAATTAAGCCTTTTCATTTGATACCCAATATGGCATCATTAAAAACATTTTTTTAAATTCATGGCTCCCTCACGTTGTTTTTCACCGATGAAAGTAATGTCCTAGATAAACTCACAATTGAAAAAGTCACATTGATACCTCATTGATACTCTTGCATGATAGGCGAGGCCTCTAACCACTGGGCCACATGTTTTTTATATCTATAAAACAAAACTATGGAGTGCACTTGCACGTTCATAAATGAACTATAATGGTCATTCCGTAATAAATCTCTTTTCACGTCCGGTTACGCATAATTACTTGCCCAAGTACATGCACGGAATTCCCACATTTATCTACCCTCATTTTAATAAATATTCAATAAATGATTTTTATTACCGCTATCGCTCTTTGTAGCTATTGAAATCGCTACCCTCACACATTCCCGAATATAATATATTTCAACAAACGAATGCATTTTGTAAAACCTACATAGATCGGCCATTAACGCGGTTTGACCCCCTTTGTCGAAGAAATCCTGATTATAGAGAGCTCAAGTTATATTGGTCAACATATCGCGTGCTTTCTTTGAATAATCTTTATTTCCTGTAACCTTATCGGTTTTCTATGTGACTGTATCACGGACAAAGCAGTGCAAACTATTTTGTGTTTTATTTGTGAAAAGGTAAAGTTCAATTTTGAGTGTTTGTTGTCGCGATTTAATGAAATTAATTTCGTAATCAAAAAAGTGCTAATATCGACTTTGGGTTGTTTAAAAGAAGGTGCAAATTCGAGTGTAAGGCTTTATGGTGTAGGCCAACGAACTGATGGTGTTATGCAAAGCCGAGATAACCGTGGGCAAAACATTTTAATGCCTCTCATAGTAATAGTTTTCTGGACTTTTGTTTTATTGCCTACAGTTAAGTACTTAGAAACTAGGTGAAACACTAGATTAAATAAATAAACAAATTAAACATTATCACGTTACAAATAGAGTCACGTCATTTTTATGTACCTACACAATATTCATAGAAGGAGTTATTTATCGTGTCGGGAAAAGGTATACTGGAATCTTATTTCATGGTGAAATTAGTACAAGTGAGACAATTGAAGTGAAATGAAATGAAATTGTTTATTCTGTAAATACGATATTGGAATCACTTTTACACGTCATATTAAAAAATATTAAAAATAAGCTAGATGAGGTCGGCGTTTCCTATCTGACTACTCTGAGAAGAAAGGCCGAAACAAACTCAGAGCTCGCAGTCTATTGAAGTCCAGACAGAATCTTGGCCAGGTCATATGAAGACCATGTAGATTAAGAAATAGTCCAAAGCCTGAGGGGCAAATTCCCATATTTGTAAGAACGTTTGTATTATAATGTCAAAAATACTAATAATTAATTGTCCTACATTCTTGACAAGTTTTTCAAATTGAATTGATTGTCGCTGACATGTGTAATTGAGTATGCGACTATATATTGAACGTTTTACGCGAAATAGTGTCTGTTTACCTTAGGCATCGTTCAGTGGGTCGTGGGAATGTCGGGTCGCGAGAAAGTCCGAAAGGGATACCGTGGGAACTTACAGGCAACTGAAGGAACACGGGTGGGTTTTGGTCAGTAAGAGTCTGACACGCATCCTCCCGCTCCGCTCAGAGCGGGAGAAGTTATTTGATATTTCCCACACAGAAAAAAAAAGGCATCGTTCAGTAAAATTGAATTGGAATTGCAATGGGTTTCATTTTATAAATCAGCCCCGTTCATTGCGTTATTTACCTACGTTGCTGAGCAGACGAATTTTTCAAACCAATGAAGTTATAGATTAACAATATCCTTCAAAACCCTCGAATTGTGATTGAAAGTGTGTTACGGAGGATTCGAAGATTTTGGGACAAAGTTTGGTGACCAACCGACGTATTGCAGCATTTTTCCTGTTTTTCCAAAGAGGATGACAATAAATATTAATAATCTCGCCTCCACGGACTATAAATTGGTTGTCGAAGTCCATACATCAAATAGATTGATCAATCCATCAACAATAGCACTTTCGGGCTCCAGATTAAAAAAAAAATTAAGGTTTCCATTTTGTTTATATGTAGGTAACTGAATTCCGTTTTGCGGATCTCGTTAGTACATACTTTCAGGACAGCTTATTTTTATTTATCATTTTGCAGAAATATATTTTGGTGGGACATAAAATAGCCGGCGAAATGTGGGTGTAAGTAATAGGTACTTACACCTCTGCCTAACCCTTCGGGGAATACAGGCGTAATCTAATGTTATGTTATTTTTTGGTCGTTAGCCTAAATAGTTTAGATCCCTATTTAATAAAACTATAATCGCTTGGTAAGCTAATTTGAGGGAGACTAAACTGAAAAAATATCTATCTACTAAATCTGAAGAATTTGATTTATTTTTTGTTTTTTTTTAACGCGGTAGTCTCAGGAACCTAGGCGGATTTTTTTGCATTTGCATTTGATAGCCTAATTCTTGAGGAAGGCTATAGGAGCAAACATAACGCTTAGCGAAAATGAAATAAATAGCGCGGGCGGGCGATGCGATGCGACGGGGTAAGTCGAGGCAACAAGAAATTAGGTACTTCTCAGTAGCTGTTTTGTATTATTGCATGAGTTATTAAAAATATACCTATTATTTAGGTATATTTTACAGAATAAATGCCTTCGGGGTAAATAAGTATTAGGCTTAGCGGACTGTTATGTACTAGATTTTTTGAACATTTTCTATTTTGTTAAGTATTTTCCTGGTACTTGTTGAAAGGCCTACACTGTCCTACCTAATAACACTGTAATTCTAAAATATTGTAACAGCCAATTATTTTTAAAAGAGTAACCGTGGAGTTTCTTGCCGGCTCTTCTCATAGGAAACGACAAATTGGAATCGTGCACCTAGCTTCTGACGTTTCATAAGTGCCCATGTAGGTTTATGTGAAATAAAATATTTTGATTTTGATTTTTAATTTTGGCTTGTAGTTTAAAAAAACGAAAATAATCATTATAAAGCAACTACATAAAATCGTACCCATAATTTTTCTCTAACCCACTAAAACATATAAACGAGCCTTAATAATCACTCTGAAAAACCCATAATTAGCGAAGAAAATCTTCCGAAAGCCTTCGACTCCCCGAAAAGAAGTTAGTTCGTAAATTCCACCAATCCGCGGAGAGATACAACCGAGATAATCTCAAGACACTCTCATTAGGAGGAATTTAAAGCGAGTTTAGTAGCCAAATAAATCTTACTGTAATTAGTTTAATTGTATTACCTAGATGGCGCTACTGAGCTCTTCTTTTTTTTAGGTCGTTTTTTGGCTAGTGTGGGGAAGAAGTGTTTTATGAGATCTTATCATTTTATTGGTTGCGAGCGAAGCTTTTGTTGAGTTTGTTTCATTCTTGAGTTGAAAAATGTGAAGATAAAGCTTGAATTATGACCGCGAAGATGACAATAAAATAATTATATTCATGCTTTGTAACCAAAAACAATAATAAAAACAATCACGAGGTATCGTGGGACACTCGGTTAGAATGAATTTTCTTCGCTTTTATACACTTGCACAGTTGGCGAATGAGAGTTAGAACTCATTCGCCAAGTGTGGCGGGATTTTGGCGGGGACCGATGCCTGCCAGGGGTTGCGGGGAAGTTCGAAAGGGATACCGGGACCCATGGCAACAGGCAACTGAAGGAACACGGATGGGTTTTAGTCAGTAAAAGTCTGACACGCCGTCCCGCACCGGTCAGAGCGGGAGAAGTCATTCGATTATTTCCCACAAGTGTGGAGATTATTGCAATATGGAACTTTGTTCCAAAATTCATTAAAAACTAAATTAGAATTTGATGTCCAAAACTCTTAGGTAAAACCAAACTCCTTTTTTGTAACAAAACACAATTTCGTTCTATTATAGCTTTAGATTCGGATTGCCTGTATATAAAACTGAATTGGCCCCTGTTATGCTCTTCAAAAACGGGTCACCATTCCTTCAAAATATGACCTATTTATTTACTTCAAACTGAACTCCTTTCTTCCAATTAATTCCCCTCGAATCAATATCATCCCACTTTCTTTTAAAACAACTTCACGTGACCATAAACCGATAAAACTAAAATCTATTAAAACTTGGAATTTAGATGGTAATAAAATGCCACGTCTTACTCAAAGTTACGACGGTCCCACATCTATTGGGCTATGAAATACAGCAGATGTAGCGATGAAAGCTGAGCTGAATTATATGATTAAGGCGTACTCAATCTTTGTCCACTTTTAAAATTCTGGTAAAAAAACACTTCCCATCGCCTTACACATCGTCATTAAATATAGCTCTTTCCTCCTGTTTCATGTTTATTATTGTATTGTTTATATATATATTTATATAGATAAGTATATGCTTTATGTATGTATGTATTTATTTATTGTATATGTAAATGGTACTCCACTGACTATCTGCAGTATTATCTCTCCTTCGCGCTTTAATCCATCCAAAGGTTGTCTGTAAAAGATCGCTCTTAGCGATAAGACCGCCCATTGTGTCACCCTATGTTAATTCTATTCTATTCTAAGACACGGTTCTGACCGTGTCGTGACGAAGCAAAGATACTAGTCATATACTCTAATTGCTATATAAACCCCTAATTATTATCATTTCCTTTATTTAATTTAAACACAATATCTATATTACATTTTAAAATATATAAAAAAAAAACTTAAAAAAAATATGTCGTCATGCACTCTAATTGCTATACACACTCGTAATTATTATTATTTCCTTTATTTTATTTAAACACATCTTTATTACATCCTTATATCCATTATAAACGCAAAAGTCTTCGCAAAAATCCGGAGTCACACGTAATCTGTTCGATTTATGCCCTAACACGTGTGAGTCCGGATTTTTAATTTGTCTGTCTGTGGTGTCTTGTTTATACCTTTTAAGTCGTAGTTGGGTTTTAGTTTTTATTACGTGATTCGTGATTATTATTTTTTTAAGTAACAAGGGTGCAGTTTGAAGTTTCATGTTTTGAATTTTTTCAATGACTTATAAAGAGTCCGCATTGTGCGATTTGTTGCTGGAGAAATGACGTGAAATAAAAAATAAACCTCACAAGATGGTGCGATCTACACATTGAGTACTACTTCCAAAAGAGAATCTTGTATTTTTTTCTGTTTTAATATTAGGTACAAGGTTTTACCATTACACTTTTGACATGGAAAATTGTAAAAACCATTTTTTGCCATGCAAAAACAAAAAAGAATATAAATACAAAGGTCGCGTTACTTATAAAGTGTCACAATGTTTTAGGCTTAAAGTGCTATGTAATGTAAGTATTTACAAAAACCTTTGGATTCCTAAAAACATTTCGTTCGTAGAAAATAAAGGGGTGTATTCTCAACAAATATAATATCTTACGGCCGTCACTTAGGTCATGTAAAAACACAAGAATCTCCATTTACTATGTGTCGTCGAGTAAAATAGATTCATAAGATATTTATATTTACTTAGGTGTATGAGTGTGACGAACATGGTTCTCGATTCGATGTAAGAATATTTTTAGATATAATATCGTACTGGTATGTGAAGCCATAAAGTACGCAAGTAGTTAAAGGATTATCATTCAAGCGTCGAACATTTTGTACCCAACGGATGCCAGATTGAAAATGATCAAATTGCTGGACATATAACATCTACGTTTTTTTATAAGTACCTGAGCGATCGAGCTCTGCTGGGGTGAAAATAGCGAAAACCTTTTCCCAGATTATGAGACCTAGCTAGATCGATGTTTCGCCCCCGTAAACCCCTTTATTCCAACTTTCATCGAAATCGTTAGAGAGATTACAAATGCTGTTTTTTTTTGTCTTGCCTGATATAAACGGTACGATTAAATTGCCTGTGGCATGCCATATCAATTTTATTTTATGCCACAAGCAAGAAACTTACATCGTGTAAATGGGGCATTACCCCAATGACATGAAGCAGCAATAACGTTGTTGCTTAACTTCGGAGAGGCCATGTCCACCTTGTCTAGCTGTCGATAGCTGGACGAAATTGATTGATTGATTTGATTTAATAGTCTAACAGCTAAGGTGAGAACTAGTGTGTACATGTCGAGTGGATACTACCAGTCATTATTGACGTGAATTCAATACTAGCACAAGCATATTAGGTTAGTTGGAGAGGTTAACAGGAATACTAATACTGTGTAACTCACACTAAAGCATTCTGATACGAAAATTCATTCGATTGACTATGTGTGTCCATTTGACTCGATTTCACATCTAAATTGCTTTTTTGCTGTCGAATTTTTTAAATAATTATTTGCCGATGTAAACTATCGAATAAAAATATATAAAAAAATACATGCATATTCCTTATTGTTTTCATACATACATAAACTCTCAAAGTCAAAGTCAAATAATTTATTTCAACTAGGCACATTTAAAGGCACGTTTGAACGTCAAATACATAGAAATAGAACTGATTCTAGTTGCCCCTTCCAAAAGGTAGTTTTCGTATGGAGAAGAATGGGCAAGAAACTCCAACGTAAATCTTTAAAAAAAATTTTTTTTACAATATTTGGTATACATCAATTATACAGTATGTAACAAAAACCCTGTCCGATCCATTAAAGGCGTATTCCTGGGTTAACATACGTACTATAAAAAATATATTTAAAAATGTAACTCATAAAAATCAAAAGATAATGATTATTTTATTTTTATAAACCATGCGACATTCACACTAAATACGGCAAATTTTCATAAATTGACAACATTCCACTCACCGGGGAAATCTTTTTATTTTACCTATTTTTATTTCAAAGGATACCGCCCTACACTGGGCGCGCTGTCGGTGCTCTCTAGCGAGTCGCCGACTTGTCTGATGTAGCCGACTGGTTGCCTACCGTGCGATGCGGCGCGTGTCTGTACGCTTGTTGCTAGTCAGTCTTTCGTGAAGATTCCTTTCGATCGGACGTCCGTAATGTCATATTCCAATCGGGAATATTTTAATATGTTAATGTGCTTAGGCAAGGCCGATTGTAATTATGCAGCTGCGCGTAGAGATTATGAGGTGCGTTTTCACAGGCCAGGTGTGCCAGTACCGTCGGAGCGTGCGTTCCAACGTCTACATAACCGTGTGTTCACCACAGGCAGTGCTCATGGCCACGAGACACAGCGCGCTGATGCTGGAAGACCACGAGAGCGCAACCTGGATATCGAGGAACAAGTTTTGGATATGTTTGCGGCGGACGCCACGCAAAGCACACGCTCTGTTGCTCGACAACTAGACACTAATCACATGCTGGTTTGGAGAGTGCTGAAGGGAGATGGTCAGCACCCTTATCACTACCGGCGGGTTCAATCCCTTCTTCCCACTGATTACGAACCAAGAATGGAATTTTGTAATTGGATCTTAAGAAAAGTCGAAGAACATGAAGGTTTCTTGAATCGCGTGCTTTTCTCCGATGAATGCTCGTTTGTAAGAACAGGTGTATTCAACTGCCACAACGAACACGTGTGGGCGCTCGAAAACCCGCTAGCTATGAAACCGAGTAATTTCCAACATCGTTGGCGTGTTAACGTGTGGGCTGGTATCCTCGGAGACCAGATTATTGGTCCATACTTTTTGAGGCCCACAATGAATGGTTCAAACTACCTGTCTTTCTTGAGTGAAGAGCTGAGTGAAGAGTTGGATCCTTTAATAGACCTCAATTTCCATCGCTCAATGTGGTTTCAACATGACGGCGCGCCTCCACATTTCTCGCGTGCGGTGCGCGAGTATTTAGATGCTCAGTTCCCGAGGCAATGGATTGGCCGGGGGGGACCAGTTTCGTGGCCAGCACGGTCTCCCGATCTTACGCCTCTGGACTTCTATTTATGGGGTCATGTCAAACAAATGGTTTTTAAAAAAGAGTGTGATTCGGAAATCGAAGTAAGAGCTCGGATTGTAGCAGCTTTCAATTTAATTAAATCAGACACAAGTGCGCTGCAAAGAGTACGTGACAATTTAATAAAAAGGTGTCGAATGTGTATCAGTGTTGGAGGTAGACATGTGGAGCATGATCGCCGAGGTATCCAACAACAACAAGTTACTGTTTTAATAAACTAATACCAAAATTCGGTAAGTACCTTTTTCTTAGCTCACTTGTGTCTGTTTTCATTTCTGTGCCAAAAGCACATTTTTAAAAAGCCCTTTTCTGGGCTACATTTATTTCAATTAATTGTTTCTTGATGAACAGAAATTGAAGTCAAGTTCACTATGCCTAAACGATATCAGCTCAAATCAGCTGATAACAACGCGTAGGCATAACGTAGGTTTATTTAGCTATAAGTTTGTTTGGCGGCAAGCGACAATGCAGGCGGGCGGCTCATGTCAAAGAATCATAAAAACCGTCCCGCTCGGGCGGCTTCAAATTGTAGAACATGAACACATGAAAACAAATACACACACACATGAACTTTATCGAGGATAAGTGTTGCCTTTGATAAGTTTATTTTTATTTTTTTAAATTAATTATTTTCATTGGGGAAAAATAATAATCTCAAAACCATGAAATGGTTACGTATATGGGCACACAATACTATACCAAATAATACCCTTAAGGATCCGACAGGGTTTTTGTTACATACTGTATAATTACATGTGAAGACGATGCACCGAGAATACAATTACTGTACCACAATAGGATAAAAAAGAATTAAAAATGGAGCAATGACAAATAACTTAATTAAGTATGTGATAGATACATGGTGCTCACATATTTACAAACATTGTAAAAGTATACGATATCACAATATTCCTACAAACTTGCAAGTAATACTCTCGCCTTGTACTCATGAGGGTAGGCAGAAATTACAGAACGTCACCTTCTACGATCCTTACATAATCCTTTTGCTTCGTTTACGAAGCGTTTCGTTTAGCTAATTAAGACACTATTTTACGGAAATGTCCAGATTATCTTATTAATCATGCTATCTTTGACCGACACAGAAAGTTCTAAAACATGGTTTAACGCCGGTATATTCCGCTACTCGCGTCCAATTAGAGTAGCGGAACATGACGCGAGTCAGTTGAATTTAACTACTACGGTTTCGCTGCTATGGTTTCGCAGCGGAGGTGTGCTACCGGCGTAAAAATTTAAACTAATATTATAAATTTGAAAGTAACTCTATCTGTATGTCTGTCTGCCTGTATGTTACCTTTTCACGCCTAAACCACTGAACGGATTTCGACAAAATTTGGCTAGGAGATAGATGGCATCCTGGGGATGGTGATAGGCTACTTTTTATCGACATACCACGCGGGTGAAGCCGCGGGCGGAAGCTAGTATAATATATAACCCAGATTTTCACCCCGGTAATGAAGTTTTCTGACCTCATAGTAGGTTATGTATGTGGATTCTGAATAAAATAAATCTGCAATATTTATCCAAGGATGCTCTCATTTTTATTGAACTGGGAACAAGAACTTTATCATGAAAATTGTTGTGTCAATGTTAACTTAGGATGAGTGCCTGAATAAATATAGGGCAAGTATGAGATCGGAAAACAAATGTCGTAGATAAGAAGATATAGAACGGGATACACATAGTTCATCTAAAATAAGTGGTTACTGTATGGAGGTTATTTGTGGTATGTGAATGAAATCCTGTCAACTTCGAAGATTCGAAGATCTTTGACAGTCATTAAGTACGGGTAGTCAAGTAATCAGTATCAAGGGGTATCGTGTTACCCAATAACTGGGTTGTGTAGGCACTCCATGTAAAATACTGGTGTTCAGCTGCATCTGGCTACATGGTTGAGAAAAGGCCCGGCAGATGATGTAATGAACTCTTGTCAACTCTCTATTTTTCTTGGGCACTGCAGAACCAATTTTCTTGGCGGTATAATGACGTCTACTGGGTCTACCACTTTTTTTTTCTTTTTTTGGTCGTGGGAAATCATCCAATGACTTCTCCCGCTCTGGGCGGAGCGGAAGGGCGTGTCAGACTTTTACTGACTAAAACCCACCCGTGTTCCTTCAGTCGCCTATTGCCAAGGTCCCGGTATCCCTTTCGGACTAACCCGCAACCCTGGCAACTGGGTCTACCCCAAGGCCTGGTCTAGTATTCAACATCTTTAGGTTGATAATGATGATGACCATGCATGGATAATAATAATAATTAACTTTTATTTTCAGACCACAAAGAATCCATACAGTAGTGTAAGTAAAGAAAAACAAAAAAGTTTTTGCTCGTGTTGACATTTTCATGTCGAAAAAGTGTTTTGCAATTTTTATTTTATCTGTACTTTTAACAGCACTTTAAAAGGAAAACATTTTGAAAATAAACTGCTGCTTAGATACTGAGGTGTCGGATTAAGTAAAAGTGTGAAAACGTTACGTATTTATGAATTCACATGAAAGGTCAAAGGTATAAAAGTTCCAACAAAACAATTAAAAATACCGTTTTAAATACCCGGGCTTTTACGTAGCGGAATATTTAAGCGATTATTCCCAATGACCACCACTCGCTTGGCCACCACTGGGGGACAGCGAAACAACTTTTAAAATTTTTTCTCGTTGTCCACGACTTAGGGGGACAGCGAAACAACTTTTAAAATTTATTCTCGTTGTCCACCACTGGGGGACAGTTTCACAACTTTCTAAATTATTTCCATTCGCCACCACTGGTGGAGAGCGATATAGCGAATAAATGTGGCCATCGAGAATCATCGTATTTGAGCCCTACTTACACGATGCAAGTTTATTGTCTGTGGCATACCACATAATTCAAGCAACAATTGACTGGCACCGTCTAAAAAACACGTACAATTGTTGCACGATAGGTACGGGCAAGTTAGTTGCCGTACAAAACTGGTATAGGTGTAAACACCACGTACAATAAAGGCTCGTACATACTGGCGCGTCCCGCACCCATGTCGCGCCCGTGACATCACGTCTGTTTGTGGGAGCCTTAACATGCCCTTTTACGGTTACCTAATACCTCTATCTTTTTACCGATCGGTAATGTACTGCCATAGGTGTAGGATTACCTCTACCAACTTTCAAAACACTTTCAGTCTTTTGAATCCTTATCATATGTGTTATATCATGAGATTCCAGTAGAGAAATTACTCAATAACACTTTACGTGTTTCACCTACCCGCTAACCTCAGTCTGCCAACTTTAAAAACACTTTCAGTCTTTTGAATCCTTATAATACGTGTTATATCATGAGATTCCAATAGAAAAATTACTCAATAACACTTTACGTGTTTCACCTACCCGCTCGCTCAGTTTTCATGGCTCCAAATAAAGGTTGTCGTCAACGCCTCGGGAAATTCCACATATTTGATGTACATAAAACATTTTTAGGTACCTACCTTATGTTTTAGCCTGAGGCTGTACATAGCAGTTTTCGCGCAAGTGTACCCCAGGTCAGTTTAGCTCAAAATATTACAGTTTTAGTATACACCTCTGCCTAATTCCGAGGATTACAGGCGTTATAATATGTTATTTCAGTGTGTATGAAGCAAAAATGAGCTACAATAAAAGCCTTGTTTAACAAACTACTAAAGTACATCACTGTACCGCGCCTAGTTATGCGCGGCGAGATTGGGGGTGGGACGCCGTGAGCGTTGACGAATGAGCGGTCTGCACTGCCCCCAAACTACAATAAAGATTTTTTTTAATTGTAAAACTAGCTGCTCCCCGCGGTTTCTCCCGCGTAAGTCTCGGTCTCGTAGGAATATCGGGATAAGTAAGGAAAAGGAAAGGTAAAGTATCCTGTGTCCTATTCCAGGTCATGGTCTACCCATGTCTCAAATTTCATCGAAATTAGCCGTTTTAGAGTGAAAACGTAACGAACAATTAAATAAATAGTCAAAAAAACTCACTTTCGCATTTATAATATTATAAAGTTAAGGACTGACTTTAGATTTTTGTTCAATGATAGTTATAATTAAATCTAATAAAAGGACGACCTAGAAAACCTCATTCTCTTGACCCAAAATCACCTATAATATTCATATACCCAAGTTAGATTGATTTACCGGTAACAATAACCCATAACACACCCTCCTTTTGATCTCACAGTCGGTTAAACCACCCTAAATTACCCCAATCTAAAAATACCTAGCTACCTATAAATATTTTTAAAACTTCAAAACAAACAAGTTGGCGTGGCAAGGCTACATAACTTACTTTACTTAATAAGTTCATTCCGCCATGACAACCCATTTTGTATGGAAAATATTTTGTTACAGCCATCGTAATGTTATAAGTGGTTGTCGACACGTTAAGAGTACTGTAATTTGTTCGTGTCATGCTTTTTATGGGGGTAAATGAGGGTAAACGGGGTAATGGTTGTGTTATTGTTTTAATTGGGATCTTGGACGAGGAGGCAAAGACATATTTTGTGATGTTTATGCCACCGTATTGCACAGGAGATACGCTTTTCCGGCAGTGGGACATAACACAAATTAAGGTGCTAAAAATTGCTGGGTTTCGCTTGTATGTATCTGGGAACTCTTGGAAAGATGCATATTACCTGCTGGAAAGATTTCTCAAATGTTAAAGACTCCCTTTCTGGTTAGATTCTGAAAAATAAATACTTACACAATACTACACTAATTCAATACTAAATGTTTATTGGCAAGAAGAAAAAGGTGATAACGGACATCGATCTAACACATACAAAGTTAAGTTAGTTTGAACATCACAATGTTTTGGTTTAATATCATCAGACATCACAGCGAACAGTGAATAATATAAGGTGTTTCTTTTCATACACGAAATCTCTTATGGGGTCATTATACTCATCATTATGAACAATTTTCACTATGGGACCAAACAAATCGCGTGAGAAAATCTGTTCCTTAGTAAAGTTTAATTTAGGTACTTACCTATTGTTCTAAACTGTATGCGACGCGCTGTTTTTTTGTTTTTCGCGATTTAAAATTTGGTCCCATCGTAAAAATTATTCAGTTCGATAGTCTAAAGCATCTCTTAAAGTTTGTAAACTTATTTTTTAAACACCTTATAGAACAAAATCATGCAAGAACAAACCTAAAGTACTCAAAAGCAGGATCAAAATTCTAATACCAAGGAAGCCTCATACAACAAGGATACATGGAAACACAGCACATTGTCTCACAGTTAATAATAACGAGACCGAGCATCGCCTCGCCTTAGAACACAAACTGAGACGATTTACGAAGTGCATGTGTTGTTGTTGCTCATAATTCTGTGTGGCAACGTGTGAGGCTACACTAAGCGGGTCTCAGTGTTTTGTGAGCTTGGATATGTATAAATTGGCGTAATCTTAAACATGATACGGTTTGTTGAATGTTGCTCAATTTTATGGCAGAAAATCTTTGAGTAAACTAATGTTTTCATCTAAAAAAATGAGCTCGTTGATCGAAAGTGAGAATGCTGAGTTGTTCTGAGTTCAAACTCTGGTTCGGGCAGTTTTATTAGCTTTTTCTTATTTTAATTATTCCCGTGATGTGTCCGGTTCACGACAATAGGCTTGCCCCTTCTTATTACGGAGCTGATTTACAAAGTGCATTGCTGTTCTAATATTGTATTGCATGCCTTGTCTTCTCTATACCAACTTGTAAGAGATTTCATAATTATTATGTTTTCCTTCAGAGCACGTCATCCAAGATTTTTTAAATAAACACAAACTCGTCTGGAACACAGAATAAATGTACCACACCTAGAAAAAAAAAAACATGTTTAAAAGTTACCAAATCCATGTTTTTGTACCCGTAGTCCTAATTAATTCAAGGAACAGCTTAATTACTATGAAGAAAGTAATTAAACTTAATAAAACTATCGTCTTACTACTTTTTCCACAAACAAAAAGGAACATTGTAAAAACATACTTTTATTTAAAAAGTGCCTTTGTAAAAAATTTATGTGAAGTTATAAACTGCTGCGCCGTGAAACAATAAAATGAAATACAAAAAAACAGACGCGAACACGGGTAAACAAACTAGCAATCGCTGGATATAATGTATTTTTAAGTTGAGGCCATAAGAGCAGCGTTTTAATTAATGGTAGAAGCAGAGCGATTTATGTGTGTTTTGTTCTACAACCAGCGTAACCAAGAGGTATTGTGTTACCCAGTAACTGGGTTGTGGAGGTCAGATAGACACTCGTGCCATGTAAAATACTGGTATTTAGCTGAAGCTGACCCCAACATGGTTGTGTTAGCGCGAGGAGCAAATTAATGAGTGGACTGTATCTTAAAGGCAATGGTTTATTGCCGCCCGATTTGCAATTACAACTTTCCCGGACAAAACAATTAAATAAATTAATAAAAGGAAGATCGTCCGTCATGGTGGAGTCCGTAGAAGCGAGTGGTCATCGGGCCGAGCCGTATCGCCGACGCGCCGCGCCTCAGCTTGTCGATGACGCGTTGATCACGCAGCCTGCTCGTGCAAACCGCGCGCAAGGTGTTGGGTTCGATTCCCAACAGTTGGGAAAAGCCTAGGCAGATGATGATGTTTACTGTTATAATATTAGACACTCCGTTTTCGTTTTCATCAAAGCCATTTCACTAATGGCAAAAAAGGCTGCTTATGGCAAATATAATTATCATTATTTTGCGATTTTAACCATCATTCTGTTCACAAGATTAACTTACAGTACTTAAATTTTATTTTCGAATTACATTTTCCGCCCTCAAAAAAAATAGAAGAGGAGGCTTTTACCCTGTAAAACGACAGTCCGGGTTAAAAATGATAATAAATAAAAATAATTACGGGAAACCACCGCTGTTTTCATAGCCCCAATAGCGAAGTAAGCTGTAATATTTCGTTCCAACATCTGGCGTCGGTAAGGAAATTCCCAAGCTGAACACTGAAGTTTCACAGGATTCCTTTTCATAGTTGCCTTGTTTTTAAAAGTTCAGTTGTCAGTTTCATGTAAAGAAAATTGTACAATAAAAGGATGGGTTTAAAATCTAGAGCTGTGTTAAGTAAGAGGGATAATGGGGGATAAAAGTATGTGATATTTTCTTGGCTTTGTGTGAACAATAAAAACTTTTTACAAAAAAAAAAACAACCGACTTCAAAAAAATAACACTAAAAAAGTGAAAAATAATTTTAATTTCGGAAGTCGGTGTCTTTGCTTTCAATGTTCGTTTTTTGCCACCGACTTCCGAAATTAAAGTTATTTTTCACTTTTTTAGTGTTATTTTTTTGAAGTCGGAAGTCTTTTTTTTTTTTAAGTTTTTATTTTCCACTTTTTAGTTGTGGTACCTACCCCACACAAATTCGAATACCAATACCTGCTATGTAAATAACAGTGAAAGAGTGAAATAATTATATCATCTACATACGCAAAGTGGAAAAAATACGTAATTATTGAAGCTAACTCAAAAACTAATAAAATTTATGTGGGACCTGGAACCTCCTCCTTTTTGAAGAAGTCGGTTAAAAAAGGAGACAGCTGCTTTCCTTCTGGAAGTGTCCTAGGAAGGATTATGTTAGAAGTAATGAAACTTGCACCAGAACGATGACCAGTAGTATTAATCCTACTAATTATCACTATCACTATAAACTATAAAACAAAGTCGCTTTCTCTGTCCCTATATCCCTATGTATGCTTAAATCTTTAAAACTACGCAACGGATTTTGATGCGGTTTTTTTTAATAGATAGTTTGATTGAAGAGGAAGGTTTTAGTATATAATAACCGACATCCACGCGGGCGAAGCCGCGGGCATCAGCTAGTAAAATTATAAATGTGAAAGTTTGGAATTTTTGACGTTTGTTACTCAATCACGTTTGTTACTCAATCACGTTTGTTACTCAATCACGTTTGCTACTCGATCACGTTTGTTACTCAATCACGTTTGTTACTCAATC
The DNA here is from genome assembly GCA_947363905.1 of Lithophane semibrunnea. Classification (NCBI taxonomy): domain Eukaryota; kingdom Metazoa; phylum Arthropoda; class Insecta; order Lepidoptera; family Noctuidae; genus Lithophane; species Lithophane semibrunnea. Next base: position 14,945,534 of record OX376205.1, read on the forward strand.
ACGTTTGTTACTTAATCACGTTTGTTATTCAATCACGTTTGTTACTCAATCACGTTTGTTACTCAATCACGTTTGTTACTCAATCACGTTTGTTACTCAATCACGTTTGTTACTCAATCACGTTTGTTACTCAATCACGTTTGTTACTCAATCACGTTTGTTACTCAATCACGTTTAGGCGCGTTACGGCGCCCTTTGAATGAAACTCGTTTCGTTGTAATAGACTTGTATTATTGATATTACATAGCACAGTATCCAAGTGACGGCGAAAAGTTTAAAAAAAAAAAAAAAAAAAAAAAAAAAAAAAACAAACGTATAGGACAAACCGGGTAATATTGTTAGTTACCTACACGTACACAGAGTTTATTAGTTAACAATAACTTAGCAAGTTTTTGCAGGCAGATCGCATTCTCAAACTTATTGAACCATAGACTACCTAGACCAACCAGTGTTGTCAGGTTATACTAACGGTGGGAACCACAGATAATTAATTGGTTCGCCACACACGCATAAATGGCTGAACGGATTTGGATGAAAATTGGCACCCAGATAGTTTAATAGCCTGCATTAACGCAAGATGTTGTATGATATTAAAGGCTTGCAATACCTTCAGTACGTCATGCTGCAACACGCGTGCTGCGAGCAATTCACCGGCACCATTTGTCATGCCCACCGGTTGACCTACTTGCATGTCTTTTAACGTCCGTGAGGTGCAGTAGTAGTGGCAGCGATAAACTTAAGGCATTGAACAGACGATGGACAATTTGAAATCTATGGAAATACCGACATATTGTCCTACGTGCGCGTAAGATTTCCATACGATTCCAAATTGTCCATCTTCTGCTCAACGCCTTAGATTGAGCTTTGTTAACTTTATTAGGTACGTATTAGGATTTCTATTTATCTTTTCGATGATTTTAAAACAATACGTCATAAGCATGACGTATGGTAGCCTACAACAGTATTCCATTCCCATATTGGTGGAGCTCGTGGCTAAGTTATAACAGCCGCACGGGTCGATCCATCAGGTTAAGCTACGCTTGCCGGGGTTGGTCTGTGGATGGGTGACCATCTTTACATATCGAGACTCCTCCGTGCCTCGGAAAGCACGTTAAGCCGTTGGTCCCGGCTGTCATTTGTGGATCTTTGACAGTCGTTACCGGTCGTCAGAAGCTGGAAAGTCTGACAACCAGTCTTACCAAAGGGGTATTACCCAGTAACTGGATTGTGGAGGTCAGATAGGCAGTCGCTCCATGTAAAATACTGGTATTCAGCTGCATCCGGTTAGACTGGAAGCCGACCCCAACATAGTTGGGAAAAGGCTAGGCAGATGATTGGTACATTTTAAGGCTAATTCCAATTTCAACTACGCCACAGATACACGCGTTGCTCGAAATGAATTGCGAAAGTCCTCGCTTACTGTGCTCCGAACGCACCGGATTGTCTAAATTGCATTCCTGAATTTTAACCGCATTGAACAGTCGAACTGGAACTACACACGTTTTGCAAAGGTGAATGATGCATGTTGTAGGTACTGTAAAGGCTTTTACCTGGCATGGTTTTAGCATGCAACGGCAAGTCCGTTATAAGTTGGTAGCATAATTTATTACGAGACCCATTAATTTGTATTTTGATTAGAAGAAAAAGAGTAGGAGTTGGCTGAAGAGCTGACATGGCGGATTTCATCGCATAAAACGTAAAACAATTCCATGAATAATTATTTATTATGTCTGAAAGATAATTATGTTTCATTGAAGTACTTCTCCCACAGTAGAAATACCTCTATCTATTAGATTTCAAATAAGTGAGTAGTATACCCGCCCTGCTGTGTCTTGGCACAGAAAAGTGCGAAAGTATTCGCATTTATAGCCGTTCAGGGGACTTCACTCCACCATAATTTTTAATCTTAATTCAATGTGGGAAAGCGATGAACGTTTCTCCATCCCTTTTCTAGGAGCTGTAAGAGTTGGTGATAACCCTCTAGAACCCCGTTCCATTCAGCCGTAGAGAAAAATATCACAATTTCTTTACAGAATTTTTCATTTTTAACACTCGCTCAGTGTGACCACACGCATACAATGTCGCTTCACTTGCAAAATCTGGCGAACACTTAGCTAAGAGCCGCGTAAACTGCAGCCACACAACTTCGGACAGTTTTTGTTCCTCATAACCTGTGTGCTTGTTAACATTACCATCATTTTACCCTATCCTCGTGGAGCGGATAACAATTATTAGCGTTGTTCCTTCTGATAGTTTACTTAGGCGAATGTTTTTAGATGGCTTGAATAAGTACGTTTTAGGGTTCCGTACCCAAAGGGTAAAACGGGACCCTATTACTAAGGCTCCGCTGTCCGTCCGTCTATCTGTCTGTCTATCCGTCTGTCACCAGACTGTATCTCATGAACCGTGATAGTTAGACAGTTGAAATTTTCACAGATGATGTAATTCTGTTACCGCTATAACAACAAATACTAAAAAACAGAATAAAATAAATATTTAAGGGGGCTCGCATACAAAAAAAGTGATTTTTTGCCATTTTTATAAGAAAATGGTACGGAACCCTTCGTGCGCAAGTCCGACTCACACTTGGCCGGTTTTTACATGTATTTCATAGAAATTTGAATAAATTAAGGAAAGAGAGCCCTTTGCCCTGCAGTGGGATAACTTAAGCTAATTTATTTTATATCTAGCTTCTGCGTCCGACTTCGTCCACGTGACCCATCGCGTGGCATCGCATCGCCCGCCCGCGCTGTTACTTTGTTTTCGCTAAGCGTTTTTCTGTATTTTTTTTCTTTTAGCTCGACTCCTAACGGTCGTACCGTGATCTTAAATAGCCTTCATCAAGAATTGGGCTATCAAATGGAAAAAAATCAAATCCGACTGATAGTTAGCGCATTTAAACAAAAAAAACTAACTCTTCAGCTTTATTTTATTAATAACTAGCTGATGCTCGCGGCTTGGCCCGCGTGGATGTCGGTTATCCTACTAATATTATAAATGTGAAAGTTTGTGTGTTTGTGTGTTTGGATGTTTGTTACTCAATCAGGCAAAAACGGCTGAATGGATTTGGATGAAATTTGGCAAACAGATAGCTTATAACCTGGATTAACACATAGGATACTTTTTATCCCGATATTCCCACGGGATCGAGACTTACGCGGGTGAAACCGCGGGGCGCAGCTAGTTATATACTAAAACCTTCCTCGATAACCACTCTATCCATTGGTGGAAACAGCATGAAAATCGGTGCAGTAGTTTTTGAGTTTATCTCGAACAGGACGACACAAGGATTATAATAAATAAGTACACATAAAAGATATCTGACGTTAGAAAAATCAACCCTAAGTACTTCACACCCATTTACGATGAAAATATCAATATCATAGACTTAAATAGACTTTGATTACCATTTCGTTAACTACAAGTGTAGCGGTCGATAATAGGTAAACGCCTCACGCATGACTGTAACAACTAGGTACTTATCTAGATCTAGTAGGTATTGTTCTCTAGCTTGGTTGCATTGCTAAAGCCTATAGCAATGTATGACGGTACGGTTACTTGCTCGAATTGATTCCTATAAATAACATTGACAGGCTATAGCATAACGGTTACGCTGAAATGCACTGGATGTATATAGATGACCTCCGTCAAAGCAAAATATTTTATTTCACACTAGATTCCGCCCGTGGCTTCGCCCGCGTGGTATGTCGATAAAAAGTACCCTATGTTCTTCCCCGGGATGCCATCTATCTCCTTGCCAAATTTTATCGAAATCCGTTCAGTGGTTTAGGCGTGAAAAGGTAACATACAGACAGACAGACAGACCGACAGACAGACACAGTTACTTTCGGAGTTATAATATTAGTGTGGATTAGTACTGATAAACCTACATGGGTAGTTATGAAAAGTCAGAAGCTAGGTGCACGGTTGCAATTGGTCGTTTCCTATGGAGAAGAGCCGGCAAGAAACTCCACCGGTACTCTTTGGTCTTGGGTTCAAACTCGAGACCTATGACTTGACAGTCCAACGGTCACACCACTAGGCTATCATTAGTCATTGCCATTAGATCAATAAATAAAAACTCACCATAAATATACTTTTTTTATAAATAAAACCTCATCCTTCAAACTTTATAGTTTTATTTAAATAGACTGGCTTGTCAGGGAACGCACCCAAACGAAGAGTTCAAAGATAGGCTGAATGGCGATGGCGGAAATTGATAATTTCCATGCACTTTGACGGCGAGGGCCCTATATTTAGGGGTGTCGACGATGTAGATGTCTGTAGTTTGTTGACCTGTTTTTACTTTGTGTGGGGGTTTTTCGTTTGAAGTTGTGTTGTATCCGGAATGAATACATGATTTTTTTATTAAAATATTATTTTCTGTTGCGTTCTTCGCATTAATATATAAACCTAATGACATAAATTCAATTTCAATTCTATTCTATGTTGGGGTCGGCTTCCAGTCTACCCGAACTCAGCTGAATACCAGTATTTTTCATGGAGCGACTGCCTATCTGACCTCTACAACCCAGTTACTGGGTAACACGGTAACTTTTCTCAAGGAATTCTACGTCTATACAGCATGTAACAAAGACCCTGTCCGATCCGAAAGGGGGTGCCTAGTAACATTAAAAAAACGTAATTAAAAATATATTTTTTGTGAAAATAAGAAAGCTATTGCTATTTAAAATTCACGTTTATAATACCAAAATTACCCCAATCCAAACTAATATTATAAATGCGAAAGTAACTCTGTCTGTCTGTCTGTCTGTCTGTCTTTCTGTCTGTCTGTCTGTCTGTCTTTGCTTCACGCCTAAACTACTGAACCGATTTGTGTGAAATTTGGTACAGACATAGTTTGGAACTTGAGAAAGGACATAGGATAGTTTTTATTACAAAAAATAAAATAAAAAATAAAATTTATTCCGGACATACAGCGCCATCTATTGGTCAAGAGTCGGCATCAATTCAGTACTGAAAATTCATCGGAAAAATGTAAATAAATAGTAAAAAGGTATGAAAAATATAATATAATACAACTTTTAGTACATAGAAAATGCTCTAACGGAGTATAGATAATTCTATTAGTACTATATGTCGAGTTGGTGATCGCGCAATGGTGTCGATCGTTACACGAGTTCGGTTCATATTATTGTTTTAATTCACTGAAAAAAGTAAATAAATAGTAAAAAGGTATGAAAAAAATAATATCAATATAATAAAACTTTTAGTACAAAGAAAATGCCCGAACGGAGTATAGATAAATAATCCGAGTTGTCACTATGCTCGATAGATGGCGTTGGGATCGAAATAGATCGCGCTATGGTTTCGTTACACGCATTTAGTTGGGTATCGGCCGAGCGCTTCGGTACTGTCGTGGAATTGTGGATTGGTGAGTATACATATCTTCATTTCAAACGCAGAGCTCATTATGTTGATTTTTGAAGAGTTCCCTAGAGTATTTTCCACATTTCGTTTTTGAAGAGATACCGCGAGATCGGGAACTATGTTGGTTAAACCAAAAATCTGCCGGAAGTCACTATTCCACGCGAACGAAGTCGCGGGCAAAAGCTAGTTTTAATATAAATTACCAAATTTTCTACAGAAGTCATAATTATGATATGACTTGTAGACACCCAATCAACGATGCCCATATAACAACCCGGAAAAATTCCCCTTTGAAAAAACTGCGGCTATTTTTTTTTCCTTTTTTCCCAAAGAAAAATACATAAATAGACAGACTCTCAGTATGATTCTTAACAACAACCTCACGGATCGGACAGAGCTTTTTTTACACGCTGTATAACAACTAACGACTAAAAAACTATAAACTTAATAAAAAATAATATAACTGTATACTAATAGACAATGCAAACATGGTCATACTTTCTCCCTTTATGTGAAAATCCATTGTCCAACAGCTTCACATTAACATTAGGATCAGGATGGCGACACAACGAGCAGCCGTTGTCTGTTGAAATACAACTTGTCTCATATACCGCCGCTAAACGATCTTGTGGTGTTAATACCGAGCTCACTTAGCTTAGCGATACCATCTTACTGGGTAGTAGACTGGTGCTGTTTGTTTATGTTCTGGGTTAATTACTATGTGTAGTAACAGCCCATGAATAAATAATAATAAATAAATTCTTTATTGGCATAAAAAATGTGTACCTGCAAAAAAAGGGAGGTACTTCGTTCCAATACCAATTTTATTGGGTGTTTTTTTTAGGCCTGGCAAAACCTTAATGACATAAGGCGTTTAAAAATCGAAGTTTTAGCAAAGGTAAAGGAAAATGTGCGAAAATGCAGTATGAGCAAACGTGGTAATGAATGGTCGTTCTCTTTCTTTGTCTGAAGCTGGCGCCAGATACAGTCACATATTTGAACACTTATCTGAACACTAACTAAATATGAAATCAAACTTTGAACAAATACTCAATTACCTGTGCCTCACAAGTGTTCAAACAAGTGTTCAAATGTGTGTTGCTGTGTCTGGCGCCGCTATGATATGAAGCCTTTTCGTGGCCGTGTTTTAATAAAAAGCTTAGGTATAGCTACGCGCTATGTGGTAAGTCATTAAATACCTAAAGCCCTTAATTCCTCGTATAATACCACATTCTGATGAAACTAGCGTGAACACGGGGCAGCATTATTTTTAATACCCTGATTTATAGCTCAAATATGGCGCTGAGTAATAAATCAGACGAGTCCATGTAACGTGTATATTAAATTTTGACCTAATTTCGTACATTATTTTTTTTTGCCAATAACTTGGTCAGGTCATGTTGGCCAAGAGGGTTTTGGCGCAAACTTTAGACGTTCAAATTACTGGCGAGACTTCTTTATTTTCTAAGGTAAAGCTTTGTGGCTAAGTAGTACAATCGTAGGGTCGACTGAAGGTTAAACCGTGGTTCCCGAGGTCAATCCTTGGATGGGTGACCATTACGTGTGATCTATTACATCCTAAGACTCTCCAGTTGTCATTCATAGACCTTTTACAGCTATACAGGTAGTCCGAAGACCGAAAGTCTGACATCTAGTCTTACCAAGGGGTACTGTGATGCAAAGCCGTACCTAACATATTATGTAGTTTGGAAAAGGCTTGGCCGATGACTTTTTATTTTCAAAAGCTATCCCCCTGTCTAGCCTAATATTAAACACCAAAGCCTCCACATAACTGAACCACAATATACAGGCTTACAAAATAATGTATTCTATGAATTCCAATCATTTTATGCAGTTTGAACCAATTTTATGCTACGGACGATGGAAAAATTCGTTACCAATATTTTGTTTTAAAAAGTGGTAACATTTTATTTTCATCCGTTCAAATATTTTCTATTTGATCTCTAAATCTATTGTGCGTACACACAAAGATAATTGATTTGTAAAACCAATTATGGTAGCAATTTGAGTTTGGAAATTCGTTATCGTGACGCCATAGATTTTGTCGATCAGGTTAGTGTTACCGATAAGCTATAAAGTTACTACAAAAATAACCCTGAAGTATAATAAAATATTAAGATTCTTAAGATACTCTATCAGTTATATTTTTAGTGGAGGCATAGGTCTCAGTGGCAGATGGCCGATGGAGCAGAATGGTTCTGCATTGGCGACTGGGAAGACGTAGCGCTGGGAGGCCTCCGACCGGTGACCTTTGAAAGCCGCAGGAATCCGCTGGATGCGAGAAGCACAGAACCAGTCGAAGTGCCGGTACTTGGGGGAGGCTTATGACCAGACAGAGGCGGCTGCGCGTTAGCGTTTCACACGCGCCCCTAGTGGACGTCGCGGGCTTACAACTCACTCCCCCTGCAGGGCCTGAGGGGTCCCACAAAGGCGGTCCGGCAATGTCCTACATCGTACTTTTACACTCTTTATTTGTTTTTTATTTTTATTTTATTTTGTTATCTGATGTATATTGTGTGCCTTTTAGTCTGTGCTGAATAAATATATTTTCTTCTTTCTTTCTTCTTTTTCAATAGCTGGAGATCATGAAAGTTGCATAAATTCCCATGATCCCGGTCCAAGTGTGGGAAGGGAACGTCGGGAGTGGCTTTTAGTCAGTCCTCCGCCCGTCCCATGGCGGAGGACAACCATGAGGACCAAAATGTTTTTTTTTATGTTATGGCAGAGATGATGATGTGAGGTCTCAGCGGTGCTATTCAAAAGTTCATTTTGAACCTTCATTATTGTCACCGCATTCGATTAAAAAAAGAACTCTCTTCTTTTCATAGTATTAACGTTGATGTACAATAACATTGCACATCTCAACACCAATTGAATTTTGAAGTGATGTGAGATAGCTAAAGGCACTTTATAAATAGTCTCTTTGAGATTGAAGACTCAAAAAAAATAAAAAAAATAACATTGTTCAGACCACAGTGCCTGATGTTATTATATACGACGAGAAAAAAAATGCAATTTGCAATATGAGCAAAGTGCTTCAGTAACGCACGAAATATAGACGTCAATAAAACATAATGTTTCATTATGTTTTAGAGTGCTTGCATTAATATCTATTGAAATATACATAAACAAGGGTCTGGCCACTTTGTTTCTTTAACAACTATCGTTACAATAAACATATTATATGAGTTAATATCTTACATAATGTAGTGTATATCAGTCCACTATTTGACTTGCAGATAATGTATCTATTTATAGTATAATTATGGAAATTGTACACCACAGACTACTTGCAGTATTGTCTCTCCTTCTACCATTAATTATTCCAAAGGCGATAAGACCGCCCACAGTGGCGGTCTTATCGCTAAAAGTGAACTTTCACTGTCAACTGTCACCCTATGTAAAGTTTCTATATTTATATAGCTACAATTTATATACGCTATACATAATAACTAGAATTCTATCCTATTCTAAGCTTTCGCCTTGTCCCTAAGTCTCCTGGGAGACTTAGCGATAGCGTACAATGACGCCATGGCGAGACGAGACGAGATGGGCAGTGCATGTCGCTGTGCCAAGCCGCTGTATTTCCATATTCGATTGTTCTACATTCATCTTGTGTTGTCAACGCTACTTTCAAGTAAAGTGGCAAACTTGGAACTTGTCTTCTTGTCTTCTTTTCGTGTGGTTATAACTTATTCATGTACAACTTCCACTTAGTGTACAAATCTCCAAGATCATTCAAATTATGGCATCACGTGTTGGTTCTGTACCTCTATTGCAGGTAATTAGTTAAGTGAGAGCGTAGTATATTACTTAAGTGTATTTAATGGACATTTTTAATAATGATTACGAGCCTTGACTACCGACTTATCGTAAGCGATATTTTTAACGAAAATGCGATTTTTATTGTGCACGATATTTATAGTTTTAAAATAACGTAGTTTAGGATAAAAAATGTAATGTTTGTAAAACTTTACGATAATACCCGGCGTATTATCCGGGCTTAATTATCTTGTAAAAGTAAGCTACCGTAACCTTGGGGTGAATTAATGTTCGTAGATGTTGCCCAAGAATAACAGAGGGGCACATCAAACTCAGGGCATAAGCTAAACCGTGCAACGTGAAACGCCTCAACGGAAGCATTTTTCACTGCTTTTTTTGTGTTATTACTTGTCAAGATCAAACTTAAAAGAGTATTTAATCACATTATACCTAAATCCCTCTAAACAGCAACAGCGTTACGTTGGGTAGGTGTAGTGGCTCCGTCCGTCACGCTGCCCGCTGATATATCGACGAGCTCTGCACTGCACCGCGTTACTGATGAGGATGGGCAAAGGATAAGCAGAAAGCGAATTTACTCCAAGTGTTTGTTTTGTGTCTATTTTCGTTCGAGCCATGACTAGTACTACCTACACCGCTGGCTATTTATAATTTGTCTTACTAATAAACTCATGCCTTCTTCACATGGAGGTAGACAAAAACTACACAACGTAACCCGCTACGGTCTTTACATTAATATATTTTTTTATTTTTTATTTCACTCTCAAAGTACAACAAAACTTAATCTAAGAGATACATTTTTAAAGGTGTTTGTTGGATGTACAGCAACACATAATTGTTGATATACCAACTCCTAAACTAAGTCAGGCTTGTATTTTTGGAGTTAGTGGTTTTTCAGATGTAGGACATACATAGACATAACCTTGTAGCCATAAAATTGGCTTCTAACACGTAACAGTAAACAAATTAAATAAACTTGAATTTCGTAACATAAATTGAGAAATAAAATAAAAATTAAATTAAATTACATTATTTAAACTACAAATTAATAAAATAAAAAGAAAGAAAGAGATAAATAATTATATACCTTCACATTGACTAAAGTAAAATTCTATGTACCTACTACTTTTTTATAGACAAAAGTATCTCAGTTTGAGCATAATCTAAAGTTTGCAACCAATTACTTAATCTATGTTTAACCTCTCGTTTCGTTAAGCTGTAGATGTTGATGGTTTTGGTGCATTGTATAGGATTTTTTTTTCTTTACATCATGCCGCCACCGCTATCGTAGGAAACCGTAGTTTAACACTTTGAACCTTCTCTTGTATTTTGTACCACAGTGCAGAAAACATTAGTAAGACTAGTTTACGACAACTAACGCGAAACTGAGCACTGTTCTCTCATGTTAAACTGGTGTGGTTAATGCGCCGCCCATTTATGCAAAACCCACTCTCTATTTATGTTTAGAAGTGTACATACAGCTCTGTGGAAATTTGAGCTGGACTTTGATATCCTGTTGCTTGTGTTTAGCTTTTTAACAGCTTTTATTTAGCTGCACAGTGATTACTTACGACAACTTTACCAGGGACTGAAACGCGAATGAATCGCTGTAAAAAGTTACCATGTGTACAGTATTCTTATCCTATAGAATCTAGTTTTTCAAACTAAACAGGTAGCTGTGCTGCTGGGGAGTTTGTTACGCCACTTTTTCCCAGCTAAAGCACTTATTGGAAGTAGTGAAGGGCGAGCGTGCCGGGGGACTGTCTTATGTAATTTTGACGTTCGAAAAGTGCTGATTTTCAGCCTAGTTTGAATAAATGACTTTTGATTTTGAATTTATCTCGCGAAGCGACGCGCGCTTTACTTTGTGGTAACCAAGTGTAACTGTAAACGTGTGCGTGAAGACGAGTAGCGTCAGCACATAACACACACACACACACACACACTTTCGACTTCGCTATTGTCTCGGACCGTACCTGGAACTGCTCTGCTTACACACACATTCACAGCGTCTTTGTGCACTTGGTTACCGCAAGTAAAGCGCGCGTCGTTTCGAGAGTTTAAATTACTATACCCTTCAGTAATGAGCTCTTTGAGAAACTGGTCCGAGGAAGTTCAAGGAAGGGCAAGTCGCATTGCTGTTTGCGTCGTCTGTGACTGTCTACTATCAAGTTAATTATTTATACTAGCTGTTTTTAACGAATTTTATTCAAATGCACTCATTATGATTCACTCAGTGTTTGAGATTCAAAGAAATCTATCTTACAGCTCACTTCACCTAAGTTTTCATGGTGAGATTTTTACAGAATAGGCTGGCTGGTCTCAGTTTAAAAAAAACATTTACATGACAAGTTAGCATGCTTTCCCGGTAAAGTCCACCTCAACACCTCAGGAGAAACAATAAAATCTTCTGCACGTTTTTCTTTCACATACATTGTATTTTCGTAAATTATATTTTTTTGGTCTGCGTGATTGCCAAGTCACAAAAATTTTTTTATTGACAAAGGTTTTTTCACTAATCAAGTAATTTGTCAAATTGGGCGTCAAAGGTAATAAAACGCCAGACTGGATTCTAGATGAGATCTAACTTTTTTACGACGAAAATAGAATTTTCTTATCATACAATTTTTTATTTGTGATTATATAATAAATAAAGCACTTTTCTATAAAAGTCGCAAGTTTTACCTTATTTTTATGTCTTTTCGTCTCATTACAAAATTAATTCTAACTTTTCGACCTTTGAGCCAGTTATTACTGGCCAGTTATTATTATAGGTATTTTGAACTTTATTTCGATTGAAAACTTATTAGAATCGGGTTTATCATCAGATTTTGTTACTAGAATTTATTTTATCTTCGTCGGAATACTTAAACTTCCAAATTCAAAAATGGTTCGATGGTTTAAACCTGGGTCTAAAAATGATCCTTGTTTTGTAATACGGCCGTTAGTTTTAGATGCGATAAAACTTTCCAATTTTAAATCATAATAAAATATACATCCCTAGATTTTCTTAGTCAAAGATACGCCGGATTAGTACAAGCTCTTTTCTGCTTTCGGTTTAAAAGTAATTTTAAAACAGTTCAGTGTTAGCTGCGATTTAACAGACCTAATAGAATTAGTTATTTAATTAACTGTTACGACGGATATTTGGTTACAGTGGTGAAGTTCAAAGAGTCGTATTATCATTGTGATATTAAACACGACTTTCCTGTTTTGTAATTGGTAAAATGAACTAAGTGTTGGTTTAAAATCTAGTCGCAATATCACCTTAGCAACAACCAATGTCTTTTTGTCAAAAACATAGGGAAATTAGAGGTATTTTTGACAGATTGAGACTGAAATTTCTTATAAAACGCGGGCAAGGTTTTATAAAAAAAAAAAAAAAAAAAGAAATTAGAATGCGCGTCCACATTATACGCATATTTATAAAAAAATACGGGACTTGTTTATTTTCTCGCATTAGCCATCCAAGAAGACAAAATAAGCCAGATGAAAAAGAGTATCCCGTAATTAATCTAATTACTGCATCTTTTCCTTAGATGACAAAATGTTTCAGCAAAAAAAATGCCTTAAAAGCGACGAAGGTTGGCCTTAGGCTTATTATAAATAAGGCGAAAAAATACACAGAATTAAGGAATAAGAGAGTAATTACATTAGAACATTTTCAAGATGCCACGTTTTAAAAGCAAAACACTTTTAAAACGACGGCATCTCGGAAATGTTCTAAATATAAAAACGTAAGATTAGCATTATGTTGTTGATATTTTCGTAGCGAGGTATTTTTTTCATTTGATTGATGCTTTGCAAGATTTGAATAATTACGTAAAACTGACTGACTCGTTGGTCTAGGCTCTAGACACTAGGGTTACTGCTGTGGCGGTATCTACATCGCCACATGCGAACTACGCATCAAAGACCTGACGTCACACAAAAATCCTGACGTCACATAAATCCTGCATCGCGCAATTAGAGTTTACCGTGCAGTGGACATACATATATACAAAAACCCAATATCAATCATTGGGCAGTTGCCCGCCAGACACAACACCCGTCTGGTCGGAGGATCCTCCCTTTTCTATGGGGATGAGTGTACTTTACACCCTGTTCTGGAATTTCTCAATAGCAGGCCGAGTCTAGAATTGTGCTCGGTTGATGGCAATAGACTCGCCCCCTATTACATGGGCATAGGTTAAACATAACTAGCAAAATGAGGGTGTCCTATTAGGTACACCTAGGTTCGAACCTTCGGGGAAAACAGGCGTAATATTATGTTATTTTATATCTGGAAAAACTGTAAATTAAACTTGGTTAGAATTAGATGAAGTTTGGACGAAGTGTATTTTGCAAATTAAAACATATTACATACAAATCAAGCCGAATACATTTAATGCTTTCATAATCCTTTTACTAACCCCTCAGAATCTACTTCCTTATAAACAAATTAACCGTAATTACTCCACGTGTATCAGATACCACAGACTGTAAAATTAATATGGCGCCTAGCATGGCGTCCAATCATAGCTTCATTACGACTGGCTCCATTAGAGATTGAATTATCAGAGAAAATGACGTCACCAAATTAGATTCATACAGTTACTACATGATTTAGCATTCAATTTGATTGTTCTATTTTAAATGGGATATCGGCTGTTCTAGTTTAGAAAATAAGCTGTAAACGATACCCAGAACCTTGTGTTTTGAAGTGTTTTTCCCAAAACAAATTCAAATTATTTATATAAATGGTTTGCAGAAAAAAAATAAAAAGTCTATGTTTTATTAAATCGTATGATAAGTTGATAATGTTCAAGATGCAAACGATTTATAGTATAGTTACACAACTCTTTGTCTTCTTCTTTCAAAAGTCAAATTACTTTTGAAAGAAGAAGACAAAACGTTGTGTAACTATACAGGCGCTATACAACGTTTATTAGTAAGGCGGTAACTCCTCTTATTCATTTTTAAATATTTATTTCAAATAATATCTAGTTTATTTTTGTGGCGTTGGTGACAGATTTACAAAAGAAAGATAACAGTTAGCTAAGGAGTAGGCTGTTTAATGCATCCCAATATAACCCCATTTACATTGAAGCAACAAATGAATTGCATCATCTAAATACTGTTTGGACGATGCAAATCTTATTTTTGCTTCAAGTAAAGGCTCTTACATACTGGGGCGACTCGTCGCGACGACGCGAATTTTAACAAAACAATTTCTGAGAAAACTACACGGCTAACAATGCGGCGGCGTCGCGTCACGCTACTAATCGCCCCAGTATGTAAGAGCCTTTATGGTATGCCACAGGGCACAGGCTATTAAATCGTACTGTATACTCAGGCTTAGAAGCCCAGTAAGTTACCTGTCTATTTATATATTACTAACATTTTTTTTTTTAACTTTGTTTTTTGTAAACTCAGGCTTCATGAATAAAAACCTCCATCACATCAAATAACATAACGACTTATTTCCCCGGATGGTTGGGCAGAGGTGTACCTATACTACACCCACATTTCATCAGTTATGTTTAAGTTTCATGTAATAGGAGGCAAGCCTCCATCCTCCATTAATCCTTATAGTAACTCTGTCTGTCTGTCGCGCTTTCACGCCAAAACTACTGAACCGATTTAAATGAAATTTGATACAAAGACACTCTAAAGCCTGACAAAGGCCATAGGCTACTTTTTATCGACATAATAATAATAGTCCTCCAGACCGTATTTTCAGCCACGGCGGCCAATCTCAACGGAGACTAGCCTTCGGCGCGAGGGGATATTATAGTGCACAAGTGTTTGCGCAGACACAAGTGCACTCTCTCTTCCCTCACTCTCATAGTCCGATGGGACGGTAATCCGACACGACCGGAGAGAGATCAGGCGTAGGACCAACGGCTTAACGTGCTTTCCGAGGCACGGGGGTATCACACCGCCAACTTCCAAACTCCGGGCTGTTTCTACGAAATTCCTAATGGGAAAATCCAATAACACTTTGCCCGACCCGGGAATCGAACCCAGGACCCCAAGCTCTGCAGTCGCGCTTGCGACCACGAGAACAACGGGGAAGCTGGTAACTTTTATAAAACCGACTCCACCCAGCACCACAATTTTTATCTCCCATTATATTTTTCCCCACAACATTTCACAAGTCTTCACACAAGTTTATCAGACACAAAACACGTTAAACATGGAACAGGCCTAACAATGGGGGTTGATTCCGGCGTAATTTTTAAATAAAAAATATGCCAGCAGATAAAAGGAGCAACTTGCATTGTGTGCGGTGTCAAGCGTAGCGTATAATGTACTAGCTCGTCCTACACGTTGATGGGAACTCGTGTCATGGAAATTGATGGGTGATAGACATTTGAAATGTCATCAAAATTTTAGTTTTTTGTATTTATTATTATTTTTCTGGTACCGCAAGCGTTGAATTTTCATAAGAGATAATGGATATCAATAATTAAAAACGTAAATTATATAGTTACCACCTAAGTACACATTATGGTAAAGCAATCCAAGATATTGAGTATTAAATAATTACGTTATGCTCACAAAACAGATAATTTAATTTAAGTAGGTAAAGTCAACCACACATCAGTTTTAATAATATGTTCACTACGAATACCACTACAATAAACATTTGCGCCGACCCCAAATAAATTGAGTTCAGGGCAGGATAATGATGTTTCCCAAATATGAAGCCATGAAAATAATTACAAGCTTCATGATCAATATTCCCATCAAAAAAAACACATAAACAAACAACTCATACCTTTCAATTTCACGGAACCCCGATATTTACCTTGCCTTCTAAAGGTTTACCAATATCTAACGAAATAGTAATCAGGAGAATTGTTCAATATTTACTGTATTACCATATCGTTTACTAACGATCTTCGAATCCAAAGCAAAGCAAACACCATTTGAAATTGACATGATAGGGACCGGTTGCCTTTGAGTGTATACGTAATAGGGTAATTAAAAATGTGTACTGCTCGGAACACGTTTCCTAGATTAAAATGGTGATCGCTGACAGTTACGTTATGGAATAGATGGATGCAGAAGGATTACTCTGTAAATGGAACAAAAGTGCGCCTATACAACTTGGACCTTGGCTATTCTATATCGCAAAGAGATGGCTTAATTTCATCATCATTCTCCTGCCCTTATCCCAATTTATTTGTGGTCGGCGCAACATGTCCCTTTTTCCATAATTGTCTATTAGCCGTCATCTCGGTAGTCGCCCCCTTTCTAGCCATATCATCTTTCACACAGTCCATCCATCGTTTCTTTGGTCTTCCTTCACTCTTATAGCCATCGACATTCATACCCAAAACTTTCCTCACAACATTTTCCTCATTCCTTCGCATCACGTGCTCATACCATGACAACCGATTTCCGCACAACTTTTCAGTCACCGGTGTCACTTTCAGACTTCCTCTTATGTACTCATGCAACGACAACGACGACGACGACGAGATGGCTGAACGTATACTATTTATAATCATTATCATCATCCACAGTTACCGACATAAGTCTGTAGGGTAAGCAAGCTGAAGTGGCAGTGGGCTGGCCATGTTTGTCGAAGGACCGATGGCCGGTGGAGCAGACGAGTCATAGAGTGGAGCATTGTGACGCAGCTAGTTAAATAAAATATTTTAAATTGAATTGCAACATGAATGATTGAAATCTTCAATCCATGCCCGACCCAGGAATCGAACCCTGGACTGGTGGATTACATATTTCTATGTTATTATATACCTATTCTCATAAACCTTCTCAATTTCATTTTACAGTGAAGTATTATCGTATGTATGTTATTTTTAATTTGTTCATGTAGTGTGTATGTAGCATTTTATGGAACGTGAGTCGAGGATGTCTGTACAAGATTATAGGTTTTACGATTGTACAGGATACACTAATGTTTACTGCTGTTACTTTGTTTGAAGGTAACATGTGATTGAGAAAGGATAGTGCGAGTACTAATGTATTAAGGATTAAGACAATGGGGAGGTTTGCCAAGCTACATGTTGGCAAAAAAACCTTGCTTCCGCCGTGGTCGGTCAACTGGAGATCTCCTTGTGTATGTTACGCATTGCTAGGGCGAGGTCATTGAGAGACACGGTGACTTGCTGTGTCCCTTGATATATCAAAGGCTTTTGACAGGGTCTGGCATGCAAGTCTGCTGTGTAATGGCTGCTCATCGGATCATATGGCTATTAATGCCGGTGTTCCTCAGGGGTCTGTTCTCTCAGCGACTCTATTTCTGCTGCATATTAATGACCTGCTACAGCTTGGTGCTATTGGGTACGCAGATGACAGCACAGTCTCAGAAATATACCTGTCCTGTGCAAGAGCCAGCAGAGAGGAAACAGCTACTCTTAGAGAGGCCATGGTGGAGCGAATGAAAACCTAAATCTCGTTTCGCAGTGGGGCGACGACAATCTGGTCAAGTTCAATGCTCAGAAAACACAGGCGTGTCTATTCACTGCCAAAAGGAGCCAATTCCAATTATCTTCTACTTTCCGAGGTGCATCTGTACCAGTTACCGACCGCCTGGAGCTTTTGGGCATGGAGTTGACGTCAGATCTCAACTTCAGCTCAACCATCGAGTCAAAAGCCTAGACTGCAGCCAAAAAGCTGGGTATCCCAAATAAGGTGAGCCGGTATTTCACATCTGGACAGCTTCTGGGCTTGTACAAAGCTCAGGTCCGTTCCTGTATGGAGTATTGCAGCCACTTATGGGATGGCTCAGCAAAATACTCGCGAGTTTAGCTTCAACTTTCTGACTAACTGACCGACTCTTTGGCAGCGCTTGTAAATAGTTTAATTGAAATAAATGCTTTGAGTTTGAGTTTGAATAGTTTTTAAGTAAGATGTAATACTAACACCCTTTGGGCTTGATGCTTAATAATATATATATATATATATATATTATCTTTTTTTTTACTGTCATGGAAAATTCTAAATTGAATTGCAAGAACTTAGTAGGTTTTTAAATAATCTTTGTTTCAATATTGGGACAGCTGAAAAGCTATAGGACTTCAGTTGTTTGCCATTGCGGGTAAACAACGTGATGTGCACGCCTAAACTTATCGACGATTTCCCTCCATTTGTGACGAATTCTGAAATAAATTACCTCAACTGTTCCATCTAAGGACCAACTTAAAAGAGTTCTACAAAAACATTAGCTCTCATTGTGTTCGTAGATGTGTCAGTAACAAACCTTACATTTGGAAATATAATTATGTGAGATTTTTGATCGCGACTGTACGTATATTTATTTAGCATAATTATGTTATACTAGCAGATCTAACCATGTTTGTAATAATAGTTACTAACCACACGAAAAGAAGAAGCACATCTAATATGTAACATTTGAAAAGTTATAACGGAATTTCACCACAGAAATACAAAAAAAGCTTGTGTTATTATTTCAGCCAAGCTATTGAGATATAAAAGCTGGTAAAAACTGCTCACTTTTATAGAAACAATGCAACATTTTTTACTTCTGCAGTGAATTGACATATTCATACGCTATTTAAAAAAGGAATTAAAAAAAAAGATGTGGTGTGGATTTATTTAATTCCACATTTAAAACACTTAAGAGCCTTTTGTTATATTTATTTAATGAAATTGTGCGAGAATTTTTGTTATCCAATTATTCGACTTCATATTTTCTGTTATTCTGGAAAATGTTTACTGTACAGTCACGAGCAGTACACTTAGCAAAATTAAAAAGCGTGGCGACTAAAATTTTCTCGTGGAATAACTATCGAAACTTTGAGATTCGACCTATTTAATATAATTCCAAAAAGAAATAAAGGCTGATTTTCTGACTTGCGATGCGCCCCTGCTTTGCACGGGTGCAATGGTGGCAAAACACCGATATCAAAGTTAAATAATTAATAAATATAAATGATGGCAGTTGTTACGGGTCGTGAGAAGCCCAAAAGTCTGACAATCAGTCTTACCAAGGGGTATCGTATTACTCAGTTACTGGGTTGTGTAGGTCAGATAGGCAGTCGCTCCATGTAAAATACTGGTATTCAGCTGCATCTGGTTAGACTGGAAACTGACCCCAACATAGTTGGGAAAAGGCTAGGAAGATTGATTGAAATGATGGCAAAAAGATGAGTAGCTTTTAAGTCAAAGAGGTTAAACAAAAAATGCCACTTTTTTATGTATAGATAAACCCTAAAAAATCCATTTCAAACTCGATCGTTTCTGTTAAAACAAATATAACATTTAAATTCCTCCTTTAAAATATTTTAATTCAACAATTAAACTAGGAGATAGTTTTCTGATCTCCTAGAGCCAGCCACCCTAACGAATAATTCATAATATCATTACTTATGCACGCTTTGCAATCTTTAAGTCGCGGAATACATACATTTACGTAATTTGTTAAGCTAACAGGATTAGCATTTCTACGTGAACGGCGTTTACTTTTGCATAGAAATAGGAAAAAGTTGTCTGCAGGCGTAGCATGAGCACTGTTTTGTCGACGGAAGAGTAGACAAAAATGACGTTTCCTGTAGACAGTAGACAGTACGAGACGGCAGCAAAATAGAAAGAGTCAACTGCACTTTTTACGAAATTCACTCTTTTACATAATTCGACTCAGAATTCTTTGTTTTATTCTAGGATTTATCGGTTGTGATTTTGACAGTAAGGATAGAAAACTTTCTTCCGAAATAGTCTACATATAAAAAGACCTAGACAAGGATCATTAGAAATGAAAGACAAAATGACAGATTGTAGAAAGATTTCTACGGTGGATGTCAAAAATGAAGAAACGAACTGTCACTTTGTATAGAAAAAGCTATGTCTATTCTTCGTAGAGATAGAAAGCGCCATGCTACGCCTGCTGGACTTGAACGATGGGGTTCTTTTTGGTTTTGCTTTTTTTGATAAATAAATGGAAATTCCATGTATATCGATAGTAATGGATAGAACTTGTCCCGAGACGCAATTGATAGAGTGCGTTTCATGAAATAGTCCAAACAGCTCTACTGTTGTAGGACCAATACGAATATACTACGCGGCTACGGCGCTATACCTAATAGGTCCGTTTTTAAATTTAAGTTTGGAGCCAACATTACTGCAAAGGAACTATTTGATGAAACTCCTTCTTTTGGCGCTCGAATGCCGTCATCACCCGAGTGCTGTTTTGTGAAATGTCACTTGAAAAACAATATGGCGGCGTTAGTTTTGGACACTTTGGTCACTCGTCAAAATAATGTAGCGATAAATAACATTGTAGTGAGCCCTGTTATTGTTTTTACCACGAAAATATGTTTTTACTAATTACGCATCAAGAATAATATTTTTCTATCAATAGGTACTATCTTTCTCACACGATAATGTTTAAATGTATTAAGCACTACTACCATTTTACATTCACCATTTTTCTTTCTACATTTACATTTTACTATTTTGTGCTGCTGAAAGCCTAATTTGACAATGAAATATATGTACTTATACCGAAATCCTATGATCCGCGATTTTGCGGACGGACACCGACGAGCCCGGACCACGGACCGTAAGTAAGTAAGTAGGTAAGTAAGTAAGTATTTATTTGCATAAAACATGGTATACATGGTGTTATAATAATTTACAATAAAGATCTTACATGTTTTGCCAGAATTGTACTTAGCATGCATATGCACACGGGTAGATCATGACCTGGAATAGGACATATAATAAGTTTTATCCCTATATTCCCACGGGACCGCGACCTACGCGGGTGAAACCGCGGGGCACAGCTAGTGTTATTATATATACTAACACAATTATTGTAGCAGACGAGAGCTCAGTCTGTTAGGCGGGGGTGTCGGAAGGCTTTATTCACCAAAAAAACCACTTGTCAGTTTAATATGTATATTGCATCACACGTTACACGATAATCACAGTTCTGTCACAAAAGTGTACATCAAAACTTAACACTATGACTATAACTATTACAAGAAAACAAACTACGATTTAACACGGCAATAACGAAATAATATAAACTATGGAACTAAATCTAGAGAAAACTAGATGTCCTAAAAACTGAGCGCGATACGAAGCAGCAGAACACGGAACGCGACAAAGGTGCTACTTCGTTGGAGATTCAGAGACGAATGAGTGACGATTCACTGACAAGGAAATGACGATTGATTCGAATTTTCCAGAGTCTGGATAGTAGTAAACTTGTCACATACGCACAAGTTGCGTGTGAGTCACGTACTAAACTTTAATATACAACCAATTATTCTAGACACCTCGATTAGACAGGGGGTGATGCAGGGGATCGGGTGTCTGCGGGGTACCGCCGGATTTGGGCGTGCCGGGGGTAGTGAAAGGGACGCGGGGAAGAGATACTACGCAGTTATCTTGATATAAAATACTGTTTACATTAAAGAACAATAGAATTGTTCGCAAACTGTACATCGCGTCCTATTTACATTATGTAAAGTACTCATTCTAAGGTATTTTGACCTAACTAAGCGATTGCGATTGATTAAAATAGTGTTTCTCCTTTACATAAAAAGTTATTTACATTTTTGTCAGTATATAAAGGTAATTTGTACTTTTAACATATTTTCGTATGGAATTATGATTCCCAGAAGGTAAATACACTAGTATATAAGGCTACATTGTTAAAATAATGAGAGCTAAGCTCATTTTTCTTCATTTAAACATTCTACATGGCACTTGAGTGCTTTATTTCTTATATAATTATTTTTACACAACAAATATGAGAGCCTTATGCATTTTAAATCGCATGACATAGGGATCGAACCCATGATCTAGGTATATAATAACTTTAGATTACGTTCTCGCTTTTTATTTAATGGGTTTCCTATAGGAATCGCACCTATATATGTTTCCCATGTTTACATAGGTACTTATGATTCTACATGTGTGTCATCGTGCTTCCCCAACAATTATATAAGCAGCTTTTATTATATTTAGCAAGCTTGGGAAGATCATGCAGAACGAGTCTCTGTGGATCACGCCGGCTCTTTGGATTAATATCATTGGCTGATATAAACGAACGTACATATTTCAAATATATAAAGCGACGGCAGCGGTAACAAACTTAGTTTCTTAAATATGGGTTTACAAGATTCAAAGTCAAAGTCAAATAATTTATTTCAAGTAGGCACATTAAAGGCACTTTTGAACGTCAAATACATAGAAATAGAACTGATTCTAGTTGCCCCTTCCAAAAGGTAGTTTTCGTATGGAGAAGAATGGGCAAGAAACTCCACAGTTACTCTTTTAAAAAAAATGTTTTACAATATTTGGTATACATCAATTACATGTGAAGACGATGCACCGAGAATACAATTACAATAGGTAAAAAGAATTAAAAATTAAAAATGGAGCAATGACAAATAAATAAATTAAGTATGTGATAGATACACGGTGCTCACATATTTACAAACATTAAATTATACGATATCACAATATTCCTACAAACTTGCAAGTAATACTAATAGGACAGTGTGTGAGATTAATTATCGTAAAAAGTAAAAAAATCGATGATATAAAAATAATAAATTTTACAACTAGATTAGCAACCAGTTTGATTTTGTCCAGCCTCGAATGTGTCCTATGGAGCAAGACCAGTATGTTTCCAAGCATTCTTATCTTGGATA
Source organism: Lithophane semibrunnea (assembly GCA_947363905.1). NCBI lineage: Eukaryota > Metazoa > Arthropoda > Insecta > Lepidoptera > Noctuidae > Lithophane > Lithophane semibrunnea. The sequence continues at coordinate 14,968,366 of OX376205.1, forward strand.
TAATCCTCTAATTTGTAAAGGTTCATTAGAAAACGAGCGTCAGACAGTACCTGTCTGGCATTAATGCTGAAATGAACCTTTTTGGCGCAGCCGTGAGGCGCACACTATTGTTTTCAAATTTTTTATTTTGTTATTTGTATTTTGTGTTTCACGAACTGTGTCCAAATAAACGTTATTCTTTCTTTCTTTCTTTCTTTCTAATATGCTTGTTTACAAAGTGTACTTTTAATATGAGTTTTAAATGACATGACCAGTGGGACTATGGGCACCGGCATAGGTGTCGAAATCAATGTGCAGCAAATATTGTTTTATTTTTGCAATTGTTGTATTCTACAGTTTCCAGACAAAAAAGTTTCACAAGTCTAAAAGATCAGGAAACTGAGAAAAATAAAGATAAGTATTCACTAAATAACTCTGGTTTTCGATATGAGATGGCGCTAGGCGTTGTGGTAATCGAGTTTTTGACAATAATTGTCGCTGAGATGAGATTGCGACTTGAATTTGAACGTTTTTAGTTACGGGAATTAGGCAATCACCGCCGCCCATAGCAGGGTTTTTGCTGATGCATTGCCACCCTTTCCCCAAATAAACGCTGCTTTATTAAGTTTTGCTGGCTCACATGCAATCGAACCGCTATGTCAGACTTTATACCTGCAGTCTTGTTGTTATACAGTATGTTAACTAACAAAGGGCGTTCCCGTTAACCTGTAATAGTATAGCTTGTATACATGCTAAAAAAAATATTACGATTCAAAAAAAAAACAAAAAAAAATTATTTTATGTCTTGAAATGTTCACAAAACGATTAAATTAAAACGTAAAAGAAACACTCTGTACACGCACACTTGTATTCCAACGTAGAAAAACAAGTGTGACAAGTGGGCGTGTACAGAGAGTTTATTTTCCGTAACAATTTAATATTTTTTGTGAATATTTTACTAAGCAAAAATAAAAATAAACTTTTTTTTTTTAATGGTAATATTTTTTTTTGCATGTATACACGCTATACTATTGCAGGTTAACGGGAACGCCCTTTTTTAGTTAACATACTGTATAGTAGGTAGGTATTGTTCCAATGTAGTTTAAGTACATACCTGATTATTCAACCACCGGGCAAGTCTCGCTTGCAGGGGTAAGGTTAGTATTGACATAATATGCCTTTGAACCCGCCTTACGAAATATACCACAGTTTATGCATCTCATCATAATATCCATTTAATCGAATCGTAGAGCAAAACCGAAGAATCCTTTTTATATAGCAATGGTAATCAGGCTTTGAAGATAATTATCAGTTTGTAAATAATAGCAATGGTCGTTAGAAATAGAACACAATAATCGCACAGTACACAACGAATATGTAAACACAACGTGACGCCAAGATCGGATGGATCGGTAGGGATGGTGAATGGTGATCTGAGATCGATAAATGATACTCGATTTTTTCTCGAACCTAAAACACTAAAATCGAAATCATTTGACTGCCTCGTTGGTCTAGTGGTTCCAAGCGTAGCTGTAGCGCTGTGCCGGGGAATCGCACCCTGGACCTCATGCTCAGCTATACCTGAGCATTAGGTCCTGGGTGCGATTCCCTGGTCAGGCAAAGTGTTATTGGGTTTGTTCATCTGGAATATCTCAGTAGCAAGTGGAGTCCGGATTTGCGCCCGGTTGATGGCAATAGGCTCGCCCCCTAATGCACGAGACTTACAACACAACTAGCAAAATGAGGGTGTTTGAGTACACCTCTCCCTTCAGGCATTAGAAGCGTGATGTTATGTTATGTTATTATTAATCAAACACAGTTAAAAAAATATTTTTGAATTGATATATTTTTCAAAAATATTTTTTTTGTGAATCGATTTCATGCTTTGACTCTAATCGATTAATTGGAGATTATATGAAAAAGATTCCTACATTGTGCCTTTGGTCCCGCCACTAATGTCAGATGCATTGTCAAAGAAATAACAGTCCTTTATACACCAAATGTCAATAAAAACCTAACCTGTAGGCGTGCAAACTTAGATTATAAAATGTAAATAAATCAAATTAATCAAAAACAAAACGTGCATTATAATATATTATTCCATGTCATTTATTCTCTTGATCGAAAATAACTCGTTCTTATTTTATTTTTCCCCATACTGTTTAGCTTCTTATGGTTACCGGATGATTATGGATACAATGGAACGTCAAAATCGGAAAGTACTTATAGAGTGCTTTTCATCATTATAGTTCCTATGCCGTAATGTTGGCACTTTAACAACGGACCTATTAGGTGGCGCCGTAACGTACAAAATTCGTCATACAACAGGGGAACCAACACTACGGCATAGGATGAAACGCACTCTAAAAGAATAGCGGAAGCAATTAAACTACTGTTTTTGCAGATATTTTAACCTTGGCTTTATTCGGTATAATTTATCCATGATAAATTAGATCTTAATTTTTAAATCATAGTGTATACACTGTAATCCTGCACAAGTTCCCGAATTCGAGTGCAGGAACTGGTCATGTCCTTTTCTTTCATTTAATTGCAATATATCACTAGGTATTTTATTATAGCACTAGCTGCCCCGCTCCGGCTTCGCACGGGTAGCACTAAGTACCTACCCTACCCCTACCTACCCTACCTACCCTACCTACCCTACCTACCCTACCTACCCTACCTACCCTACCTACCCTACCTACCCTACCTACCCTACCTACCCTACCTACCCTACCTACCCTACCTACCCTACCTACCCTACCTACCCTACCTACCCTACCTACCCTACCTACCCTACCTACCCTACCTACCCTACCTACCCTACCTACCCTACCTACCCTACCTACCCTACCTACCCTACCTACCCTACCTACCCTACCTACCCTACCTACCCTACCTACCCTACCTACCCTACCTACCCTACCTACCCTACCTACCCTACCTACCCTACCTACCCTACCTACCCTACCTACCCTACCTACCCTACCTACCCTACCTACCCTACCTACCCTACCTACCCTACCTACCCTACCTACCCTACCTACCCTACCTACCCTACCTACCCTACCTACCCTACCTACCCTACCTACCCTACCTACCCTACCTACCCTACCTACCCTACCTACCCTACCTACCCTACCTACCCTACCTACCCTACCTACCCTACCTACCCTACCTACCCTACCTACCCTACCTACCCTACCTACCCTACCTACCCTACCTACCCTACCTACCCTACCTACCCTACCTACCCTACCTACCCTACCTACCCTACCTACCCTACCTACCCTACCTACCCTACCTACCCTACCTACCCTACCTACCCTACCTACCCTACCTACCCTACCTACCCTACCTACCCTACCTACCCTACCTACCCTACCTACCCTACCTACCCTACCTACCCTACCTACCCTACCTACCCTACCTACCCTACCTACCCTACCTACCCTACCTACCCTACCTACCCTACCTACCCTACCTACCCTACCTACCCTACCTACCCTACCTACCCTACCTACCCTACCTACCCTACCTACCCTACCTACCCTACCTACCCTACCTACCCTACCTACCCTACCTACCCTACCTACCCTACCTACCCTACCTACCCTACCTACCCTACCTACCCTACCTACCCTACCTACCCTACCTACCCTACCTACCCTACCTACCCTACCTACCCTACCTACCCTACCTACCCTACCTACCCTACCTACCCTACCTACCCTACCTACCCTACCTACCCTACCTACCCTACCTACCCTACCTACCCTACCTACCCTACCTACCCTACCTACCCTACCTACCCTACCTACCCTACCTACCCTACCTACCCTACCTACCCTACCTACCCTACCTACCCTACCTACCCTACCTACCCTACCTACCCTACCTACCCTACCTACCCTACCTACCCTACCTACCCTACCTACCCTACCTACCCTACCTACCCTACCTACCCTACCTACCCTACCTACCCTACCTACCCTACCTACCCTACCTACCCTACCTACCCTACCTACCCTACCTACCCTACCTACCCTACCTACCCTACCTACCCTACCTACCCTACCTACCCTACCTACCCTACCTACCCTACCTACCCTACCTACCCTACCTACCCTACCTACCCTACCTACCCTACCTACCCTACCTACCCTACCTACCCTACCTACCCTACCTACCCTACCTACCCTACCTACCCTACCTACCCTACCTACCCTACCTACCCTACCTACCCTACCTACCCTACCTACCCCACCTACCCTACCTACCCTACCTACCCTACCTACCCTACCTACCCTACCCTACTTTACGTTTAAAAATTCATAACTTTTTTGTTTTTGAAGTTATAAAAAAATGATCTATGAGAAGGGTTCTTACAATTTGCAAATGAAAAAGGTTAAATCATCAAAACCTATCTATCTTCTTTAGTTTTAAAGTTAGCTTGGGTTTACGTCTAAGAAAAAAACAATTCTTGGTTAATACACCCCATGAAAATGTACTTTAAAAAAACTGTATAGTTCGTATATCCATTTTTGGTAAGCTTATGGTCACATTTACTGTCGTAAAAACCCATATAATGTAGTTTTTTTTGTATTAAAAACCATTTATAATCATAGATCAATTGAATTCTGACTAATAAACAATCCTGTTACTCTCAGAATTTGTAGGAACTCAATTATTATTATTCTAATACCCAATAATGGTCGATTCAAATAAAATAAAACTACCTGAAATACGAAATCAACATTTATTAAGTATTAGAAAAACCTTCCGTCTGGCAATTTGAGAACTTTATGCGACCTACCCAAATGTCCTTTCTTTGGTATTGTTCGTCTAGTCGTTGAGCTCCTTAAGTTCTGAGTTGAGCTCCACTATTACTGACAAATGCTTGCACTGACTGGACAGGTCCACTCAAATCTGTGTGGTTCTTTCCTCAAAAGACCATTTCAGACTCTAATCTACATGGTCCTCATATGGCCCGACCAAGATTATGGTATCCTGCCTTTTCGCCGAAAATTGTTTGGCCGATTATCACTTGCCAACCAACGTTTCGCCGATGTTTCACTTTGACAACTAACGATTAGCAAATTTTTGTTTGGCAACGTTTCATTTGGTAGGTTTCGTTTTTATTGTTAAGAAGAAGAAGAAAGAAAGAAAATACGTTTATTTGCGGTAAATATGACGCAAAAAAACAATGTAACAAATTAAAAATAAAAAAGGTTGGGGGAAACATGCGTCACATCCACGCAAAACGGCTATCGCTCAGCATTATGCTGCGACCCTATGCAAAACAGAGCCCCAGCGCTGGTTTTCAGCGACAGCCGGCGCTGAAGTAATGACGTCGATCGGTGCGGCAAACCATTATCAGAAAGCTGTACCGGTACAGCGCACTGTAATAAAAAATAAAATATTATTATATTAATATCTAATAGTATAAAAAAAAAAAAAAAAAAAAAAAATATATATAAAAATAAAAATAAATAAAAGAAATGGGTAAACGAGAATATCATCCTCCGTGATGCGTTTTGTGTAGTGGCAACATTTTGAAGCATCCTCTTTGACGTACATACACCCAACATGCACCAAACCAAAGAGTTATGAATGATGTAATATATTACAAAATGGCCAGTGATGTAATGTGTTATTGTGAAAGTTATGTGTCAGTAATTTAAAATGCGTTTTTAAGTGAATGTGAAATGAGATGAGATGGACCCAATGAGAAAACAAAAACTTTGGAAACTTTGGAAACTGGAGGGTGACCGGCATGCCAACTTATAGCTTATAATTTAATTTATAGAGCTCTGGAGCTCCAAAAACAGGAAAGGCAAGAAGAATAAGATAAACAAACTCCGAAATACAGTCCGACTCACAAATAGAGATACATATAAGAACAACACAACTAAGGTGAATACAATTATTGGAATATAAATTGAAGTTCTATTGCAGCAATAACTTCTTGAGTCGAAATTTAAGTGACTATTGTTTTCAGTCTTGCACTGGCGGTGGAAGGTCGTTCCAGCAGCGCATGGCTTCAACCCTGAAGCTACCTCTGAATGTTGACAACACAACTAAAGTAAATAATACGATTATTGGAATATAAATTGAAATTAGATTGTAAATGGATCATTAAAATACAATATAAAGAATAATATAATTTTTGCGATAAACATGGATGAGGTGAGCAAAGAAAGAAGAATGATTTAATGAGAGTTGAAACTTAAAACTTATTGTTCAGAGAGTTGTACATGCAACAGTAACTTTTTGAGCCTAAATTTAAATGACTGTATTGTTTTTAGGTCACGCACTGGTGGTGGAAGGTCATTCTAGCAGCGTGTGGCTGCAAACCTGAAGCTACCTCTGAATGCTGCGGTTCTATGTCGCAGCATGCTTAAGCTGATTATTATAATGACACAAAACGTTTGGGACATTTATCATTTGTCAAACATTTCAATCTTAGGTTACGATAGGTTAGGTTAGGTTAGAGTATGACAAACAACGCAGCGAATCGCTTTTGTAAAAGGAAGCAGTTAGGTTAGGTCACATTAAAGATAAAGTAAAAAACACTCACTCACTGAGCACTCTTCAATACACTCACTCATTTTAATTGAACTGTAGGTACTTCAATTTGGCATTTTAAAAAGTTTCATTATGAAAAGCAGACCAAACGTACAGTTGGTAACTGTGAGGTTGAGAAATAAAAACGTTAGGGCGTATAAACCATTTACAATTAACGACTATTTTTACGCCCTGAGTTAATATAAATTATGGTCATTACATCATAACAAAACTACAAAAAAAAAACATTCGGCTTTTACATTGAAAATTTACCTTTTTTAAGAGGCTATGACCGAAAATTTCTGGGTCGTATTAACCATTTTTGTGCGAATTTCTGCATTTCGTTTATACAGATCGATAGAGAAAAAAAATCTGAGAAAAATGGTTTATATAACTCAATTTGGCCAAAATGGTTTATACGACCTTTCTACCCAAAGGTATCGATATGCATGATAGGTCATGAGACCTGTTTTTAAGTTTGTAATATTTTTGATTTGTTTAAGAGCATCATCTGCCTAGCCTTTTCCCAACTATGTTGGGGTCAGCTTCCAGTCTAACCGGATGCAGCTGAATACCAGTATTTTACATGGAGCGACTGCCTACCTGACCTCCACAACCCAGTAACTGGGTAATACGATACCCCTTGGTTAGACTGGTTGTCAGACTTTCGTGCTTCTGACGACTCGTAACGACTGTCAAAGATCCACAAATGACAGCCGGGACCAACGGCTTAACGTGCTTTCCGAGGCACGGAGGAATCTCGATATGTGAAAATGGTCACCCATCCACGGACCAACCCCGGCAAGCGTAGCTTAACCTGATTGATCGACCCGAGCGGCTGTTATTACTTAGCCACGAGCTCCTCATTTGTTTAAGAGCATATACAAATTTATTTATTCTCTTTGCAGCGTTATCCACATGCTCTTTCCAATTCAAATTCTCATCAATAATTACGCCTAGAAACTTCGTTTGTTCTACTTCTTTAATTTTTGGTACGTTTAGTTTAATATTATATTTAGGATTATTACATTTATTGAAATTAATATAAACAGATTTATTAAGATTTATTTTTAAATTATTTATGTCATGCCATTGATTATTAATTTATCTATAGTATTATTAATGTCAGTCTCATGATTAGGGAACCGATTACCGTGGATTACCGTGGGAAGGTGTACGTGCGGGGTACCGCAGACATAGACGTATCGTATTTCTATTGATATTTGGATACGACAGTTTAGTCAATCAACGAACAATACCAATGTCCGCTCCAAACATTTGGGGGGAACGTTTGACGTAACATTGGCCAAACATTGAATACCTGCCAACATTATGTGGTCATCGTGGCTTACAGACCATTATTAATAACACCGAGTAGACATCAATAACCTATTTATCGTAGAATATGTCATCCCTATGGAACGATCCAACAAACGATTTATGAATCATAAAATTAGCGATAACCATTATGTTCAGTTTTATTGACAAGTGTTGAATCGTTTTAAAATGCTGTTTATGTTTATAGGAAAATGTACTTTATTGATGTAGCATTTTGCGTATGTGGTCATGCAATAATTTAGATATTGTATTAGTACTTTCCCAGAAACAGCCGATATTAAACAAACAAAGGAGAATGCCATATTGTCGTACCAACAAAGGAGCTAGAGTGTCACAACCAAATTTAGTTCATAAAATTACTCCTATTTTTTAAATCAGATATACGATTTTGTTATGAAAACGATTCCCGGCTTTCGGACACCAAAAATAAAAGTCTTTTTTTACTTTTGTGGTACGTATTTTCCGCTTAAGTCACTGACATTGCACTTCATTTCCGAATGTTGCTACTATGTTAAAAATATAGGTACCTACCTGTTAACGAACATTAAAAAATGAAGAAGATAATTGTACCAATTTACCATTTTATATTAGGATACAATATATTTTTATATGTGTCAAAAAACATCTTTAGGTCACGCGTTACATCGTAATAATTTATTATTATTTTTTTGGAATACATTGCAAATAACATGCATTTAATGAAAAGAGGCCCTATTCAAAAAAGTAAAATGTCATTTGTACTGTGACGTATTGCAATAATTATTCTGTGGCGCCGTCATGGATGACGTTACTTTCAATATTGGTTTCATCTGAACTATTTGAATAATAATTTGTAATACTTATTAACAAAAAACGGGGGCTCAGGTGCGTTTTCATAACGTAGTCTTTGTGTGATAATCCTTAGCGATGCCCTCAACTAGAGTAAGATATCGGCCAGCAAGTCAGCGTCGCCGACGTATCCTAAACCGTTCACTAGTATTGTTAGAACAATTTAGAATATATTACATAGAAAATATATCCGTGGATATGATCGTGTTTTAACATCATAGATTGTACCGACGCGACGCCTGTAAGTATTACCTCACCTAGTAGAAGCATGTATATTATAGTTAGCTTCTAAAGTACCTACCTACTTCCGGGATATTTATTCAATTTAAGGATTAAAAACAGTTTTTATGCTTTCAGATCAATCCTGGTAGTTCCTATTCATAATGTTACAAATGTTTCGCATTGATACAAGAAAAACTCCCTGAGATTCCGAACTGATACCTGAACTAACACTTGGTCACAATGTGGAGTGATGTGTGCTTTGGATGTGGACAGTCCATGCTACGTGTTGCAACAGTTGCAAGGCGTTCCCGAGTGCCACCCAATTGTCCTACCTATTGTTTTATTTGTATATTTCTTTTCTCTGTCCTGGTAGCGGTCGAGGTCATATACGTTATGTAAATATGAATATATCTTAAGTGCGTTTTTCATTTTTGATATAAGTGCCTTATTAGGTACTAACAACAGTATCACCTTATTATTATTTATTAACATGTGAAGTTCGAGAAGTGGGTGTACTATATAGTAAATACAACTCTGCCTAACTCTTCTGGGAAAACAGGCCTGCTGTTATGTTAAGATTTCAAGATATTAGGAATCAGTAAACACAGTACTAAATTGATTACTTATTCAGACTACCAGCTGCACATACTATGAGTACCTACCTACATGATTATTGATATCCATTATCATTATATATAAAACCTGACACCAAGAATTATCATTGACTATCAGTGATGTATTGTATAATCATCCATCAGGAAACAAGCGCCAAATCAAGAATAAAAAGCAACCGATATTAGGTACCGCTTCATTTGTCATCAACTTCACCATTTCGAGCCTGTCACTTTCTCGAACTTAACCTCAAAATATGAAGTAGATAAATGGTTAATAAATACGAATTGCGGAAATCCATGTAAAAAAAAGTTAACAATATAAGAAGAGCATTTAATTCTCCTCTAAATACACTAGGTTTGGTTGTGACAGGCGGACTTTTCGCTTGGTACAGGGTGCCCTACATTCCTGGTCATTCTCCTTTGCCAAACGCAATCTTATCGACACCCTTGCATCTTCCAAGGCCGTGCTGGGGAGGCTGCTGCAGGTGCGCAAAACCTCAATCGGCAGCAATATATTATTCGGAGTTATTTCTTATGTTCAAGCCGTTTGGGGTTAAAAGACGAGGGCCATGAGGTCCGAGTGACCACCTAGTTTTTCGAGATGTCGCAAACCGGCTGGTCCACTCATCATTCACTTTTTGAAAATGTTGCCTGTTGTTTTGTCAAGGTATGCCTCGTAAAATGTTTTATTTGGGAGTAAACTCAAATAGTGTAAACAGTTACAACCTAGTACATTAATTTCATATATTAAAAAGATATTATGACATTTTTGATAGTATTTATGATAACGTTTTAAGTAGGTAATAATTATGAAAAACATTAACCGCTTAAATCGCTTTATACTAAATGCAATCCACCATTTCATAATAACACATAGAAACTTTGTCCGTACCTCTTTTTACACCGCCACATGGAAGGCCATGTCTAAATATAATACTCCACACACACCCAAATGCGGGCTCTTAAAATTGGCTCTGGATTATAAGCAACAAACAAGCACATTACACACCACCCTATCCTGACCTCCCGCACCTCTTTGTCCCATAAACAGGGAAGGCGCGACAGACGCAGGTGAAATCAGGTGTGAAGACCAAGTTAAACTGGTCGGCATATTAGAGGCACGGTGAATCCTATTAGAGAATCAGAAAGGGAACTAATGGCTTGTGGTATTACGTTTTTGGTGTAAAGGACGTACTGGGTATCGGTAGTGGGTGTGGATGAGAAGTTCGAATTTGATGCGTAATTCCAGCCTTTATACGGAATTGTTTGTGAACATTGCTGTTGGCTGAAACGTATTAGGCCTTAATTCCTCTTACGCTGATGTCGGTTGCGTACGTCGGTCTCGCGTGCGTATATACGAGTACATTGTGTTCTATATAGAACCATAATGCCACACTGACGTCAGCGGCGCGTACGTTGCTACGCGCTGCGTATCACGCGCATCAGTCTCATTCCTTAGCGCCGCGTTCGTCAGTCGACAGAAGAGTATGGAATTGTACGAGCGCCCTCAGTCTGTTACCGACGACGATCAGCTGAATGCCTCTTAGCAGACGACTGTATCGTACCATGGACTGTATCTTAGAGCGGTCAGTTTCGCAGAACGGTATTTTATTACATATTTCTCGCTGACATACGCGACCGACTGTATGCGACCGACTGTACGTGACCGACATCAGCGTAAGAGGAATTCAGGCCTAAACCAATCCTGCCAGGGTTGCGGGTTAGTCCGAAAGGGATACGGGGACCATGGCAAACAGGCAACTGAAGGAACACGGGTGGGTTTTAGTCAGTAAAAGTCTGACATGCCCTTCCACTCCGCCCAGAGCGGGAGAAGTCATTGGATGATTTCCAACCACCAAAAAAAAAAAAAAGCCCTAAACCAATGTAATAACGGGAATGAACGTAGATATCTATGATGGTTCATATTTTTATCATGTCTTATTAACTGTCTTTAAAGTAACTCACTGCTGTCAGTCACATGTCACCGTATCATGTTTTTCACTAACACTTAGTTTTAAGGACAATGTTAAACAGTTCGAGTGAAGACTCGTTTGACAATGTCAAATGAGTCTTCACTCGAAATACAATTTTTGATTTGATTTGATTGACCCTATCTTAAGGTTCGAAATGCGGATTTCAGCACAAAAACTGAACGCGAAGAGCACTTCTAAGCCGCGTTCAATTTCATCGATGAAATTCGCCCCAGTGAACTCAAAACTGCCACTACTAATACAAAGTTCCAAAATACTAAGTAAAGTACTAAGCTAATCTTTTCAAATAAAACTCTCATAATATTTTTATTGTAAAGCTCTAGAAAAGAATGCACTAAGATAAAGCGTCTATTGTTACTATAAAGTTCCTATTTCTGCAAAAAATCTATTGACTACACACTAAAGGTGTTAGAATTTCAAAGGAGCTTGTTAAAACACCCTTTAGTTTAAAAAAAGTATTCTGAAAAACTTTATTATAAAGTTCTTCTTGGTACAAGCTCGGTACGGGATCCACAAGAATGCTTCCACTGTTTTACTCTGCAGCGGTAAATAGCTTAGAAAATAGAGCGTTATAAAATATAATAATGTTATGAAGCTAAATTTATATTAGACAGTGTGTTATGTTGAAGTATATTCGAAGAGTTGAGGGTCCATGAATATACTACGGGTACGTTTAAAGCGCATTTGGGCTAGCAGCCCGAAGAGAGAAAAAACATTGTCCGTGGATTTTCTTGCCCGTTCTTCTCCTTAATAACTAACTACGCTTTGGAATGGACAACTAGCTTCATTTTTCTGACTGACAGACCTCTTGACAGTTAAAAAATGCCTGTAATTGATTTATTTGAAATAAATGCTTTGAGTTTGAGCCTTAGTAAAGAGCTAAACTTTTCACCTCTGTTTATGCTATGTAAACAAGCAGAAAATGAAAGTTTTTGTCATTTTTAAATCAAGATAAAAATAACAAAGTATAAAGGTCCCATTTACTACGCAAACAGGATAGAGGACATCAATCTGCCTAGCCTTTTCCCAACTATGTTGGGGTCAGCTTCCAGTCTAACCAGATGCAGCTGATTACCAGTATTTTATATGAAACGACTGCCTATCTGACTTCCACAACCCAGTAACTGGATAATATCCCTTGGTAAGACTGGTTGTCAGACTTTCGGACTTCTGACGACCCGTAATGACTGTCAAAGATCCACGAATGACAGCCGGGATCAACGGCTTAAACGTGCTTTCCGAGACACGGAAGAGTCTTGGTATGTAAAGATGGTCACCCATCCACGGACAAAGCCCGGCAAGCGTAGCTTAAACTGATGGATCGACTCGTGCGACTGTTATTAACCATGAGGTCCTCCTAATTATAGAGAGAAGATAAGATTAGAAAGTTTATTCTACTCTCTAAGTAGATACTGCGATCTTTATGATCAACATAAACCTTCGTGTACCAGTAAACGATCAAAAACATTTTTGTCCATTTAGCTTTACACCTGAGTTCACAGCAAAATAACCCTTTAATATTATAAATCCTATATACCACCTGCATATAAATCTAAAACCGTATGTATCAAGAGCATGCCATCGTGATAAAACATCCCCATACCTCTAACTCCATAGGGTTGTATTACCCCATATAGAGGAACAGAAGGTAAACTTAACAGGAAAGGGTGGTTCAATTACAAAATCTTAATTTTCGAAATCCTATCAAAGAACATGGATATGCTCAGAGTTGACAAAAAGATTATTTTGTTTAAAAAATACTGATAATATTTAAAATCCTATCACAGCTTTCGTTACGTCGTAAAACTTTGCAGGAATTCTTAGTTCTTATGTCTCTTCAACAAGTTTTATGATTACCAAAAATATACAGAGCTATGAAACACAATTATTGCTTCATAATACATGTTGTTTTATTTGTGTCTATTCTGGGTCGAGCTTGTATTGGACCGTTATTCATCTCCTTTATTAACTTATCATATTGATTCTCATGTCAATACTTACTTGTTAAACGTTATGAAGTCTCGCTTTTAAAGGTTATGAGTGCCAGTAACATTAGAAATGTATTGAGTCATTTCAAATGTCAGCAACGCGTCGATAAACTTTAGACGTTGCTAGGTGTCTACAGTGTTACAAACGACCACGTTGGCTTACAAGTGAACCTTCTCCACTCATGCATTGCATGGTTATTTTATCGAAATCTGCATAATCTCCTGAGCTGTCAGGCCATGCGCGAGTATTTCCTTGCCCCCTGTAACCGCATTATCGTTTGGGGGATCAAAAAGAATTGGGGGAAGCTTTGGGGAAGCCAGATCATTATGTTTTGTAATGTGGTGATTAGGGGACATTTTTGGATGTTGATTGGATGATTTTAAAGTAAAATTTTATGTAGGTATTACAAATACATAAAAAAGGTTGCATTGGCGAAAAAAAAGGATCTATTATTTTCAAATATTTACACTATAAATTTGTAAGGGCGTTCTTTTAACGAACTTAAGAACTTTTCATACAAAGAGTGCGGTGCTACCCGCCAGTACTGTGCGTTGGTTCATATTATAAAAAAAGTGACGTTAAAGGATTTTTGCAATGCGGTAGGATCCACCCAAGTCTTCGTCAACCTTTACACACTTTAATGTACCACCAGCAGAACTTAAGTACAAACGTGTACAGTTCAAAATTGCAAAGCTTACTTGCACCAACAAATAGCGTCGGTTGCGGATTCTATTCCTGCCTGAATTAATCTCAGACTAGATACAGATCGGCGCATGACGGGAACCTGGGTTGAAGGATTACATCCTAGTCGCGCTATATTACTGTTTTTGGGGGTCCGTACCGCAAAATGGAATAAAGGAATTATTGCGTTCGTTCAACAGTCTCTCAACCAATGATATTCTGATATCCTGTCTAAGCGAAGCTGTCTTTCAGAGTAAAAGTTTTTTCACCGTTTTTGATTGAGTGTATTATAATTATGAAACCCCTTTGAGTATTGTGTAAAGCTGATTGAAGAGGAAGCTTTTAATTCCTTTAAATATAATATTTAAATGTAACGAATATTCAGAAGTATAAAGTTGCCTCTTTATTATGAATTGCTTTCTATGTTGTTAATGTTGAAATGCGCTTAAAATAAGTATGTCTCTCAATTCAGGAAACCCTTTTGGCAAAGGCACCCAGTTTTTTCCCCTATTTCCATTAACAATTTCTTTACTATGCCTAAAGTTACTCTTGTAAGAAAGTCATTTATAAATCCCTAAAAAGTTGGAGAGCTCAAAAACAGTATTATGTTGCTAGTTTTTGCTACCATTCTCACAAATACGACACTGTTGCCGCTCGCTTGCTACAGAACCCACATACCGCACGCCCGACACGTTCTTCCCAAGTTTTTTTTAATAAATACACCGCTTTTCATATTAAAATTACCTTCAGACTAGAAGAACGTGTTTTGTAGTTAGACGTGGGGTTTAGATGAGACTTATAGTAAAATAGTTTCTGTTCAGCTGTCTGGGTTTGCTTTAGATTAGTTTATAGTTACGGGGGAAGTATGGTCGGATTAAATTATTATGTTTCCATCAAAATTTAATGTGCTGTGTAATTTTATTTAAAGCATTTCTAGTAAGGGCTCTCTATTATGTATTTGAGTTCTATGTAACCATTGATGTCGTGTATACACGACTACATATCAAGCTATACATTTTCAGTTTAAGCTGACCTCGCATTGTACGGAAATCCTATACAATGTGAGATAAGCTTAAACTGGGAATGTATAGCTTTATGTGAAGCCGTGTGTACACTTGCGACAAATTGTCTCTAAAGGCTGATTTACATTCGCAATATTTATTTTTCTACTTTATCAATGTTACTTCTGCTCAATTCCACAATCTGTTACTCTCAGAGTTTGAAAATAATTCAAGAAACAAATAAATGTATTTTTATTGTGCAAGCATACTGAACTGTTAATAAGCTAATCGAAAATGGTACAAAAGTTATTTGTTTATGTTCATTGTTATTAGTGAAAGTATAAAATGAGCTTATAACGGCAAACTAAAGTCGTTAACAAAAGAAATACCAATTCTAAAGAAAATTAATTTTGTAGTTCTCGAATAAATCGGCGACTATTTTAAAAACTATTATTTATAGTTTCACATCCAGAAACACACACGATAATGTTATTGAATGAAAAAATAATCATAAATGTTTGAAAATAGGGTGTCATCTTTGCTAACGAAGATTATAAATATAAAGGCTACGTTCATACAGTTGCACGGTTTGCAATCTCGCGTCTAGATTTTCTTTATTAGTTATCACAATAAAAGCGCGCGTTAACGCAGGATAGCGTAAGATATCATGGGGTTCAGGAAAAAATATAATAATTTATCAAAGCGATGGTAATCACGCGTTGGTCTGCGCTTAGAAAGATGTTTAATGACGTATACTGTTCAGTAAAGCGTACAATTCCGAGCCAATCTGACATAATATTTTCTTTGGGCATTGTTCTTGTTTTTTTTGTAAGCTTTCTGAATGGACAAAAATGTAAGTTTTGTATACTTAGTTTCTGAAGTCTATCACATAAAACAGACTTTCTAAAAATTTGTTTTGATCCGTCACATACGATGTCCAGTCCCATTGACACTAACTGACGCGACGACCAACTGACGGCAAGCACTTACCCTCGTTGTCTGAACCGCTTAGTTCCGTTTCGAGTGAACGCACGTCAATCCACGTTCAATCTGTACATAGCCTAAAGCTAAACGCACATAAAGGATCCCAAAAACAAGCGCGATATTGCGGGTGCGACAAGGGTAGTGCTGGCTGTCGCGCCCGCGATATCGCGCCTGTTTGCACGTGCCTTTACAGTCTCATCGGGCCGCAGCGCCTCGCAGTTTTCATACACTAAAGCGTAAGAGGATTTTTGCAACGCGGCGCGCAATCTGCGTCAGCGTTTAAACTAAAAAAAACACATTTTTTTTAAATTTATATTTTAAATTATATTGTAATTATATATTTTTAAGTGATATTTATTTTAGAAGTATTTATGTAAGTATATTCTCATAATGTATGTTTATATTTAATTTTTGAATTGTTTTTGATTTATGTATTCTGTTTCTCTTCTACTCTTACACACGTTATCTACATCTCTTTTATCTACTTTCCTATCGCAGGTATGCTGGAAGAGATTTCTTTAGAAATAAGCATTGCCTTTGTACGAATATTTCTGTTCCTTTCTTCTTTTCTGTGTTTATATGTGTGTGCATTAATGGTTAAATAATAATAAATAAAATTATACATTTCAGACCTTTGACGTCTAGTGAATTCGCTATTCAATGAAATATTTGTTTAGGCACTTTGATGAACAAATCACAGTACCTAGTTAACTTGTCGTTTATGACAGGTGATTTACAGCTCATATAGTTGAAAGTTCATTGCCCTGCTTTTCAAACGAATAGAAAAATTAGAAAAGTATTTTCTGTCATTGTAAGCTCGGGTACGCATGGACGATTTTTTGTAGCACATTGGATTTTGGAGAGTTGAAAATCCAACAATATGTTTTTTTGACTTGACGCTGGAAGGCGCTCTGTTGGATTCTCAATGCTCGGCTCAATATATAGAGTGGAAAATCCAATGCGCTATCAAAATTCTTCACGTTAAAACATCGCCCGCGCCTATAGAACAAAGTTTAGTGTTGCCGTTACAAAAAAATACCTTTAGGCTAAAAGGATTCATATTAGTAAGCTAGAGATTCATAGAAATACATGTATAAAATAAAATAGGGATCTACATAATTTTGTTATTCATGAAACGATTTGTTTTTGAAGCTATTTCTATTGCTACCGTATAGGTAGTACTTCCTTAAATAAATTTTGGGTATAGAGTTTTTGCGACCTTCACAAACATCTGTTCAATACGATAATATACCTAATCATAAAGTTTGTACTTACCTACTTACCAAACATATTGAAGAATTTTGAAAACAGTAAAACTCTTCTACTCTTACCTGCCTTACAGTTCTGTCCCCCCTTAAAAAGCATTATCAATTTGAACATACTACATAGCAATGCAGTGAAATTGCACAAACCACTACAGATATCATGTTTGACTGTGTAGCGAGTACCACTGTATAGAAACGTGTTAAGAAAGCTGATACCGTCGTTCGGTACCGTCGAGAATTTGTATCATTGGAGCTATTGTGTTCGACTGGCGATATGAAATAGGTGATGTTAATATAATCATTTTAACATCACTAGTATCTCGTTGGTATGAAAACGTTTAAAATCCGGTTTAGTGGATAGTAGATGTTTTTTATTAAGATCCGTGGCGTCTTGTGATGAATGGTTATAAAAAAAACTGAAAGAGGTGGTTAGTGACACTAACCTCTGAACCGGCAAGAGTTAAACAAGCACTAGAGTAAGACTGAAACGGGAAGTAGGAGCACCAATCTTCCTAGCCTTTTCCCAACTATGTTAACCCGAACATAGTTCCAGTCTAACCGGATGCAGCTGAATATCAGTATTTTACATGGAGCGACTGCCTATCTGACCTCCACAAGCCAGTAATACGATACCTCTTGGTAAGACTGTTTGTCAGACTTTCGGGCTTCTGACGACCCGTAACGACTGTCAAAGATGCACAAATGACAGTCGGGACCAACGGCTTAACGTTTTTTCCGAGACATGGAGGAGTCTCGATATGTAAAGATGGTCACCCATCCACGGACCAACACTGGCAAGCAAGCGTAGCTTAACCTGATGGATCAGACCCGTGCGGCTATTATTACCTTCTTAGCCACGTGCTCCTCCGTAGTAGGGGCACCCTATAAAAAATATAATTCAAAAGTCTGGTACCTCTTCGTAGTCATTAAAATTTGAATGCTAGATTTTTAGATGAATGAGAACGAATACTTGACCAAATCTACACTAGCTGTCAATTAAATTTTGCTTAAAGTGAAGAACCATGTAGACGTCGAAAAATGTGTATGGTTAAGCAAACGTTAATCATTACTTAACTTTAACAAAACAACTTTTATAAAAGCCCCAAAGTCAAAGGAATCAAATTAAGAACTTTTTCTTTTTTATTTATTGAATGTTACGTGATAGTCCACACAGAGAATTATTTGAAAACTACAGCTGTTCGTTAAGACGCTGAAAAGAGCTAAACCGCGGTCACTGGTAGACTGCATAGAAAAGAAATAGAAGCGCGATAACACTACGCTTGTAATTTATTTCAAAATAATTATGAAGCAATTATCTATTTACAGAAAAATGAGTTGAGCAATCGAAAATTAAAAAAGAACCGTGTTCTGCATTCAATTAGGACGTTCTAGTACCAACGTACGTTGTTGTTAATACAGATATTTTGGATTGAAACTCAAGTCAAAAGGTTAGTTTATCGTTAATTTGTGTCGAGTTATTTTTTTCAAAAAGTGTTTTGGTAACCACCAAGTTCTGAAAAATATGTTCAAGATTATTTTTCCGCTACCACAAACTAAATAGACTTGGCCTATATATTTTAAACTAGCCTATTTAGAATGTTTGACTCTTGACAGAGCCTTAACTCGAGACATAGTTCAAGCCTCAAGCCAAACGTTATTCTATACACTATCTTTGCAACGGAATTGCAGTTCAGATATCGTGTTTGTAGTTCGCAGCCTGCGTACAATACGTACGTGGTAAGAAAACCAACATCTAGTTCCTATTCAATGCAGGCGCCGTGCTTCTACTCAATTTGTGGGGTCATGTTGCGACCCGAGCAGCTTCAGATTCTGTGATGAATATTTACGTAAAATGTAGACGTTGGCTTGCCTTGATTGTGTTGTGTTGACTTGATTTACCTTAAGTGCTTTTGGTTTCTTTTTTGAGGAATCGCTGTCAAGTGAGACTAGGTCAGGCGGTGGTAAAAGTATTGGTCAGCAAGCAAGGTTGGGGAGAGTCCGACTGTACTAAATATGAAAGACTTGGGTACAAGAAGTATTTTCATTTCATTCATTTTAATTTAAATGTCAAATTAGTCGAAAATCGTTGACGAAAATGTCAACGATTTTATATATATATATATATAGGGCAATTTTATTCATAATATTATACATATTACCAATTTATTAGATGCTCTTTATCCGTGGCACGGCGCGGTATTTCCTTCTGGCTTTTGGCACCCACCACGTTTAAAAATCTTAGTAAAAAATGTATGTCTTTTCAATTAAATACTCATCAAAGAAAAAGATCTCGGGACTATTTGATTTCCTGTTTCAGACAAATTCTTCACCTCCCTTTTGTTACTCTCCCCGAAATAAATAAAGTGATTTATATGAAAGTACACACGACCGCCAATCACACGTCATTCTCACGTCAGGGCTGCCACTTTACTGCGACAATGTGAAAGAAATTACATTTTTGTGGGTAGTTGCCACGAACAACTATTGTTATAAAACTATGTCTAAAGGTAAGAAGAGTACCTTATTGGATTTATTTCCGTTCTTTTTGTGAATTATTATTGTTAAAATTAAATGTAAGGAAGTTCAGATTTTTTTTAAAGATTAAAAAAAAAACAAAAGGTTTCAATCGCTTTAGCGTGGAATAGCGGTCAAACGTTAAGTACAGTACGACACAAATTAGATGTATCATCGACAGAATTCGTAAAACCGATTACATCCGAACTAAGTGCGTCTTTAAAATCACCAATCTTTATTTCTGCTTTAGGCGAAAATGATCTTTACGCAAACGCAATAACTTGTAAAGTCATATTACCGGGATCCTGCGAGAGATATTACTGAAAGGGCAATGCCCGCTATTGCCAAGTGTTAAATATTGTACGGTGGTATGGAACCCATCGTGAGCGAGTCCGGCTTGCACTTGGCGACTTTCTCAGGGTCTCCGCATACGGGCCACCGGCCACAACCACAATACACCGCTACCGGCCATATTTCCTGTAGTTTTCATACATTTTTTAAGGACTCGCCGCACACGGGCCACACGCGAAAGTCACAAACGCCGCGGCGTTTGTGACTGAAAACTACAGGAAATATGCCAGTGGCGGTGCTTTGTGGTTGTGGCCGGTGGCCCATGAGCGGAGACCCTAAATCTTCATCCATGTTCCTTCCTTAGAACCAGCAACTTAGTAAACACTTCTAGCGCTTTAAAATCCCTTTAAACTTCAACCCATGGTGTCATATCATATCCCTTTATACTTACAAAACACAGGTCTATACTACCGTATACCGTTTATATTCCCCATACGTGACCGGCGTGGCATCGGCGGGCTTATATAGAAAAATATATAATTTTTGTTTCTTTTATTTTAACCCGTGTTGTTCCACTGGCTTTTTTCAGATACGTAAGGACTACGCAGGGTCGTGTATGATTTATGGCTGCTTGTTGATTTTTTTTTTTTTTTTGGAGGTCCAAGGACAGGATCTGATGGGCAGTGCTGCTGTTTTCTGAATCATATAGGGATGTGTATAAAAGCGAATTTAAATTGTGCTATGACTACGTCGGATGAAATTATGGGATTGGTGGATTGGTGGGATGAAAGTTTATATGGACGTTCGTAATTTTTGTCGATGAGAAATACAATCAGGCACACGGCTAATAATTATTGTATAGTTATATATAGTTGCGCCCCGCGGTTTCACCCACATAAAGTATTATTACATTGCAGATTGTGCACTGTAATGCTCGGTTCTCCTCATTAACTGATGTCATGCTCCAATCTGAACTGTTAGATTACAGGCGAGTGCCCCCAGTTAGGGAGCACCTTTGGTCTGCAGCTGACTTTAAGGTTTAATTAGGTATAACAAACTACTGCGATTGAGTTCATAATCATTCAGGCATATTAGATTTGCTTGGAAGATCATAGGGTTATTATTGACATGTGCAATTGACATTAAACGCATTCCTTTGTTCCTTGGCACATACGTGTTATTACACTACAATAGAGATGCACACAGCTTGAGCAATATCGATGTCTTTATACATAGTTATAAGATAATGCGAAAGTAACTCTGTCTGTCTGTTTGTCTGTTACCTTTTCACGCCTAAACCACTGAACTGACCGAAGCTGCGACCTGGAGAAGTACCTTCCACTTTTCATCCTGGATATTTGTATTAACTGTTCTTTATTTTTTATTTTTTTACATGTCAATTAAATTGTATTAACTAAATTCTTTCATGAAATGTTTAAACGTGACGTAAGGGATGTTCCTATAATAACTATTTTCAAAAAATAATGGCTATCCTAACTTTTAATAATAATTTTAATGCGAAAGTGAGTTTGTTTTTTTGATACGCTTTCACGCTAAAACGGCTGAAGAGAAATTGATGAAATTTGGCACAGGGGTAGACCATGTCCTAGACAAGGATATAGGATATAGGGATATAGGCCTAATCTAAGACGAAGTCGTGTGAAACAGCTAATTTTTGATAAAATATGAGTATCGCGGAATTTATTTACTTGGCCTAAACAAATTGATTTTAATTCAAACTAACGATTTAATAATAATGGTGTTCCCATGTCCTATACTAAGGGCAGATGTTAGACTGTAGCTGTACATTACTTTTTTAAGGATTTTAACCCGTTATCCACCCGTCGATATCGTTTTCTAATTTTAAACCTCTCGCCTAATCTAACGACTATTCTATTACGTCATTGGATCCTTCATCCCGGAGATTATCGCCGAACTATTCCTGGGATTTTTCCCGGACCCCGGGGAAGGAACCGCCGAGATTTATTAGAATAGGGGGCAGGATGTGCTGATACGTAATTTATGAGCCGAAAACTGTGGGAAGCGGATTTCTTTAATGATAAGATCCGGTAGTCCACCATTTGGTAGTTTGTACGTTTTATAGGTGACCATTTTAGGGTTAAACCGGTAGTGTATTTGTTAACTCCTTATCATTCTCTCTCTTTTATTTTTCTCCAGAGTCATTCTTTTTTTCCTCTATACATAATTCATATGTAATTAATCTGATTACCCATTTAGATAGAGCCACTTGTGAACGCTATCCCGTTTAATATAATCATGCATAATCCATAAGCTCTTTGAATATAACATAACATCACGCTTGAAATTCCCGAAGGGTTAAACAGAGGTGTACTTGTAGTACACCAACATTTACGTTTAAGCCCCATAGGTGGCGAGCCTATTGCCATCAACCAGGCACAAATCTAGAAAATCTGAGAAATTTTCCCTTTGAATATTATAAGCAGATATAACAGGGACTCATTTACAATGTCAGTACTGAAATTAGCTTAGCGAGTTCAGCTTAAAGCACTATTCAAACGAGTTGTTTAATAGGTTGTGGAGTTTAACTGAAACCGCAACTAACTTTTAATGCTGCTATAGAGAATATTTGTAGCTGTGTAGGTATGTGTATAATGTAAGCGATTATGGTTCAAGTTGGTATAATGGATATAATATTTAACGTTTTATTCGTACACCACTAGAGACCACCAAGTTATCTCTATTTAAAAGTTATTTTGAGGTATTTTTATTAAAACCTTGTGTGTACGGTAAACAACTACAATTTAATTAATTATAATATATTTATAATAACAATATAATAATATTAATATGTATATTAGGTAGTTATTAATATAAAAAATATAATTTAGTTTAATAACCATATTTTTTTATTTAAAAATGTATTGAGATACGATAAAATGAATAAACGAAATAATAATATTTTCTTTTTTTTTCAGGTAAATAAGGCCCGGCCCATAGATAAAAATACATAAAATAATCTTACAAAATAATAAACTAATACATAATAAAAACAACACTACAAAATCTACTACATTTGGTCGGCTACGTATTGTAGCCTTCCGTAAAAACGGTCGGCCAAAATACTAATAAAATTAAATAACTAATACCTTCTAGGCTTTTCTATATTCATCAATAGAATTTGCGCGACGATAAATAATGGGGTGCTTTCAGTCATGTATTTAGCAATCACTCTTAGTCTGTTTTTTATAAAATAGGACAACAGATCATAATAAGTTCCAGATGATTATGTTAATTATTGAGAGGGTTAAACAGTACAGAAAGCAAAAAGAAATGTCAAAAAATCTGCCGGAAAAAATTCAATAGAATTTTGTCTCACTCAAAACGTTTATCCAAGTCAAATCTTGTTTCCAGCAATTCCAGCTATAGTTCAATAAAGCTAAATGCATACGGTGTCCACACATACCTACGTAGGTACACAAAAGCCTTTTAGTCAGGTTTAGTGGTGAACTGGTGATCCTCAAACGTTATTGCTACTGTGACTTTGAGTTGGTAACACCCTCACATCGTATTGACAAAACGTGTAATACCTTCTCGTGTGTCATCGCCTTTATACTGTAGTGCAGAACATTAATCTGGCTTACCACCTTTGTTGTATATTGGTGTTTAATCGTGGTCAAATATATAATAAAGGCACGACGGAGCTGATTTGTATTTCGAAATAAAAGAAAACAAAAAAACTGAATTTTTACACTATGTAATTTCTAAATGGATAATTTGCTATCCAAACCCAAGGTGGTAGATATGGTTCAACGTTAGTATTTTTATAGAAACTGAACTCGAAAACAAACCCGAAAAAGTTCGAAACATACGCAAGTTATTTTACCTCTGACAGCAGTTACCCAATAGCAACCATACTGTAACAAACAAAAAAATCCCTGTGATTTTGACAAACTTGTCAATGGAAGCAACCCTAGATTGCTGTGAAAAAAAATATAAGGTACTGTGATTTTGACGAAGATGCAAAATCAGAGTGTCTGTCAACAAACTTCCATAGTGATCCATACAACACCAAGGACCGTGGCTACACACGGCGAATAAACAGCAATTTTTCACGGCAAAAAAACGTGTGTGTATAACTGGCCTAACTTTACAACATCGAAATCCATATTTTTTTAAAGTGAACACAAAACGGTTTCCGAAACAAGTGGCCAGTATTTTCGCACCACAGAGTTCCAAACAATAAAAGATTCGAATATATTAAAAATGTATCGCCAAGAATCTGTTGTGACGCATGATTCGTGATCATACTCGCAAAATATTTTAATAATATTCTTAAAGAGCTGGGCATTGTAGAGATTTTTGCATATTGCATAGGATCTAGGGTATTGGTGCGCTATTCCGACACTGTCCCGAATTCCTTCAGTTTGTGTTTGGTACAAGTTACGAATGACTGGCGTTTAGAGGTCACTGATTTCAGAACGATTTATGAATTAATGCAACGTTTTTGGTTTCGGAATTTGCTCTTTGGATTCCAAAGAGATCGTTTCACATAATTTATTTATTAGTAATTTCATAATATTATATTATCATTATAGCTAAAATGTGCCTAGGCGATGCTAACTACAAACTTAAATAATAAAAACTACCGATACCAAGACAATAAAGATTTTTTTCTTTTTGGGTTCCGTACCCAATGGGTGCCATGGAATTCTATTACTAAGGCTCCGCTGTCCATCCGTCCATCTGCCGTCTGACACTTGTAACAACACAAATAGAATAAAGTCAATAATTAAAGGCGGTTCCCATACAAGTGTTTTTTTTGGAGCTTTCAGAAAATATTGTTAATAATATTTAACAATATTTTCTACAGTGGTACGGAACTCTTCGTGTGTCGGTCCTACTCGCACTTGCGTTAAATGCTATAACAAAATACCTAGTGATATATTGCAATTAAATGAAAGAAAATTTAAAACTCATAAAAAGTACACTTTGTAAACAAGCATATTACAAATTAGAGGATTATATCCAAGATAAGAATGCTTCGAAACATGCTGGTCTTGCTCCATAGGACAATTTAGAGCCTGGACAAAATCAAACTGGTTGCTAATTTAGTTTTATATTTTATTATTTGTATGTCATAGACTTTTACACTCTGTCATTACTTAAACTCACGCACTGACTTATTAGTCCTACTTGTAACAATGTTAGGAATATAATATCGTATACTTTTACAATGTTTGTAAATATGTGAGCACCATGTGTCTGATAATTAATTTATTTGTCATTGCTCCATTTATATTTCTTTTTACCTTTTGTGGTACAGTAATCTTATCGTAGGTGCATCGTCTTCACATATAATTATATAATTCATGTATACAAAATATTGTAAAATATTTTTAAAAGAGTAACGGTAGAGTTTCTTGCCCATTCTTCTCCATACGAAAACTACCTTTTGGAAGGGACAACTAGAATCAGTTCTATTTCTTTGTTTTGACGTTCAAAAGTGCCTTATAAGTGCTTATTTGAAATAAATTATTTGACTTTGACTTTGACTTGACCGCTTTTAATTTTCTTTGCTTTTTATTTCTTTTTCTTATTTTTTTCTTTTTACGCGACTGCCCTAAAAAGTACTGTAATGTTTTTTCTTATTTTTTTAATTAATTTTTTATAGTTTTGGTTTCCTGCAATGTATTCATCAGAATACAAGTTATCACAAATCGTTGACACGCTATGGATTCCATTTTCGGGGACGCTTCATGCGATGTCACAAACAATATTCTATTATATAGTAATTACTTAAAATTCGTCCCTCTCAGTAACATCCTTCTAACAACGTACTAGGACAACGCTTGAATTAATATTCATGATGTTCTTTGAAAACTTTGACACGGATTGACAGCCAGGTGCCTGAATACAGTTTATTCCCAAAGTAATAATTAACCACATGGAATATTTTAACGTGAAAATGATTATGATTTATATATTAGACTGATGTGTAAATCATTTTTTGTATCATTGTCTATTCCTGTAAACAATTTATTTTCTACCTACTAAATTATATTTAGTGGTATTAAACGCCTCGATACATATATCATACATCGATATATTCATACGTTTTGAACTAAATGCATCTTTGTCAAAGAAACGCTGTTCACAGGTTGGCGGATTTCACTTTTAATTGAATAAATAAAACAGGCATATAAGTGAGTGAAAATGCCAGAAGGGGACGCCCTCGAAGACATATTTATTGTGACCTTATTGGTGGTTCTTCAGAAAGGTCACGTGCATAGTACTCGCGGCCGTATGACCAGATGTATGAACGTAACCGAAGCAAAAAGAGTGTGTAAGAATCGTAGCAGGTGGCGTTCTGTAATTTCTGCCTACCTCCATGGGAAGAAGGCGTGAGTTTATTTATGTAAATAAACCATTCATATTATTATAATTATGAATAGTTTATTTATTCAATTTCTAGATGGGAGAAGTCTTTTTTTTTGTCAATTAGCTGCAAATGCTTACAGCAGGCGTAGCATGGTGCTTTCTATCTCTACGAAGAATAGACATAGCTTTTTCTATACAAAGTGACAGTTCGTTTCTTCATTTTTGACATCCACCGTAGAAATCTGTCATTTCATCTTTCATTTCTAACGATCTTCGTCAAGATCTTTTTGTAGGTAGACTATTTCGGAAGAAAGTTTTCTATCCTTACTGTCAAAATCACACTGACAACCGATAAATCCTTTGATAAAACAAAGAATAGGGAATATGCATGTGATTCAAATATGGATCAAATATTTTTTTTTATAAACTATATTACTTCAGAAAAAAATCAATGGCAAGTACCTCTCACACCTCAGGTTTGCAGATGACATAGTACTACTGTCGGAAGACCCATGCAACTGAATCACATGATAGAGTCCCTTAGTCATCACAGCGAGACTGTAGGGCTACAAATCAACTGGGAAAAAACAAAAACAATGACTAACCGTGAAGAAATACCTATATCCGTACAGTCTAATGTTATAGAATATGTCGCAGACTATACTTACCTTGGACATCTAATTTCAATGAAATCTTGTACAGAAAAGGAAATCAATCGCAGAGTGAAGAATACGTGGAACAAACACTGGGCTATGAAGGAAATTTTCAAAGGTCCTATACCTACAAAACTAAAAACAAAAGCGATGAACATCTGCCTAACACCGGTTCTTACCTACGCGTGCCAGACCTGGTCCCTCAAAAAAACACACTTAAACAAAATAAGAACCTGTCAAAGAGGAATAGAACGGAGTTACATGAACATCAAACTGAAAGATAGAGTCGAAAGTTCACTGATAAGGAAAAGAACAAAGGCAAGAGATGCGGTCAAACAGGTCCTGACACTGAAATGGAAATGGTCAGGCCATATTCAGAGAGCTACGGATGAAAGATGGTCTCAAATATTAACAAATTGGTATCCAATATACAAAAAGAGAAGGAAGGGCAGACCAGTTAAAAGATGGAGTGACGACATCGTACAAGTAGCCGGAAACTTATGGCCAAGACGGGCAAAGGATAGAGCCATCTGGAACGGTCTGGAGGAGGCTTTTACCGCAAGAGGCGGCCCTTACAACTAACAATACTAACCTTATTTAAGTACAAAACTAACATTACTAACAAATAAATGAATAAGTACACAACAAAAAAAAAAAAAAAAAGAAACTGTAGATATGCACAACATGTAAGGGATAAAATAAAGCTAATAAATAAATAAATAAATTACTTCAGAATTATGCCTCCATCAATATTTTTGAATAACATTTCTTTTTGAGCGAGAAATTAATTTTTAAAAAGTCCCAAAAAACTGTGGGTAATTCAAATACTTGGAAAGCTAAGAGCGGATGTGACGTAACAATCCGGGATAACAATCAAAATGTCAATGTCAAGTCAATCAACAAGTCAATATCAAACGCTCCTACAAAAAGGAGTGTTTGACGTTGACTTGACAGTTGCTTGTTTGTTTTCACGGACTGTGACATCACCACACCAAGCGCGCCAAATGGAGGGCGTTTAAATAGCCCAGATCCGTTGGATATCTTAATTTTTTTTTTTAAATACTTTAAATTGCTTTTTTGCCGTCGATTTTTTTAAAACTATTATTTGACGATGTAAACTATCGAATAAAAATATTTAAAAAATACATGCATATTCCCTATTCTGAGTCGAATTATGTAAAAGAGTGAATTTCGTAAAAAGTGCAGTTGACTCTTTCTACTTTGCTGCCGTCGTACTGTCTACAGGAAACGTCATTTTTGTCTACTCTTCCGTCGACAAAACGGTGCTCATGCTACGCCTGCTGCTCTTAACTTGGACCACCTCGCAAAACGCATGCAGCGAAATGGGAATATCCAATATTCATATGCCGATGAATATTTGATATCCTTCGAATTGGCACGTGCACGTGCTCAATAATTAAATATCTACTGATATTCTGGTTATAATAATGACGTTTAGCGAATTAAGTAAATAAGAGATAAAATTTGAAACTGTGTTTTGTTATAATATCTCTGGAGAGAGCACCTGGGTTGCAGAGCAAAACCTTTTCAACATTAATTAAAAAAAAAATATATATTTTCCGTCATTGAATCCCTAGAGTTTCAAGGGTTCCTTGCAACTTATTTGGATTACCCACTTAAACTGTTGCGTATATGTTTCCATCTTTTAAAAGGTACCAAATATTTTATAATTAATGAAAGTTTTATAAAATTTTACTTATGAGAGTTGTTTGGCAGTAGCGACTTTCGAAGCAATAAGTTTTTATTAAAAATAATCTGCATGGCCCTTATTATGATCTGACCAAGATAATTTCTGGACTTGAAAATAGACTTTGACCTCAGACCGGTGTTTCTTCTCAGAGTAGTTAAAAAAAAAAAAATACCATCTGACCCGACAAACGTTGTTCTGTCCCTGAATTATGAGTTATGGTCTTGAGATCATACAAAAATGCCATAAATAAAGATACCGATACGTTCAGTTTTTCCCGAATTTGAAAGTTTTCCAGGAAAGTTTTCCAATTTGCCTTTCCATAAAAACCTAATTCGGACTATTACAAAGATTTTAAAACACAAAATAGTCAAATCGGGGCAGTCGTTCTCAAGTTATACACTTACCAGCGAACAGCATTTAATTTTTAACCGACTTTTTCAAAAAAGAGGAGGTTCTCAATTCGTCTGTATGTTTTTTTTTTGTGTGTTTGTTTCGCGATTACTCCGCCAATTATGAATTGATTTTGATGATTCTTTTTTTGTTTGATAGGTTTGCTTCAGAGGTGGTCCCATATTTTATAAATTTTATTAACTTTGCTTGCGTATTTTCTGAGTTAGCTTCAATATTACGTATTTTTCCCACTTTAGTCTATATTAGACAATGTTTTAAGTTACTCCGTTACTGTTATTTATATAGCGGGTAGTGGTATTCGAATTTGTGTGGGGTAGGTAGGTATCACAACTCATCATCTGCCTAGCCTTTTCCCAACTGAGTTGTATGTTGTTGATGTCGTTTTTGTGGGTCGGCTTCCGGGTAGGTACAGTCACGGACTTTAATTGATGAGCCACCTGGCACTGTTCGTATTTTAGCCGTGTAATGCAAATCGGGTTTATTCGGTTCCCGACACGCAAAGTATATTTCATATCTTTACCGGTTGGCTAACCTGAGAGCCAGAACTACAAACTTGACAGCAGAGTGACTGCCCAAAGTCAACCAATTGCAGGTATAGCAACAGTAACCTAGCAACGATAAACAATCGTTGCTAGGTTACTGTTGCTAAAGTAACGTTAGCGTACGGAGAAATAATAATAGTCATTTCGACAAGTTCGAAATTAACGTCTCTGACATTGATATTTCAACTGTCACTGTCTTCAGTTAAGTTTTCAGAAATAACGAGTTAATGAGCTATGATTCAAAGGAGGTCGGTATCAAATAGATTTGACAATCTTAATGCAACATTGTATTTATTTTTAATTTTTTATCATTGAGAACTTATTAGTCAACCTCTATGGATTACACTATTTCTGATTAAAAGTAATTTATTTGTCATCTTGTTTACGAGCGTGCGATTTGAGTTCGTGTTTAATCTTGTAATCTCGTGAATGTATGAAACTGTAAAATTGAAAAGTTTGAAGGTGGCTCATCAATTAAAGGCCGTGACTGTACCACAACAAAAAAGTGAAAAATAAAAACTTTTTCAAAATAAATTTAATTTCGAAAAACAAACACCGACTTCCGACATTAAAGTAATTTTTCAGTTTTTAGTTTAGTGTTTTTTTGGAAGTGGGTTGTTTTTTTTTTGTAAAAAGTTTTTATTAGGTATTATCTATAATATTTTAAAATAACCTGTTGCTTTTTAATTGCTAGATAATA
Organism: Lithophane semibrunnea; assembly: GCA_947363905.1. Taxonomy (NCBI): domain Eukaryota; kingdom Metazoa; phylum Arthropoda; class Insecta; order Lepidoptera; family Noctuidae; genus Lithophane; species Lithophane semibrunnea. The sequence goes on from OX376205.1 coordinate 14,999,007, forward strand.
AAAACGCCATCTAAAAGTAGTCAAAGAGCGAAATGAGTAGAAAAAACAAAACTTTGTTCAGTTTCAATTAACAATGGTCGTGATTTGAGTGCTTTTTATTTTACAACAAGTCTTTTACAACACTTACTCAAAAGGCTTTCTTTTTAATTGTTTGTGCGTCTGACTGTACTGAACTCCAATTACTTAGCAACACCTCATAAGAACGTAGATCGATTTTTTATTTTATTTCGCAGTTTTATGATTCTCGGTTTTCTTTATTTCTATTATTGTTCACCTTTTATTCGAGAGTTGTATTTAAAAGCAAATTGTTTGGTATTGAGTGTACAATTTTTGTTGATTGACTATCATTTTTCTTCAGCAACATTTATTTGTTACGAAGTTCAGTTACATTTTTTTAAATAAATGCTTGTCACTTTACGATATTCGACGGGCGGTGGCAACAGGCGATAGTCAGTGTGTGTGAAATATGTTACCTATGTGTGTATTTATTGTAAACTAGCTGGTGCCTGCGACTTCGTCTGCGGACCAGTGTGCAAAGTACCCTATGTCCTTCCCCAGTATGCCATCTATCTCCTTGCAAAATTTTATCGAAATCCGTTCAGTGGTTAAAGCGTGAAAAGATAAAATACAGCCAGACAGACAGACCGACAGACAGACAGAGCTACTTTCGAATTTATAATATTAGTATGGATTGTACTTGGCTTTTATATCTGAAATAAAAATATCTCATTTCATTTACTTACATATCTAGAAATGCAACGACCCTATCTATCTTTCTGTATTACTACACTCATGACTAGAGAACTAAACAATTTACTTGTTTACTCACACAATTTTTATTTTTATTCAAAGATAATTTTTCAGAAAACATAATTTTAAAACATCATCCTTCTCTGGTTAAAACGAACGACGTTTTAAATTCGTATAACGTTTAACATATTTAGGGTGAATTTCACCAAACTTTTATACCGAGTATAAGTCTTATCCTGCGAATAAATTTTGAATTTTTGACAGTTTTTCCATACAAAAACTGTCTGACGACAATTTTATTCCACGGATAAAAGATATCTGACTTTGATGAAATCAGCCCTAAGTGATTTATGGTAAAAGGAGGCCGTGTTTAGAAGTCCACACAAGTGAAGCCGTGGGCAGAACTAGTATATAATACAACACAATACCCACTTCAAATCCTGCACTTTCTCTGTACATTTCGTCCTTTCGTACCACTTACCTCTGTCTTATCCTTCAATGGATCTTCTAAAGTAGTTGCTAACACCACAGGTTTCAGTTAGTTCAACTTTCTTTGAATGTTGCAAGTATTGTTTTAGAGCTTCCACTACACTCTGCTACGGAAATGAAGATGGCATTGTTGTAACTTATTTGGATAGTTTTAGGATTTGTTATTGATACATAAATCTCTTGAGTATGAAAGTCGATGGGTATAAGAGTAGGGGAAGACCAAAGAAACGATGGATGGACTGTGTGAAAGATGATGTGGCTAGAAAGGGGGTGACTACCGAGATGACAACTAAAAAATATCAATCTGCTTAGCCTTTTCCCAACTATGTTGGGTTCGGCTTCCAGTATAACTGGATGCAGCTGAATACCAGTATTTTACATGGAGCGACTGCTTATCTGACCTCCACATCCCAGTAACTGGGTAATACGATACCCCTTGGTAAGACTGGTTGTCAGACTTTCAGGCTTCTGACGACCTGTAACGACTGTCAAAGATCCACAAATGACAGCCGGGACCAACAGCTTAACGCGCTTTCCGAGACACGGAGGAGTCTCGGTATGTAAAGATGGTCACCCATCCACGGGCCAACCCCGGCAAGCGTAGCTTAACCTGATGGATCGACCGGTGCGGCTGTTATTACTTAGCCACGAGCTCCTCCGAGATGAAGATTAATAGAGAATTATGGAAAAAACGGACATGACAATACTATTTTTATTCTGTTCTTTGTTTTTGTGTGAATATTGTGTGCGTAACCCGAGTCCAATTTTATTTTCTTTCTTTCTTTCTTACATGTGGCGCCGACTCCAAATAAATTAGGATAAGTGCAGCAACGACCGTTGGGCAACAGTCTCTACACGGTGGGTGCCTGAGGATGGTCGGCGCCGCCGAGGCCGGCCCAGGAAGAGATGGAGGGACGATCTAGACGCGTACCGCAAGGGTTGGATCGAGGTGGCCCTAGAAAAGGATGTTTGGAAGGATTTGGGGGAGGCCTTTGCTCAGCAGTGGGACAGTATAGGCTAACATAAAAAAAGTGCATGAGAATGATGAAATGAATATCCGGTGAGTTTATAGTGGCGTAAAAAAAAAAATTGAATAATTACTACATTTTTTAAAGTTTCTTAGGTAGTCACCCTGGCTACTTAATTATTAAGTTTTGTTTATGCAAAGGATGCAGGAAAGAAAGAATACTATTAGTATTCATTTGGAACAAACGTAGCTGCTCTACCGAAGTAGATTAACTTGTAGGAAAAGCTCTTTACTCTGCACTAAAATACTTCTAATTTGATATTATACCCTAACCATCAGCAACTCACATTTACTAAATAACCAACAATTATTTACTTATCATTACTGTGATTTACCTAGTGCAGGCAGAAAGTTATTTTATTGTGAAGAAAAAAATATTGACTTATATTTAATCAATAGCTTTCTACTTTTCTTAGACAACCATTTACCTACTATAAAATATAACAACAGAAAAATCTTGCAAAGAGAAAAATATTAAAAAATACTTTAAAACAAAAGACAGGACCTCTAAATCCTGGCAGTGGTCGCCAACAATGAGACGAGTTGTATAAATAAATATTTATTTAGTGGACGGAGATTTTACGAGACGTGACCACGACCAGACAGTCTGGTATTTTTTATTTCAGATTCCTTTTGTTAATTCTGTCTCGTGTCTGTCAAGATAAAGATTTGATTGTGTTGAAAAACAGTTGAGAAAGATTTTTTTTTCTTGTTTTTTTTTTTCGCTATTCGAGGTTTTTTGGTTAGGGGCTGCCTCTGAAGCTGCGCGCTATCGAAACTTAGTTATGGGCGCAGATACCGGACCCCCCCCCGCCGAGCGGCGGGCGCGCGGCGCGCCAGCGCTCGCACAAAAAGCATAAACACTTGAGAAATACTACACGCACTTCATTATCGTTAATTGGTTTGGGTTCTTGAATAAATAGACCACATACTTATGTATAAACAATAAGCGGGTAACTAAAATAGAACTTACAAATAGAGAATGTTACGTAGTGGGCTTTGTTTTTTGTTTTGACCGTATTTCTAAAATTACTGGGTCGATTTTTATGAAATATTCGCAGGTTTTATTATAAATACGTAAGTAATCTTACAACAATAAGAGATTATGACATTAACAGAAAAAAATAAACAGATGTCACGGCAATTTTGACGTGATCCACGCGTCAAACATCAACAAAAAAAAAAAAAAAAAATAGAAATTATGGTTTTTAATGAGTAAGTCGACTAGAATATCTATCTGCCCATAGACTTAAATTGCCACAGACGATAAAAACCCTTATTTATAAGTAGAAATAGAGATTTAAACCGCGCGAAACGCGCGAACCCGCTGGTACGATTTTGTACCAGCGGGGCTTTACGCCGTTTGCCGTTGGGCAGCTCTTTGTACCAACCGCATTCTTACAAGTTAAGATCCGTATTACAACTGTTTTATTAAAAAGTTAGTTTTTAAGTATTGATTTGGTATCTTGATATAGGCTATTGATTCGTTGATCCCGTTGAAGTAAAAGGAGTATATAGGTGGCGTTCTGTAGTTTCTGCCTACCCTCATGGGAAGAAAGCGGGATTTTAATGTATGTATATATACTTATTATAAGAGCCAGCAGACTCCTTTAAAATCCTTTCCAGCTGCGACACAAGACATCAGAATGAATCACAGGAAAATACTTCTCATTTTCATCCAACAAATTCTCACTACGACGTAAATGCACATTTAAAATATCAAAATGAGATTTGGACTCAAAAGTTTCTGTGAATCTCAAATTGAATTTCGCTGCGTTCCGGAGTGCCATTGTTCTTTGGATTCAAACTAAAGTGTTAAAATGACAGTTGGATGCAACAAACAATTAGGAACCTTAGGGAAGTAGAGATAGAGTTGGCCTTGGTTTGGGGTATATTTATGCTAGTTTGGCGCTTTTTAATCGGATTGCAGTTTGGAGACGCGGAGCAGGTATTTATAGTGTGTCTGAGTCCTGTCTTTATTTTTAAGGGACCGTCTTCGTAATAGCTTTGAAGTGTCTCCGGAGTTTCTTGCATCTGTTTGGGTTGAATATGGAAATAGTACTTGTGAAATTTCCTTTGTGCGCTGCATTTTTATTATTTTTATGCATCATTACTCGTCTGTTCAAAGATATACTCGAGTAAATTCGAAACAATATAACAAAATATCATGCAACTTTTATCGTAGTACAAAACAAATTGGATATTTAGTCATTTCCTGGTAACATGAAGAGAATTCCACTTCCGCAAAAGTAATAATAACTTAAAGCACCGATAGATTACGTCCCACACAGATGGCAGTTTAATGATGTTCGGAGGTAATAACTTAGCACTTACTTAGCTACTTATCACTGCTTAGTTACGCTTAACGTGGTTAAACTTCTGTTTTAAAGTGTAAATGTAGATGTGTAAATAATTGAATGGTAGTTCATTGTTTGGAAGGTTTTAGGAAGTTTTAGGAATTTTATTGACAGCAAATGGTATTACAGGGTTGGTATAATATGGGGCCATTCAAAAAATTAAACTTAATTTTTTTACAATCCTTGTAGCTATACGCAAATATTTTTTTTTACAATTTTACAAATTAAAAAAAATAATAATTTGACTTCCGAAATTAAAGTTATTTGTCACTTTTTAGTGTGTTTTTTGGAAGTCGGTGTTTTTTTATGTTTTTGGTAAAAAGTTTTTATTTTTCACTTTTTAGTTGTGGTACTTACCCCACACAAATTCGAATACCTGCTATATAAATAACAGTGACGGACTAACTTAAAACATCGTCTGTATAGACTAAGTGGTAAAAATACGTAATATTGAAGCTAATTCAAAAACTACGCAAGCAAAGTTAATAAAATTTATATGGGACCACCTCTGAAGCATGACCTACCAAATAAAAAAGAATCATCAAAATCAACTCATAATTGGCGGAGTAATTGAGTAACAAACACAGACAAAAAAAAAACATACAGACGAATTGAGAACCTCCTCCTTTTTTAGGTCAATTAAAAAAGAAGAAAACGAATGATTCAGTAAGTAACTCCTTAATAATAAAAAGACATGGTGATATTACTCAAAGTAACAAAATTACGTGTTGAGAACGTTGTTCATTGGTATCAACTTCCATAATATTTTTATGAAGCTACAAAAATCAAAACTTACTCAACTCAACGACATAACAACTTAAAGAACACGAAAATAGATCATCAAAAGATCCAATTTCTAGATAATCCAAAATCCAATTCCAGTTTAGTAACTCCGAACCTCATCAGTTGCAAATAACAAATCTTGTGAACAAGGTGGGAAAAGAAAAAATCTTAGAGCTCAATTTCTTCACCTGCCCGAGAGCAAAAAATATAGATAGTTGCAGAAGGCCGGCTCGATACCACAACGGTCGAAAACAGGCGCACGCACACATAGTCGCGTACGTACGGCGATCACAATCAAATACCAGTCGCGAGTGCGCTTGCCCTCACTGTACTTATGTACGTTAGCCCTATCTATTTGATCTATTTGATTGGCGGCAATGACCTCTTGCATCTGGCTCTGGTCCAGGCCATGGTATGGAGCGAGCGGGCATGGGAAGATTGCGATGCCGTCTCGCGCCTCCTTCTGCGAAGCAGTTATGCTCGCGAAGGAGGAGGCGGAACGCGCGAGGGAGAGGCAAAATTTACGCCCTCACGCCCCTAAGCGCCGCCGCAGGAGACGCCCTGGGCGTCGGGAACTCCAGGCGGATTCCTGACCACCGTAGGCGCGGGCTTGGGGGCGGCGAGCAATGGATAGCTCGCCGTCCGATAAGTACCAGGCCCGGGTCAACGGCGCGTTGTGTTCCACGCGCGCCTCAAAGATATGTCAGCACAATTGGCGGGGTCCGTAGGACCGATGCCTGCCAGTGTTGCGGGACCCTTGGCAACAAGCAACTGAAGGAACACGGGTGGGCTTTAGTCAGTAGAAGTCTGACACCCTCCCGCTCCGCCCAGAGCGGGAGAAGACAATTGATGAATTCCCAACTTGCCTGGCCTGTCTACTTATGAACGTGCGCTTTCGTGGTATGGAGCTAACCTTCTGTAAGTATTTATTTAATGTCCAAAGCCAAGAGCGAAGTGAACTTGCTCCTGTTCCCAACTCCGCGATAGAAATTTATGTAATTTCCTCTGTACCTCTCTTGCTTACTAATTTGGGCCTTTGTTAGATAAAAAAAGCCTTGGATCGTACCCCCGTTTGGAAACTAATTAAAATTTTAGCGTTGTCTTAATTTGACGGTGAAATTATTCGCGCACCTTAAGTTAAGTTATTTGAAAGGGAGTTTTATCTTTGAAAGAGTTCACGGAATTGGTTGAAGGATTATTTTTAGAACGAGGAAGTTTTTATAACTGGGATGTAAAATTATTTTGTATGAGGAAAAATATAATTTTAAGTGGTTAATGAATGGTTGATGTTGAAAGGTTTTAATCTGTTTGAAATGTTTTACCTGTTTAAAAATATAAATAAACGAACAATAAAAATTCCCCTCGTTTATGCCATATTCCTTTTGTAGAAGTAAGTGGTCTTCCTATCGTCGTTTAACCAACATACTTTCACAGAACTATAGCCGTTTAAACATGTAATGTTGACCAATGAACTTCGCCCTGTAAACCACTAACTCAACAACTCAGCTCTACCCACTAGCCCAGTCAACTCTCGGCGAAGCAAAACTTCCCCTTTCAAGACGCTATCATGTACAAACAAACACTAATTACGGTCCAGTAACAAAAGATACACAAACCAGAGCCACCCAGTACCCATAAATCTATTCTATCGACACCAAAGTTATCAGCGGAACTATCATAAAGTATCATCGGGCATCCCGAAGTCAAACCAAGCGAACAGTAAATCAGTTTGAGAAATCTATAGTAATCCACCCGTTTGTTAGACCACGATAAAACTCAATATATATGGAATCTTCTAAAACTGAGGCTTTATTAAACTCTGGCCGGTTAGCTGCAGATTTATGGGGGAAACGATTCAATTAGGTGGAGGGATCATTTTCATATATTTTGTGGTGTTTTCGGGTAGTTTGGTAAAGGGTCGTCTTTGGTGAGTTGGTTTGTTTGACTGCGGTTTGTTTTTGATTGTGAGGAAAAGTTTATTAGCTAAAGTAAATAAACATGATTAATGTACTGTCTCGTTGAACTAGTGTTTGCAAACGCTACTGCTCAGCATGAAGTTCTGGATTCTATTACCAGGTCGGGCAAAGTGTTAATAACTATATAAAATAGGGTTTTTCTATCTAGAATTTCTTAGTACCAGGCCGGAATCTGGATTTGGGATTCCGCTTGAGGGCAATAGGCTTGTCCCCTATTACATGGACTTAAACATAATTGGCGAAATGTGGATGTGCTGTAGGTACACCTCTGCTCAAACCTTCGGGGAATAGACGCGTGATGATATTTATTTATCTGAACCTTATTGTACACCAGATTGTATTGTAGTGCTTGTAACGTTGTGGCTTCACACCTGAACTTAGTCGAGTAGTTACTATGTTACTAAGTGGTTGAGCACAACAATAAATTACATGCCCAACACTAGTTGACTGACATTACTCATTCATTTCATCTGCAACCAGCCAAACTAGCGGTTCAACATGTAGAACCCCTAGATTTACCACGTGCCCCGAGTCTAGCGTGAGTTCATCATTATTATTATAACTATTATACTGTACTGTGTGCTCCTTGTGCCATCTGCAATGGTTATGCTCTTTAAGCCTGGCTTGTCACTACATAACCTAAAATCTCACCTGTCATTCTGCCACGCTGTGATTGCACTCTCTCTATCTCTGCCTGTAAGCCGCTGCGATGTATTATGCTTACCTATCCTGCTTCCCATACCGTTCTTGGTCGCTAAGGAGGCTAACACATCGCACGCGGCTTGCTGCCAACTGCACCGCATCTGACATGCGCTCCCTAACGCGCTTTCAGGGTTCTATGGACCGGTTATTCTACGCCTCGGCTTCTACATCCCGGATTCTACACCCCGGCTACTACGTCCCGGCTCTTACGTCCGGCTAAGGACAGGCCGCGTAGGCAATGGCCAATGCCCGCTACCGAGTCCTTGCCGAGGCCTGGCCTACCTGCGGCCTACCGCCGCGAGCTACCTGCAGGCCTGTGCTGACAGGCCTCCTCGTCGGCCACGTGTCTCCAACCCGTGCCGGCCCTACTGTTCTTGCTGAGCCTGCGCTGGCAGGCCCCTTCCTACTACAACGGATGACCAAGGACGGTACCCTTCTACCTACCTAAGTGTGCGAGTGCTCGGAATATCAGTGACCTTACCCGCGACCTAGCTGTGGATCTCCTACTCAGTATATGTATCAACCTACCCAGCTGGTTTCACTCATCTCTCTACACTACCTACCTACCTACCTATTCGTTAACGGCCTGCGCAGCCTACCTGCAAAGCCCTAGCTGTTACATGCTATGTATCCTAACTAATATTATGGGCACACGGGTAGACCAAGACATGGAAAGGGACATAGGCCACTTTTCATCCTGGTCCGCAGTCGAAGTCGCGAGAAACAGCTAGTAGGTTTGTTAATTATAATTATTTTTTAAGAATACACTGAAGCTAAGATTAACCGGTGAAGTGTTAGAAAGGATGTACCTGTAGGTAACAATAAATTATTACCTATAGGTACACCCTTCGTTAATAAATTCTAAGATGTAATGAAAACTCCGAATGGACCTGAAGAGATGTCGTGTTCATTCTTTATTTTTTTCTCACTTCATAATCATCATTTGTCATTTCAGCCGAAAGACCCTTCCCCAAGCATCACCACTTCAACCGGTTTTTGCATCCAACTGATTCATGCGGCCTTCACAAGGTCATCGGTCCACATTGTGGAAAGCCTTCCAACGCTACGTCTTCCGGTACATTCGTGGTTCTTCTCTCTTAACAATATAATATTTTCGACGGCATGAAATATTCTCTTATTTCCGCCGGTAGCACACCTCCGCCGTGAAACCGCAGTAGTTCAATTGTACTGACTCGCGTCAAGTTCCGATACTCGAATCCAATTCGCGTGGCGGAACATGACGGGACTACGTGAGCCAGTACCTTCAAATGTGCAGTGTGCAGTGCGAATTTTTTTTAACCATTTTCAATATTCCAATATTAACCAGCGAATTGGTAACGGGCTGATTGTTGAAACTGCGTCACACGTAGGTACATACATCTTTTTTAATTGATCTCACACTTGGCATTCAGAACAGAACAGAATCATGTGTTCTGATTCCGTGGTAGCAGGTTGTGCATCCCTGGCACCCTGTATTTTTTCTTCTAAACGAACTATTATTAGAAATTAATTTAATTTTGCGTCTTATGTTTTACACAAGGTTTCTAAGAACAAATATTGTTTGAGGAGGTTCGTACCCAAGGTTTTAATTAAACGCTGTTCTGGGAACGTCTATTATTGTAATTATTATTTGGTTCCCTACTGTTTGTATCGGCAAGTTGTGCGTTATTGCGTCTATGTTATGTATTACGACAGGGGTTGTAAACAGGTAAAATTTATCATCCACATAGACTAAGTGGAAAAATACGTATTAATGAAGCTAACTTAAAAACTATCTAAGCAAAGTTATTAAAATTTATGTGGGACCACCGTGCAAGCTTTACTCGGACCCCTACCTAAAAACCGACTTCCAACAAAAACACTAAAAACGTGAAAAATAACTTTTATTTCGGAAGTCGGTGTCTTTGGTTTTCAATTTTCGTTTTTTTCCACCGACTTCCGAAATAAAAGTTATTTTTCACGTTTTTAGTGTTTTTGTTGGAAGTCGGTTTTTTTTTGTTAACAGGTTTTATTAATTTTTATAATGAATGGTGCCTCAATAATTATTCCACGTATTCTGATCTTAAACCATAAGTTTACCATCCCTGTATTCGCTGATTTGTTTATGTACATAGCTGTGTATCACGGAAGGCGCAGCACGTACATAATTATAATCATTATACTTACCATTTATAATTATTATTGTGTATACACGATGCCCAATAACAATAATTATAATACACAGAGATTGACTTAATGTGAAACTTTGACTCATTAGTTCTCAGTCAAGCAGAGCTCGAAAGGCAGGCAATTTTAAACGTCACTCTAACTTAATCAACTTAGATCAAAGAGTTCGCTATCGACACCGCCGCCCCTAACTACCCCACTACATACATAAGATAATGTAGGGGTAAAGCTATTAAAGAACGGACAGAAGTCTCACTTCACACAAGGAGGTGGTCAGACGATATTCTGCCACCGCTTAAATTTAAAAGATCATAGAGTAGTTGCAGTGCGATCTAGAAAAATAATAAAAGAATCCTATGTATTTATATTCAGCCTTCTCAACCCCAAAACAGTTCATCCAGTAAACTTAATAACGATTGCTATAAACCTGCTCCTCTGCATTCAATGGCTCTTCACAGCGTTGATAACTCCGAGCTTAATACCATTATTCTTGGTCTAAAGGACAAATGCGCCGTTGGTATTGACGGTATCCCTGCTTCTGTTGTGAAAGCAACTAGACATACTATCATACCGGTGCTTGTCCACGTTTTTAACTTGTGCCTTTCCCTAGGCACCTTTCCTGACATCTTCAAAACCGCGATTGTCCACCCAATTTATAAATCTGGTGACAAAGGCAGTGTCACAAATTACAGACCCATATCGGTACTTACGACTCTCTCAAAAATCTTAGAAAAAGTTATTAACATTAGACTAACAAAATTTCTTACAAAATTCGACATTTTAGCTAATAACCAATTTGGCTTCAGAAGTGGTAAAACCACCGATGAAGCTGTACTGGAACTAACAGATACTATTATTAATAATATTGATAGCAAAAGGAAAACATTGGCTATCTTTTTAGACTTATCCAAGGCTTTCGACACTGTCTCTGTCCCCATATTACTCTCGAAGCTGGAAAAAGTTGGTATCCGCGGCACTGCCCAAGACATCTTCAGAAGTTACCTAACAGGTCGTGGACAGTACGTAAAAATTGATAACCACCTAAGCAGAAAGGAGATGGTTACCTTTGGGGTGCCACAGGGCAGTGTGCTTGGGCCGAGCCTCTTCCTATTATATGTGAATGAGCTGTGTTGCTTGCCTCTCCCTAACTGTAAAATAGTAACCTACGCGGACGATACGGCTCTAATAATTCAAGGCCGCGATTGGAGTGAAACTCGTAAAAACGCTGAACTAGCCCTTGGTACTGTGATGAAATGGCTAGCCACAAATTTTCTTACTCTGAATGTCAATAAAACTAAGTTCATCTGTTTTTCCTTAAATAAGTCAGGTCAACCCCCAACACCTATTGCCCTTCACGCTCACTCTTGTATGAACACTAGTTCTGCCTCAAACTGTGACTGCCCTCAACTAGAAAGCACGCAGACCATTAAATATCTCGGTGTTGTAGTCGACTGTTACCTTAAATGGCATCAACAAGTTGGCTCTGTCGTGGCACGCTTGAGAAAGCTCTTGTTTATTTTTAAAAAACTTAGAGGCTCAGCGGATTTTAAGACCTTAATTGGCATTTATTATGCTCTTGCTCAGTCAGTGTTTGGTTATTGCCTGACGGTCTGGGGTGGTGCGCATAAAACAACAATGTTGCGGATTGAAAGAGCACAGAGAGCAGTTTTGAAGGTTCTTTCGAGAAAACCAATCCGGTTTCCTACGTCATCACTTTACTCTCTTTGCCAGGTAGTAACGGTCAGACAGTTGTTCATTTCTCAAGTGGTGCTCCGTAAGCATGCCCAACTGATTTATGAACCAGGTCGATGTAGTAGTAGACGCCGTTCCGATCGAGTTTGTGAGGTAAAGCCTCGTACAACCTTAGCTGCACGTCGCCACTTTACCTACATGAGCTCAAAAATATACAACAGAATCAATAAAAATATCTACATATATTCTGTTACCAGTAATGAATGCAAGAAAAAACTGGCGATTTTATTAAAATCACTATCTTATGATGCTACAGAAAAACTTGTGGAAATTTAACCCCTTGGGAAATACACAAACACACACACTGACACTCACACGCCACACATCACACCATCACTCCTTTACTCTACATCAGGTACTCATACACACGGCACATAATCTTAAATGTATTTTTATATAATTTTATTTTTTATCTTTTTATTATATCTTCTTATATTCTAGTTTAAATACCTTTGTTATGTATTAGTCAAGGAACAACCTACCCTCTCACTAGGAGTCGGGCGTTGGTAGCTGCGCCACAGTTTTTAACTTTTGCAGCTATCATCGTTTAACATTGTTTGTCTTTGTATGTGTATGTTTTTTTTTTTTGTTCCCAATAAACGATTATTATTATTATTATTATTTGTTCCCAATAAACGATTATTACATTATAATTAAGTAATTAATATGTAGTGGCACCGAGTTGCCGTGTCTTGCCATACCGCTGTTAAACCCGCGATGGTTTGTGTGGTATGTTAAAATTATAAACAAATGTATGTAAACTTTTTTTATGAATAAAAAAAAAGAAAAAAAAAATGATGTTTGTTCATATTCTGGTGGAACATCTTGTGTCCGGAATGAAAATATAAGAATCAATGTTTTGGGACGGCTCATAATTTATGACATTGGCGTTGTAACACCATCAGTTTTCCAGTGTCCCAAAAAGCTAGTTGTAGGTATGTCAGTAAAAAGATATATTTTAATTAATCAACATTTTTGTATTTCAACTTTTATAAATCAAATCCGATCAAAATCAAATCACGATCCGACTGATTGACTTTTTAAATCAAATCAATTTTGTTTCGTGAGCCATTTGGAGTGTAACTTCTGTTCATGTTATATTCTGTTATGTAACTGAACATTAATGGAAAACTTTTGATTAAAATAATATTGTGCGCATAACTACTTAAACTTAACCGCAAGATTATTAATGTGTTGATATAGAAACCTTATTCAAGATTCGATACCAAAATTACTAATTACAACTATGTTAGGTTGTAAAACTTAACTTCTCGCTGTTGTCTTACAAATGCTGCTTAGATAAGGTTAATTTGATAATCTAAATCTACACTAATATTATTAGGAGGAAAGATTTGTATTTTTATGTGTATGTTTGTAATGAATAAACTCAAAAACTACTGCGCTGATTTCAAAAATTCTTTCACCATTACATAACTAAATTCACCCTAAGTAACATAGGCTATAATTTATAAAGATTACACGCGGGTCAAGCCGCTGGCGGCAGCTAGTTATTAATATACTAGCTGCGCCCCGCGGTTTCATCCGCGTAAGCCTATAAAAAAAAGTATCCTAAAGGGATAAAAGTATCCTATGTCGTATTCTAGGTCATGGTCTACCCATGTGCCAAATTTCATCCAAATCCATTCGGCTGTTTTAGTGTGAAAGCTTATCATCATGTCGTAGTACCGTTTGTCGAAGTTCAGTTTGGTAGTCCAAACAAAGTCACTTTCGCATTTATAATATTAGTTAGGATTAGCTTCTGCCCGCAACTTCGTCTGCCTGGACTTCAGAATTGGATTCAGAGAGAAATCGAAAATTCAGATAGACATTATCGGGTTGCTAGAGATTAATAGATCTTTTTAAGAGGAATAATTCCGTAATACATTTTTTTCATAGGAACTCTATTGGTTTGCGCACGTAACTAAAGCTCCCATTCGGCATGATTTTTTCCAACATGTTCAATAATTATCGTCATAATTCAGCCAATTTACACAAAACCTTATTGAATAACCTTTCTCATGAATCACTCCGTCCATTGGTAAAAACCGAACGAATTTTCGGTTTTTACCAATGGACGGACTGATTCATTGTGAGTTTGAGTTTATAGAGTCCAGACAGACATACACACGGGGCGGGGGGACTTTGTTTTATAATATGTAGAGATTATCTACAATATAATAAATAGGTAGGTATATTATTTTTAATTTAGTTTTAGTTTACTTATGTTATGTAAAATAATTCAAAACCCGAAAAGTGTAAATTGTATTCATCATAATGAACAATTTTTATCATAAAAATGAAAATCTGATTTACTGGGGATGCGCTAGGGTGGCCCACGAAATTCAAATTTTCTTACGTTTTTTGCAATTTACTGAATTATACACATTAAAATCAGCAATACAACTCTCTAAGCTCATGAAAGTGTATTGAATGACTATTTCATGAAATCATGACATTTGGCACTTTCATGAACTTAGAGAATTGTATTGCTGATTTTAATGTTTATAACTCAGTAAATCCATATTTGTTACGAGCGCTAATAATATTTAGATCAACATACAACCTGATACTGACCTGCAAAATTGCAAAAAACCTAAGAAAATTTGAATTTCGCGGGCTACCCTAGCGCATCAACCTTAAGGGTTAGCCCTTAAACCAGCTTTTCCTCAAATTTTGTTTGTGGAACTATTGTTTTTTTTTGTCAATATTACTAACTGGAAGTACTTACTTATTTTACTTCTCGTTATTACTTGAAAGGGTTCAAGTTATTTATAAAAGTTTCCCTTACATTGCGTATCTCAGCTCCAAAAATAATGGGACTGTCGTCATAGTGACCCTGGCTCAAGGTCACCTCAAAGGCTAAGCATTGTTTCACTGAAGGTCTCAAGGTCAACATTTTAATTGAATCGTAAAGATCTAGTTAAGCTGTCTAGCTTGGAATAAAACACGTTGGAAAGGTTTATGGTACTTTCATTAGTTTATTAGAATTTTATAGAAATGTGACGACTAATTCTACAAGGATTTGATCATTATAAATCTACTAGCTGCGCCTCGCAGTTTCACTCGCGTAAGTCTCGATCCCACAGGAATATTGGGATAAAAAGTATCTTATGTGGTATGCCGGGGTCATAGTCTACCCATGTGCCAAATTTCATCCAAATCCGTTCAGCCGTTTTAGCGTGAAAGCGTAACAAACAAATAAAGAAACACTCACTTTCGCTTCCGCTCGCGGCTTCGCCCGCGTGGTATGTCGATAAACAGTAGCCTTTGTCCTTCCCCGGGATGCCAAAGATGCCCAGGGTTGTTCTATCTCCTTGCCAAATTTTGTCGAAATCCGTTCAGTGGTTTAAGCGTGAAAAGGTAACATACAGACAGACAGTTTCCGAATTAATAATATTAGTATGGATAGTTAGAAAGTTAGGTAAACCTATGGATAGTAACTGTTATTTTAATAGATATGTAAACACTATCTCATGCAAGTCAGCAGTGAAGTAGGTGTCACTAATGTCAACTGTCAGTTCACCACGAATAGCGGGAAACGGTTGGAAGTGGTGCGTGCCTGCACGAGGCTTGGTGTGATGATGAGCTTGTGTAGTGATGTATTCAACTTAATTTCAGAATCAACAGAATTCTACAACTTTGATAGCTAGCCAAGAACTGTTCGAGGTTGCGGGTTAAAATCCGGGCAAATACTAATGGTCTTTTTCAATTCATAATTGTGTACTTTCTAAGTTTATCTTGGACATCACTGACATTGGTGAAGGAAATAACTATTCTAATTATTTCGTGCTTATACTACCATCTCTGCGATCCACACTGTGCTCCCAAATACCTGCGTTACACAGATTTCACAACAAAAACCTCTAAGCAAACACAAAATCTATTTAAGTGCCTTAAACAACCGAGGCACCACTTTTACGAAACGTTTCTTCAAGTAGTCTTAACAGCTGCTTAGAGATTTAAGTACTCTTTGATCTTATACCAAAAACTTTCAATATTATTCAAACTATCTTGTTTCAAGGACAAACTTAATTATACTCAAGTAGTTGATTAGTCTTTTGCCTTTGACTAAGCTTCAAGATTTTAGGTGACAGCTGTCAAAGAATGCTTTTGTTTTCGTTTGCATCTTGTGAGAATTCTTCGTTAATTTGTCTGGTTCATACATTTGTGAATGGAGTATTTTTTTTGGTATCTGAAGGCCGATTTTAGTATTTAAAAACGCTCAAAATCTAGTCACAATTTCATCTCAGCGACGGTCAATGTCAAAACTTGTGGAATTAGAGTAATTTTTGACAAATTGAGACTGAGATTAGAATGCGACCGTTCTTAAAAAATACGAAATTCCCCCCTGATTTCTTTTGTAAGTTCTCAAGTTGTGAGTTTTCCTGAGGGTCTCGTATTGAAACAAACTTTGATTCTAGGAAGTCAACATGGTGGTAGAATGAGGTACTGGCTAAGTACATTGTTTCATCAGTTAAGGGTCTGAAAAACATTTGTCTTAACCGTTAACATAGCATTTAATTCAGTAAAAATAGGTAAGTGACATTATGTAAATAATTAAATAAATAAATGAGTTATCCAGTGTTAAAAATTCCCCATTTCAGCACTAGTCAAGCTGTGACAATAAAATATCGCAGTTCTAACACTCTGATGGAACGGTCCTCGACCTATCAAGTATTTAAAAGGTTACATTATGCACCCGAAGTGCCATAAACAAAACGCACTCAACTCATCCATCCATAAAACAACATTCCTAAGTCCACATCAAAACATAAACATTCTTCAATAAGTCCCGAAATAAACTTAAAAACAATTGCAATTTAAGACAGTGAAACACAATTCACACAGAATTTATCTTTTTAATAGCCTAAGAGAGCCGTTTTCGGCTAACAATCCTATAACTTACTTTTAAAGACAAGTTAAGCTTACAAACTTCTTTTTGTTTTTGTGTAAAATACTTTGGATTGAGTTTTAAATAGGTTTTTTACAGGTGTTTGACATTGGGTTCTGTTTTTTCTGTATATAAGTAAAAGAAAGGTTAGTCGATAATTGAGTTGTTATGCCTTTAATGGGCAGTGTTATCGGGTTTTCAGTGAGTAGCAATCCGGAGTTTATTATTCAGTAACATAATTATGTATTACATGGGACATAAACATTTATGGGTACAGCCCTTCGGGGAATACAGTCGTGATTTTATGTAACGTATGTTATGTAATGATATTTTTTTTCTATAAGGAAGTATTGTGTCTCGCTCAAAGAGTCTAAGGGGTGCTACGGCGCCCTGCCATGGTTGCGGGAAAGTCCAAAAGGGCCGGGGCCCTTGGCAACAGGCAACAGAAGGAACACGGGTGGGTTTTAGTCAGTAAAAGTCTTACAAGTCCTCTCGCTCCGCCCAGAGCGTAAGAAGTCATTTGATGATTTCTCAAGATAAAAAAAAGTGGTGCTACGGCGTAGTTGATGCTTTCGGTACACGTACTTCGCTGTCTTAACAAGCAATCGATATGCTACGTCATATGTGTCCATCAATAATGTAAACTACAGTAACTTAAGTAATTAATTACGTAAAGGCATAGTTTATTCACTACAAATATTTTATAAGGAAAGCTGTCTTACAAACTGTCTACGAGGGAGCTGACGTCAGTTACGCTGTCGTAGCCAGCAATCAATTTGCTACGCGTACTTTGTTGGTTTATGAGTAAAATAAAATGTTGTAATATTGAACAACGTTTTATTTTATCAACAATGTTATAGAAAATAACAGAAGCATGACGTCAATCAAACTCATTAAATAGATACTAACTCTCACTTGGCAACATTTTATCAATTAGAAATAAGTTTTGTGTAAACTTATTAGTAATGTAGATACCTGACATAAGTAACCTATAGGTACCGCTGGGTCTAGATGCATGAAAAGTTAAAAAGTTCCATAGAATGTGAGCACCAAGGAAGAATTTTTGAAAGTTCATCCCTTATTGGGGTTAAATAGGACATTAATATTTTTATGAAAGTTCGTTTTTTTTTTAAATGCCTTCAGGCTGATGACTTGTCTTGTTATTTTCTAAAATTCGATGTATAACTGCTAATCTAAATCTAAATATGAAATTAGCTGCTGTAACAATGCTACTGCTAATGGTCTTCACATGATTATGTCTGGACTTTAAAAGAGACTGCGACCTCTGGATTTGTTTCGGCCTTTCTTATCAGAGTAGTCAGACAGAAAATGCCGACCTAATCTAGTTTAAAAAGTGATTGACGTGTAAAAGGGTTTGTACAAACCTACTTCCAGAAATAAAATCATATATAATTTACCGGGCTTTGAAAATGGTTATGTTTTTAAGTACTTATTTCTCCAAACGAGCCTTTTCTCAAGAACCTCTACAATTTGAAATAAGGTAATTATCAGTACCTATCTCCTAAGGTATCGTGCGATGCCTATAATCCGGGTACCATTATCGTCAATTACGGCATAATCCCCAAAAGATGGTGAGGCTCTATCGAGGAAGCTCATAAAGACGTGACCGGTCTGATGTGCTATGATAATCTTTACTTAACAGGTTAAACATGGAGCCTTATTTACGCGGTGCGATTTAATTGCCTGTGGCTTGCAATAAGTTTAAGTAACAATCAAATTTGCACCGTCAAACTAATTGCAATAATTAAAGACAGTTTGTATTCAGGTACACACACACACGCACACACATAAAAAGAGAAAAAAGAAATTCATAATAGGTATTGAATTGTATGCCACAGACAAGATCTTTTGCAAAAAACTTCAAATATAGACGCTTTACTTATAAATAAAAAGGTTTTTAGCAGACCAAAGGGACCAAAAAAAATTTTTTTTTTGTTTTTTTTGTAGACTTATACTGATACTGTAATATACATATTTTAGTGTTAGCTTGTATACTGTAATTAATGTTTATAACTTAATTAATATTAAAAAAAAAATCAATTTAAAGGCATACATACACATACAGAAGGTCGTGACTTAGTAATAACAGCCGCACGAGTCGATCCATCAGGTTTTAAGCTACGCTTGCCGGGGGTTGGTCAGTGAATGGGTGACCATCTTTACATACCGAGACTCCTCCGTGCCTCGGAAAGCACGTTAAGCCGTTGGTCCCGGCTGTCATTTGTAGATCTTTGACAGTTGTTACGGGTCGTCAGAAGCCCGAATGTCTGACAACCAAGGGGTATCGTGTTACCCAGTAACTGGGTTGTGGAGGTCAGATAGGCAGTCGCTCCATGTAAAATACTGGTATTCAGCTGCATCCGGTTAGACTGGAAGCCGACATACACACAAACATAAAGTAAGTAAGCAAAATATTATAAGTAGACACAAATAGCAAAATAAAAACTCAACCTAAGTGTTTTTCGTGACCATCTCAGAGATACCAGTGACCGGTAAAGGAACGTTTCTATTTCATAAAACAACCTGCCTATTGATTCTCTTTGATGTCTTTCTGTCGTTTGTTTTCTATTAAGTTGATTGTTTTACCAATTTCGATACATAACTAGATGTTGCCCGCGACTTAGTCTGCGATACAGGATGAAAAGTATCCTAAGTCCTTCTCCAGGTCATGGTCTACCCATGTGTGCCGTTTTAGCGTGAAGGTGTAATAAACAAACTCACTTTTGTCTTTATAATTTACTACTTAGGATTTACACACGTAAAGCTTTCAATAACCAACCTAGCACATTCTACCAACATTGTAGACTAACCCACATTTCCTCGTTACATAAACTATTCTCATTTCGCTCTCAGACACGACAGAAGTAACCGAGCATACCATACGTTTATGTATATTATCTTAAAGAACACATCTCTAATACCTACAGCCATAGTATATGGTATGTTTGCTGAGGCGCATAGCGATTGCTTGCATGCAACCATGCGCAAGCGGGGTGCATCTCTGGTGCGTAGGGTGTGGGGTAGCACCAATGTTGTCCTGGCGACGATCGCGGAACGGATGGACTGCCCATACATACGGCACTGCTGTGATAGGCATGTTGCCGTCAGCAGGGCCGGTTACATATAGACCGCCTTATTCATAGGCGCTGCTTAAAGTTAAGTTATGAGTTAGCAAGCCGTACATTTTCGACGTTTATACGACTCTTTAACTTTGAGAAGCGTTTGTGAATGGGGGGGGGCAGGCTTTAATTGTGTTTCTGTAGGTACTTTGTATATTGTCATGTTATGAGTTAAAATGCCACTGCTCTCAAAACGGTGAAGGAAAACATCGTGAGGAAACCGGCATGTCCTAGAACCAAAAATTCGAAGACATGTGACATCTACCAACCCGCACTGGGCCCGCGTGGTAAATTACGGCCCGCTACCTCTCACAAAGAGGAGGCCTGTGTCCCAGCAGTGGGAACATTATAGGCTGATTATGCTATGAGTTAAAATTGTTCGAAATAAATGTTTTTTTTTTATAGAGATATAATATTACATATAGTGCGCGTATTGCACGAATCGCTTAATGCGCATCGTAGACAAATTAGCTATAGATTAGTGTTGGGTAGGACATACAAGAGGCACTTCAAAGTCCCATAAAAAATTATTGAATGTCCCAACATCTCAAAATAACATTTTGTACCGCTTTACTGTGATAGACATACAAATGATTGAAACTCGAACTGACAAGTGAGTGAGTGTGGTGAGGAACGTCGTGTTGTTCAAACCCGTGTCTACTGTTCAAAGTTTTTTGCGCGCACTCTATACCATAATTATATCTCTATGCCTACAGCAATAAACATAATCAAGTAAAACAAGCGCAAAAATCGCTCGAAGACATAAAATAACGGCTTGCAATCCGCTTTAAAGCGCTGGGCCGATGCATAAAACATTTCGAGGTCTTGTGGACGCGCCACCAATATGGCGTCTAGTCTACATAACATTCTAATGCGCTGGGTATAAAGCGAGAAACGACTTTTTTGCGATATTTATTATTTAGAGAGAATTGGTTCGATTCCTAGACCGGGCAAAGTATAATTGGAAATTTCTCAGTAAGTAGCAGCCCGGAGTTTGATGGCAATAGGCTCGCCCCCTATTACATGGGACTTCAACATAACTGGTGAAATATGGGTAATCTTTATGTTCACCTCTGCTTAACCCTTCGGGGATTACAGGCTTGATGTTATGTTAGGTACAAGAATTTACCTCTTTTTCAGCTTCGGAGTTTGAATCTGAAATTGTCATTATTTACTAAATAGACCTTTTGGGAGTTTAATGCATACTTGTGAGAAACTAAAACAGCCTGACTTTCAGTCAGGCTGTTTTAGTTTCTTCTTCTTTTTGTGTCGATAGAATTTATTCACCTATAATATTGTATGAGTTGAACCCTACTCTCAGTATCTAAATTCCGCAAGAACGATGCCACCAGCAGCGTTTTTAGGTTCTCAAAAGTGAATGACTTTCATTAATTTCTACTGTTTTAAGTTCGTATAATTTTTGCATAACAAAAGTTGCCAAACAGACCGGCTGGTCTACCGCTGTCTATAAACACCTGCAACGCCGCCAAAGTAATCTCATAAAACGGTTGTCAATATGGATAACCCTCATGGTATAACCTAATATGGTATATGGTGTATAGTATACACCTAATGTAGTATCTATGCCGCCTATGTGAAAATCACTTTAAAACGTAATATACTGACGCTTTTGCAGTCATGACGTGCAGCTGCCGTTTATTACATAGATATATTTTAGATACTTAGATCTATTTTGTTTAATATTGCAGATTACTGTTATCATTTTGTATGCACATGTTGCTGTGACAAATAAACCTATTTTTCTTTCTTTCTTTCTTTATATGCTTACGGTTCCACCGTTAGCCTGTTTATATTCTCATGCAGATAAGGAAATGTATCAGTTTCTTTATTTCAAACAGCTATTTTACAACAATGTATCGTTCGTCCGTATTCCCCCAGCAGGTAGCACTCAGTCCGTCCGCATCCGCACTCAAATAAAACAGTTTTCAACGTGAAATTTTCACAAAAGTTACCACACGAGACCGCACGAAACCGCACGAGACCGCACCTTGCTCGCTGAACGCCGCAGCTAATGACTCCTCACTGAAACACACTGTTTGCAGTGCACTGTGTGCGTTTCCGACGTAAATGCTGTAGTTTAGTTTAGAAAGGTAAACACTAAACAGGATAGGTATATGAAAAGTTATTCTAGTAATGTACTTTAATGTCTAGTTTTCTATCTAAATAATAAACTCTTTGAATTTTCAATTCTGCTGAGAGCTTCTAGTGAAAGTGTTCGTATGGAAAATTACATGAATCCTCTTTCTGTTACTAAACGGAACTACTGTGTTCCTGTGTTAGGACTATGAAGAAATAAGAGGCATAAAAGGTTTTAGTATTATTTATATTGTTGGTAGACACAATGTAATATTATACTTTTTTTTTGGAGACAACCCCAACCCAAGTATTATTAATTACTTACTGGGGCTGTCTCATTCAAAAATTTGTAAATGTAACTGTTTGAGACCCAATATACAATTTTTTAATTTTTTTTTTTATACTATTGCCCATAGCTTGGTTTATGTAATCTATAAGATAGTTTTTTTTTATTGAAAATAGGTACCACTTAAAATCGTGTGGGTCGTTTTCCAATTGCTTCACTTAACCGACAATGCAACGTTTTATCAAATCGTTTGCTCCCTTCTTCTGTCATAGAATAATCATCGGAGTACACATGCATGGCCATTCAGTACAGTTGAGACCAAAAACTGACAACCCTGAGTATGCCAGAAGTGTTATGTAACGTAAATCATAAATTATTATAGTTTCTTTTAATGCGTCACTTGTCGCCGCCACCACTATTCGCGCAAAAAGAACCGAACTTCCCACTACAACTTTTAACCGCACCTGTTGGCCTAATCTATTTGTAACCGAGCTATAAATCCTATAAGCCGCGCAATAAGCCACCAACTTGTCACTAGCACAACTTTCAACCGATACTACTATTGCTATAAATAGCTCAAGGCACCACGAAGTATATTGGACGTCTATTCAACCACCAGGGAATTCCTGGGAAGGAAAAAGCGTTTGCAATTTATACTCATTGCAGAACTTTATAAGGTAAGTGAGTTTACGGTTTTACGGTTTTTATTTCTTGTTTGTGAGACGGTTAATCTGAGTAATCCGTGTAGGGTTCAAGCTACGGGCTTTGTTTTTCTTGGAAGAGGTGACTTCGTTATGCTCAGTATGATATAATTTGCATCGTAAAGTATGTATAAACTATGGCTTTTCTTACTCCTTCGTTGGGCCAATACAGTTAATTTCGCCGAGATCCGTTGAGCTTCATCGCCTTGCTTCTATTAATTCTGGCTTTCAGGAGTTGCATTGTTTGTGAATAGAGTCCTAATAAAAATTGCAACATATTGTGGTCGTTCGTTCAGTCTTGGATATCTGTTAGGTGTCATTCAAGGTCAAGCATGGTTTGCAAGCGGATTGGCACGTTTTTAGTCTCTGCACGACCTCAATTGCGTAACACATTTTCAATCACAATTCGTAGGGTTTTTGGAGGAAATTCATTCATATTTCTTTGTTTAGTAAATGTTTGAAAAAAATCATTTGCTCGACAACGTTAATATAGCGATATATTGTTGCATTGACTAGTATGCAAAGGATTTATCATTGTGTTTAGCACAATTATCATAATTATAATTATGCAACTCACTGCCTGTGATCATTACAGCCAACCTAAGTTGAAGATTTACAGGAAGGTGATTAATTGAACTGGGAGCCTAAAACGGCCACATTAGCAATTCCTCTAAAAGCAATTCATTTCCTGAATGTTCAGCTGTCATTAGCAATTCCTCTAAAGGTCGATTTAGACCAAGCGAGCGAATGCACATTCTACCCCCACTCTACCAAATTCTTTTTGTGTAAACAGGGACAACATTCCTTCGGTGGTTTCTCCATACTAAAATGTCAAGAATGCCTTAGCTCTTGTTCTGGTTCTATGTTCGTTTGGTCTAAATCTAAACCCACCTTTAGTTGACAGAAAAGCAATTCATAATGTGTGGACCATTTTACGAATCTCCATAGAAAACAGTCAAACAGTGAATTATTTCGTAATAAGAATCGCTCGCAGATCATTATTATGAATAGTCAGTTTGTGACATTTTACGATGATTTATAATATTATTGATTCTGATTCTGCCAAAGTGACTGTTTTAAGCCCCCTGTACTAACTGTTACCGTAAAACAAACCGTTGACTCTTTCGAAAAGTTCAATGTACGCACGCTTCCTAACTAAAATCGGTGGCATTGCCCCTAGCTAGGTAACCGTGTTAGCGACCGCAGCTCGTCAGATTGGCTCGGGATTTTAGGACTGTGCCTTTGAGCGGATTTACCATCGTGTCAGAGCTTTCGGTTAGTGATAAGGTGTATCTATTACAATGTAGCTCGTCAAACTTACGGAGGCTTTGTTGCGTATCAGCTTCTGTAGCTAAGTTTATTAAATGAAAAGTACATAAATTACTACGTAAAGTACATACGCTATTTGTTCCTTTTTATGTGATACATATTGTGCAAGTCAAAAATAATTAATGTCGTTTCTTTTCTGTTTCATAGAGCAGTCGTGGCCTAGTGGTATCGGTCTCGACTTATGAGTTGTAGATCGAAATTTCGAACCCGGACTTGCACTTAACTTTGTGTATTTAATTTCATCACTACTGATCTCAAAACGGTGAAGGAAAACTTCGTGAGGAAGCGGCCATGGACTAGAACCGAAGATTCGAATACTTGTGACATCCGGGTCCCACACGCACTGGGCCCGCGTGGGTTACGGTCCACTTTCTGTCACAGGGAGGAGGCCTGTGTCCCATCAGTGGGAACGTTGTAAGCTTATTATACTTATGTTTCTTTGTTCTCATTATTTGTCCCAAACGTAAAGCAATTATTATATTTTGGTACCAACTGGAAAATACTTCGTGGTGTGTAATGAAATGTTGCTGTTAAATTATGTCTTCTTGGTACACTATTTCAATATTCAACTGTTGAAATATTTTAATAATTACTTTCGTTGTAATCGCAATATAGTCACCGCAATAATTGGTTATAGTTTAAAACCGTTTATTTCTATTTTAAACCTAGAAATAATTACAGACAGAGTTTCATTTTAATTTCTGCTCAACGCGATAGTGAAAATTCGGAACTAAACATTATATCAAATCTGTTTTCCCTGATGGGTTTGGCAGCCGTGTACCTATGTACAGTCACATTTCACCAGTTGTTTAAGTACATAATAGGGGCCGAGCCTTCAAGCGGCTACAAGGCTCCGTGATGCTTCAGACAAATTCCATGGTCTAACCCAATAACACTTTGGAATCAAAGCCAGCCAGGTAGTCGATATGCCAAAATGATCTGGGTTTTTACGAATAACTATAGGCACAACAGACATAGCCCGCAAAAGTGCCTTGTGGCTCACTATACTTGCGAATTTGTTTGTATTTACATAGACTTTGGTTACAGGAAGAGACATTGGGCAGAGGTTCACTCAGATAAAAATATCTAAAAACTGAATTAAAAAAAAAAAAATCATAACATCTCGCCTGTTTTACTCGAAGGGCAGGCAGAGGTGTACCAGTATACACACACATTTCCGCGACTTATGTTTTAGTGTCACGTAATAGGGGGTGAGCCTATTGCCATTAACCGGGCACAAATCCAGACTCTGGGCTGCTGCTGCGAAATTCTAGTAAGAAAAACCGAATAACACTTTTCCCGACCTGAGAATCGAACCCAGGAACTCATGCTCTGCAAACGAACGAATTAATTAAAATTAATCCTAAAAATAGGTGAAAAATCAGTTTGATAAACTGATTTTTCCAGTACTTACCCCGCATGGAGTTCGGATTTAAACCTATCAGTGGTTTTTTTCCCTACAAACTTTAAAAGCGCCCAATGCACCTATTTTTAGGATTAATTTTAATTATAATATTATATCCGTATGCATTACAAATTCAATCAAAATGTATGGCTGAAAATGTGTTTGAACGCGATCGTGTTGGAATAATTTACTAGCGTAATTCCTGGAAATCAGAATTTAGTCCGAATTTGTGATTTAGACTAAATTACCTTTGCGGTGCGTTATTCCAGATATTAAAGTTTTTGTCGAAATATTCCAATAAAATACTCTAAGTATTATCTGTTTGATAGAATATTTAATTTTAGGTTCTTTACAATTTCAGAGTGGTCGAAATAGAGTGTGTAGTAATTTTCCATTGTAGTAGGTACCTGGCTAAGTAATAACAGCCGCACGGGTCAATCCATCAGTTCAGTTACGCTTGCCGGGGTTGATCCGTGGGTGGGTGACCATCTTTACATATCGAGACTCCTCCGTGTGTCGGAAAGCACGTTAAGCCGTTGGTCCCGGCTGTCATTAAAGGATCTTTGACAGTTGTTACGGGTCCTCAGAAGCCCGAAAGTCTGACAACCAGTCTTACCTAGGGGTATCGTATTACCCAGTTACTGGGTTGTGGAGGTCAGATAGGCAGTCGCTCCATGTAAAATACTGGTATTCAGCTGCATCCGGTTAGACTGGAAGCCGACCCCAACATAGTTGGGAAAAGGCTAGGCAGATTGATTGAGTACCTAAATATTTTAAGTTAGGTATAACTACTAGAAGAAACGAGAAATATAATTGTTGAAATATTTATTATATAAATAATACGTTCAGAGTAAAATTGTATTCATAAATCTCTTATTATTTTTAAGAAGCTAATTATGCATGGTGTCTGGTAATGAATGGATAACTTATAAGGTATTTTATACGTGCATGATACGAGTATGTTTCCTGTTTAATATTGTTTAAAAAAAGTTAGAGGAAGTACGCCAGCGGTTCCTGTCTGGCTACCAAGGTAAGGAGAGACCATCGTAATTTACGCTGCAATAAACAAGTAGCTATGTGGTAACATTTCAATGTAAACTGAGTCCTTTGCCATAGCAAATAAAGTCAGAGTAAAGTAATGTCACTTTATTAATGGTGCGTTAATTACGCTAGTCTGTCTCTACTCTTATGTCTTTTTTTTTTGAGTGTGGGAAATCATCTAATGACTTCTCCTGCTCTGGGCTGAGCAGAAGGGCGTGTCAGACTTTCACTGACTAAAACCCACCCGTGTTCCTTCAGTTGCTTGTTGCCAAAGGTCCCGGTATCCCTTTCAAAGTTTCCCGCAACCCTGGCAGGTCTACCCTTATGTCTGACGTGGTATTTAATTGCCATATTCGGTTTAGTACCAATTGTCTTATGAAGAGTTTGTGTTTCTGGACATTTTGTGCCAAAAGGAAGGTTTAGCTTCTTCTTTGTGTGTGATCAGAAAATTTCAATTTGTTATAAGAAAAAAAAAATTGAAACTATACGCAGATATAACAGAACGTCGATATTTTGTAGCA
Source organism: Lithophane semibrunnea (assembly GCA_947363905.1). Taxonomy (NCBI): domain Eukaryota; kingdom Metazoa; phylum Arthropoda; class Insecta; order Lepidoptera; family Noctuidae; genus Lithophane; species Lithophane semibrunnea. The sequence continues at coordinate 15,026,420 of OX376205.1, forward strand.
CCACGGCAGTGGACGTCTTTCGGCTGAAATGATGATGATGGCTCATTCCCACGCCCAATACAAGTAGGTTCTTGACCCTACCAAGTCAGAGGCCGATATCTACTATTACTTAGCACGTACACGTAGCTAAGCGTTGTTCCTGTTACTGTCACACAACTGTCAAAGTCAGAAGCAAGACCTAACGTTTATAAATGTCGGCTTAAGGCTCTGCTATCAACTTGTTCATCGTCCGACCACAGCACGAACAAATATTGTATAGTACACGATACAGGAAGGCCACATCCAGAAACTTGTACCTCTTTGCATTAACTTAATAACGTTCTCAACGCCAGCCATAGATCACTTGGCCAGTGACAAATAAAGACGGATTATGTTACAATATTGCAAAGTTGTTTGTGTTTTTTGTGAGAGCCTGAGGTGTGTACGTGGATGGCTAAAGTGGGCTATAATTAATCTAAAGTTCGTTTGAATTAACGACAAAATTGGCAACTAGTAAAGCATGGAAAATGCTAGGTACATTAAATTAAGGCATCGACTTTATTTGTATGGAAATAAGCGATTCCTAGACTCTAAGTTAAAATAGTTATTGGTGCCGATTCTCTTGTACACCGAACTAAACTAAACTAACTAAACTATCACTAAAATTCCTTACTTTTTACTTAGAGAATCTTAGCTATTCTGCCAAAAAAATCTCTAAATTTAATTTTTTTTTGACACAACTAAAATCGAATTTGACAATTGCGATTCCACTTGGTACCTACTTGTTTGCCTACCACATGATTTTTTTTGAGCCGGAGAGGCGCGCAATGTTGCCGTCTCGACGTATTTTTCTATGGAATTTTTCACTTTTTGGAAGAAAACAAAAAAAAAACATTACCAACATGTTGAGTATTACAGGTTTGCGGATTACAAAGGGGGTCAAAATTTTCATTATTTTTGCGATAGGACACACCATTTTCGAGATATGAGCAAAAGAAAATAAAAAAAAGTACAGTACCGTTTTGCAATTGAATTCAAGGTGCTGGTTTGAATTTTAGTTCATGACATCTAATTTTATTCCACACATTTTTAATCGTGATTATAAATAGTCAGAGTTAGTTAGAGGATTTTAGATATAGAACAAAAATTTTGGTTAAAACGTCAAATTCAGAATAGCATTTTCACTAAATTAAAACTCAGTGCCATCTTAGTGCTGTCAAACTAAATTATAGTTAAGTTGTGTCGCTTTAGTCTATTTTCAGAATGGGAAATCGTCGTTTGACAGGAATAAACTAAATTTTAGTGATTTTTAGTTTAGTTTAGAGAATTTGTGACGAGAGAATCGGCACCATTGTCTGTTATAACTTATTATACAATTTTTACAATTATTAATTTATTTTTTTATTTAGGCATCCATTTAGATGTTGCTTAGTGTCAGTGAAAACGGGCATTAGTAGAAAAAATAACTTTTTAACTGTCAATTAAAAAAACAGATGCAATGCTATTAATATCTATTATTAATTTATTCAAACCAATCCATAATAATACAAGTCAATTCAATATAAGCAAAAGAAAATTATATAACCAGTAAATGGATTAGTCAACGCCAAAATACCTACAAGTCAGATAAAATTGAGATGTAGAAATGCTAATAAAAATGTTGATCACGTACTTACCATTACAAGACGACATACAGAAAAAATACAAAGAGTTTCAAATACATCGCGTCTTTTGTACTGACTTGCACGGTTCAGACTCAGCTATTTTCCTAATAACTGCGCAATGGATGTCCAATTATGAAACAGGTTTTGTTTTTGTTCAATTCATTGGTACAAAAAGAAATCTATTGTGTTGTATTCTGTTCACTGTTCTGAAAGTCTCTGTACTTATGATATTCGATAAACACAGTAATGTGCTGTTACGTCTTCATCCAGGTGTAAGTTATAAGATATAAGAAGTGACAAATCGTTTTATTAAAGTAGGAAAACAACTGATGTGGAACGAGTTGCAAGATTTTACTTGTTTGAAATAGTACCTAATTTAGAAAAGTTACGTATCTGATGAACCGACGACTTTAACAGGTTGAATGGGACAGACTGGGTGCGGAAGGCGGAGGACAGGGTATTGTGGCGCAGCCTGGGAGAGGCCTATGTCCAGCAGTGGACGTCACATAAATCCTGCATCGCGCAATTAGAGTTTACCGCGCGATGGACATTATATACAAGAATCCAACATCAATCGTAGGGCAGTTGCCCGCCAGATAACACCCGTCTGGCCGGAGGATCCTCCCTTTTCTATAGAGGATGAGTGAACTTTACACCCTGTTCCTCATACCTCTAAAAAACCAAACCAATCTTATGTAGCTTGAACCACACCAACCCTTAGGATACCTTTCATCTGAAAAAATAAATAAATGTTATACAATAAAAAAGCAAGCATATTTTGTAGATGCCTCGAATTTGCTATCAAAGTTGAGGATCAGCACCCAAAATCCACTGAAAAGTACTTGTTACTTCGTTTTTATAATACAAACTTATATTATACAGCCGACAAACTCAATTCTGCCCTCTAAGCCTTGGCGCTACAATTTAGTTTAACTTCAAATGGGTTTGTAAGTTGTTTACGATTGACAACTTTACTTTTACCACTACATCAATAAAAAATCAACCTTATTACAACGTAGTAGAGAATGTTACGATTGTATTCAAAACATTGTATCTGTGGATGACAATAGTACCAATCGAGACAATTCATGAATAAATGTATGAATAGATTTCGAATAGTTCTCCTACGTCCGAGTGGCTTTTTTTCCTATGAATATTGTTTGTTAAGTGATTTATGCATTCTTTCATTGATGGTTTTGGGCTCGCATTTTATCGGGCACGTAAGGAAAATAGGTCAGGAAAGAAAGATGTTGAATGATTGATAGGGTGTGGCGCATAGCGGCTCAGTTTCTGTCAGTCGGGTAATCATGGGGTTTTTATTTTGTGTAATGGTGGCTGGCGTTAACTGTATGTTGTGGGATGGAAATCTGATGTATGGAAAGGTTTCTGCTGTGTGACTCGCGTTTTTGGAGTTTGGAGCGTAATGTGTGTTGCTGAACCTAATAGCATGATTAATTATCCAGTCATCATGGTATGAGCACAGTAGATAAAGTTGCGAGTTGTCCATAATAATGGAAATAATAATGCTAGAGAGATATTTCTCGACGGCATGTGAAGCCAAGTCAGAGGCCCTTGGGCGGCTTTAAGACTCTGACACCAGGTTAGTCACTATCCACACGAAAAGAAGAAGATGGAAATAATAGCAAATCAATCGATCTGATTCATCATCTTCTGCCGAACTTTTTCCCAGCTATGTTGGGGTCGACCTCCAGTCTAACTGGATGCAGCTGAATACCAGTATTTTAATTTATATCATTAGGATAAACACCGTTATCCTTGAAACCAGTAGTTTGGTGACATTTATAGAACGTAAAATCAATGGAAAATTACAACTTTTTTTTTAAACTACATTTTTGCGGGGGGTGTGGGACGTGACCAGACCGGCCGCGAGCGCGACCCTGCCCTCAGTTAGTCAGCTGTTTCGCTAGCGAGCACGGTGTCGGATAGAAACTTTTTAAAATCTTTTAATGAAAATAACATTTTTTTTTTTTGTTACTCGGTCTTTTGTTTTTATATTTAAGTCAATTACCCATGGTTTGAATGACAACGGTGTTTACCCTGACAACCTGTATAGAGTAACAATAACTGCCAATCTGACCTGAAAAACCCAGTTATTGGGTATCACAATACCCCATCAATCCTGACCCTATGATCATAAAATTATAGTAATATATTAGTGATTGAAGTAGTTATATACGAATATGGAATCGTGCTCATATCAGCATAAACCTCATTTAATCCGGTTTTAATGGATTTTAGGCTTACCGCTTAGTTTGGAGTTTCGATATACTGAAAATGTGAAAAAGTTTTATGCACTAGTGCGATTAAAACACACACACACATATACCTATATTACACTATAATCCATTTGAAATAAGATTAGTCATTTTAACCAACCTTTTTACAGTTCGTTCAACCGATTTTACTTTTATATCGTAGACATGATGGCATTAAAAGCAAAAAAGGTCATTTTGTCATGCCAGGAACGCAATAGAAGTCAAAATCAGTTGAGCGAACTGTAAAAAAAGTTTTATTTAAATGTCTAATCTTGTTTTAAATGGATTATAGCTAACCCGACAGACGTTATCCTGTCCAAACAATAGATCATAAATAAAAAAAAATCCATACAAACAAGGACGTCCAGATTTTCCCGAATCCGAAATTTCCGGGAAACTTTTCCAATTTTTCTTTCCATATATACCCAATTCAGACTATTACGAACGCTTTAAAACAAAAAAATTGCCAAATCGGTCCAGCCGTTCTCAAGTGGTGCAGCTTACCAACGAACAACATTTCATTTTTATTTCTTCTATAGATAGATTTGGCTTCTTTTTTGGTAGCTCTTTCGTCTGGAATAATTCGGTCTACCATACATACTAGCGATGTGTTTGGTTTGAAGAGTAGGTATCATATGGGTGTCATTATTTTTGACATTACAACTATTTAACTATGTCTTTGCGATAATCACGCATCTGTGATGCCTCTGAGTGGTGACCTGTCACCATCCATACTAATATTATAAATTTGAAAGTAACTCTTTCTGTCTGTCTGTATGTTACCTTTTCACGCCTAAACCACTGAACGGATTTCGACAAAATTTGGCAAGGAGATAGATGTCATCCTGGGGAGGAACATAGGGTACTTTTTATTGCCATACCACGTGGGCGAAGCCGCGGCCTGAAATTAGTCCAATATCAAGCATGCTTGTGTGCCCCAATAACCAATAAAAAAATAACCTTTAATACCTGAACAAATGTCTAGAAATATTCGATTTGAAAGAAAACAAGTTTTTCATAAGTTCGTTAGTATGTCGAAATGTCAGACACACAGGCCAGACATGTTAGCACATACAGAGAACTTTTCTTACTTCTGAAACTTATTAACGAGAAAAGTATGATATAGAGTTTTCTACTGTCATAATAATGGTCCAAAATTGAAAAAAATATAACCTTCGGGGGTCATAAAGAGTACATATCGATAGATATGTAACTAGTTCATTCCTGCAGGCCCGTCCGAGTATTTTTTTTTCAGTGATGATCCAGAAGCTGGACCATTGACCTTGTTGATCATCTAGGAAAAAAATTCAGGCCGCAGGAATCTGCTGGATGCCGGAACCACAGAACTGGTCGAAGTGGCGGTGCTTGGGGGAGGCCTATGTTATATTGTGCCTATGTCCAGTAATCGACGTCTTTCAGCTGAAATGATGATGGTAATGAAGATGATCTGTTTAAACAGACTACTCCTAAGCTAAATGTTATCTTTGTGTTGTAAAGCTCTCACCAACATATTATGTAAAATTTTACAGCAAACCAAAACAAATAAAAATTTTAATTTGTTTTTGAGATAAACACTTCAAAACACAAGGTTCTGGGTATCGTTTACAGCCTATTTTCTAAATTTTCTTTTTAACTGCCCCGTTGGTCTCGTGGTCGCAAGCGCGACTGCAGAGCGTGGGGTCCTGGGTTCGATTCCCGGGTCGGGCAAAGTGTTATTGGATTTTTCCATTAGGAATTTCGTAGAAACAGCCCGGAGTTTGGAAGTTGGCGGTGTGATACCCCCGTGCCTCGGAAAGCACGTTAAGCCGTTGGTCCTACGCCTGATCTCTCTCCGGTCGTGTCGGATTACCGTCCCATCGGACTATGAGAGTGAGGGAAGAGAGAGTGCACTTGTGTCTGCGCAAACACTTGTGCACTACAATATCTCCCGCGCCGAAGGCTAGTCTCCGTTGAGATTGGCCGCCGTGGCCGAAAATACGGTCTGGAGGACTATTTTCTAAACTAGAACATCCGACATCCCATTCAAAACAGAACAATCAAATTGAATGCTAAATCATGTAGTAACTGTATGATTCTAATTTGGTGACGTCATTTTCTCTGATAATTGAATCTCTAATGGAGCCAATCCTAATGAAGCTCTATGATTGGACGCCATGCTAGGCGCCATATTAATTTCACAGTATATGGTATCTGATACACGTGGAGTAATTACGGTTAATTTGTTTATAAGAAAGTAGAATTTGAGGGGTTAAGATAAGTAATTTCCAGGTAGAAAATTGTTGATTTGCCAAGTTATGTAGATACACATGGCTACTCATCAAGCTTTATATTTCCAGTTTTGGCTGATCTCTGATTGTATAGGATTTCAGTACAATGCGAGGTCAGCTTAAACTGGAAATGTGTGGTTTAGCAAGCTAGGTGAATAATATTGTCAAGATACTTCAACAATATTTTCTCAATACAGAATTGACTGGATTTTATTGTAAAATGAAGCAGCTTTCGATATAATCTACTTAATTAACGGAAGCTGCTTTTAAAACATTTTGCATACCATTTTTTTGTAATAGTTAAGTATTAGTTTCAATTTGAAATTACTTGCTTTCTTTTTGACGTTAGGTAACTATTATATGATATTTTTTTTACATCTGTAAATTATGATTTTGATATATTGTTTATAGTTCCTTCAAAAAGAAAATCTTCCTCGGATGTATTTACAATTGCAACCAAATAAAAAAACTCCAATAAAATTTCCATTTCTCCGTTATTTTCGCAGTCCTTCATGATAATTACAATTATTTTAATGAACTTTCCCTTGATTCTGCCTGAACTTGGGTAAGTCAAAATAAGATTGTAAAACTACATCAAAAACATGCTTACTTCAGTCGACTTAGTCGAAAACTTTATCGTGAACATGTAATGAGGTGCTAGGGTTACCGTAAAAGTGTGAAACCGGGTATATCGTAAGGTTTTCAATATACCTAGTTATTTTAGTTATTAATTGTTTATTTGAATAGTTAGTTTTAATTAATATTAGTTAGGATTTCATTACTTTAGTAATAATTCGTTGTATAATAATATTGTTTATAGTTTCTTTAATAAATTAAACTCCGTTAGTCTAGAGATCTAAAGCGCTACTGCTAAGAATGAGATCCTGGGTTCGACTTTTCAACAGGAATTCCTCAGTAATATGGATAATATGTGCCCGAATGATATCAATAAGCTCGCCCTCTACTACATAGGACTTAAAACTTGCGAAAAATGAGTGGCCTGTAAGACACCTCTGCCTAACCCTTCGGGGATTATAGGCATGATGATATGTTATGTTTTCGGTAATTGTTATGAATGTTTCAAACAGTCTTATATTCCAACACGCGTGTCGCACATTGTCAAACGCCAGCAATTTTTTGGTCCTGGATGAGTATTTTCTAACTTGATCACAAAGTGCCCTATGTTTGGGATAAAATTTTCTGATGAAAGTAACTGTTGTTTATGCATCATTGTTCAAAAAAGCAAGTAGACTGAAAATAATGTGGCTTTTGTATTTAATAATAACAATAATATAATAATAATTTTATTGAATAAAACGATTACAAAAAGTGTATATTTAGTCAACAGATAAGATTATTTCGTAAACAATAATAGTGCCTAAAAGTAACCTAAAACTTAAATATGTATATTACAGGTGCAAATCGGTAATGATGGTTTGAAACTGCAATGTAAGGTAGCGACCCGCCCGATCTAGGTTAATTCAACCTGTGTTTCAGGCCATCACTTTACAATTTATTTAAATGAAAGACTAAAATTTATAGTTAAACTGAATAAAATAAACTATGAATAAATTATGAGAAAAAGCCTAATTATTGGTAGATTATTAAGTACAACTAAACCTAAGTATATTTACAAAAGTAAATACTTAAGAGGAAATAATGCATCATCATGACAAAATTTCTAGAAGTTGTTCTGTGTCTGTGTAGTTGAGAATTGCTAAATATTCAGATAACATTTTACTACATATCTTATGGCTTACACTATAGAAGCTTAATAACTTGTTGAGCCTATTATATAGAAAAGGTCCTAAAAATACATAAAATCGTTTAGCAAACGCATGACTGGTTTGAGGATTTATGCAAACCAAGTCCTTCCTTCTCTTGTCGGAAGGTACTGGGTCAAAAGGAAGTGCAGTGTGCTGGTGTAGTACTATGCTTAGTATAAATAATTGCCGTACTGTTAGTACATTGCATGCTAAATAGAGCTCTTGCGTAGGAAATCTAAAAGGGCGAAAGGTAGCAACCTTTAAAATTGCTCTTTGAGCACGCTCTAGAGGGAGGAGAATTGTTTTTGCAGCACCACCCCAAGAAGTTATGCAATATGTAAGAATGGATTGACACAAAGCTAAATAAACCTTTTTAATTAATTTATAGTCTGCTATGTTTCGTAAATTCTTAAAGACATATATTAGTTTGCGCACTCTAGTACATAGTAAATCGATGTGTTTACGGAAATTTAGATAATACTTTTTTATTTCGTAGTAAATTTTTAATTTGTTTTGTTCATGTGTTATATTTTTCTTGGACGTCGATTTTAGTAACAACACCATCAAGCATCCAAAAATGTAATGTTTCCATTTTTTTTTTTCGAATCGGACATTCCTAGAATGTATCAACACTTTTAATCAATATTCCAGTGATTTTACGCAAAAACGGTTTCTGTCATTTTACTGCAACACAGGTATATTTCGTATGATAATATCGTACCTACCCAGAAGTTATAACAGTCGACTAGGGATGGCCTATTTTACCGGTTTTAATCAAATGTATGTAATTTAAAGGACTTTTGGGAGCCATGAATAGTATTAGATGCATTTCAAAAGTGCACGATCGCACGATGTAGAAAATGGTGACTTGTGCTAGAAAATATTTCTAAAAATATTTCAGCCAGTTATAAAGTAAAATGGCTATCTTATTTTGGTAATCACACGAGTACTTTATCGATGTAGAAATTCCCCACACCACAAAATTCCTCCATTTTAATTTAGTTTTTTTCCTCTCTATTCAAAATAACATAACACGACATAACAGCACACCAGTTTTATCCCGAAGGGTTAGGTACAGATGTACCCAGATTTCTCCAGTTCACACCTAGTCATATTTTTATAATACCTAGTGTCTGATAATCCAGTAGATATATTATAGCGATAAATATGGAACAACATCGATGGTTCTAGAATCTAGAAACGTGAACAAAGCGATATTGTTTTTGTGGTTAAACAAACGGTTAAATAAACTTGAATCCGTGAGAATATGAATAACGTTCGTTGTATGGCGGTTGATGACGCAGTGGAGTGCCGGCGAGTGCGCGCCCGCAGCTCGACCTCCCCCTCCGCGACCGCAGCCTCCGCCCGCGGTCGCCCGTTGCGGCGTGATATTCTCGACACTAATGTATTCATTGATATAAAATATGGTATGCGGAAAAATGCTTAAGATTTTCTTTAGACCTGTGGCATAATCGTCGATTATTTTACTGTTATACCTACATTTCCTTATAAACACAAGGATAATAATAATGGTTATCCCCTATTGTCCCACTGCAGGGCAAAGGCCTCCCTTTATTTTTTTTCCCCACACTACTGGATCCGGAGCCAATATGTACCATAATCCCTCCTATAAGCGTCAAGTTCGTCCCGCCATCTACACCTGGAATCCTGGATCTTTCACGATGCCGTTGGACGTTTTCATGAACCTTGATGGTCTTAGCCAACAATGCATCAGACATGCGGCAAACCTGTTCGGCCTAGTCCCACTTGAGCTTAGCTGCTTTGTGGGTAACGTCAGCGATTTGTGTCTTAGAGCGCAGTATCGTGTTCTGTATCTGATCGGTAAGTCTGAGGCTGCCATCAGACGAACTGCATTTCAACTGTTTCAACTGCACATCAAGCAGTTTGAATGCAGTTACCAGTACGTTACGTGTATTGCAGTCGTACTAAACTGCATTCAAACTGCAAGAATGCAGCCCGTCTGATGGCAGCCTAACGCACGCTCATTTCTGCTTCTAAATCTAGACTCTGTAAAATCCATCACTCTTTAGCTCCAATCGTTTTGTGTAATATCTGCTTTGTTCGTAAAACTTGTCCGTAGTCCTTATCGTTGTGTTGTACCATTATATATTAAGAAAGTCCCGGGGTAGATAGTAATACAAGTAGTTTTACTTCAAAAGTCGTTTTTATTGGATTTACCCCGTAAATAAACAACCGGAACAGGAGAAAAGGTAAACAGGAGGCTAGTTTAGTAACTAATCAAGCCTCGTGGGCTGAATAATCCTTTTTTTTTTGAGGGTGGGAAGTCGTCCAATGACTTCTCCCGCTCTGGGCGGAGCGGAAGGGCGTGTCAGACTTTTACTGACTAAAACCCACCCGTGCTCCTTCAGTTGCCTGTTGCCAAGGTCCCAGTATCCCTTTCGGACTAACCCGCAACCCTGGCAGGGGGCTGAATTATCCTAAGTACTGTTTCAATTATTATAATATAATAATAATAATCGACGACTTTTGAAGTAATTATCTACGACCTTTCGTATGATCAAAGAGTATAGATCAACCTGACGGTAATTTTATCTGTAATACTGAAACAGTTGCCAACCCTACGCACCAGAGCGGGGACATAATAAAACTTCAATACTTAATGAGATTTTCACTCGCTGCGTACAACCTGCTTTAAATTTTGTTGTTCATGGTTTATAATGGGTGTTATAGATTATATTGCAGGATTTATTTTTGAAATAACATAAGTCAAAATAATGTCTAAAAAGGCTGTTATGAAGGCTGAAAAAAATGGTGATTGTGGATTTTCATCGATAACTTATCTTCATAATGACATGAATTTAATTTAGGAAATATGACCACGTGTCGATGTGTAGGTCTAAGTTCAAATGGATGTCCATTCACCAAAGAAGAAGTTTGCGTGCTATGACCACGCTTTACTCCGTTCTCAACTCTCCCACTCCTCCTTCTTATCTTGTTTCTCACTTCCAATATCTGTGTTCTTCACACACTAAAACCCTGCGTTCTTCTAACAATCTTCTCCTACTCTGTCCTTCTCATACTTCTGACTTTGTTCATTCTTCTTTTCATATTCAGTCCATTCTTCTTTGGAATGCGCTTCCTCTTGATATCAGGACGGCCACCAGTCGTTATGCATTTAAGCGGAAATTGCGGAGTTTTTTCTCAAAATAAATAGAGTAGAGTCATGTCATCACCTCTCACCCTTGAATTTGTATGTTTTATATATATATATATTATAGTATTTATATTATTATATTATGTAAATATATGTGTTAGTATATGTATCATAAGTTTATAGCTTATTTATGTACTGTAAACCTGCTTTATCTATAATGCAATATGATATATTATTATTATTATTTTTTCTCTTTGTTCCAATTAAAGCACCTGCCATCTAATCTCTTCACCACCCTTGGTTGACTGGTAGAGAATGCCTCAGGCATTAAGTCCGCCTTTGTACCTTTTTTAGTGCGAAAAGTTTAAATAAATAAATTTAATTTAGTAACATTTATTTTTTGGTACTTATTAAAAAAAACGCAACTTCTTAAAGTTATATAAATTAAAAAGTAATGTATGAGAGAGAAAAAATATAATTATTATTAATGTTTGTCTGCCTTGTTGGTCTAGTGGTCGCAAGCGCTACTACTAAGCATGAGGGCCTTTTTTTTTTTTTTTTGTGGGTGGGAAATCATCAATTGACTGCTCCCGCTCTGGGCGCCAGGTGCGTGAGGACCTTCGCCTCCAGATCTCATGGCGGTAATCCGGCAAGGAGGCTCGCCGCCTCACGAGAGACCGTGCGGTATCCCCGGGCCAGCCGAATGGCCATGACCCTTTGGGACGCGTTCAACCGGCGAGCTGGCCGCAGCCTAATGGAACGCGCCCACACCGGTGCCCCGTAAAGGGCCATGGACCGTACGACCCCCGCGTAGAGCCTCCGGCAGGAGGCGTTTGGTCCCCCAAGATTGGGCAGGAGCCGCCCCAAAGCGGCCCCAGCCCGGTCCAGCCTGGGAGCCAAACGACGGAAGTGCAAGCGAAGTGAAGCATGAGGGCCTGGGATCGATTCCTGGATCAGTCAATGTGTTATTTGGTTTTTCCATCTGGAATTGTTCAGTAGCAGCCCGGTATCTAGATTTGTGCCCGTTTTATGGAAATAGGCTCGCCTCTAGTACATTGAACTTCTATATAACTGGCGAAATGTGGGTGCACCATAGATACACCTCTGCATAACCCTTCCGGGAATAAAGGCGTGATGTTATGTTATGTCACGTTTGGGGAAAAAATAAAATAAGAACATAGACAGTTGTAAAACCGGCCAAGTGCGAGTCGGACCCGTACACGAAGTGTTCCGTACCACTGTACAATTATTAGCAAAAAACGCCGAAAAAAACACGTTTCTTACCCGAAAGAATTTATATTATTTTAATTATTAATTTATATTAATAATATTTTTATTATGTGCTGTTATAGCGGCAATAGAAACCCACAATTTGTGAAAATTTCAACTGTCTACCTTACGGTTTATGAGAGATGGACGTTTAGTAATAGGGTGGTCGTGTGGCAGCATTTTTTTTTTTGAGGTTGAGAAATCATCCAATGACTTCTCCCGCTCTGGGCGGAGCGGAAGGGCGTGTCAGACTTTTACTGACTAAAACCCACCCGTGTTCCTTCAGTTGCCTGTTGCCAAGGTCCCGGTATCCCTTTCGGACTTTCCCGCAACCCTGACAGGTCGGTTCTAGCAGACCCCGCCAGTTTGGCACCCTTCGGGTCGGTTATGGAACTCCAAAAATGTTGATATTTTTTTACCTATCACTGTCAGCCCACGAAAACGCTCGCCAATAAACGCGGTACTAACTAACAAACAGCCAACTCCACACTGAAAACCACAAAAGCTCACGCCTGACAGCCTGTAAAATAAACCTCACAACGATTCATATTCCTGGATTTCCTCCGAATATTTCACCTGGAATGCAAAAGGGTGAATGAAATTGTTGAGCAAACAAGCCGGCAAACAAATTCTGGCTATTTGTTCCCCTGGGGCGCAGCCAACTTGGCTTGATCTGGCTAAAGATTCGTCGAATTTATGTCCACACACATTTCTTCAGAATCCAGGGTAAAAGTTCAGCGTCTAAGTAATAAAATGATAAAACTGTCGCGGCCAAGTTTTATTTGGGGAGTATCAAATTGGTCTGCGAAGTATAAAGTTTTTGATGACGAAAATAATAGGAGTTAAAGGATATAAAAATGTTTGACTTTATCGCTGATTCTATTCATCTTTGAGAGATAGATTTCTTTTATCCTTCGATGCTCTCAATTCACCGGAATGAGAGAAATTTATTTTAACGGTTTGCTGTGACTTACGTTCTTTGGATAGATACTTAAATTCTTTTTAGGGTTTCGTACCCAAAGGGTAAAACGGGACCCTATTACTAATGCTCCGCTGTCTGTCACCAGGCTGTATCTCATGAACCGTGATAGTTAGACAGTTAATTTTCACAGATAATGTATTTCTGTTGCCGCTATAACAACAAATACTAAAAAACAGAATAAAATAAATATTTAAGGGGGCTCCCATACAACAAACGTGATTTTTTGCTTGTTTTTTTATAGTTAATGGTACGGAACCCTTGGTGCGCGAGTCCGACTCGCACTTGGGCGGTTTTTTAGAATTCTATTGCAATGTTTGAGACTATTGAGTTCGATGTACGAGTATCAATGCCGTTTGTTGTATGGGGTACCTATAGTAAAACTACATTTCGCCAGTTATGTTTAAGTCCCATGTAATAGGGGGCAAGCCTAATGCCATGAAGCACAAATCCGGACCCCGGGCTGCTACTGAGAAACAATTAGAAAAGCTCAAAACAATGGGAAAAAAAATGGGACCGTTACAGGCTGATTATGTAAGATATAAGCACTACAGTCAAATAGCAAAGACGGATGAATTATGTTTAGTTTTTTAATAAAAAAAGTTACCAAGTAGCAGTTATTTATCCTGTTCTGCTTTCACAGTCTCTAAGTGAATTTCATCATAAACTTTGAAAATAATTATATTCAATCTGAATAATAAATCTTAAAATGTTTTAAATTAAGGGTGAGGTAATAGCGTAAAAACCATTTTAATTTACTAGATTTACGGTTAAATGTCTAGACACCCAGTTTTTGTTCAAAGATGTTCACATTGGATTATAATTGGACTAGTCGTGGCTGAATAATAATAAATCAAATAGCAACGCTAATAACTTTTGGTCAAAACCTGAATTGTTTGCTTAATTAAGTACATTATGATAAATACTGTGACCAGCTTGAATCAGTACAAAGTAAATATCTTCGTTTTCTAAACTACACTTTTTTTAAGAAACGGTCTTCATATCATACTCTTCTAGAAAAGTTCTCTTTGTCAACTCTTAAAGCAAGGAGACTGTATCTTGATCAATCATTTTTATATAAAGTCTGTCGAAATGAATTTGATTGCATTAACCTCATAAACCAAATCTACATTCGCATACCTAGTCGTTCCCAACGTATTCGCGATACTTATACTCATAGTTTATTTTCCCCCAAGCCGTGCAGGACTAACGCAGGCGAACGAGCTCCTTTAAGGCGTATTATGAAAAGTTACAACGATAATTTTGCTGATGTTGACTTGTTTGCTTTGTCACTTGCACAATTCAGGAAGCATATCTGTGAAAAAATTGTTCACACCTCCTCATAATGCCAAGATTGCACAGATTTGTTTGTTTATTCTTAACCGGCTTCGTAAGTTTTCTTTCGAATGAGGTTCACTCCGAATTGGAGGTATTTAAATTTTGCTTAATTTAATTTGGTTTCGAAGTCGGTTGTTAAAAGTTTGTCTCACCTTTTACTAAGTGTTGTGTAAATCACATTATAATAGTTAAATTTATAGTGTTTTCTTAAGTTTGCTTGTACCTAATTAAGTTTTTTACAAAATTATTTTGTGGATAACGGTGCTGGTTACGTTATTACCTAAATGTTCCTTAATCTATGTAGTAGTATTAAGCATTATTACGCAATTGTTTGTTGTCCCAAAGAAATAAAAAATAAATAAAATAAATAAAGAAACAAAGAGTAATGAAAACATAATATTATTTTTTAATCAAACTAAAAGTAGGTTAACTCCCTAAGCTCTTGTCAAGCAGAACTTGCTAACTAAACAAGAAGTTTTTCAAAGGAATGCCTACATTTTGTAACTCGATCGACGTAGTATTCCGTAGGCGCGCTACGAATTCCGTAGGCGCGGTACGTAATTCGTAGCGCCTCTACGAAGTTGCTACGGATTAATCACATTTTTTGTAGAACTTACCGGATTACGTTTTAATCAAAAATTTAATACAGTTTTTAATTTAATAGCATATATTATTATTACTTTGTCTTGAAACGAATCTCTCAAAGGTATAGGTAGAGTACTAAGTCGATTAAATCTTTCAGAAAGAGAAGTTATAACTGATAGAGAATTAGAATCCTCTGGTGTGGGAAGCAACGTGTGTCGACACCCTTGCGCCATCCCATGTTCCTAGCACGGCGGGCTGTGCTGGCGCCGCTGCTGCGGCTGCTGAGACCCTCAAGCGGCGCAAATACTGTAACCTTGTGGGCAACTACAGTTTTGAGCCGTTTGGGGTCGAAACGCTCGGGTCATGGGGCCCGAGTGCGCGTCTCCTTTTTAAGGAAATTTCTCACCGACTGGTCGATACTTCACGTGACCAGAGGGCTGGCTTGTTCTTTGGCCAAAGAATTAGCATTGCCATTCAACGTGGCAATGCTGCCAGTCTTCTGGGCACGTTCCCGGATGACAGCGATGCGGACGAATACTTCGACGCCTGACGCCCCTTTGTTTTTATATCTATTAGTAAGTCCTTTTAGTTTTAGTTTTTTTTTTTGTTAATTATTAATTCCATAGAGAATTTTTTTAGAAAGTATCAGGTATTATAACCCGTTTTATAAGTTTGGATATCAAGGTATTTAAATAAAATGTTGATATTTTTGTTTTAAAAAGTTAGTACTAGTGAGATTCTTACAGAAAGAAACATTTGAAAAGTTGCCGGAAAATTGGAAAATTCTGGAAAAGTGAAAGTCCATTTTCTATGAGAATTTTGTATGACAGGAAACAGTCTGTCAGGTCAGTTTCTTAACAAAAGTCTGACATTTTTTACAAAATGTAAATTCATTTTGTAAAAAATGTCAGACTTTAAAAATAATAAATATAAAATATCTGACAGCATGTAAGTATTTGGCATACACCGAGTGTGCGCGACTGGAAGCGATGTACGCTCCAAACTCGAATATTTTGTGATACTAGGACATCAGGGATGGCGAACTTATGTTGGTACACAATGTTACTTGTAGTGTGTATGTAGTGCTGACCGAGAAGTTTCGCGCAAAACGGTTGCCGTGCATTTGACATGTAATGCTTAAGAGTGGGGAAAGTTTTGTGTTTGAATGTAGATGGTCAGAGTAGAAAGGGACAGAAAAAAACGGCCAAGTGCGAGTCGGACTCTCGTGCGTAGAGTTCGTACCATCCATACAAATATTATAAATTTGAAAGTAACTCTGTCTGTCTGTCTGTCTATCTGTATGTTACCTTTTCACGCCTAAACCACAGAACGGATTTCGATAAAATTTGGCAAGGAGATAGATGGCATGCCGGGGAAGGACATAGGCTACTTTTTATCCACATACCACGCGGGCGAAGCCGCGGGTGGAAGCGAGTTATCTATTAAAACGGCAAAAAAATCACGTTTGTTGTATGGGAGCCCCCTTAAATATTTTTTTCCTTTTTTTTAGTATTTGTTGTTATAGCGGCAACAGAAATACATCATCTGTGAAAATGTCAACTGTCTAACTATCACGGTTCATGAGATACAGCCTGGTGACAGACGGGCAGACAGACAGACGGACAGATAGACAGACAAACGGACAGTGGACTCTAAGTAATAGGGTCCCGTTTTACCCTTTGGGTACGGAACCCTAAAACCGATGCATGGAGTAAAGTGTAAGATGATGTGGTTAGTACTGTATAGGGGTGACAACTCAGATGGCGGTGGAAGGAAAAAAAATGCTGTGCCAGCTTCAAATAAATTGGTGTCCCGAAAAAAAAAAAACAGCTTAGCATTATTTACAATAAAAAATAGGCAGTCATGGGCACTGCCGACAGAAGTGAAAACTTAAAACTGGTGTTAGCGCCCTCTATATTCCATAGTACAGCACTTCACGAAACCATAAATTTACCCCCTTAAAAGAAAACAATTAAAATGCTTTACCAAAATGCAGGATGATTTTAACGTTTAGGCGCAGAATGTCCAATACGCAAACTATCCAGGGGTCGCAAAATATCCAGTTCGCAGAATAAGACGTATGACAGCAAAGCCTTTAAAACTGCACAAGGAAAAGTAACATTTGAGTTACATTCGTTCCGAAGATAGCTTTCTAACAACTTGTATATTCCACGGTCACATTTATAAACAAAACAACTAGGTACTTCCACAAACACTTTTCCCATACATTTCCTTATGTGTTTTACTTGAATTCAATTCAAACACGTGACAACCCTACTGAGCACGCACGAGGATTCGATCGCGATATAAATGCAGCGATTGTGAACTCTCTCAAGTCAGCTGAATGCAATAAAACATGGAAAATAAAATGTAACCCTGCACGTGTCGACTGAGATTTTGTATTTTTCACTAAAGTCTTTAGGTTGAGATCTATAGAGCGAGTGAAATTTATTTAGAGTACAGACTCACGCTGGTTGCACACCTCCGCCGCGCAACCACACCACACTTACGTCATGTTCCGCTACTCGAA
Organism: Lithophane semibrunnea; assembly: GCA_947363905.1. Classification (NCBI taxonomy): domain Eukaryota; kingdom Metazoa; phylum Arthropoda; class Insecta; order Lepidoptera; family Noctuidae; genus Lithophane; species Lithophane semibrunnea. Next base: position 15,044,209 of record OX376205.1, read on the forward strand.
TAGGATTCGCGTAGCGAAACATGATGCAAGTCAGTACAATTGAACTACTGCGGTTTTACGGCTATGATTTCGCGGCGGTCTGCTACCGGCGTAAAGCTTAGTGCAGTAGCGTTTCTTATGTAAATCAAAATGAACCTTATTTACACGAAGTTAATGTGCCTATTATGACTGCGATCAAGCGTTCTATACGAGTATGAACATCATGCCCGGTTCAAATTGGGGAAACGTAACAATCTGCCTAGCCTTTTCCCAACAATATTGGGGTCGGCTTCCAGTCTAACCGGATGCAGCTGAATACCAGTATTTTACATGGAGCGACTGCTTATCTGACCTCCACAACCCAGTAACTGGGTAACACGATACCCCTTGGTAAGACTGGTTGTCAGATTTTCGGGCTTCTGACGACCCGTAACGACTGTCAAAGATCTAAAAATTACAGCCGGGACCAACGGCTTAACGTGCTTTCCGAGGCAAGGAGGAGTCTCGGTATGTAAATGGTCACCCATCCACAGACCAACCCCGGCAAGCGTAGCTTAACCTGATGGATCGACCCGTGCGGCTGTTATTACTTAGCCACGAGCTCCTCTCTAATTGGGGAAACGTAACATGAAATGTAAAACACATCGAAAAAAATTCACCTACTTATTGTGTTACAATAAATTCATGTTGCATTGCATAAATTAGGAGGACATATTAGTATTACATTATAATTTGACATTGATTTCGACAGTCGTTACGGGTAGTCAAAAGCCCGAAAAGTCTGACAACTAGTCATACCAAGGGGTGTCGTATTACCCAGTAACTGTCTTTTGTGGAGATCAGATAGGCAGTCGCTCTTGTAAAATAATTGTTATCCGGATAGACTGGAAGCCGACCCCAGCAAGGGGAAAAAGCTAGGCAGATTGATCATATGTAAACAAAAGGTTGTTTAGCCATCAACGCTCTTCAATTTACTTATTAATAAGTGCTATTCGTGACATCGTGACTGCAAATTATATTATCCTGACGTCACAATAGCTAGGTACCCTACTGAGATTTCATAATATTTTTGAAGTTAACTGAATTGAAAACTTTATTTTCTCTAGCGCTTGCTTTATTAAAAAGAAACAATGAAATGTTTAATAATGAGGTGAACAAAGCCAAAGCTATTGAATGGAATCTTTTCTTTTAGAACTTTTTACTGGTACTAACTGGCTACCCGACTGCGCTCGCGTTTAATTTAGTCTGAATTATTAATGCTGTTTTCTTTTGTCTTGATTTTGTATAGCGTTATGTTTATTAGATACTGCTCGCGATGGAGATTTGAATATTCACAGCTGAACATTTAGTTCTGGTTAACTGTCATCAGCACAAGAGTCTACAGCCAGACATTGGCCATTCATAGTCAGTTTTATAACCCATTGTGTTTATGTAGAATTGTTGAGGACATCGGTATGATAATGCAAGGTACAATACAACCGCATTTTTTCTTAATTCTGAGTCAATCTACCTAGCCTTTTCCCAACTATGTTGGGGTCGGCTTCCAGTCTAACCGGATGCAGCTGAATATCAGTATTTTACATGGAGCGACTGCCTATTTGACCTCCACAACACAGTAACTGGGTAATACGATACCCCTTGGTAAGACTGGTTGTCAGACTTTCGAGCTTCTGACGACCCGTAACGACTGTCACAAAGATCCACAAATGACAGCCGGGACCACGTGCTTTCCGAGGCACGGAGGAGTCTCGGTATGTAAAGATGGTCACCCATCCACGGACCAACCCCGGCAAGCGTAGCTTAACCTGATGGATCGACCCGTGGGGCTGTTATTAAACTTAAAATGTTAAAGTTTCCGTTTCAATTATGAGCATTTTGTGTCTTGGTGTTGTATTTAAGGTTTTAGATTTGCCGTACTCTGTCGTGGAACTATGTATAACATCGTTGGGATATTGATCATTATAAAATGATGTTTGTGTACCTGTCCTCGATACATTTGAAAATTGCTCATACGCTTACTTATGACTTAGAAGTTTAAAAAAATCAGAAAATAGTTAAATCCTGTCACTTTACGTCCTAAGCTGCCCTACATCGTGAATAGTTGATCGCTCCATACATACGGAATATCTTCCTTTATTACTCTCTGCTGAGAGGTTTTAGATTACGATCAGTCGAGGGTAAGCTGCTGTTGTGGGATTGGAATCGGATGGGTCACTGCGTCTTGTGGAGGAATGAGTTACTTGTTCCATTTTAAAGATTTAAAATCATTCTTAACTATATTTTTCTTGTGAACTGTGTTCAGGCACATATTACTAATCGGAATTTAGATCGTATCGTATCCAATTCGTCGGTTTATAGGAGCACGTATAGATTCTACAAAAATACATAGTTATAACTAGTACTATTGAGTAAAGGTCATAATGTTGATATTATATTACGTAGGTAGTAGGTATTTTAGAGTACAATGGTTTATTAGTTTTGTAAGAACAAAATAACATAATATCACGCAATTATAGAAAAGATGTAAAGCAGAGGTTTGTATTCTATAGAATCAAGTTTTTCTAACTGAACAGACAGCTGTGCTGCTGGGAAGTTTATTGCGCCATTTCTTCTTCCCAGCCAAAGCACTGCTAAGTGGTGAAAGGCGGGTATTTTACCTGTCTTACGTAATTTTGAAAAGTGCTGATTCTCAGCCTAATGACTTTAGATTTCGTGTTTTTTTTTTCCAAAAATCAAATGAATGTATTTACTAAATCCAGCCTGCCATTTGTTATAAGAACCATATTCGCATGTGTTGCAACATAGTAATATTTTTAGATCATTATATTTCCTCGTATTTCTTCCAAGCAATAACCCACTTTAATGTTACAGCAAACATTTTTGAGGATATCCGCTCCGCTGTAGGCAACTGGACAAAGAGCTTACCAGCCCATAAATCAGATGGTATGCCACGGACACTTTAGATAATCCGTCATTTGGATTAATGCCCTGGGGAAGTTTTGTTATCTTTTGTGGGTAGTTATTTATGATTAGATAGAAGTTATCTTGCGGTTAGGTTAAGGAGTGCGATCGTTTATGGGTTAGAGATCTGGCTGATTTATATTTGCATTAGTTAATTAGCAAGTTAAGTTTCTTGACGTGTATAAAGGGTCCCCGAAATGATCAATTGCAATTTTATTTTCAATGTTTTGTGCATTTTGTAGTCGATCATTTTGCGCGTCAATGTGATAGGAGCCTTTTGTTCACTTACAGGACCTTCTGTTTTTTATTTGCTTTTTATATAATTTTGTTTTTTTGTACTTTTATCATTGTGACCTTATTGGCGATGTTCTTCTGAAAGGTCAGGTGCCTTGTACTCGCAACCGGCGTGCGTGTATGACCAGATGTATGAACGTAAACGGGGCACAAGAAGTATGTAATATGATGATCATAGCAGGTGGCGTTCTGTAGTTTCTATTTTTATTTTTATGTATAAATAAAAATAAATAAATCGTTTATTTGGACCAAACATTGCACACATTTTATAATCCTGCCAAACTGCCGGTTAGTCCCCCTATGCTCTAGTCCCGCTATGCTCGACTCGTAAAATACCTACTAAAAAGTTTCGCTATGCACGAAATCACATTCGCGGACAGTGATGAAGAAAACTGTTACAGTGTAATATTTTAATACCATTTAAGCACCACAGAACAACTATATAACTTGGCTGAATATTGACAGATCTATTGACAGAAACCCTAGCTTTTTTTATAGTTGATTATTTGTATTTATTTGTGTAATTAATAAGACTGAAATTTTATGAATACAGGTGATTTGACTTTGAGAAAACACTTTTTATTTACGCTCTTTTATATTTTACTAGTTTTCTGCTCACATTTATATTTGTATATTATTAGTAAGATGGGATTTGTAACGAATTCTACAGACTTCGCTAAATCTTGTGGGTCCAGTATTGACTTACAGATTAAACCAATTTTAACTTACAGACGATTACGCTTAGACGAATAGCGCTATAAAAAAATTAATTTGAATTCAAACAATTTTCCTTCCAACTGTACCTTCCATTGTTTACGGAGAATCGAAGAATTTCGTGCATAGCGAAACTTTTTAGTAGGTATTTTTCGAGTCGAGCATAGCGGAACTAGAGCATAGGGGGACTAACCGCAAACTGCGTGGCAGTTCGGCAGAATTACCGCTCGTCTTAAAACATTTGGTTTACACGATCTAATTAAACATCTAAGTACTTAGGCTCGCTACTTGTCTGCGTCTGGGCGCTCCTTGTGTGGCTCCGCATCGCTGCCAATGCGGTGAAGGTGTCGACTGCCTCGGTCACCATGGCCTATCCTACAGTAGAAGCGCAGGTCGGATAGCACGACACGCCAGCATCAATGACATCACCCGTTGTGCTCTTGTCACCGTCGGGGTGCCAGCTGTTTTAGAACCCAATGGCTTGGCACGTGACGATGGGAAGAGACCAGATGGAATGACCATAATGCCTTGGAAGGTAGGTGGGCCTTTGGTGTGGGATGCAACGTGTGTCGACACCCTTGCGCCATCCCATCTTCCTAGCACGGCGGGCTGTGCTGGGACTGCTGCTGCAGGTGCGGAAAACCTCAAACGGCGCAAATACTCCAATCTCATTGGGTCTTATATTTTCGAGTCGTTTGGGGTTGAAACCCTGGGGCCATGGGGCCCGAGTGTTCACTTATTATATCAAGACATCGCCAAGCGGTTGGTCGACTCTTCACGTGACCAGAGGGCTGGCCTATTCTTCGGCCAAAGAATCAGCATTGCTATACAACGTGGCAATGCTGCCAGCCTTTTGGGCACTTTTCCTGCTGACAGCGATGCGAACGAATTTTTTTATGCACTTTAATAATTATATCCTCCCCCTTTTTACATACTTGTAAATAATTATTAGTATTGTATTGTAGTGTTAGATGTAAAATAATGTGTAAATTGAATCATAATAATAAACCATTGGCAGCCCCACCGCCGTATCTCTACGTTGACGTCGTGGTGGGGCTTGCGCGCTCCGAACTCTAGGTCTGTGCCGGTAGAGTTTACTTTGCCGGAACAGGTCTAGGATGAGGAGCCAGACCAAGAGAGATACAAAAACCCGCAGGGCAGCTTGTGGCGAGCTGTTGGGCAGTAGCGACCCCACGGACCCTACCTCCCGGGAGAAGTCTTGTTCCTCATCTCTGGCTTGCCTTTATTGGCTGGCTGGAGTGAACACTGACGAGGAACAGAGCTCCCACCTCATTCTTGCCTTGATTGGCCGGCTTGAGTGGAGATTCGCAAGAGCAAACGTGCTCGGAGGAAGGAAGTATTCCAGTAAGTGCTCGTAGGGTTCTTGACCATCTTCCGGGCTCTGGGATTGTTCTGAAAGCCGTGGAATACCTCTCCACTCCTCAAGCACCTCAGGATATGTTGCCCCCTTGTTGCTACGTCACTATGTGCTAGCGACAGTTTCTGTGGGCCCATTATTGAGTGTGCAAGTCACCCCCTGCCATCTTATCCATAATATATATTATATATCATTGGTCAGGCAGGGGTCATAGTCCTTCCATAGTTCCTGGTAACCATTCCACTATAGCCAGCCAAACCCATAGCCCAATGTTTTGTTTCAATGTACTGCAATAGTCCTACACCAACCGCGGATTGTCCTTGGGTGCACTAGCATAGTGTGTACAGGGATAATCGTCGGTTGGTGCCTCATTCCATTTAAAATTGTCTAAGGGGCCTCTGTGAGTTGGCTTCGGCCCCTCGTACGCCTTTCAAAAGACCGGGACCCCGATGATCCCGAGATATGCAAAATAAACCATTGACAGTACTTAGGTAGGAATATAGTTTAAAAGGACGGTAATGTATGTATGTATGTATGTGTGTTTATTTTAGTTTGTGATCTCGGTGTACGAGTCGGAATTTTTTTTTTCTTTCTTTTTGTTTTCTCTTATATCATAACATACATACATAACATAATCAGCCTATAATGTTCCCACTGCTGGGACACAGGCCTCCTCTCTATGAGAGGGAGTGGGCCGTAATCCACCACGCGGGCCCAGTGCGGGTTGGTAGATGTCACGTATCTTCGAATTTTTGGTTCTAAGACATGCCGGTTTCCTCACGATGTTTTCCTTCACCGTTTTGAGAGATATCTCTTATATCAATCGCGTAAAAATAGCTTGATCGTTTTTTAGTTTTGGAATGACGCTTTGACACAGCTTTAAACTTCACTCACATGTATAACCCAAATGTAAATCAGCCATTAGTATATTTTGTACTGACACGTGGTGGTTTTTCTATGCTTTTCTTCTTCTAACGTAAGTAAGACATCCTCCAACTAAGTAAAGTCACGATCTTTGCAGGACTGGAAGGAGAAAGGGCGAGCGATTCGAGAGGCCTATGTCCAGCCGTAGACTGCTATAGACTGACAATGATAATAGTTTTTAGGGTTCCGTACTCGAAGGGTACCAACCCTAAGCCTCCGCTGTCCGTCCGTCCGCCTGTCTGTCAGCGGGCTGTAGGTATCTCATGAACCGTAATAGGTAGACAGTTGAAATTTACACAGATTGTGTATTTCTATTGCCACTTTATATCAATTTATGTATTAGAAAACTTAATTTAATTTACTTATAAGAAACGTGATTTTTTCGACGTGTTGACGTTTTTGACACTCAAAGAGCGTTTTCGTAGTTTGAGTCGAACAACAAAATGCTTTATCTTTAAGAGGTCAAACTCTTCAAAAAATATGTTCCTACTTTTCTATAGATAAAAACAAAATGTTGATTATAAGAGATAGCTTTCTAAACAGTATTAAATTTAATGAAAACACCAAGTTTTGGCCCCGCCCCGGCTTTGTAGAGTCAGGTTCCGTGATTTATTAAATAAAATGTTGATTCAATTGTTCTGTACTATGTTTTTATGGTAAATAAAAAAGGTATTTGGAATTAAATTATGGTAGTAGGACTGGTTCCATGGGCACGCCACAATTGCGGCGATAAGTCCCCTCTTTGAGGAGTGGCTAGAGAGGCGCCACGGCGTCCTCACCTTCCGCCTGACGCAGGTCCTCACCGGACACGGTTGCTTCGGGAGGTTCCTGTTTCGGATAAGGCGGGAGGAAACGCCCGGGTGTCACCACTGTGTGGATCGTCCGGAGGACACGGTGGAGCATACGGTGGAGGTCTGCCCTGCTTGGGCGGAGCCCCGCAGTGTCCTCTTGGAGGCGATTGGCGGCGGTGACCTCTTGCGTCCGGCTCTGGTCCAGGCCATGGTACGGACCGAGAGGGCATGGGAAGCAGTCACCTCCTTCTGCGAAGCAGTAATGCTCGCGAAGGAGGACGCGGAACGCGTGAGGGAGAGGCAAAGTTTGCGCCCTCACGCCCCTAACCACCGCCGTTGGAGATGCCCTGGGCGTCGGGAATCCCAGGCGGATTCCCGGCCACCATAGGCGTGGGCTTGCGGACGGCGAGCAATGGGTAGCTCGCCGTCCGATTAGGACCAGGCCCGGGTCGATGGCGCGTCGTGTTTCACGCGCGCCTCAAAGAGATGTCAGCACAATTGGCGGGGTCCGCTAGGACCGATGCCTGCCAGGGTTGCGGGTTAGTCCGAAAGGGATACCGGGACCTTGGCAACAGGCAACTGAAGGAACACGGGTGGGTTTTAGTCAGTAAAAGTCTGACACGCCCTTCCGCTCCGCCCAGAGCGGGAGAAGTCATTGGATGATTTCCCACCCACAAAAAAAATTGTTTTTAACCGACTTTATAAAAGGAGGTGGTTGTGATTCGTCTGTAAACATAATTTTTTTTTGTTTTTTCAAAGCTTCAAGGATGACGGCCATATTTGAATTACTATTTCAATTGGTTGATAATAATGGCCTCATTAATGCATTTAATTGGCAATAAATAGTGTATTAATAAACTAAACACACAACATATCGTCTGCCTAGCCTTTTCCAAAGTGTTGTGGTCGGCTTCCAGTCTAACCAGATGCAGCTGAATATCTGTATTTTACATGGAGCGACTGCCTATCTTACCTCCACTACCCAGTTACTGGGTAACACGACAAACAGTCTTACCAAGGAGTATTCTCCTTGGTAAAATGGTGGTCAGACTTTCAGGCTTCTGACGACCCTTAACGACTGTTAAAGATCCAAGAATGACAGCCACAAACACACTATATCACGTATGATCCTATGATATGAAAGTCATTTATTTATCATGTACAGTCACTGACTTGAATTGATGAGCCACCTGGCACTGTTCGTATTTTAGCCGTGTAATGCTAATCGGGTTTATTCGGTTTCCGATACGCAAAGTCATATTGTCTTCATATTAGAAGGAGAAAATTATATTTCATATCTTTACCGGTTGGCTAGCCTGAGAGCCAGAACTACAAACTTGACAACAAAGTCAACCTATTGCAGGACTAGCAACGATAAACAATTGTTGCTAGGTTACTGTTGCGATAGTAACGTACGGAGAAATATTAATAGTTATTTCGACAAACTTGTCGAAATTCGATGTCAGTGAAAACAGTTGAAATATCGATGTCAGTGACGTTACTTTCGAACTCGAAAGTAACGTCACTGACATCGATATTTCAACTGTCACTGTCTTCAGTTATGTTTTCAGAATTATCGAGTTTTAATGAGCTATGATTCAAAGGAGCTCGGTATCAAATAGATTGGATAAACTTAATGCAACATTGTATTTATTTTTATCATTGAGAACTTATTAGTCAACCTCTATGGATAAGACTATTTCCGATTAAAAGTAATTTATTTGTCATCTTGTTTACGAGCGTGCGTTTTGAGTTCATGTTTAATCGTGTAATTTTGTGAATGTATGAAACTGCAAAATTGAAAAGTTTGATGGTGGCTCATCAATTAAAGTCCGTGACTGTACCAGTTACACACAAATTACATAATAAAAAATATTACATAGAGGTCAAAGAGAACAACGTCGCATTCTACAGCTAGACATACTACAGGTAAGCGTCTTTCGATTTGTATAATAATATCCTGTTTTTCGAGTTCACAGTTTCCTGTTTCCTCATATTCGGGTCGTCCAACTTTAAATAAATCTTCACGACAGCGGGAGCTGAGAGAGAGTTACGGATTAGTAGAATCATCCGATTTCAATGCTCACCTGTGTTCCTGCGTTGTCTCGTGTTGTAGTTTGCGTATCAACACTGCGGTACCCTAAAAATAAGATAAAGCCGCTACTTCCATCAGTGCTGGTACTTTTTCGCCAAGTTTTTTGAGAACGGGGCCACTCCGGATGCTTTGTTACGAGTTTTTCAGGTGTTCGCCATGTCTTAATACTTAAGATTTTTAGATATTTTAAGAATACATTTTAGGCGGTAGTAGTTTTCCTTCGTTACTAAACTAATCCTAACTCCTAACTTATATATATTATAAATGCGAAAGTGAGTTTGTTTGTTTGTTACGCTTTCACACTAAAACGGCTGAACGGATTTGGATGAAATTTGGCACATGGGTAAACCATGACCTGGAATAGGACATAGGATACTTTATATCCCAATATTCCCACGGGATCAAGACTTACACGAGTGAAACCGCGGGCGCCGTTGGTTTAACATAATATCACGACCCTTTTCCCCGAAAGGTTAGGCACATCTCGCCAATTATGTTTAAATCATATTTACCATCTGTTTAAGTCCCATGTAATTGGGGCGAGCCTATTGCCATCAACCGGGCACAAATCTAGACTCCGAAAAAGTTCCATTTTATTGTAATATAAAATCAAAAACTTAATAATATTAACCATAAGGTCTAACACTTTTTTGATACTCATCTGCTGCTTACAAAAATACCAGCCCAAATAAAAAGCGGAAAAGCGGAAATCAGCGGAAATCCTTGAAATTATCGGCAGACATTCCACTTTTACGGTAGTACACCTCCTCCTGGGTTAGGCATCCAAGTGAATCTAACAATTTAATGTTAGGCAAAGTGTTGCAAGCTAGTGGCTCAATAAAGGCCTGGCCATAAACAAGCCGAGTTGTTACGCCAATCACATACGTAGCCAATAAAAGAGCTCCGTGAATCGACTCGCTGAGTCCACTGGGCCATACTGCGTACTGTGCCTAGGGTTTTTTGATTAAGTCGAGACTTAAGCCCAAAACACACACAAAGCGGGTGCGGGGCGGGAGCGGGTCGGGTCGTTTTCATCGCGTGAGTCGCGCGGTTCATCGTGTTCACACAGAGCGCGGGCGCGGGGCGGCAGCGGGTCGGGCGCGGGACGGCAGCGGGTCGGGCGCGGTTGTACTTTGACAGACGGCAGCGGTTGCAGTGTGAAAATGTTGGGTGATTCTGACACGGACGAAGAATTATTATTTTTTACTTATTTTAAAGAGAAGAACGCGAAAATAAAGTTGTAGGTTCTTGACATTAATAAAAAAAAAACAAGTAATAAAAACTAAAACCCTACTACAACTTAAAAGGTATAAACAAGACACCACTGACAGACAAATTAAAAAGTCACGGAGTCACACGTGTTAGGGCATAAATCGAACAGATTACGTGTGACTCCGGATTTTTAATTTGTCTGTCAGTGGTGTCTTGTTTATACCTTTTAAGTCGTAGTTGGGTTTAAGTTTTTATTACTTGTTTTTTTTTTAATTCTTTTGGGGTTATACATAATATAAATATTTTTGAAATGTGCTCATTAAGCCCTTTCATTTGATACCCAACATGGTACGATTAAACCATTTTTTTTTTAAGTTCCTCACTTTTTGTCCTCTAGAGGGTGCCATTTTTAATTTAATGTTCACATAGCCTATAACCAGCGGACAATCACGACGCTTCTAACGATACCTCATTTGTCAAATTGTGATAAGTGGTTTGGAAGATAGGAGGGAACAGATGAACATACATACATACATACATACATACCGGTCAAAATCATAACCCTCCTTTTTTCTTCGCCGTAGTCGGGTAAAAAAAACATCAATATGGAGAATATCATCGATACGTGTATTGCAACGAATGTAACGCCGCTACACCCACATTGCTATTCTGTAACCATCTTACCTTGAAAACTTAGGTGAAGTGAGAGTGGAGTGATTCATTGTCATCGATACCTACTGATGCTAAGGCAGTGACAGATCACTCCAAGCTCACTTTGATATTTTACTACACTTAGTTTTCACGGAGATATTTTTACAGAATAGCACAACCGCTCCCGACCCGCGCTGTTGTGTCAGCGGGCGCGGCTCCCGCGCGGGTCCCGCTCCGCGCCTGACCCGCGCCCGCGTTCTGTGTGTTGACATCCATATAATTCCTTGAATTACAATTTATGACACCCGCGGTACTCCCGCGCCCGACCCGCTCCCGCCCCGCGCTGTTGTGTCGGCGGGTGGCGGGCGCGGCTCCCGCGCGGGCCCCGCTCCGCGCCCGACCCGCGCCCGCGATCTGTGTGTTGACATCCATATAATTCCTTGAATTACAAATTATTATACCCGCCGTACTCCCGCGCCCGACCCGCTCCCGCCCCGCACCCGCTCTGTGTGTGTTTTGGGCTTTAATCAAAAAACCCTAGGCCAATTATTATGGATCAATTGGAGCAATAGCTGACGCTTAACGTTGGGTATTCGTCGGTGTGGCCTGTACGAGTCAAAAATATATTTTTATGGCATATAATATTAGATATTTATGTAGTTGCTTTAGAATTTGTGAATGTGATGTTTTTTGTGAGTCTAATAGTCTAAGTAAGAATTTTTTTGGAGAATTATAATTTATTTTTATTTATGAAATGTGTTAGCAAACAGCTAGACCTGGAACCCGAAACTTCCCACACGGTTGACATTTTTTATGGCCTGTAAAGCCTTAAAAATATTTCATCCCTGCGACTGTCGAACAGTTCTGCAAAATATTCTAGCGTAGCAGTGGATTACTCAGTCACAGCGCCAACAGTGCCGAGATTTTAATATATCTGCGGAATAACCCCAGATATATTTAAAGCTATTAAATACCATAACTATCCCACTCCAGGACAAAGGGCTTTCCCTCGCTAAACTTTTCCCGGTTTTCCCGGTCCCCACCTTAAAAGCGTTCAGCTCATCCCACCATCTTTTTCGAGGGTCAAATTAATTGTAGCACTTATAATAACCACCAATATCCCAAACACTTCATACATACAAACCCAATTAACAAAACCCTCAAAGGTACATAGAGAACAAGTGTGTGTTATCATTTCGCAAGTCACCTCTAGAGAGAATTTAGTTGAGTTTCGTCCTACTTTGATAGCGACCCGCATCTTGTCCCAACTTGCCTGATTTATTGTTCAGTTTCGGCCTAGCTATTAATTCTGTCTGCTTGTTATCCCGATCGACGCGTTCGGTTTAACGGGGTTTGTTGAAGTCTTTACGGATGGTCTAGTTTATTTGTTTGAGCTGTTCCTGAAGTATAGGCGACCTCGTACCACCTGCTTGCTTGCTTCGGCGCCTATGAGAACAATTCCCAGGATTAGGGTTAAAACTCCACGAACTGATTCGTGACAAATAGATCGTGTCGTCTTATGCTACGGCTACACTTCGCGTTATCGCGAACTTTTCTTCGTGCGCTCTCTGTTGCTCAGCGAGTAATCGAGGGGTGTGCGAGAGAGAGCGCACGAAGAAAAGTTCGCGATAACGCGAAGTGTAGCCGTAGTGTTACGCACCTGTCCCATCCCGGCGGTTAAAGAGAATCGAGCTGAGCGAGTATTATCTTTGACAGCACTTGTCGCTACGGTAGGTAGGTACTCATATTTATATTAGAGCTTAAATAATATGTGGGTATTTAAGATCTACAGAAATTAAATTATCGTCCATTCGCTTTCAAAATCATGATTAAGTGGTAACAGTCAATAAATACTTATTGCTTTCCAATATTTTTATCTTATAGATTATTATTTTGTGGGGAGGTATTGCTTTTGTGTACTTGCAATTTTATTTTTATGTTATTCTTGATATACCGTTTGCAAATTAACATCGGCTATTAGAGCCGGCTGATCTGTCACTCAGGACCCTCCTTCCTTAGACATAGGAATTTGATAGCGAGATAAATAAAGATTTATGAATATCATGCGTAGATGATTATGATTATTATAGGTAGCTAAACTGACTAACTCCTGAAGTAGTCACGTAGTATGTATTTTAGAGCTGCCTTTCCTTTGCAACTGGCACACTCTGCATCACCCTAGGGTTGACTGGTAGAAAATGCCTCAGGCATTATGTCTGCCATGGTAGAGTATTTCTTTTTACTTGTGCTTAAAGTTTTAATAAAATAAATGAAATATAACTTTTTTTATTCCAGTAATACGTGCTTTGACAAGGAAAAATAGCTTTGAACTTTTGTCGAATACACTTCCTTCTTTAAAGCCTTGACTGAGTCACGCTTCGCACGCAAAATGTTGAAAAAGGTCGAACCATGCGTGCGACAGTGATGTCATAAAATTGCGCATCTGTGCGTAGAACTTGCGTGAGGAGTTATGTTCATGGGGATTATATCTCATCATCATTATAAGTCTATAAACGTATACTGAATGTAAAAGCTTTTCCGTACTGATAACGTTCTATAAAAATAACAGGTATAGCATTATATTTTTTGTATACTTAAGAGTACGATGTCACGCGCGTCTCCATATACAAGGGCTGAATACCAGTTTCGGATACTAGATTGAACGCAACTTGTGAGTGTATGAAACTTGAAGCTAGGCACAGAAACACATAAAATCTAGCCTAAAACTTGAACCAGTATTTACAAACTTTTGTTAGGACGTTCACACTGAGTACTTAAACACAGCGCACTACAGTTGCACCAATTAAAGCCTCCGTCAATTGCAAGTGGTGCACCGACGAACAACGCTCTAACGCCCAACAGTTGACGGGATAGTCATCCAATTAGCTAACCCCAAACCCTTCGAAATGGCAGCTGAATGAATGTTATCTGCTTGATAACGGAGGCCTGAACTAGCCTGCCTCGTTCGTCTAACGGTCGGAAACGCGACTAGTGAGCGAGAGGGTTCTTGGTTTAGTACGCAAGACGATAAAAGTGTTTTTATAAAGGAATTAGGGAATTAAAGCAGTGGTGGCCAAGTGGTAACGGCCCCGATTTACGTTGTAGGTCGTGAGTTCGAACCCAGTCAGGCGCTTTACTTCGTGTAAATATTTTCATCACCACTGCTCTCAAAACGAAGAAGAAAAACATCGTGAGTAAACCGGCATGTCCTAAAACCAAAAATTCGAAAACATTTGATATCTACCAACCCGCACTGGGCCCGCGTGGTAGATTACAGCGCGTCTCGAAAAGAGGAGGCCTGTGTTCCCAGCAGTGGGAACATTATAGACTGATCATGTCGTATAGGATTTTCTCAACAGCAGCCTAAAGTCTGGATTGGTGTCTGGTTCATGGGAATAAGGTTGCCATAGCGCCTAATATGCTTATAATAACTGGTTGTACAAATACACACCTCTGTCAAATCTTTCGAGGAATACAGACGATATTATGTTATGTTTGAAAAACTTTACGCTAGCGTCAGCCAAAGTTTGACTGGACTTTCACTTTTATATGATACTAGCTGCCGCCAGCGGCTTCGCCCGCGTGTGTCTTTATAAATTATAGCCTATGTTACTCAAGGTGAAAGTAGCTTTCTAATGGTGAAATAATTTTTGAAATTGGCGCAGTAGTTTTTGAGTTTATTCATTACAAACATACACACAAAAATACAAATCTTTCCTCTTTATAATATTAGTGTAGATTGGGTAGCAAACAAGCATTCTTACCACCTAATTATAAAATTGTACGATTAGGTATCCAGTGTAGGACTGTCATTGTGGTACAGAAGAAAATCCCTAAGCTAAGCATTCTATCTTTATACTCACAATAAGAAAACTATTGAGCTAGATAAAGAAAATATCGCAGGTTTTATACTATTGTAGTCGACAACAATGACTTGCTTATTTTTATTGTTAAGATCATTATATTCTTCTATATGAATCTAGAAGCTAGGAATAAAACCATTATTAGGTTAGCGATTAGTTTGCGAAGACGGTGTTATAGCAGATTAACTGTAACCCTATCTATAATCATTTAATGAGCCATTTTTTTCAATTTTTATATCTGTTTGCTGTGTGACCTTTTTTTTTTGGTGGTAATTCATCAAATGACTTCTCCCGCTCCGCCCAGAGCGGGAGGGCGTGTCAGACTTTTACTGACTAGAACCCACTCGTGTTCCTTTAGTTGCCTGTTGCCAAGGGTCCCGGTATCCCTTTCGGACTTTCCCGCAACCCTGGCAGGCTGTGTGATACTTAAAAGTGACTTACATAATTTCATGTTTTGACATTTAAGTTTGTCTTGAATTTATGCTTACCACAGGCCTAAAATGGGTGTGTCAAAACAATAATCACAAACTGAAAAAAAATGGTCATGCTGTGTGTGCAAATAAATAAAGTTTTATTTAATGGATTGTAAGGCCTCCAAGGACCAATCCAAATAATTTTCGCAGATGGTTTACAATTCTTCTTTTTTATCTGGTGCATCTAATTACTGAAGGCTGGCCATCAACTATTAATACTTATCCTTGTTCTTTGCGAGGTGCAACACCACCTCAGCACTCGTGACTCCGGTCCAACAGCGAGCTCCTCAACATATTTTAAAATCCTAACCTTTAAATAACCAAACCCTTCCTCCACCAAGGTACATTATAAAGCTCGACCTCCGATCCCCAGAACACGGAAGCATGAATTTAATAACAATAAATCCTCACGTGTATGCAAATAGCAGCTCGTTACAAAATGGTGCTGTTAAGCATGTTAAAATAGTTAAATTTATAAAGCACACAAAGTCGTTAAGTAGCTTCCGTTGCTTTATTCATATATTAATTACAAGTACAATACATTATTTGAATAAAACTGAATAATAATATGGCTCATGTACAACTGTCTTAATTTTTTTTTAAGAATTCGTGGTTGTTTGAAATGCTACAGATTTTTTAAACGTTCTTGGTTGGCAGATAGGGTCGTTGGTAAATAATAGCAGCCGCACGGGTCGATCTTCATATTTCTGCAACGATTGCCAAGGTCGTTTCGTGGATGGGTGACCATCCACAACATACCGAAACTTCTCCGTGGCTCGGAATGCACGTTATGCAGTAGATACCTATGTGTAGGTACATACCTAAAAACAAAATAATACTTTGTCATGAGAAATAAAAATACGTTAATGAAGAAAAAAAAATCCAACAAATAAACACTGGGATGATACTGCCATCTTTTTGCGAATGTAAACACGTGCTTTCACTATAAAAGAGAACCAACTGGTTGTCGTCCTGATGTTCAGAGGGACCGCATTTCAAAGAAGGAACCCCTGGACAAAGGAAGAGGGGTTAATGAACATTTTCCTGCACACTTGTAATAAAAGCTACTATGGCAGCAGAAATAAGTATAGTGGTCATCCTTTTCCGGATGATAATAACTTGCTTTACACCCTGTTACCACATTTTACGAAAACCTGAAAACACAACAGATTTCATTACGAACAAGGAGTTATGTCCAGCAACCAATTTTAATAAATACTGCGCTCAGTACTTTTCATCTGATGCTGAAAATAATTAAAACAAATGAATTGAGGCCGATGTTTAAAACGATAAAATTACTGATATTCCCAAAGCATTAAATTTTATTGTAAATGGCTTCCATGTTATGGCGGGCTGATAATTTTAAGGGATGATACTGACGTTTTTCATTTACAGAGAATATCGACGAATTTCATGTGTATATTATATTGAAGTACACTTAATATTTAATATTTATTTATTTCACCTTCAGTTACATTCATTTTATAATTATGATCATTTAGCTTAGTCTAACTAATAAGTTTAATAAGAGACCTGTGCCTGAACTAGATAATTTAATAAATCTATATCTCAGACAGCAGCGCTCTTCGCTATACATAAGACATTTAAAAGCTAGTAAGTACTAATGCGGCTACTAATATCATAAAAATTACTTTTATTATTAAATTAAAATTATTTTTAAAGTGACTATGTAACTTAATATTCTGTGAATATTTCAAGCGTCTACCTCTTGTCGTTTTCAATATCGAGCAAAAACGAGCAAAAAAATCACGTTTGTTGTATTGGAGCCCCCTTAAATACTTATTTTATTCTGCTTTTTAGTATTTGTTGTTATAGCGGCAACAGATATACATCATCTGTGACAATTTCAACTGCTACCTCGGCTAGCTATCTCGGTTCATGAGATACAGCCTGGTGACAGACAGACAGACAGACAGACAGCGGAGCCTTAGTAATAGGGTCCCATTTTACGCTTTGGGTACGGAACCCTAAAAAAAGGAAAACCCAAAGAGATTTCTAACAAAAAGAAGGTGTTATAAAGGCCTCCTTTTGTGACTTATTTTAGAACAGTCATTAAAGTATGTTAACTAACAAAGGGCGTTCCCGTTAACCTGCAATAGTACAGCGTGTATACATGCTAAAAAAAATATTACAAGTAAAAAAAAAAAAAAAAAAATTGTGTTGTCAAAACGGTTAAATTTAAACGTAAAAGAAACACTCTGTACACGCACACTTGTATTTCAACGTAGAAAAACAAGTGTGACAAATGGGCGTGTACAGAGAGTTTATTTTCCGTAACAATTTAATATTTTTTGTGAATATTTTACTATACAAAAACCAAAAGAAACATTTATTTTTTAATGGTAATATTTTTTTTAGCATGTATAGACGCTATACTATTGCAGGTTAACGGGAACGCCCTTTGTTAGTTAACATACTGTTTAATATATGAAAGGTCTGGTCATATAGGGTGTGGTACAGATCATCAAACTGAAAAACTTTCTCCATGAAACCAACAGCGTAATAAAAAAAAAAAATTAACTGTCCCATACAAACTTCAATACCTACTCGAGCCAAATGTATGATTGATTATTTAAATATTATATTTTATACATACTGTACACATAATTATATTTATTCACAAAATAATATTGAACATTATTTTATGGTATTGTGTTGAGAATAAATTTAAATAGGTACGGCTTTGATTGGGAAATATATTTTATAATTAGGTCAACATGCAGCCATATTGTACCTAATTATAAAATATATTTGTGTATCTATTATGTAAAGTTAAAATATATACATTGGGTAACTTATTATACTAAATAAAACATTATATTTTATGGAATTAATAATTAACAAAAAAAAACTAAAACTAAAAGGACTTAATAATAGATATAAAAACAAAGGGACCCTCAGGCGTCGAAGTATTCGTCCGCATCGCTGTCATCCGGAAACGTGCCCAGAAGACTGGCCGCATTGCCACGTTGAATGGCAATGCTAATTCTTTGGCCAAAGAACAAGAAGAAAGAGTCAACTGCACTTTTTACGAAATTCACTCTTTTACGTAATTCGACTCAGAATTCTTTGTTTTGTCATAGGATTTATCAGTTGTTAGTGTGATTTTGACAGTAAGGATAGCAAACTTTCTTCCAAAATAGTCTACCTACAAAAAGACGTTAGAAATGAAAGACAAAATGACAGATTGTAGAAGGATTTCTACGGTGCGATGTCAAAAATGAAGAAACGAACTGTCACTTTGTATAGAAAATGCTATGTCTATTATTCGTAGAGATAGAAAGCGCCATGCTACGCCTGCTGGAACAGATGGCTAGACGATCTACACGCGTACCGTAAGGGTTGGATCGAGGTGGCCCTGGAAAAGGATGTTTGGAAAGATTTGGGGGAGGCCTTTGCTCAGCAGTGGGACAGTGTAGGCAATCATAAAAAAAACTAAAAAAAAGGAAAGTAGGGCTCTAGTTTCAAATACCTACATTTACAACACAACGAATACAAAACAATCGTTCAATTTAACATTGAAGCAGAACCTAATAAAAACATAAATAAATATAATCTACCAAGAAAACTCAAACTCAAAAGAATAAGTCACTATCTTTCGCTTTATAAAATAAAGCACAAACTGTTCAAAGGATATTATCATTATTATATTACCGTCTCATGTTTTATACGGTATATACGTTCTCTTTTCCACCGTGACTCGGAAAGCACGTTAAGCCGTTGGTCCCAGCTGTCACTCATGGATCTTTGACAGTCGTTACGGGTCGTCAGAAGCCCTGAAAGTCTGACACAACCAGTCCTTCCAAAGGATACCCGTATTACCCAGTAACTGTCTTGTGGAGGTCAGATAGGCAGTCGCTCCGTGTATAATTCTGTTATCCAGCTCCAAAAGATCCTCGTAGCACACCTACGTAGCCTTCATATAACTATGTCAAAATGTACAGCTTATTAATTCAAGCGACAATAGAACTATACGTATGCAAATTTTAGGAATAGTAGCATGAAACAATTGTCAGCTTTTGTTAACGGTCCAAAAATGTATGAAAAAAAGGGATTTAAAAAAATATTTTGACGTTTATTTAGCTAAGGAAACAATGGGATTGTTTTGCAACGAATTTTAAGCATCAATATTTAATGAGATTATAATGGAACAACAGAACTTTGATTTCGGTTCTTTAGAAAAGTTTTGATCCGTATTAGCATTTTGTATTGTAGATATCTAAGTAGCTACTTACAGCGTTCTTTAGAAAATTAACACCTTATGTCAGTTTGGCGTGATAAAGGCACTTCATACAACTATCAAAGGATGACAGTTGTGATTTCATACGGACAATTTAAGTTGATAGTCTATTTGATAAGCAATTAATTTCCCTGATTGTGCCTTCATTAATCTATTATTATGTTTAATTCATAATAATTGATAATATAGTTACATCGGTTATCCGTTTTTTCCCTACAGTCTGGCCCTGCAGCTTTTTAAAGGCAGTCGGTCCATCTAGCTGCGGGGGTTAGACGCTTCCCTGACCAATTTGCGGGCTCATAAGCTCCAATGGCCATTCGTCTGCCTAGCATTTTTACAATGCGACACGATTTTGACGACACGGTTGGCGCAGTGGCTGAGCGATGGACTGCTGCGCAACGTGTCGCGGGTTCGATCCCCGCACGGAACAAATATTTGTATGATCTGCAAGTAGTTGTTCCGGGTCTGGATGTTAGTGTATGTGAGTTTCTATGTTTGTAAACGCACCCACGATACAGGAAGAAATTCTTAGTGTGGGGCAACGTGTTAAAAAAAAAAAAAAAAAATGCAGCTGAATACCAGTATTTTACATGTTGCGACTGCCTATCTGACCTGCACAACCCTTTGTAACACAATACCCCTTGGTAAGACTTCTTGTCAGACTTTCGGGCTTTATCTGTGCGCAATGACTGTCAAAGATCCACGTATGACAGGGCTCAACGTGCTTTCCGAGTCACGGAGGGGTTTCAGTATGTTAAGATGGTCACTCATCCACGGACCGACCTAGGCAAGCGTAGCTTAACCTGATCAATCGACCCGTGGAGCTCCCATACACTCTACGGTCTACAGTCGTATGTTCCAAGAACTGCACAAGTCCGTTCCAATACACGCTCTGGTCTACCTGGGCAGGCCCACCTTCATATGTACATAAACCTGTCCGGTAGACCGAAGCGTTTATGGCCCTCATCCTAATGGGCCCCCATTAGGATTGGGGATATACACGCTACGGTCACCAGTTAGAACCGATGGCCGATTAAGCAGATAGCTAAAAAGCGAAAGTGTGATAAAAGGTTAAAACGCTTAGGTAGAATCATGTCCCGGCTAAGTTTAAAATAACGGATGCATTTTGCACGATTATTACTGAACCGTATGCATCAGCAGTTTTAGTACGGAGCACTTTTATGCAGATTTCTCTAGTAATGCCTTCTACCAGCTCCGGGTGTACGCTGTGTTTTTACAAAGAATCGTATGGTAATTGTGTGAATATTGGTTAAAACATGCTTTTTAAAGTGTTTAGGTACTTCTGACTTGAATGAGATTTTAAAATGAGTTGTTTGTAAAAGGTTGTTTTTGTTAACACACATCATGTCTTGTTTCCCGGAAGGGTTAGGCAGAGGTGTGATTTGATTTTTAACCGACTTCAAAAAGAGGGAGGTTGTCAATTCGACTGTATGTTTTTTTTTTTTGTATGTTTTTTATGCGATTGCTGTGCCAATTATGAATTGTTTTTTTTTTTTTTTGTGAATGTCAAATTTCAAACGTCCCATATATTTTATTAATTTTGCTCGCAATTTTTTGTCTACATGAATTTGATGGACTACATAATACTTTCTGTCCTTGTCATTGGCCGTTTTCATATTGAACGATAACGACACGATATCGTTAGACGGGTAGTTTCATACAATCACTAATAAACGCTTTCACGCTGTGTCGGTCGGGTACGTTGACATTGATTTTCTTGCGATATCGGCGGACGACACAGTGCATTTGTTCACTACTGCCATTATTGCCTCGAATATATTATTTCACTTTTGGAATAGCACACCGATATAAGCTTTTGCTGGCGCAAAGTGATTATTAGAGGCTGCTGTGACCGTACATAAGGTGTTGCTTACATCTTGTCACATACCGATATCGTCCCGATATCCTCAGCCGATATCGTTGTCGTCCGAGCTGACGACATGTCGGTGTCGTTATCGTCGCAGTGCGAAAACGGCTATTTTCATGTTAATCATAATGACAAAAGACTCCAACTCTAAGTGCGATAAAGAGATTTAATGTACATACAAATGGGCCAGGTTTTATTAAAATACAGGCACATCAGAAAGTAACCAATAAAAATAATTTAAATTAATAAACTTTTACCTCAGTTTCGGGAAAACAAATAAAACAGAACGTATTTAATTACATTCAGTCATGCGCATTGTTTGACGTGAGGTCCTTGTTCCAGGTTTATTGCAATATTTTATTTAATTTAATATGAACGTGGTACTACGTAACTGTATTTTCGCAATGCATGCAATATTCATAACGTTAAGGAATCGTTTTATTTGAATTCCAGTCAGTACTTGATTGCTTTCATTATTCGTATTCGGTGATTATTTTTAAGTCTTCTGAAGTTTTATATCACATAACATCACGCCTATATTCCCCGAAGGGTTGGGCAGAGGGGTACCGTTAAACCCACATTTCGCCTGTGATGTTTGAGTCCCATGGAATAGGGGGCAAGCCTCTTGCCATCAACCGGGCACACATCCAGACTCCCACTACTGAGAAATTCCAGATGGATAAAACCCTATAACACTTTGCCCGACCCAGGCATCGAACCCAGAACCTCATGCTTAGCAGTAGCGCTTGCGACCACTAGAACAACGACTCAGGGGCCAAGTCTACTAATTTACAAATTTATCAGTGGTCTCGCAATGATGAGTTTTTGACAGATTTTATATGGCATTATCTGTCAAAAACTCATAATTGCCAGACCATTGACACGTTTGTAAATTAGTAGACTTGGCCCCCAGGTCTAAATGAATTGAAATAAAAAAAGATTGCTTTCACCGTTAAGAGTGCTTGCGCATAACTATGTGAGTTTATATTTTAGTTCAGCTTCCGCCAGCGGCTTCGCCCGCATGATATCTTTATAAATTATAGCCTATGTTACTCAGTAATATAGCATTCTACTAGTGTTTTTTTTTCAAATCGTCCCAGTAGTTTTTGAGTTTATTCATTACAAACAAAAATACAAATTAATCTTTTATCTTTGCCATATTAAGCTGCCATCAGATGGACTGTTCTTCCAGTTGCAATACTCGTAATGTACTGGTAACTGCATCCAAACTGCAAAGCAGTTGGACTACAGTTGAAACAGTTGACATGCAGTCCGTCTGATGGCAGCCTGTAGATGAGTCTAATATTTGATTATCTGTATATAAAATATATTATTAGTGGAAATCCAATGAACTACCAACCTATATCATTTGCAAATTAACATTTGGCAATAAAATTGCGGTAGCACACCCAATTTTGGTCTAGACTAAATTAAAATGGAACATAATATTTAATTACATGATCTGTTACACGATTAATTGCTTGTATAATTACCATGACATAATTAACAACTATGTACAAAGCAGGTTGAGATTAAATTTTAGGCTTGATTTGAGTTTATCTTAGTATATACTATAATTTAAATTAGCTTTTCCTGTCTGTCTCTATGATCACGTTGTTCTTCTAAACTACGCAACGGATGTTGATACAGTTCTCACCTCATTTAGAAAATTTATTCCCATACCCATACCTACATAACATAAAAAATCTCCATGTTTTGTTAAGTCGATAAAATCGTGCAAAGCAGTCGCTAATAAATAATAAAACGATACTGAAATTATTCCAATAATTTGTGATATTATATACAAAAACAGATGAGATTAAATATGGACAATCTACTGAAAATAATGAATTATGAAATTCAATAATATGAGAACGTAGGTACTAAAGCTGTTGGTCCCGGCTGTCATTCGTAAATATTTGACAGTCGTTACGGGTTACGGGTTAAGGTTACGGGCCAGAAGCCCAAAAGTCTGACAACAATCCAACTTATCAAGGGATTTCGTTATATTATTATCTAGTAACAGAGTTGTGGAGGTCAAATAGGCACTCACTCCATGTAAAATACTGGAATTCAACTGCATTCGGTTACACTGGAAGTCAACCCCAGCAACACAATTGGGAAAAGGCAAGGCAGATTGATTGATACAGATTTAATGAAAGACAGATTTTAGATAAGGTGTCATTAGAATTATTTTAATTAATTAATTAAAAATAATTACTTACGTACCTGCGTGATTTTTTTTTTCTTTTCATTATTTACGTAGCTTAACGTACTTTCCGAGGCATGGAGGGGTATCGATATATAATAAATGTATAACCTTCGATTGAACTGTGTGGTTTTAATTAATGACTAGCTGATGCCCGCGCCTTTGCCCGCGTAAATGTCGGTTATATACTAACACCTTCCTCGAGAACCACTCCATCCATTGATGAAAACAGCATGAAAATTGGTGTAGTAGTTTTTGAGTTTATCGCGAATAGACAGACGCGGCGGAGGACTTTGTTTTATAATATGTAGTAATAAAAACCGCACAGTTCAATCGAAGGTTACTTACATTACATATAGATATTTTTTTAGCTTTGGGCTCGAGGCATGGCGGGGCTATGCCTCGAGCCCAAAGCAAAAAAGCAGTAATTAAAGCTGTCTGTGGAAACAATTAACTACCTTAAACACATACGTAGCATTTAAGACTCGCCTTCCTTTTAACTTTGCCCAAGATTAAATATATTTAAGAAGATACTACCACCTACAGCATAATTATTCACTTTACTCGGGAAAATCTTTAACATTCAACCGATCTCTTTGCTAGCTGTACTTTTAATTAGAATTCCAATTAATCTCGGTTTCTTTGCAGCTATCGATTGAGCAGTTCTCGGAGAAAGCGCAAATAATTACTTTTTCTAATGGCGTAACCACAAGACGGCTGTAGGATAAAATTGGATTTTAAACATTTTGAAGACTCTTTTATTAATTTTTAGAGATTATTTGTTAAGTATTTTTGCATAATAATAATAACTTTGCCAAGAGCCTCGACCAACACCTATGGAGGCTCTCGTTGAGCACCTGGATTAAGGGCTTGATTCAGAAAGCGGTACTCCTGGACACGGCTCGCATTGTTAGGAGGTTCTTCTCTCTAACGTCCTGACCGCCGTAGCTTGGACCCTGTTCCCGATACCGGTGGGCTACTACTTTTTATATTTATATATATTAATTCTAATATTTAAAAATATAATTTGCATGTATTAATGGGTGTATTCCTGAATTAATAAAATGATGTGATTTGATTTGATTTGATTAAAAATGAAATAAAGAGAAAATAACTTAAAAATTGTAAACCTTTCGAGTTAAATTCGAAGTGATGGTGGAAACCAAATCAATTTTTTTGCTGCTGCTGTTCTGTAGCCACTAACCCTCGGCTATAAGACATAATCGTATTCCTTCATGATTCCTAGGTTTGAATTAAAGGTACTCGTTATGTTAGTACAACAGCTGCGTCCTACACAATACAGATATTATGAATTTTTGAGATGAGGTTACTACTACTACTTTAGCCAGGAATCGAGTTCGCGATCTTTTTTGTAAAAGAAAATACCTCGCTGTATTATTACAATTTATTGAGTGATAGTGTTGCTGATACTGAATAAACTTTGCGAAGAATCATTATTTGGAAATCAAAAGGGACTGCTATTTATTTGTCAATTTTGTTAAGAAAATTGGATAACTATTAAAGCAGAAAAAAAAAATGTTGCGTCTTCATACATATAACTCTTCAGCACTTCCTCCAAACTTCACAAATTTAAACAAAAAGAGTAATCACAAGTCAGTTAATTAAACATAAGGAACAGTAAATGCATAAGATTCACGTTACCGAATGTAAGAAGTAGTGAATGTCATGTTGTACTGAACAGGGAGATACTAGAATTCGTCGAAAAGACAGTTTTCCTGGGGATCACGCTTGATTCAAAACTACAGTGGGGTCCTCACATAACATCACTTGCAGGGCGACTAAGTTCAGCCGCTTACGCTGTTTGGAAAATCCGCCAACTAACAGACGTGGATACCGCGAGACTGGTCTATTTTAGTTACTTTCATAGCATCATGTCTTACGGTATTTTGCTGTGGGGACGGGCTGCAGATATTGATTCTATCTTTATTTTGCAAAAGAGGGCTGTCCGAGCCATCTACAACCTCCACAAACGCGAATCTCTAAGGGAACTGTTTAAAAAAATTAACATCATGACGGTTCCTTGTCAGTACATATATGAAAACATTATGTATGTTCGGAAAAATCTACATCTTTTTAGTAAGATAAGTGACAGGCATAACTTTAACACTAGAAATAGGAACAAATTAGATCAACCACGTTTCAGATTGTCTAAAGTACATACTTCTTTTATGGGGTACTGTGTAAAATGTTATAATAAAATACCACTCATTATTCTTCAACTAAATGAGAAGAAATTTAAAACATGCATTAAACGCACACTATGTAGACAGGCATATTATAAGTTGGATGATTATATCGTAGATAAAAATGCTTGGCTTAATGCTGGTCCTGCTCCACAGGCACTAGGGCTCACTAGTTAAAATTTTTAATATTTGGAAGAGTTGCTTCCCCTTTTTTTTCTGACTTTACAAACTTAATGTTTGTTTTTTTCTTTTAAATTCTATTATTTTAATCTCTCAAGTACATTGCAAATTATAGTTTTGTATAAATTAGAAGCATTTTTTCAATTTTGTAAATGTGAGTACCATGGAGCCGTTTAATACGAGTATGGTATCATGTTTTATATTGACTTGAAAGAGCATGGCAGATGAGAGTATGTCATACTCACTTAAATGTCTCGCTGATGGTGGCGCGTGTGTTGGATCATTCGGTTCCCTACAAAATGGTTGAGCTGGATGGTGCTGATCCACGTGTCATGTTCGTGAACGGGCGCTGTTAGTTGAGACTGGTCATCTCGCATCTGCCAGGGCTTATTTTTAATCTTATATTTTGATTATTTTTCATTTGACATTGTTCTCACTTATAGAAGCACCAAGAATACTGTACCCAGGATTTTGTAATATCTATATCCATTTTTAAAAGAGTGTCCTTGGAGTTTCTTGCCCGTTCTTCTCCATAGAGATCTACGATTTGGAATGGGCAACTAGCTTCAACTTTTTGACTAACTGACCGATTCTTTGACAATTCAAAAGTGCCTGTAAATGGTTTAATTGAAATAAATGCTTTGAGTTTGAGTTTGAGTACCTTGCCCTGATTTGTGTAACAAAACCATTGTAGAACGTACGTGAGTCCAATATGAATGGCACAGAATAGTAGGTTGGTACAGAAGGTCGGCTCCATACACCAAGCGGAAACGCACGCACAGATAGACACGCCTCATGTACAAGAGTATGTGCAAGAGCACTCAAATCGATAGGATCAGACGCTTCACTTTTGTATTTTTTTTTGTCTTTCTTTCTGAATCTTTCATTCAAAATTAAACGTTGGAACACAACATGAATCAACAGTGAAAAATGAATTCATTAGTGAACCGATACAACGACGTTTGATTTCGGTATACAGCAGCTTCCACTCGCCTATCGAATGATCGAAAAATGAAATAGAATTCATTCCTCTGTCATTTTGTTGGTGTCATGTGAACATGGAATTAAACAAAAAGGTAGTCGCTCGAGTGAAGCCCGATATCAGCTTCTTGAGATCGCTATACGTATCGAGTCTATGTGTGCGTGCGCCTGCTTTCTTCGATAGAGCTGACCTTCTGTAATTTTCTTTATTCATGGATAACCCTCGAAACAGTGAAGGTCAAAGGGTCGCACATTGCATGTCTATTTTGGGAACGGAAAGGAAAGGGTAGGAATGGAAGAAAAACATTGAATGTATAGTATTAAGTGCTTTTTGCGCGGTATTGTTACAGGCATATGTTTTCAGGCTCGCTCTTTTGTTGCTGTAACAAAAAGGTTGCATGTTACGGGTGTCGTATTTAGTAGGTCGTTTTTGTTGAATGGTTTTAGTGGCTTTTGCGTGATATTGGGGAAAATGAAAGACCAAAATATTATAATAAGGTGATTTAATTGATGGATTGTTATATAGACTAATAATTCAAATATCGATTAATAGTTCTTGAATTACTTTTCAGCTTCACCCATTTCCATGAATTGACGTTCGTTCGTAGTTACTGAAATAAGCAGCTGTGAGCATCGAAGCGACTAGCTATGAACGATTTTCTAGCTCAAGAAACGTACAAAAAGTTGTTGTTGTATTGTCTGTGTAAGTATAGTACATGACTGTCGCGGCCTGCAACTGGGCTATTGGTGAACGAACATGAATTGGCTGTAACACCGTTGTAATTAAATAAATAAAAAATAAATGAAATGTGAGTCCATCAATAGCTGGTTGCGGCCAAGGCTTGTATAGTACTTTTCTCAAACAATGTGCGGAAATTCAAACTAAGTAAATTAATTATAATTTCCAGAATCAATGACGAACAACTATAACTTTTCACGCGCCAATAATGTTCATTTGTTTCTTCTTTATTTTAAACAGCTCTATTTGCAAGCCAAATCGAAATTCAAATAAAATCTTTGATGCGCTGAAGTAATAAGTTCGTTCCATTTATAAATAACACAACAGATATGAGTTTTCATAGTAATTTATTTGGCCGCTACACACGACAGATATGGATTTTCATACTTACTTTGCCTGAACCATCGCCATTTGTTTTTGAACAGTACGGCAATTTCGATTTATCTCGAAGAAGGTTGTCAAAATAATGCTCGAATTTCCAAGCATGTTTGAGAAAAAAGAGATAGGTACCAATATTAATAGTTGAGCGCTGACTGTTCAAACCGCCGGCGAGTACACGTTTGTCTGCAAAAAGAGCTATCAAAGAGAGTATATACTCGCTCAGCGACACTCGCTTGGCGGGTTGAAAATCGCTGAGACACTTACGTTTGGTACATACGCATACCAGCGATTAATCGCTCGTCGCCGCGCCGTCGCGCACTCGCTGGTCGTTTTTAGTTGGTAGCTCTATTTACTTCTCGTTAATCACCGGCGGCGGTGGTACAAGTGCTAAAGTCTTCCATTCTCTACTATTTTGATACGGATCCCTAAAAACTTTTTTCCTGACCTGTGCTGTCCTTCTCCTGGGCTAAGGCCTCCCTCCACTCCTTTCATCTTTCGCGAGCCCGCGCGTCCTCTTTCCAGTTTTGATGGAACCTATCCAGGTCGTCCCGCCATCTCCTACGTGGTCTGCCGCAACCCCGCCTCATCAAGTACCAATTCAAGTATCAAGGTACCAGTTCCGTGCTATTTAGGCCCACAGTTTGTCCGGCAAAACTATGGTATGAAAATGCCAGAATTTAAAGATTAGATACCTACCTGTTAATTGGTTAGGTATATGTAGTTTCCAATAAAATAACTTCAAGTCTCCATATTTTTTTTTCTTATTATTATTTTATATCCCCTCTGACGTAATAAATTAATGATCAAATCTAACAAGTAACTAAAAAATATGCCGTCAAAAGTTTCCATTGATTTAAAAATAAAGAAATACAAAGTCACGTGAGCAGCCGCAGGCACAGCTCTAGTTTCCCATAAAATGAATGTCAAGTCTACTATCCTTTGAGAACCGTACCCACACTCGCGTTTGCGTTACATTTTATTTAAGTAAATAAAGTGTTTCGTATCACTACCTTTGCGTTGCTTTCAGAGTCTTTTTGCTAAGTTTGGCCAGCAAGTTAAAAGCGAGTGACTAGATTATGATTGGCGTCACCATAAAATGTAAAAAAAAACTCAACTACTCAAAAGAGATAAATTATTACTGTTTTTATACCTAAAGATGCATTAACGTAAGTAATATTATGTGGCGAATATTTATTTGAATGTGGGTTCGGAGCATCAAGTGCCCCAAAACTCCGATAAAATAAAAGCTAGAGGGTATTCAATGTGCCTAGCCTTTTCCCAGCTATATTGGGGTCGGCTTCCAGCCTAATTGGAGCACCTTTTTTTTTGGGTTTTGGTATTCATCAAATGACTTCTGGTCTAAAAGTCTGATACGCTCCCGCGCAGCCCAGAGCGGGAGCATATCAGACTTTTACTTACTATAGCCCACCCGAATTCCTTCAGTTGCCTGTTGCCAAGGGTCCCGGGATCCCTTTCGGACTTTCCTGCAACCCTGGCAGGTAATGG
This sequence comes from Lithophane semibrunnea, assembly GCA_947363905.1. NCBI lineage: Eukaryota > Metazoa > Arthropoda > Insecta > Lepidoptera > Noctuidae > Lithophane > Lithophane semibrunnea. The sequence goes on from OX376205.1 coordinate 15,073,893, forward strand.
GATGCACCTGTGAGGGCGCAGACTTTGCCTCTTTCTCACGCGTTCCGCCTCCTCCTTCGCGAGCATTACTGCTTCGCAGAAGGAGATGACTGCTTCCCATGCCCTCTCGCTCCGTACCATGGCCTGGACCAGAGCCGGACGCGAGAGGTCACCGCCGCCAATCGCCTCCAAGAGGACACGGCGGGGCTACGCTCAAGCAGGGCAGACCTCCACCGTATGCTCCACCGTGTATGGTCTACCCCTGTGCCACATTTCATCCAAATCCGTTCAGCCGTTTTAGCGTAAAAGCGTTACAAACAAACAAACAGGCCTCCTCTCTGAATGCAGCCCTCCTTGGGCTGTGATATACCACGCGGATCCAGGACGGGAAGATGTATGTCGCATAATTATTGTCTTCGTATTATTGGTTGAAGGGCATCCCGGTTTTCTAACGATGCGAAAGGGTGAAGGAAACCTTCACCCTTTTTGGTGAAACTGTAATTAAATTATTTTAATTGTAAGAAGACCAGGGACCTATCTAACAAAAACACACAGGACAGGCGCCTATCCCACAATTCGACAATTTTACAAGTTACTTTCATACATTTTCTGCTTTATTAAATATCACCTGTCATGAGAATGGGACAATTTTGCAACTTTTAGACAAGTATGTCGTAACAGGCCGTCAATAATAAAAGTTAAAAAACCGCTTTCAGTTTAAATTTCACCCCACAAACATTGGTATGCAGGCCAATGAAGAAATCAAGGCTTTTGTTACTTCGAAACTGAAAACAAAAGAAGAAAACGCTACAGAACAAAGAATTAATGAAAACCCTAATTTATTTGAGTTCTTTACAAACGAAAGACGGAATTCCTCACTAATTAGTTTCAGATTCCAATCTCATTTGATTGAAATTAAGCGTTCCGTTAAATTCTTACCTATTTTGGTTCAGTGGCCTTTCAACGAAACCTGTGGGGTCTGTAATCGGTAAATGATTTAATTATTTAAAATAGACTAATTAACAACGAAACCTGTGAGGTCTGTAATCGGTAAATGATTTAATTATTTAAAATAGACTAATTAATATTTTGAATTATTATTGTTAGAACCAGATTATGAATTTATATTGTGCTTATTAACACTAGTTTTCTAAAACTGAATTTGACAGACAAAAACAATTTAAGATTTTATCATCGTTAAATATAAATCTTTTAAATACGTGTGAAAAGCGCGCGTCATTTGTTTTTTTAATGTTGAGAACATTGTCAAAGCTCTTCATAACAATACTTTTCTTTATCGTTGCTAATAGGGAACCACTTTTTTATCAGTGCTTATAAAAAAGTGGTTCCCTATTAGCAACAAATATGTATAGTCACGAGCAAAAATAATATGTATATACTCGCCAACTTTGAGATGATACCTATTTCATAATAATAAGGGTTTCAAAATGATATGTTCGTTATAACATAAAATTACAATCAATACAGTAGGAGAAAATAACTTTTAAAAGTTACTAAGTGTATACATATTGATGCTTGTGACTGTCCTTATATCAACCTTAGTATCCAAATAACCAAAGACTAACTAACGCCATTCTACTTAACGTAGCACAGAACTGTCTACATTTACAATAACACTCCGTATCAAGGAAAACAGACCTCAAGACAAACAGAGCTATCTCAGAAACAGGTAGGTAGGACTCAAATTAGTGGAGCTCACCCGTCATCTGAGTAGCCACGGTTAATTGCATCTGGGCAGATCCGGGCAGATCCGTACATCCATGATTAAAGTCCGTTTACATACCGCAGCCGGTAATTACAATAGGCTCCGTGATGTGTCAACATAGTTGAAAGATGTTGGATTGTGTGTGTTAGTTTGGTTTGTGTCGTGTTAGCAATTATAGTGCAGCTGTTGTTTTGTACAGATTTTGTGATGAATAGAGTTTCAATTTGCAAATCTTTAAAACATAACTCTAAACAAAGGCTGAAAAAATTAGGTACACAATGCTCACCGTGTGTGTAAAATAATCATACTCTGTTCTTATATTTACAAATGCTAATTAATAGGTAGTAACTACGCCAAATCAACATGCCTTTGGGCTATTAGGTATATAGCATGTATATTCCAGGCTCAATAGGTAGTCTAGCCTAAATATCTGCAAAAATGAAAGATCTGAGAGGGACGTGCGGCGTTACGCGAAACGATCGAATATTAAAAAATAAATAATTGGTAATGAGGAAGTCTGAAAGTGGTAGATGGGTGACCATCTTTACATACCAAGACCCCTCCCTCCGTGCCTCGGAAAGCACGTTAAGCCGTTGGGCCCGGCTATCATTTTTAGATAGTTATCAGTTGTTACGGGTCATCAGGTCACCCCCAGTATGAGACGTATAAATATCGTATTGAGTTAATTCAGAGGAAATTTATGAGATACCTAGATTTCAAGGCGCAGAAGTTTTCAGATGACTATGCACACCGGTGTAAGCGTTATCACTTTTTACCATTAGAATTAAGGCGTAATATTAATGATATTTGTTTTCTTGTTAATATTGCAAATGGAACAATCGATTGTCCCGATTTAATAAGTAAAATCTATCTTCGCACCAATCAAAATAACCTAAGATTGCGACCATTATTACAAGTACCGTTTACAAAGACAAATTATGGGCGTAACGCTTTTTGTATACGCAGTGCAATACTGTTTAACAACCTTCCATCGTATTTAGAAATTGATTTATTTTGCACGAGTGCGTTAAGGATCAGAACAATTTTGAGCAAGGAATATTTCAATGGGTGAATGTTTTGTGGTTCATCACGGCATACAGCTGATACCATATCCTTCCTACCATATTCCTACCATATCCTTTTCTTAATCCAACATTGTAACATATATGTGGAAGCTTGTAATTAGCAATTGTTAGCTGTTTACTAATTCGTTACCATTTAAGTGTATTAGTCTGTAAGCTTTCTTAAAATTGTAAAAATAAAATAAATAAATCAGAAGCCCAAAAGTTCAGCTGCATCCGGTTAGACTGGAAGCCAACCCCAACATAGATGGGAAAAGGCTAGGCAGATGATGAGGAAGTCTGAAAGTTTGCAGTAGAAAGCTTGTAAAGTTTTTGTTTCAAAAAGATTAAACAAAATTATGAGTTGTGAACCAATATTGCTACATAGTTTGCCTTGCATCCACGTTTTCCTCTTATGTTATACTTACTCGTACGTTTCATGACAAATGGCGTCTAGAGAACATTAAGGACACATGTTTTGTGTTTATCACGATGCCATTTAGTAATAAATAATATCGCAATACTTGTTAAATAACCCACCAAATAATTTATTTACTGCTCTTATTTATTAAGGGGCTCATGACTACGTATACTACAAGTCTCCTTGCATTGATCCGTTGATAAGAAAGCATTTCTTAATTCAAAGATCCAAAAATTTAGTACCATTTCTGCACAATGTCCTCCACACACTTATCAATTGGGCTATTCCAAGGTTATTAAGGCTCAGATTTCCCTTTGAATTTTTTTTTTTTTTTATATTCTCATTCTAATGTCAGTCTCAATCTGTCAGAAATACAATCAATTTACCATAGAAAGAAAAGAATAACGAAAAATTGTTTATTCTGCACAAAAGCAGATACACACTATTTTATGAAACGCACTCTAGTTGTAAATCAAACTTTAACCACAGATTTGCAAAGCAGTCGTAAAACCGCTAAACTGTTGAACAGACAAATAGATAGAAAATAAAAATCTAAAAACTATATTTCGATCTCAGACTAAATCTTTATTTGGTCTGAGATTTTGATCGAATTGATATTATATAATTCGAACTATATATTAGAATCGTACCCGTAGCAAATACTTTTTTCAGAAATTATCAATGTACAATAATTTTGATCCGCTTTTCGCGATTTTATTATGTACAGATTAAATTATTTTAATAGATACGTGTGTGAATTAAAGGTACAGAACGAAGAAATCTTTGTGAAACAGAATAGTGCTGGTAGATAATATTCAGATTGCATCTATCCTCAATAAACATTGTGCTAATGATTATATGGATGTATTCAATTCTCGTACTTATAACGGTTTTGTTCTCTACCGGGTTAGTAGAACTCTTAGTGACGTCTTTCAAAGGATGCTATTCTGATTGACAAAGGCACTAAATCTATTGTTACCAACAGAACATTATGTCATGTGTAGTTCGAAATTTCATCGGAAATTGATCAATTCATCAGGCAGAGTTATTATGCTATAATCAAACTATCCTGTTTTTGTTCTTGCGGATGTTTTGACACGTTTTAACTGGTATCAGAGATAGTTAATTGATTCAGGCGTGACTTTGCGGAAATCCATTATAAAATACAATAGACGCAGATATATTTAGTAACCTTTTCCGCTTGACTATTCTTCAAGAGTCATAAAAACCCTGTAAGAAATCGAATTGCAAACCAGAACGCGACGTGTTACCACACCGAGCGCTGGACGCAGAGACTCTACGTCCAGCGCTCCGTGTGGTAATACGTCGCGTTCTGGTTTGCAATTGGTCAATCGTCATCCTGAAGATGCCTCGTTGAGAAGTGAAACACGTGTCGATTTCTTACAGGGTTTTTATGACTCTTGAAGAATAGTCAAGTGGAATAGGTTACTAAATATATCTGCGTCTATTGTATTTTTGGTATCAGAGCGCAAAAATAAAATAATGATATTTACGAATTTATACTAAACGGGCGAAATTCTAATACAACGAATTTAAGAAACAATTGAAACGTTTCTGCATGCTAAAATAATTATGCAGGTTGATTTAAAACCGTTTTATTTTGTTACAGTAAAGAACAATCTATGCAAAGAGGTGTAATTTGTGAGTTTGTATGCGGAGGATAATCTAGTGATCCGATTGCGAAAATTGAAACATGAAATTCACGCAGATGAAGGCGCAGGCCGAAGATAGTAAAAAGAAGAAAAAAAAAGAAATTATAAAAATATCTGGGTTTTCTATTAGCACAAGCTATTTATCTACGAATTACCAAGAAGTAGGTACACGTCTGTCAAAGTTGTAAAGATGGATTGGCGTTTCCCAAGGCACCGTGGCAATATAATAGGTACCATTTGATCAGTTTCTCTTGCCACGTTATACTTATGTATATCAATATAATAATAGTATCATTATATCGTGTCTGTGTTATCTTTAGGTATTTTATTTAAATGGCTGTATATTATGGAATTAAGCAACGCCGGGTGTATGAAGAAGTTTACTATTCTATTGTAATTTATGAATGATTTGACTTTAATTTGTAAAATTTTTAAAATGAATTTATTAATATTTCTAATGTTAATTTAAAATAATATTTAATTGAATAAGATTTGCATGCCCATTTGACGGCAAAACATGGAGAACTTACTTTATGACAACACCTATGTACATAACCCATGTTTGCAAAGGAATAAATGATTTGATTTGATTTGACTAGGTTTAGAAAAAACATACGCAATTAATATTTAATAAAATAATTTATTTAATAATTGCGCCATACGTAAAAAAACATTTTTAATATTACACTCACTACCGAAAACGTTTTACTTTTACCAAAAAAATATGAAGTTTTTATTTCAATTTCTTTTATAACTGAACAGCATTTTATGTAATTAGACTTAAAAAAATACGTTCGAAACTGAGTAAATGAAATCTAAAGCAGACACCTACTTGTATACACAGGGTGTTATTTTTTATTTTTTATGTGGAAATACAAAATAATGAACTGCTATTTTTTTTCAGGACGTGGCAAATTAACAGCGGGCGCGTTGCCTTTAAACGAGGGTCAGTGAATTTTTCATTATTACGTACACATGTGTGACGTATCAATATTAAAAAGAGTACTCTTTGTGGGCTTTTAAAGCCTAACGGGAATAATTTTAAGCTGTTTTTATACAGCACATAAAAATAACGAGAGGCTGATGTTAAATAACTGTTAGACAAAACGATCAATGATTTCAGTAAAGCTGCGCTTTTTGCAGTTAATCTGTGGATGGGTGACCATTCCTCAGTAGAGATCTACTTTCTACCCTACTTTGATGTAAAGCTATGTATTTACCGTTAGTTTAAGTCAGATTAATAAAAAAAAAATAACAAAACGCCTGGCATCTTTAAAATATTGGTCATTGGAGAGGGGTCAAAAATAGTAGCTTCATAATATATAACTACAAATATCTATTTGATTAAAAATTAAATGCTGTTCGTTGGTAAGCGCATTACTTGAGAACGGCTAGACCGATTTGGCTATTTTTATTTTAAATGTTCGTAATGGCCCGAATTAGGATTTTATGGAAATAAGAACTGGCAAAGTTGCCCGGAAAATTGTAAAATTTGGGAAAAACAGAAAGTAGTTTTTACCCGACTACGGCGAAAAAAAAAGGAGGTTTATGATTTTGACCGGTATGTATGTATGTATGTATGTATGGATGTTCATCTGTTCCCTCCTATCTTCTAAACCACTCATCATAATTTGACAAATGGAATATCGTCGGAAGCGTCTTGTTATATATGAGCTCAAGACCATATTGAAATTTTGACCGCACAACGTCTATCGGGCACCAATAATAAAATTAATATTTTTGTAAAAATACAATATGTAAGTTAAATAAAGAGCTTACTAAGTAAGTCAATGTAATAAGTAAAAATATGGAAGTAAACTGCGTAAAATCTCATTTATCTCGGTAAAAACATTGTGTGTGTGGTTTATTATCATAATTAATTAATTAATTACAAACTCTACGAGCCACAAAATTCGCGAAAACCTGTTCAGTATAGACTTCTCCCACACAAATTCTTGGAAGGAATTTCTAAAGAAACTCTTACAACTTAATTTTGAATTCAATTTCTTTGCAAAAACGGAGTCACACGGTTCAACAGTGTGTTTTGTATTTAACTGTGAGTAAACTTCGCTACTTGACTATGTTTAATGTCTTATAGTGCAGGAGTAAGAGTCGATTTTTTTTTTATTGATCGTTTCTTACTTTTAGTATAGTTCGACAATGTTCAACGGTTCCATCGTTTATCTTCGGCAAAGCCGTTGATTTGGTTATTATAGTTTGAATTTCGAACAATAGATATAGATTTATATACTCGCCTAAATCCTAACAGGTTGACACACTGATTCTGTTACTCCCTTATTGGATCCGTCCCATCTTATGCCGAAATCCTATGATCCGCGATTTTGCGGACAGACACCGACGAGACCGGATGACCGACAGACCGTGGGGAAGTGTACGTGCGGGGTATCGCAGACATTGGAAGTTCCTCGGTGCGCGGTGCGTGGCGGTCTGCAATATTGCCGATCGTCGGATTCCACCATTATGCGCCAAATTTTGGTTCTTCTGAGGTGAAATGAAATGAAATGAAATGAAATGAAATTGTTTATTCTGTAAATAGGATATTGGAATCACTTTTACACGTCATATTAAAAAGTTGTAAAAATAAGCTAGATGAGGTCGGCGTTTCCTATCTGACTACTCTGAGAAGAAAGGCCGAAACAAACTCAGAGGTCACCGTCTCCTTTAAAGTCCAGACATAATCTTGGTCAGGCCATATGAGGACCATGTAGATAAGAGTCTGAAATGGTCTTTTGAGGAAAGAACCACACAGATTTGAGTGGACCTGTCCAGTCAGTGCAAGCATTTGTCAGTAATAGTGGAGCTCAACTCAGAACTAAAGGAGCTCAACGACTCGACGAACAATACCAAAGAAAGGACGTTTGGGTAGGTCGCATAAAGTTCTCAAATTGCCAGACCTTCCCTAAAACTAACAGAACGAAAAATAAATATCCACATAGTCCTCACATTCACAATAAAACAATAAAACAAAAAAAAGGTTACGCGATGGAACCTTTAAACACTACTACCTATGGAAGTTTAGTAGGTTACTACCTCTATCTCTTCCTACCGACTGTATTTTATGCGGTATTTTATGTGTTTCAAGAAATCGTTCATTATTAATATCACTAATATGAAATGGCTTTTTCAAATGCAATGCTATCTCCTGCACTATAATAACAAAGTAAAACTGACAGACGGAAAATTTTGTTGCATGTAAACTTTTATGACGCGAATAATGGTTTGAAGTTGGGTGAAAAACATCTTAGTTACAGCTTGGAGGTCCGAGTGCGATGTTACAATGTTTTGTTTTGGAAAATAATAAAACTGGTAAGAAAAGCAACAAAAGAATACGGAGTAAATTAGATGGAGTTTATTTATCAACCAACTCATAGAACAACTAATACTGAGGAGAATGTCGAGAGGAGAGATTTGAGTATGAATGTGTAATTGTGGATGGTAAGAGCAGGGGAAAGACCCAAGAAAAGAATGGAATGGATGGACTGTGGGAAAGATGATATGGATAGAAAGGGGGTGACTACCGAGATGACAACTAATAGAGAAGTGTGGAAAAAAAATAGATCTTGCGCTGACCACAAATAAATAATTGATCTATGGGCAAGAGAATGATGACTTTAATTAACTAGGATTTTATACGAATAAAAATTTAAAATCCCATTTGTGATATAATTTTTGAATCCAGGGATGACGCTTTTTGATTTAACTGCCTCTGTGGTCTAGTGGTTAGACCACCTGTCTCAGACCCAGAGGTCGGGTTCGATTCCCCTTGTAGGGGCAACATTTTCTGCTCGGTTTGGTTAGTGGTGGGCATGTTCTAGGTCTGCCTTGCTACCACCATCTTATCTAAATCTGTCGCCATAACATCAATGTTAACAGCATTGTTGTTTTTCGGCAGTTAGAGGTAAGATAACCTCACAATCCATATTGACAACCATTTATTACTTATACTTTCAACTCAACTCAACTCAAAGCATTTATTTCAATTAAACCATTTACAGGCACTTTTGAACTGTCAAGGAGTCGGTCAGCCAGAAATATGAAGCTAGTTGCCCATTCCAAAGCGTAGTAGGTACCTATGGAGAAGAACGGGCAAGAAACTCCACGGACACTCTTTTAAATCAAAATATTGTTACAATATATTGGTTACATCATTTTTGTTGAAATTATACATGTGGGAACAATGTAGACAGTACGTCAACGATCGGTCACCTTTGTTACGGAGACTCACTGACTCCTAAGACACAGGCACATACACCTAGTTTAGGAGTCAGAGTATTAAAATTATTGTGACCTAGATATAAGCCTTATATGCTCATAGTCTTTGGCTATTGTTTTGTGATGGCTATTCGTGAAATATAGAATTTATTTATTTATTTACTTGTCTAATAAGATGATGGAAATCAAAAGGGTTCGGACAAAGGGCATTCATGGTAAATAAATCTCATTCAAACAAAGCGACCCTACAAAGGGATTGATTTGAGCGCAAAACATCATTTTAATATTGACCCTTCAATGTTTAATTCAAATTTTGTATTCTATTTTGGTGACAAATTATTCCATTTACAACGCAGAAATCTCCCAAAGGAAAACCTCCTCTAATATTTTGATTCAGAGTTGATATTCGATTCGGAGTTTTATGATAAATAATAGAATGATAGCGTACGCAAAACGTCATCGTCACGCCGTCATAAGATTCCGTGGAAATTAACTTACATAGATATTAAGGGATAATCCCCTAATCCCCACTGACATACCCATAAGTGGGGATTTGTGAACTTTTTGTCCACAAATTCCCATTGACGTCTCATAGAACTCATAATGGGGATTTGCGGACAAAAGTTTCATAAATCCTCATTGATGATTGACAATGGGAATTAGTAGAATATTTTTTACCCATATTTTCATTTTGATTTTTCCATAGTAGAGTTTTGCACAGCTAGCCAATAATAGTCTGATATGTAATACTAATAACACATACGATTAGTTAAACTAGTTAACAAGCAATTGTAAGTAACTGATAATGATTCGTTGTACGTACAGCATTGTGTTCGTAGGTAATTAGAAACTCATCGTTCACTAAAGCTGTATCTGCTACAGATGGTACAAATTCTACAATCTGTTATTTGTGTAATTAACAGAATTGTGTAGGAATATGATTAATTACTTTATGTTATTAGATAATATTAATTCTAGTATATATTTTAATTACATACATATATAAACTCACGCCTACTTCCCATGGGGGCTGGCAGAAACTACAAAACGCGACCTGCTACAATCCTTACATACTCCTTTTGCTTCTGCATGCATCTGTGGGCCAATTCTCTTACTCAAAAAACGTTCACTTTCAAGTCGCAATCTGTCAAACTTGTCAAAAATGTTGGTAAATTGATGTTTTTTTTGACAGACGAATGAGATGCGAATGTAAACGTTCGTAAAAATAAAGGAATTGCCTCTCTGGTCATACCTACATGCACATACGTACATATACATGGTCACTATAATAATTATGTCCTTCTAGAGCGCCCCGGCGTTTTATATTGTATTTATTCATTTCAAACTGTAAAGGGATTAATGAATTGATACTTCATAATCTAACCCTTTTTCCATATGGGGTTGACAGATTATATATTGCATAAATAAATGCCTCATGTCGGAATATCCTAATAGTCTCACTGAGTGAGGGTTTAAAGCTTTGCAAACGTAAATAAACCCTTATCAAAAACTGTATATCAACACGAATGGCTGACGTCACTGGGTTTTTGTTAAAGGGGTTTATAGCACTATAATAACATTTTGCCAAAATCGTTAATAGTAGATTGTTGCATCGAGCGCAAAGTGAGTTGTTAATGCACTCAGTCACTCAGACAGTCACTCAATCATTCAGTCAGTCAGATAGACAGACGGACGAGCCTTAGTAATAGGGTCCTGTTTTACCCTTTGGGTATGGAACCCTAAAAACAGTGCATTAATGAAAATCGGTGCAATAATGAAATGTCATACAACTTTACTGCACTGTTTTGGTTCTAAGCAAAACATACGTCCTTTGTGATCGGTTTTGTAGTGATTAATGATAACATTACTACGTAGTTGAAAGAACATAAAATTACCGACAGGACAAAAATGTCATAGATTGGGCAAATTATGAAGGTGTAATTGAATAACGCCAAGCAGTGACGTGGGTCTGGTCTCGTTAAAAAAGGGACAAGTTGTGACTTGTTCGTGCAGAATTAATCGGTCTGCGGTGAACAAGTTTGCTGCCCACGTTGGTCCCGGTAGAGGATGTTAAAATACAATTTTCTGACCCTGATGGAGTTTCGATTGAATAGCGGCTTTGGATAAAAGTGATTTAGGTATTTTTTTAAATTTAAGTATAAGCGGAATACGCATTCAGTCAAGATCATGACCGCAGTGTGTTAATACCTGCTTTTGCACAAGTATTATAACTTAGGTCATGAGCATGACCCAATAGAAATCGTGATAATAACTTAAAGCTACAAGAAACCCGCTAGGGGTTTTCCAATGCGATGACATTAATGGACTAAGATTAATGACAAAGATAATAAATATGTCTAGACAAATAGGTAGTCAAAGCTGTAAACTCGTCGAAAAAATAACGTCCAACTGTTAGCCGCTCAATGCACGCTCACTATAAAAGCACAATGACGTGGCGCGAGTGTAAGACGTAGTTGTCACGCACACCAGCATAAAAAAGTTGGCCTGTTTGTTTCAGTTCCTTTGCAGTGCGATACTCTAAAAATAACCAAAGATTATATTATTATATCTACACTAATATTATAAAGAGGAAAGATTTGTATTTTTGTGCGATGTTTGTAATGAATAAACTCAAAAACTACTGCGCCGATTTAAAAAATTCTTTCACCATTAGAAAGCTACGTTCACCCTGACGTTCACCCTACGTAACATAGGCTATAAATTATAAAAATTACACACGGGTGAAGCCGCTGGCGGCAGCTAGTTGATTATATATTGGTGTCTGCAATTTCACCAGCACTTTCATCATCATCTCCCTAATGTTTTTCCAAGTATATCGGAACCGGCTTCCAATCTACCCGGATGCATCTGAATTTCAGTATTTACTTGAAGTGACTGCCACTATCCAACCACCACCGCCAGTCACCGCCAGCCGCACTCTATAAAATGATATTCAGAAATGTATACATTTCTAGTAGTAGTAGTAGTAGTAAATAATAGTGCTTTTCTAGATCAGTTTTTTTTAAAGATTTCTGCTTGAAATAGAAAACTATTGGACCTTAATTTAAATCTTTTTAAACAATAAGTTTTTCTTACATGTTCAGAACAACTCATAGTCACTGTAGCTTTAACTTTACCAGTACTACTGAACGAAGACAGATGCCCCAATTTCAGTCTCAGTTTGAACGACGATTTATTAGACAAGCAGCCGGACATTACTTGCCGGTATCCTCTCAATACGTCTCGATTTACAAGGGCCGTTACCTATGCGTCAATCTGAACATCAAGGTTGGTATAATCGTAAAGTTCTAAGGTTGTCATCAGTTAGATCTTCAGTGATGAATATGCAATATAATATCCGGACACATTGTATATTCACTGACTCCCAAGTCACAGGTATAAACCTAGTTTGGAACCTGTGGTTAAGACACTTTTCTGTATGTTGTAAATGTAATGTCTGTAAAAAATTTGTCACTTTTTTTAAATAAAGCAATTATTTATAATTTTTATATTTTTTCAATTTTGTCTTGACAGCAAAATAAAGCAGATATAATTAGTGTCAGTGTCTCTTACTCTGTGTACTGTGTCTATCTGTCTTCTTCTCTCTTACTTTGTCTTGTTATATGTCCTACTGAAAAAAACGTAAACTAGGTCGTTGTCCTTTTCTGACGCTGTTTGTTAAGAAGAGGAGCTCGTGGCTAAGTAATAACAGCCGCTCGGGTCGATCCATCAGGTTAAGCTACGCTTGCCGGGGTTGGTCCGTGGATGGGTGACCATTTTCACATATCGAGACTCCTCCGTGCCTCGGAAAGCACGTTAAGCCGTTGGTCCCGGCTGTCATTTGTGGATCTTTGACAGTCGTTACGAATCGTCAGAAGCACGAAAGTCTGACAACCAGTCTAACCAAGGGGTATCGTATTACCCAGTTACTGGGTTGTGGAGGTCAGATAGGCAGTCGCTCCATGTAAAATACTGGTATTCAGCTGCATCCGGTTAGACTGGAAGCCGGCCCCAACATACTTGGGAAAAGGCTAGGCAGAGAGGTTTGTTAAGAAGAAGAAGAAGAAAATACGTTTATTTATTTGCGGCAAACATGACGCTAAGAAAGGACAGTGTTAGTAAAAAATGACAATACTCTCATTTAACTTTAGTTATTGGACACGAAAATCCTTATGCCTTCTTTAAACAGCTAGTCCATATAAAATTTTTTGAACAACAACAAGATTACCTCCTATCATGAGTAAATTAATACTGTACTAGATGGCACATAAAATCCTAACTTCCTAACTAATATTGTGTGTGAAAGTAAGTTTGTTTGTTTGCTACGCTTTCACGCTAAAATGGCTGAACAGATTCAGATGAAATTTGGCACAGGGGTAGATCATGACCTGGAATAGGACATAGAATACTTTTTATCCCGAAATTCCCACAGGATCGAGACTTACGTGGGTGAAACCGCGGGGCGAAGCTAGTGATAATAAAAATCTAAACCAGGCCATGAACAAATACATCCATGTCATTTGCAATACAGGATCCTCACTATAAAATGTTATAGGAACCCATAAACTACCCATAAGGGTAAACATGGGTACATTAGGTCGCTACAAGAAAATAACATAAGGTACATAACGTTCTTCGAATATCACCCTTCGGGGTTTTATGTTTCATGAATACAGGGCCGGGCAGTCTGTCACACCGTTACGTAACATTTGCTCGTTCTATTTCACAAAGAGTTAAGTCAGTGGTTGTGCTGATGAATTTGATTCAAATGCTGCTGTGAACTACTAGCTGGAAGATTTTCTACCCCTCGACAATTTGTGATTTGATTCTGTTACCATACCGAATTCAGCAAGGTTCTCTGAAAAGTCTTCCAAAGGTCACCAGCGTAAGAAAAGATAATCGACAAGCATGAACAATGAACATTTCCGAGGAGGCTTAGAACTGACCCCTGTGGAACTCCAAAACTAATTCCATCCCAACGAACAAACCCGTCAGTCATATATCATTCACATAAGTGTTAACTCTGTAAGCAATCAGTAGGACTAATAGTTTAGAGGCGAGTTTCCACACAATGAAGTGATAAATGGCAAATACAGATATGCTATATGGATTGAACGTCTATCTAAATTCAGTCATGCGGTCAATACATCCAATGTGTTTTATTTACATTGCTAACTGATTCTATTGATAGTTGCCAGTATACATAAGCAATGAATGGACATGTTTGTTTTGGAATTTTGACACGGGTTTTTCTCTCATATAAAATATGAACGGCAGTTAGCTGAAACAAATAATGTTAAACAATTTTACGTTTCATTTAACTAGGTAATTATTAGCCTACATAAACATTATTAACACTATTAATTTGTACTGAAATTATTATGCCTAAATTGAGAACAGATTACCTACTAAATAAATAATTTCGATAGTATTCACCTCACTGCAGTGGAAAGTCAGAGAATGAAAGATAAGAGAAATGAGTCTGTAAACCTCAGACCCACTGCACCATAATGATATCGCGTTCGTAATATCCACTTAATATATAATTTCTACTTCAAAATGATTAACAGGTATATTTCAAACAACGCCTAAAAAGGAAATAAGACCTCCATTTTCTTAAACTATTTTATTTTCTAAATGCCAATTAGCTTTGAAGCTCGCCTTAGTTCTCGAAGTACCTACTAGTGCAAATAAAAGATTTTATTACTTTTTCTAGTAAATGTGTGCATCTAAGATAATTTCTATGTGGATAGCCTTTATGACAAGTATATTTTTAGTAGGTTTAATAAAATGAGATTACTCAATTAATTTATTGGATGGTGTTATTGAAAAAGTTGCTCTTAAAGTTAGTTTTTTTTATATTTATTTTTTTGATGCTGGGTAGTCATCAATTGACTTCTCTCGCTCTGGGCGGAGCGAAAGGGCGTGTCAGACTTTTACTGACTAAAAGCCACCCGTGTTCCTTCAGTTGCCTATTGCCAAGGTCCCGGTATCCCTTTCGAACTTTCCCGCAACCCTGGCAGGTCTTGAAGTTAACTAAGAAGTGAAAATAAAAACTGATTAGGTTTAAAACTAGTTTGAAGGCTATATTTTATGCAATCCTCTTTCAGGTGGACTTTACCTAATCTTAACAAGATTTAGTTATAATTTTGATCTGCTAAAAAGCCTAAGCCTTTTTAAATTAATAAGATTCCACGATAAGCAGAATATATAATAACAGACGTACTAGTGTACCGGAAGACGTAGCGTAGTAAGGCCTTCCATGAGGTGGACCAATTACATGGTGAAGAAGCCCGCAAAAATCCGCTAGATGCGAGAAGCACAGAACCGGTTGAAGTGGCGGTGCTTGGGGGAGGGCTTTGTCCAGCAGTGGACGTCATTCGGCTGACATGATGATGATGATCATAATAACAGAAGCAGTCTATACAAATAGGCAATAGCCACCATAATATGAATACTACTCTAGAAACATACAAAATCTTAGTATAGTCTCAAACCCACTTATTATTTAACCTGTAGTTACATAAGTTACACGAGCATCAAACTTCAGTGTAACCACAAAACATCCTTCTAAATCTTCTGTGGGTGTAACCATACAACCAGTATATTATTTTCGGTATAATTATCAAAGTTTATTTATAAGAGAGAAAGAGTTTTCAAGGTTATTCCCACACTAGCTGCGCCCCGCGCTTTCACCCGATCCCGTTGTAATATTGGGAAAAAAGTATCCTATGTCCTAATCAAAATTTCATCCAAATCTGTTCAGCCGTTTTAGCGTGAAAGCGTAAAAAACAAACTCATTTTCGCATTTTTAATAATGCTAGCTTCCACCCGGGGCGTCGCCCGAGTGGTATGTCGATAAAAGTATCCTATGTCCTTCCCCAGGATGCCCATCTATCTCCTTGTCAAATTTTGTCGTTAGGCGTAAAAAGGTACAGACAGACAGACAAAGTTACTTTCGAATTTATAATATTAGTTTGGATATATGTATATATACATGGTGTTAGGGTAAACACCGTTATCCTTGCAACCAGTGGTTTGGTTTCATTTATAGAACGTAAATTCAATGGAAAATTGCAACTTTTTTTTTAATCTACGTTTTACCACAAGAGACGCAAGTTCGTTGCCCTATGCGTTAGGTCCACGAACTTGCGTCTCAACACGGGCGGGGGGTGCGGGATGTGACCTGACTGGCCGCGAGCGCGACCCCTCTCTCAGTCAGTCAGCTGTTTCGCTAGAGAACACAGTGTCGGATAAAAACTTTTTAAAATCTTTTAATGAAAATAACGTTTTTTTTTGTTGTGTTCGGTCATTTATTTTTACATTTAAGTCAACTACCCATGGTTTGAATGACAAGAGTGTTTACCCTTACAGCCTATATATAAGTTATGATCAGGATTACACTTCGGTGTGATAACCCCCATACTACTCCGAACTCTCGACCCAAGCCTTACAGGAAATTACCTCTCGCGTCTAGCTGGGCGGGAAAAATTTAACGATTGGTTTATCTTCATACCACTTGTCGGGGTATCAAACCATTGAAGGTCAAGGGAGTTAGGGATGTAGGAAAGAAATCTGGTATAATAATCAAGGACTTGATTATGGATTTTAGTGATTTGTTATTCATAGTTTTTCATTAGGACTTGTCCTTGAGGACGGGAAAATGAAGATCTTAATCCTTACATATTATGAAACAAAGTCCTCCGCCGCGTCTGTCGATCGTCCTGTTCGCGATAAACTCAAAAACTACTGCACCGATTTTCATGCTGTTTTCACCAATGGATAGAGTGGTTCTCGAGGAAGGTTTTAGTATATAATAACCGATATCCACGCGGGCAAAGCCGCGGGCATCAGCTAGTTATAAGATACATTGGAGTATTTCGTTTTATGTGATAGTATTTTAATATTTGGCGAATGAGTGAATATAATAAATTTTATACAACATAAAACCATTTGGTACTTGTGATAGCAAGGTATATAAAAAAGATTTATTCAAAAAATATTATTTTAAATAGTAGACGTTTTTGTTTTTGTATTTTTATCTTTAATCCAAACATAAACTACCATCATTCCACGCTAAAAAACATAAAAACTAAATCCAAATATAATGTAAAAAAATAAAACAAAAATGCGTGATCCTAGCATCTATAAACCCGAGTGTTATATCTACAAAATCCTTTAGTTTATCACCGAACGAAAACGGGGTTCTCACGTAAATTCGATTATTTAGTAGGGACCGGTCTGATAGTAAGGAATTAACTAGCTTGTGGCCGAACTCCGAATTATTTTGACTGTACTTGTTATACAGTCATTATTTCGTATTATTGTGTTATTCTGGGGAATGCTCTTGAACCTACTTCAGTGTTGCTGCGTCTTTTATAGAGCGCTTTGCTGTTTTGTTTTAGTAATCCGTCGATATTGTAAAGTGATTTTTGCTGTTTTGTTTTTGTAATCCGTCGATATTGTAAAGTGATTTTTAGGAACGATTTTATGTACGTTTTAAAATAACTAAAAGACGTACTTGAAATCTAACACAAACTAAATTACATTTTTAGATAATATTAAATAAATAATGTTTATTCTACTGTCACTGAAGTAATTTAGGGTTATTATTATTTTTATTTTTTTTGTTGACTTTAAATTTATCCATTGAGAAAACCTGTCTTCCAGCCCCGCTGTCACGCAAAATTGGTAGATACTATCCCTTTCGAAATCTTTCCATTTCCAATCCAAGCCGTCTTGTTACCTTCTCGAGTTTTTCCATTCCATTAGTCCCCTAATAAGCCCAAGACTTCCCCAAAGCTAAGGTCCCGACCCACACTTTAATGGGATTTATACTAAACAACCTTGCTATTTGAGGTTAAATGAGAATTTAGCTCCGTTCTTACGCGCTACGCACCCAATTTGCGTAATTTTAGCGGAGATTAAGCTTAGTTTATTGCTTTTAATTGCGTAAATATGTATTAGGATTGTACCTTTTAGCGTCGCTGTTCGAGGAGTAAGGAAAGGTATGGGGTCCTTAATGTTTTACGATCGAGGGGTATGTAGTTACCCATGTAGATATGGTACCTTTTGTATTATTCATGCTTTAATAAGTGCTTTTAATTAAAGTAACCGGTGTTATTAAATGATCTATGAGAAATTAATATTTTAAGTAACCTACCAATTACCTGAGCAAAGGAGTCCTATAGTGGAGACCTCGTATCGGCAAGCGTAGCGTGAGACGCTCCTAGCAAGATAGACCGATGAACCTAAGAGGAAATAGGATCGGTGCCCTCTCCATACAAACGCTCTCGCCTGTTTTCTCTCTGGTTTATGACCTTACAGCAATGATTTTTAACCGTAAAATAAATATCAACTAGTTCTATCCCCTTATATTTCCGTTTTGATGATACATTATCTGTAGAAGAAGACTAGAACCCTCAAAAAATGCTGAAAATTGCCTGTTTAGACCGCTGTCATCAGAGGCCTATTGTACAAATTTGACAACTATTAATGAAAAAAGAAAAACATAAGGGCACAGTAAATATCCTTCTTAATCTATTTATAAAATATCTTTCAAATTAGTCCAATAATGGAGGAGGAAACAGACGAGATCTAAACCTCCAATTATGACTTTTTATATGGAGAAAAGACACTATCTCCTCTTAAGAAAGTGGCTGGGACAGACTGGATGCGGAAGGCGAAAGATAGGGTGTTGTGGGCCAGTTTGGGAGTGGACTATGTCCAGCCGTAGACTGCGATAGGCTGAGTTGATTGAACCAATTACCTACATAGGTGCTATCACCACGGTTGGCAGACTCAACAGTGCTTGTAATAAGTCTGTCAGCTTTGACAGCAGCAGATTTTCACAATTTGGCAAAATAATCCGAAGGCTTAGTTTACCACCAATCTTACCTTTTCACGAATCTAAGAATGCTCAAGTTCTTTGATTCGTGAAATAACCATTTTTTAACCGACTTCTTAAAAGGAGGAGGTTCACAATTTGTCTGTAGGTATGTTTTTTTAGTGAATAATAAAAACTTTTTACAACAAAAAAGTGAAAATTAACTTTTATTTCGGAAGACGGTGGCAAAAAACGAAAATTGAAAAGCAAAGACACCGACTTCCGAAAGTTATTTTTCCCTTTTTTTGGTTTTTTTTTGGAAGTCGTCTTTTTTTTTGTAATTTTTTTTTATGTTGTTACCACTTCGGTGCCTGCAATGGTGCCTGTAATCAGCTTCGATCAGATTAACTACACATAGTAAACTAATCAGAATCTAAATTTCCCACCAAAGTAATCGGATGTCATAGTTTACAACCAATCTTACCTTTCCACGAATCGAGAACTTGAGCAAATAAATCGATTCTCCCTGCGATCCTACCAGGAAGAGATTGAGTGACCTATCCTTAAAAGGATTCCTTAAACTCTCATTCTACATGATCCTAATTCGAGTAAAGCTTTCAACACAGTAAACCGCTATCCGTTACACTCGCCCCTTCGGTTAATCTTAATTCAGGGTTAAGTAAACTACGGTTAACGGAATGGTGCAGTCCTTGATTACAGTTTAACTATAAACTCTGGTTATACGTTTTAGTATAAACCCGAAATGAATATAAACCCGGTGAATGGTGTGATTCGATTTTATAGTTATTATTTTGGAATGGATAGTTTCATAGTGTTTGTATTGTATGGGAGCGTTGTTTAAATTGAATCATTTTATTAGAGTTTTTCATGTCCTGTTTCCTGATATTTATTGAATAACCCGTAGGAGGTTGAAAAGAGACTGGAACTAGGGCTATCATGTCACGCGTAGGTGTTGAACCCGGATAACAAGCTTGATGACTGACTAATTTTGCTCACGGCGTGAACTTTTCTTTTTCTCCAATTTAAATTGAGTCCGCTCAGGACTGGATACCAGTTTGGTGCTATCAGTAGCGTCCATCAGTTTCTGTAGCGTGCGGGCAAGCAGGACACAATATTAAGTGTTCCGCCGATAGTGGGTCAGCCCGATATTTGCACTCCAGGAAGGAGTGATCTATAAATAAATAAATATTTATTCAGGTAAAAACGTAAAACACTAAATACAAAGCTTAAATCTACGAAAAAATCAATTGTTATTATGTGCCTGAACTAATAGGTTATCCTGTGTTTCAGACGAGGCAAGGCATAATATTTATAAATAATCACATTAATGTGAATGAATTTCCTCCTGAGCTATTATCGCAGTAGCTTCAGTCGACAAGAATATATTTAAAATAAAAATAAATACGTAATACCTAATAGAAGTAAACAGCGGTACAAAGGGCATTAGCACTGCTTTATTTGCGGTAATGAAAGAAAACATTACCTAAATGTAGGTACCCCATTATACATTAAATCTCATTTCCTCTAACAGACAATCTCAGCTCCCTTCCATTCATTTAGACAAACATCATGAGAACAACATAATCCTTGCTTCAGCAAATAGAGCTCTCAACAGGATTGTGGCCTCGCTATTCGTTACGCTCGCCCCTCCGGTTAATCACAATTAAGAATTAAATAAACTGCAGTTAATAAAATGGTGTAATCGATTATATTTTCAGGATGGATTGTTGAGAGGAAGACAGTTGATGAGATGTTTTGTAATAAAGACAGCTTACACTAACATTCACCGATACCTGAATTCCTCCTTACCTTTAATATCCAGGTAGCCCATTCCACCATTTTGAAAACCGTCGGTCCAACAATACGCTATCTAAGACACATAACCCTTAACTTGGCGTTCAACATAGCTAAGGTACTATAAACCTCCTATTCACTGCGTTATCAATACACCCCGATCATTTAGTACAGGTCTATTGAAGCGTCAGTGAATAGGCGTCTTTAGTGATCTAGATTAGGTTGTGTTTGTCGCTGTATGGCAGAGAGTTCGGGTCTTTCTTTTAGGAAGTCAACATCTGTTTTACTCTTGATTTGAGTCTAGATTTTTCGGACTAATTACTAGACCTTTGTTTCTATGTAAACGGTTCCTTTTGGGTCAACTGTGGTTTGTTCGAAGTCTAGATTTTTGGGAGAAATATCTATTTTAGTTTCCATGACCACAGTTGAGGGGTAGGTGCTCTTTATCTGGTACTTAAATGTGGGTGTACCATAGTTACACCTCTGCCTGACCCTTCGGGGATTACAGGCGTGATGTCATATTATTAAAAAAAAAAAAACAATTTCCAAAATAAACACTAAAACGTGACAAAAAACTTTGATTTCCGAAGTCGGTGTCTTTGATTTACGTTTTATGCCACCGACTTCCGAAATTAAAGTTATTTTTCACGTTCTAGTGTAATCTGATAAGTAAATAACAGTGACAGAGTAAATTAAAACTCGTCCAGATATACTAAGTGGGAAAAATATGTAATATTGAAGCTAACGCAAAAACTACGCAAGCAAAGTTAATAAAGTGTATATGGAACCACACACAACAAGATGTAACCACATCGGAAGCATGAACTATCAAACAAAAAAAGAATCATCAAAATCGATCCATAATTGGCGGAGAAATCGCGTAACAAACATACAAAAAAAAAAAAAACTTACTGTAGAATTGAGAACCTCCTCCTTTTTGAAGAAGTCGGTTAAAAAAACCCGGCTAATCAATACTGAACTCAGCAGTCTGTAGGCTAAGCTTAGTAAGGTATTTCTAAATCACGTAGAAATGTAAATGAGGCGGAGTAAGTGGGCGACGGAATGGATAGGAATTAAATAGGTCGCCCTGCTTTTTATGTATTTACCCAACAACGCAGGAGTTTAACTATAAAGTTACAGAGGGCCTAGACAAAGTGACATCCCATCAGCGATAACGATGTTGGAAAAGTCAAAAATGTATTAAGTTCACATACATAACATACATAATCAGCCTATAATGTTCCCACTGCTGGGACACAGGCCTCCCCTCTTCGAGAGGGAGTGGGCCGTAATCCACCACGCGGGCCCAGTGCGGGTTGGTGGTAGATATCACATGTCTTCGAATTTTTTGGTTCTAAGACATGCCGGTTTCCTCACGATGTTTTCCTTTACCGTTTTGAGAGCAGTGGTGATGAAATGATTTGCACAAAGTAAAGCGCCAGTCTGGGTTCGAACCCATGACCAACGACAGACAACGACGAAGTTCACATAAGCTACCGAAAAGCTTATGTCAATCCTGTTGAAAGTAGAGTGCGTTTCATCAAATAGTTCCTCTGCAGTAATATGTCAATATTTTTAATTTAACATCACTGTTAAATTAAAAATATTGACCTAAATATTAGGCAGCTCTGTATCGGTGGAGCGCATTCGTATTGGTCCAACAAACAGTGGAGACAAAATTACGGCAAAGGAACTATTTGATGAAACGCACTCTAGTCGTAGAAATAGGAAACGCTTTGAAAGCGATTGTCACTTGTCTATGCCCCTCAGGATTCTACTCAGCCTATAGACTTCTTCTTTATTGTCTCAATGCACGGCAAAGATCTCTATTTATTCAGAACAGGAGGAAGACATGCAGGCTTTTTGACGATTTCTGGCAATGCCAAGTCCACTATTCCTTGAGCGTATGTCATTAGTTCGACAAGCAAGTAAGATTGTGACTGACGATGTTTTCTATTAAAGTATGTTAGTGGTACCAATGATCTAGTACTTACTTATACCAAAAAAAGTTGTAGTTACAAAATTGGTAGGACATACCGAATCCTGCAATCTAGAACCGGCCCATGATTTTATTTGTAGGTATGCGTCTTTGTAGGCGCTTATTTTCTTTTTTGAAACTTTCCTTCGTCGTGAAAACTACAAGCCGATATAATTAATTAATATTAGTTCAAGACATTTCAGCTTACACAAAACCATTAAAACTGTTTTGCAACAAAAACAGTGACCAATTACAATGAAAATGAAAATTCTACCTAAAAACAAAACCATAACAATACTTCATCACACCCTGTAATTACTAGATAACGTTTAGCACTATGACCGTAACACGAACATTTTGAACATTGCCCGCAAGTAAAGCCCGGAATACAGCACGTTTAGTCATGTTTTGCTAGATTGTAGAGCAGTTCAACTTTCTGTTGGAGAGGTTTTATGCCTATGTTATTATAAACTCTTAGAGGTTGATGTGATTACTCACTTACTTTGGCAAAGGATTCGTCCAAATGCTATTGGTTGTTTCAAATCCTCGGCCTTGGTTCGGAAAATCTGTTATTGGGTTTTTCATTGGGTAATTCTCAGTTGCTGCCCGGAGTTAAGATTTGTATCCGTTTACCCGAAATAAGTTGTAAATGTACTTATTATACAGTAAGTAGCTGTTCCCTCTAGCTGTTCCCTTTGGGATTAGAGGCGTGATGTTATACTTTTTAAGTTCAGACAAGACATTTTATCTATTTCGCCCATTTTTTTGTTTCTTAACATCTCATTTTTTGTGAATGTTATAGTAACATTTCTAGTCACAAAAATAAATCTCATAATTAATATCAATGTGTAGGTCTAATAACTCAACAAGATTGATCACATTAACCTTCATATTGAAATCTGTGCCTTCGCGTTACAATATTTACTAGAACCTTTGTAATGCAATCAATCACAAATAATTAATTATCTTTCTTTTGCGAGATTCTGAAAGAAACATCAAATGAATTAAATTAAGAAAAGAAAAATGTATATAAAAAGAATTGGTGTCATGATTAATTGAGTGAAATATGAATATATCTATCGAATTATGTCAAATATTAAAATAAAATATTCGAACTTAAATTATTTTCATTTTATACTGCAACAAATATTATATAAATACTGAAACTTAATTTAACAAAAAATGTTTAAAGGTAAGGTCTTGGGAGAAAAGTTGTGGTGTTACTTATATTTAGAATGCGAGTGTAATGTGCATACTGAAACAAAGTTAGTTTGTATGTTTTACGGGAATTTGACAGAGTACCATAAAATCCCTGCAACAAATATTATATAAATACTGAAACTTAATTTAACAAAAAATGTTTAAAGGTAAGGTCTTGGGAGAAAAGTTGTGGTGTTACTTATATTTAGAATGCGAGTGTAATGTGCATACTGAAACAAAGTTAGTTTGTATGTTTTACGGGAATTTGACAGAGTACCATAAAATGCCTGTATTTTTTACCTACTGGTAGGTTTTTTTTTTAGCTTAAACTGTCCCACCGCTGAGCAAAGGCCTCCCTCAAATCCTTCCAAACATCCTTTTCCAGGGCCACCTCGATCCAACCCTTGCGGTACGCGTTTAGATCGTCTCGCCACCTCTTCTTGGGCCAGTCTCGGCGGCACCGTCCATCTTAAGGTACCCACCGTGTGGAGACTGTTTCCCAGCGGTCACTATACATGCGCCTGACATGACCCACCCAATTCCATTTTAGCTTGGCTGCCTTTTTGCCTACGTCTAGGATCTCCGTTTTGGAGCGCAATGTGGTGTTTCGTATTCTGTCAGTTCGGTTTACGCCCAGAATGCTGTGCTCCATTGCTCTTTGGCTAACCCTAAGCCGGAACTTTTGCGACTCAGTGAGCGACAATTTTTATTTTTGTATTTAATACCTATTTGCAGTTCTCTTCAATAATAATGGAATACTTATTCTTTGGCAAATGGTGTCGTGCGAATGACGTCGGTCATTGCGTTTGTGTGAATGAATGATTATAATAATATTCAGTGAGGCGCTTGTTAGAACCGCACTGGCTGTATGCGGTACTGTAGGTATGTAGGTATAATAGAGAGTGTTAATCTTCTCCCGTTTGGAGTGTCATTTCTGTTGTTGTTATGGTAATTTGATCTTAGTGTTTTTTAACCCCCGACGGAAAAAGAGGGGTGTTACAAGTTTAACGTGTGTATGTGTGTCTGTCTGCGCCATCGTAGCTGCCAAACGGCTGAACCAATTTAGTTTTTTTTTTTTTTGTTTGTGACGTGACTTGATCGAGATTGTACTTAGCTATAAAAAAAAAACCTTTAATAGATGCTTTGTTTTTTTAATTTAATTTAACTTGTAATATTATGCTAAGAATAAGAAAAACGCTCTATGGGCTTGACCGCTTGAGCAGCACGGAGTTAGGATGGCAATAGTCCCGCCCCCCTGTTGCATGGGACTTAAACACAACTGGCGAAATGTGGGTTTCCAATGGTACACCTCTACCCTAACCATTCAGGCAAAATAGGCGTGTTATTGTGTCGATGGGCTATTGTAGAATATTTTCTGGATTTATAGTATTTTAACTGTAACTCGTAGCTAAGTAAAAACAGCCGTACGGGTCGATCCATCAGGTTCAGTTCCGCTTGCCGGGGTTGGTCCGTGGGTGGGTGACCATCTTTATATACCGAGACTCCTCCATACCTCGGAAAGCACGTTAAGCCGTTGGTCCCGGCTGTTATTCATGGATCTTTGGCAGTCGTTACGGGTCGTCAGAAGTCCGAAAGTCTGACAACCAGTCTTACCAAGGGAATCGTATTACCCAGTTACTGGGCTGTGGAGGTCAGATAGGCAGTCGCTTCATGTAAAATACTGGTATTCAGCTGCATCTGGTTAGAATGGGGAAGCTGACCCCAACATAATTTGGAAAAGGCTAGGCAGATTGATAGTACTTTTTGTGAATAATAATTTTTTTTGAGGAAATAGCACTTTCTGCCACCAAACAACGTTGGTGCTATCTATACTTGAAATATGCGCGTGATAATAAAAATAACAGTTCTTTCCAGGTTTCGTATAATAGTTTTTCATGAGTTAATTAAGTGCATTTAAAAAAAAAAACGATATGTTCCTAAAAACGGGGGCTCAGTTATTCCGTTTTTTTATTTCCGGCTAGCGTCCATAAAGCGACGGTTATTTGTTAACAAATACGAGTTTTATAAACCCTCAGTCGACAAAAATGAACGTACTTTTATTCTAAAAATAAAACCCCGTTACAACCCACGCATTTCAATTATCTAAACTCTCATGATTCATTACACATTCGCGACTGGGAACAAGAATTTAAACGTCCCTTAAACAACTGTCACAGACAGACGTGTGGCTTGTCTTATATTTAGAAGCGTTAGACAGATGTGTCTCGCTGTGGGTATTCAGAGAGCTATTCATCATTTTATGTGGGTAGTTAGGGATCAGGTGGTCGAATAGTAATATGGCGGATTGATTTGTTTTGGAAAATTACTGAGGAGTATTCAAAGCGTCAAGACTCCATATTTACTTAGGGTGTGTTTCCACTGAGGCGTAGACTAGTGGAACGGTGAGGAGACGTGCAGGAATCGACCAACAGGAACGTCAACTGAGATGGTCCATCTCCGTTGCGAAAAACGCGCATCCGTCAACTGAGCTGGTTAAGTTCAGCCCACAGATGTCGGTCGGACGGATTATTTTTCTATGATAAGTTATTTATAGTCTGTATTTTTAATGCTCAAAGTGAAACAAATAACACGACAGGAGTAGACATATGCATCGCATGTTCCACATCCAACAATAATTCATTCGGGAACGTCTCGTCTATACGTCTGTGGAAACTGAAAACGCACATCTTCGATCAAAAGTGATAATTTAAGATAACTTTTTCAATTAAAAATAGTAGATTGTGCGTAAAATACCAACGTACGTTGGTATTTTACGCACAATCTACTATTACTTTTTTGGAATATATGTGCCGTAGTTATGTGACTACTTACTCTTCACGTAGGAACATCTGAATTTACATAACGACATCGTAATGTGTTTTTCGCTAGGTAGCTTTTGTATAACTTGATAATAATGTTACACGGAACAAAAAGTGCGTGCGCTCCTAATGTATTTACTAATATCCTTGTGTCTAGTGCTGCCACAAATATGTCTGACCTAGTGGCTGAAAGTAGAACTAAAAAAAATACTATGAATAGTCACAGGAGGGCCTAGACAAAGTGACATAATACTATCAGCGACACAGAAGAAGAAAAAGTTTAAAAAAAATTGTGACTGACATAAACCACCGAAAAGCTTGCTTTAATCCTATTGAAAGTCTGTGTAGTACAAACGATTGCCACTCTGATCTGTCATTTTTGGTCACCAACGGTCACCATGCTAATGATGAAAGAGCGGCCAGATAGAACAGAAGCTTTATACTCTTCTCTTCTTCAATCGGTCCCTCATTACTGAGGATTGTGTTCACTGGACCCCTTTAAACGGACTATCTGCCTCCATCGACTCCGGTCCCAAGTTGCCATCACCACCTGCTGAAATATTCTTGAGGACGTAGCTTTGTTTACTTGGTCGGACCATCGTGTTGGCGACTGGCCTCGTTATGCGAAGGGGAGATAGCAGCCTAGAAAAGCTGGTCATTGTTGGCAATACCAAAGAAAAGAGAGCTAGATACACGACAGCCAAAAAAAGAACGTGGCCTGAAAGGAAGGCTATAGTTTTTACTAAAGTCCTATGAGATCGTTATAAATTAACAAAAACAGAAGAAAATCGCCTATTTATAAACACTTGAACAATCTCCAAATAAATGGGTACCCATTTATGTGAAGAATGTCTATACAGCGTGTTAGGGTAAACACCGTTATCCTTGCAACCAGTGGTTTGGTTTCATTTATAGAACGTAAAATCAATGGCAAATTACAACTTCTTTTTTAATTTTTTTAAATCTACCTTTTACCACAAAAGACGCAAGTTCGTTGCCCTTTGCGCTAGGGCAACGAACTTGCGTCTCAACACGGGCTGGGGTGCTGGATGTGACCTGATCGGCCGCGAGCGCGACACCTCCCTCAGTCAGTCAGCTGTTTCGCTAGCGAGCACGGTGTCGGATAGAAACTTTTTAAAATCTTTTAATGAAAATAACGTTTTTTTGTTGTTGTGTTCGGTTATGTATTTTTATAATTAAGTCAACTACCCATGGTTTGAATGACAAGAGTGTTTACCCTTACAGCCTGTATAATGCCTATACCTGTAGATATTATGATCTCCTTGTGTCCCACAGTTAGTTTGAAACTACGTTCTCTGGCCGGCCTCAGGGACTATAAAGGAGTTTATAAATCAACGTGGTACTGTAAAGGATATTCTAATGTGGACATAATATTTGCATAAGTACTGTTGTATGTACCTACGTGTGTTGTTTATTGTGTTGGAAACTTGTTTATGAAGGTGAATTAAGTTATGTCGCTGTTATTAACCCCGGATTTTACACGGCTATCTCATTTGCTGTAACATCGCATGTCACTTTTTTTGGTGGGTGGTATTCTGGTCAACTATCGTATAAAAATGACCAATATTTGTATAATATATTATTTGTAATCACTTTCTCGAAAACGGCTCTAATTATTTCGATGAAAGTTGCAATATACGGGGGCGAAAAATCGATCTAGCTAGGTCTCATATTTGGGCAAATTCGTTTTCTATATTTAAACAGCCATTATACCAACGTTGTATCACACCCCCGTGTGGATACAACGTTAGTCTATCTCGATGATATGTTTATCTATATTCATCCGAGCAGAGTTCGGTCGACCAGGTACTAATTACATTAATTGAGTTGAAAATATAATTAACTTATAGGAAACTTTACTAATGTACTGAGGATAACTGCGGTGATAGTCTTAGCCGGTAAGAGTCTGGGCATACCTAATAAACTAAGCTATGATAAAGATAAGATCCTGCCTGAGTGTATATTTGGTGAAGCCACTAAAACCATCTCATAGTGATCATGTTGTCAGTAAAGACTGGCTCTCTGCTGCATGGCCTAACACTTTCCTGTACTGCCATGCACTCCGACACGCTCCGTAATCATTCAGTTGAAAGACTGTTCTATACATAATATGCCTCCGTCAAACATTGCTACAATTACAGACGCTTCATCAAGGGTAAATAATACTTCAGAATAACAAACCTAATTCCTACCCACTCCGAAACTATGTCATAGTTAAATGAGATTATTTAAATGAATATAACACGACCAGTTTCGAGTGCTCGGTAGATATTAATTATAATAGTTTAACAATAATCTCGGGGCGTGTATTAGACACGCGTGTTACGCAAATGCAAATAACTTGTAGTTACGATCAGAAAATGTCGGTCGGATGATTATCCGAACGGGTGTTAAGGACTGGTTCCATGGAGACGACGGAAATGACATTTTTTAACTTTAAGTTTTATTTACGACGAAGCCATCCACAAAAACCAATACCATTTTATATAAATTACGCACTTTCACATAAACTTTCATCTCCTATACATATAGTGTGATTCTCTAAGATATGCACATATCGAAATGATCTATGCTTAATTTTGTCGACGGCAAAATATAAGAAAAAATAACAGTAGCGAACAAAATATTTAAAAACTCAAAAAAAAAAAAAAAAGATATTTTTAAATATTTTTGCCTTCGATAATATGCGATAATATGATTCTTTATAATGTGCACATATCAAAATGAGGGAATCTATGCTTAATAGATTCCCTCATTTTGATATGTGCACATTATAAAGAATTACACTGTATAGCCCCTTTAGGGTGTGAATTTTCAAAAATCCTTCATAGTGCTTACTTTTGCTATATAAGAAACTGTACAAAATTATCATGCTTCTAGACCCAAGCGGTTTAGACTGTGCTTTCTCTGTCAGAGTTTTTTTTTTAAACTAAATGTTTATTTTATTTCTGCTGCTTGTGCCTACTACACTATTCAATGTACACCTAGACTACTTCTTCTTCAAAAAAAAAATACAAATCGCAAATCCTTCACCGTTTTACACTAAAACTAGTACCCGTGTAATGGATACATTACAAAGGTTGAAACTATCTAAAGGTCACTTATACAAATAACTTTGACAAGATTTGTTCCCTCGGCAATAGTAAAATGTCAATGATAAAGCTTCAACAATAATATTTGTATTAAATATAAATAACAGAAGGTTATTATTATTGCGTTCCCATCAATATGACAACCATGTCTGGTTCTCCATTAAAAATATTCTCCATCACAATTCCTCATCCTAAAGCAGAAATCATTGAAATATGATCACTCATTCATAACTAACACAAGTTTGAAATACGACTGTAAATAGTCTCATTTTCCCGTTTCTTCGGATATTGGGTGCCGCG
Organism: Lithophane semibrunnea; assembly: GCA_947363905.1. NCBI lineage: Eukaryota > Metazoa > Arthropoda > Insecta > Lepidoptera > Noctuidae > Lithophane > Lithophane semibrunnea. Next base: position 15,104,037 of record OX376205.1, read on the forward strand.
GGAACGCTCTCAAAGTCAATAAATAAAGTATCCTCACTCTTTTTATATATTTCGAGAAAATTGAGGAGCAACACTGAACGACGACTGAGTGGTTTGAATGTTGCTTAGTCAGTCGTCAATTTCGTTTTTCCGTCTCTTTTGTAGTTTGTGCGTTGTTTTAGAAACGTGCGGCTTTGAGGGGGTTAAATTCGGCGTGTTGTTTGTATTGTATGTGTTTCTAAAATGTTTTTCAGTAGTTTGGAGCGTGAGCCGGGTTTTCTCTGTGGAGTTAACTAAACTGGAACAAAAGAGGGATATGTAGTGTTTTGATGAGTTTAAACAATTTTTCACATGTAGGTATTGCATTAGACAACACTAGAAATAAACAACAAAATTAATGATTTTATTCCGCTGCTTTTTCTATAAACACTTTTTACTTAAACAGCTACCGACAAACGTTTCCAAAACTAATTAAACTTATTTATATAGATCACAACAAAACGCGACATCGAATCTATACCTTAACTCAGTCGTTTCCAAAATTTAGTCAAGCATAAGCATCCTTTAACTCGGTCGCTAATCCTGATATAGTGTAATTAGAAGACCCTAACCCGGGAAAGCTTCGAGTGGTTTCCCTTGTATGCCTAATGAGGTACGGACGTCGCAGGATGAGACTCAGTCCGACTTGGTTTGACTTAGGCCGGATAAGGACGCCTTTTTGATACACATTTGTTCGAGGAGTTATTAGAGCTATTTAACACCTATTCCTATGAATTTTCAAATAATCCATCCTTCACTTTTCTTATAATTTTTTTAATAAAAATGTTGTTACTTACTTGTGCAAAATTTCATGTTTCATAGACTAAAGTTTGGGCTGTGCGTTGTCTGTCAGTGAATTAATTTAAGTATTTTAGTAAGTAGGTAATCAGTGCGTCCTGCCTGTTATGACTTATGGAGCCGAAACGTGGACACTCACGGTACGGCTGATCTATAAATTCAAGGTCGCTCAGCGACGTATGGAACGGGCTATGCTTGGAGTCTCTCTGAGGGATCAAATTTGAAACGAGGTGATCCGGCAGAGAACCAAAGTTGTCGACATAGCTCACAGAATAAGAAAGCTGATGTTACAATGGGGCGGCTATATTAGCTGTAGAACCGATGACCGTTGGGGTAGACGTGTTCTTGAGTGGAGACCGCGAATCGGCAAACGTAAAGTAGGACGCCCTCAGGCTAGGTGGAGCGACGATCTTCGCAGGGTGGCTGGTAGCCGCTGGATGAGAGTTGCCGAGAATTGAGCTTGAATGGCGTGAAGAGAGGGTTATGTGCTATAGGTTGATGATGAGTAAGTAGATAGAATAGGAATGTAAATGAGTTATAATAATATATTTTTCTTCGTAATATACCTATTCATTATCATTCTAGCTCCGTTACCCTGTATTGGGCATGAACTCATTCATTCATTCGCTCTAAGTCATGAGCTCTTGATGTAAGAATTAAGACCTTAAAAGCTGTTGTAAAGAATGGAGAGTTAGTCTAAGGGCGCCTTCAAATTTGCCGCAAAGTGCCTCGCGGCGGCAGCGCGGCAGCAACGCTGCCACCGCGCTCCTTTGTTAATCCATATAAACAAAAAACGCGCGACTACAGCGCGGCTGCCGCACTGCCGCCGCGCATCAGTGCATCGATCGACTAGTGACGATGCGTACGTAGTTTTTGTACAAAACGTCAACGAAAATGTGAAGTGTGTGGTTGAAGAATTTATCGATGAGGTCGAAACTAAATTTACAACACTATGATGCTCGAACCTAGTGGTTGCAGCGCGACTGCAGCGCTGCAGCCGCGCTGCCGCCGCGCGGCTCTTTGCGGCAAATTTGAAGGCGCCCTAAGTTTTTAATGTTGGTCGATATTGATTAGTCATTTAATATCAACCATTCAGGAGATAATGTGTTATTTTCCAGGCATGGTTTCAAATCTTAAAATTTTCTGATTATTAAACTTTCGCTATAACGCTTAACCTTCGATTTTCTCCATGTGAATTTGTACCTACGTTATAATTTATCATATTTTCATTTTCTGTGTTATTAGGCATTAAAGACAGAATCTAGTAGCATGGCATGATAATTCACCCACGCGGCTCACGTACATGTCTCACGCATGAATTGTTTGTAAAGCTTCTACGTGACAACCTCGCAAATTGGGATTTTCGTATTGTGTGATCTGAAATGTCTCATTTTCCCACTATACAGTTCTGCGATCACCAACAGCGAGGTTTTTCACAAAATGGCTGATAATATTTGTTTGTTGATACACACTTCTTTCAGCTACCCCTTCTTTCATAGGCGTGCTTGTTGCGCGCCGTTGTGTGTATTTTCAGTAGTAAATAAAACAAAACAAATCTGACGATCAATAGATTTATTTTCTTAAATAACTTCTTATATCATACTGTATTTACACAACCGTATTACATCCATAGACTATAAAAAAAATCAATATTCATAAAACTTAAATTAGTCTTACTTAGATCTAAGCCATCGATTTGAATGACTTATTAGACTTAAGCTAAATCGTTATTTTATTTTTATTTCTAATATTTCATACCTTTTAAAAGTATTAATTTATTTATAAGTATCCATTTTTTTCATCAAATTTTATCTTATGTACTAAACTAGTAGTTATATTAAATGCTTGAAATAAACACAACAAAACGAATTTGTTTTATATAGCTACTTTATCAATACTTATTTACAAATGGATTTTAAATATATGAAGTTTGTTGCATTATTTTTCAATGTCATCCTTCAAAATCTCATTCGGCAATCGTAACGAATTATGAATTCATGAAATTGTTGCAATTTATATCGATTCGATGAACTTGAAGATTTTGAATAATGTACAGAATATTTATCAATAATAATGCAACAAAGTTCTTTTAACAATAACTACATTCATTATGGACTTACATGTCTTTTATGTTATAACAGTTGTATGTACATTGCGTTTGAAAACGCTTAGAAGTCAACCAATCATTGCAGAATTATAATACAAGCAATCTTTTTGTCCTAGTTATTGGTGTATTTTCATCAAGCTAGTAGATGTGTCAACTCTTGAAATGGAATTATCCAATAATCATATGAATTCATCGAGCAATTTTTTGCACGAGACGGTCAAAAGACGGTTACAATTTTTGCCCAAAATTTTTGAGCCGAAGTAATAATCTGCCTGAGGGACACCTATAGGTCAATTCGAACTATGACCTTCATATATCCAAAACTAAGTTAGGTTTGTTACCCAACTAATTACCTTACCGACTCTGTTCAGTTGTAGCATAAGTGCCCAGCTTAAATATAACAGTATGTACTTCTTCGAATCCAAGTTGAACACAGTGATTCAAAAGCCAACTTAGAATTTAATTAACATGGACAATCTATTAGTACTTAGTACACGTCAGGGGTTGTTTAACAAATAATTTATTACAAGGCTGTTTCACCCTTCAGTGATAAATTAAGATGTACGCTTTGAAGTGACTTGTCTTGGAACGACGTGTCTTCAAGTGAAACTCTTGAATAAATTATTTCTATAAGACAAATTTCAAGTTGAATTGCTTTCACATTTTATTTTCTTTTTTAGGCTCATTGGATGAACGACAGAGGTGGGAGGCCTTCTGTTGATTTTTCTTTTAGTTGACATCAATCTAGTGTTAATTAACTGAGATTCGGTAAGTGGTTTGAATGCACATTTTTACGGAATCGATTTATTAATCCGATGTAGATCAAAGAAACGATGGATGAACTGTGTGAAAGATTATAATACCTATGGCTGGAAGGTGCCTACCGAGATGACGACTAATAGAGAAGTATGGAAGAATAAGACAAGTTGCACTGACCTCAAATAAATTGGGATATGGGCAGGAGAATGATAATGATGTACTGACATTCACAACAACATAATTGTTCTTTAGAATTGACATAACTGTCTTTGATTTATTTTGTAATATTCATAATTTAACAAAAGTTTTGAAAGCTATGGGTGTTAAAAGTCCAAAGGGTCAATTTGAACAAGAGTCGTGAAGATAAGTGTAGGAATAATATAAAATAGTTATTCGACAAACATGTTTGTTGTTCGGGCCGCAAGGGAAAGTAATATAACTTTGATAATATGATAAAACTTTAAACGGCTAGTTTAACTTATAAGAAAGAAGCTAATAAAATGATATAGAGTCTTACACAATTGAAATTGTGAAATTAAATAAACGTTTTGTTTGGTTGCCATCCCACTAATTAGGTTAAGTTACAAAATAATAATAGTTAAATGTCAAGTATGATCATAGTGTTTTTGAATTAAAGTATGATTATTGAGTGTTACTTTCTTGTTTTTCATAACCACTAAAATGATGTAGTACCATAATAATATTATAGCAATTACGGCCTCGGACGAAAATATCCAACTAACAAGGAATATATTTATGAACTCGTGAACTTTCGATAGTTTCTGACATTTTGTCGATTCGATTACCAGTTCTATATTTGGCGATCGGAAAATTAGTGTTATTACTTTCGTCTTCGGCGTTTTCCCTTTGAACGAAGCTTAATAAAGAGTCAGAAATTCGTTGAATTATTGTTATTGATAAGTAAAGTACGAAATTATCAGTTATTTTATTAAACATTTATGTAAGGTTCGTTGAAATCGTATACAAGGAAACACTAAATTCAACGTTGGACGTAATTTTGTGACATATATTATCAATAATGCATAGCTTCATGCTGCATAATTTTCATGTGACAGCATGACAAACCTGGCCAAATTACCTGTCCAGCCCTGGATTTGCTACTTCAAAAAACACCTCGTTTTCGTTAATTAGGAAACTAAATGTTACCTCGTTTAACTACCATAGTTTTAATAGGAAAATGAACACACCCAACGCCACGTCGCCGGCTATGTTACTTGCAATGTACTCAATTACGGACTTAGAAGAATCCCAATTTGTGAACCATAATACCTATTGACTTTTGTAAGGACAAGTTTTTGTGTTAGCTTTCAGCTGATAAGATGAAGCGACAATTGTAGGTAAGGTATGTTAGCTTTTGTAATCAAAACTATTTATTGTAGATAAAGAAGTTTAGTTATAAATAAGAAATTACAAGGATTTCACTTCAAAATCCATTTAATAAAAGGCGAAGTAAAACTTGGAATAGCTTAAATATATTTGTTGCTTTTAAAACCGACGGACAAAAAATATTCAATCGAAATAGTTACTTATAATCTTACCCAGTAACTGGGCCGTGGAGACCAGTTAGGCAGTCGCTCCATGTAAAATACTGGCAGTCATTGACATCTGTTTAGACTGGAGACTAACCCCAACTTATTTGGGAAGCCTAAGACAGATGATGGTCTTCATATCCACCACTTCGACCAAAATATCTTAAGTCACGACCCCTGATATCGTTTGCGCAATTATCCATAGGTCACCGAACTGTTCTCGAAAAGAAAATTACTTCTCATGTTATATGTATTCTCCCATATGACGTTCTTAACGTGGGGTAACATCGTCAATTGATTATTTATGAATTAGCCTCGTTTGGGGACCTGACAAGAATACAGTGAGATTATTGAAAGAATTTGGGGGCCTATGAAAAAATAATCATTCTGATGTACCGTTGCGGGTTAGATTCTATTATTTACTCAAAGCTTTTGTGGAATACTGTAATTGTATTATTTTGTATAGCAATGATAAAATTGGATGAGATCATAATGTAAGTATGCTCAATAATATCCACACAACATAATATTCTTCTGGTTTAGCACAAAATATGGAAGTTATTGATATAACTAGAAAGAACGAAAATACGTATAATTGCGGTAAACATGACGTAAAGAAAGAATAAAAACACAAAAATAGAACCCCTGAATCTCTTATATAAGAAAAGATGGTCCATTCATACTTCCTTTCGTATTTTACTTATGATACAAAACTGATAAGTTAATATAAGTATCAAGTTAACAATTTCCTATTAAATTTTAGATGACGAACTTATCTAAGTCATGAACTTACAGATGAGAAGATTGTTACATTAAATGATATTATACATAATAATATTTATATAACAATAACCATCATACTTTTTAAGGATATTATACAAAATGTTCAAGTTGTACTACCGTCCAATGAACTTGAAGATAACCAAAGGACCCTACAAGTCATACTTCCAGAAGGTAAAGTACAGTAACTGGGCGTTAATGTGAGAGTTTTAGATAGAGACTATCCAACAGTTATAATCGACAAAGACGACGCTCATCTAAACCAAACTCTTTTTAAGCCTTGATTGTTATATACAAAACGTCCAGGTACTGTACGTAGAGTAGAGAGCAAATCATCGCAAAAGGGTTGCTCATAAAGTCAATAACAAGATGATAACCTTGAAATATCGGTAATTAGGTCATAAAAGTCAGATGATACTCCAAATTCTTTTGGATTTGATTAGACTGGAAAGCAACCTCATCCAAGTTGCTTTAATGCAACACCGATGATCACATGTAAAGTAATCGCATCATGCATTACACAGAATACCATAAATGGGGTTGCATTAATGCAATCATGTCAATGTCATCCTGCCATCGTGCTTATTCAAGGAATATAATACAAAACTGCGAAGCTATTGATACTAGCAGCCCATGAGGGTCACGATGACGCTGAGCAGCGCTGCTGACAGTGGGTACTGGAGACGGAGCTGGCCACCATGCTGCATGGCAGCTGGGTGTTCACCTGGAGAAGAAGAAATTGTTTAGTATTTTGAGTCCGCAGAGTAGACTTATTTTTACAATCAATAGTCTCTCTATTGATTGTAAAATAAGTGGATTCCCGTCGCCATGAATTTCAGAAATCAAACGAGTGACGACGACGAAGTTCTAAGAAAATGTTGATAAATTGTATCGTAAAAAGCAATCCTTCTCGACATCTAGGATAGACAACAAAGTTACTGTTACTGAGCTGTTAAATTGAACGCTATTGCTATTTTTCGAGTGAGATAAGATGCTGTTAAGTATTTTTTTACTATCTCTTAAAATGGTTAGTACTTAGAGGTACTTAACTTAGATCATGTTATTACTTTGACGGACATGACTGAATTCTTAAAAGCGCTCTTTGTATGTGAAGTGGTCCTCGACTCACCGGACTGTCAGAATACGAAAAACAAGAGAGCGCACTTTTGTTTGCACACACACCGTGTACTGTAGGCTGTTGGCTAGTCTGATATTATTATTATTATAATAAAAGGAATAATGGCAATTAAGCCATTGGCTGATACGACTATCGGCACAATGATCGCAGAGTCCACATGTCGACAACCTCGTGAGCAAAGTCAAGATACTTGATTTGTTTATCTTTCTCGGCTTTCACAAGGTTCCCGTCATGCGGGACTGTTTTGTCAATGATCATTGCGCGCCGCTCTGTTCGATCCACAATCACTAACATCTTAATCATTGACATAACGGTCCCGCATGTCGGGCACGGGATGGGCTACTGTTTTTTATATTTTTATATTCTATTAAATAAAAATATAATTTATATGTAAGTAATTAGTAGGAGGAGCTCGTGGCTAAGTAATAACAGGCGCACGGTTTGATCTGTCAGGTTAAGCTACGCTTGCCAGGGTTGGTTTGTGGATGGGTGACCATCTTTACATATCGAGACTCCTCCGTGCCTCGGAAAGCACGTTAAGCCGTTGGTCCCAGCTGTCATTCGTTGATCTTTGACAGTCGTTACGGGTCGTCAGAAGCTCGAAAGTCTGACAACCAGTCTTATCAAGGCGTATCGTATTACCCAGTTACTGGGTTGTGGAGGTCAGATAGGCAGTCGCTCCATGTTAAATACTGGTATTCAGCTGCATCCGGTTAGACTGGAAGCCGACCCCAATATAGTTGGGAAAAGGCTAGGGAGATGGATGTAAGATATTAATTAAATAAAGGAATAATACCTATCAAAAGCATTCAACTTACCACTCAAAACATGGACGAGTACAGATCTCGGGTTAGCATTAGCTGGGGCACAGGTATACCTGCCAGAGTCGGGGGCTTTGGCCCTCTGTACTAGCAGGTGCGACGTGGTGGTCTCCCCCTTCTCTGTGATGACTGACACACCACCGCGGGGAGAGTCGTAGTTGATCTCCTACGAAAGAAAGAGAAATCTATGGTAATGGTCTATCGAATTTTTCGGGGAACACCAGGCATGATTATTCCAACTTTACCGAGACAACTCCGTGCCTCAGAAAGCACGTTAAGAGCGTTTACGCTGAAAGTGGGCAACGTCGCAAATGGATGTCAAATATTTAGCTGTTTTGATTAATTTGGCAATATTACTCTAGGGAAATATGAAATATGGCTAGACAACTGTATAGAATTGCTAATGACAGCTGGAAATTCAGGAAATGAATTGCTTTTAGAGGAATTGCTAATGTGGCCGTTTTAGGCCCGCAGGAGAATGATGTTGGCTAGGTCCGTGATCGCTGGAAAGGGCACGTGAGTGAATCCGTAGACAATAATAAATAGAAATATTAGTTATTTTATTATGTTGTTCAGGTCAGAGAGTTATTACAACTTATTGGATAGTTTCGCAAGTAAACATTTAGAATTTGCTTCCGTTCTACGAATTGTGGACCCAATTCCTGCACGATACAATTCATATTTGTTTAACACGATACAATTCATAACTTTAGTCGTTCCGGTTCCATGCGAGATTTGTGACGTATTTGTTTATATACGAATAAATACAATCTACAGTAGGTACCTACTGCTGCAAGCAATTGAATATCAAGATTTTAAACTTTTATCACTCATCAAACGTGCTTGAAAATCGGTGAACCAATTTCAGAAAAACACAAAAAAGTGTAAACTGAGTTCCCAGTTCACGGGGGCTGAAATGTGAAAAAAACTAAAAGGGCTGCCGTGCAAAATGTAATGCTTAAAATTCTCTTCATTTTATGAGTAAACTTTTTCCAGGATTTTTTGCGTTCTACTTGTTTTTCATTTCATCACTCTATCGATAAAAGTGTTATAATTGTCAATAGCCGTGTATTATTTGAACTTTCTATTTGATTATCTAAAAATGGTTTCGTCCATCTATCCCTATCACGAGGGACGTACATTTGACCATAGAAAAGTTGATTATTTTTGTTACATGGGCTTTGAAAAGTTATGTTTTGTAGACAAAAACGCAACATGCGAACGTCACACAAATCCTGCATCGCGCAAGCATAGTTTACCGCACGACGAGTACCTATTTATACGACCTCCCGACATCAATTGTCAGGCAGTTGCCCACCAGACACACACCAATCAGACAGTCGGTGGATCCTCCCTTTTCTATGGAGGATGAGTGAACTTTACACCCTGTTCCTCATACATCTTGACCTTGGCGCATCCCCCTTAATGTTTTAATGAGAATTTAAATTTTATCAATTGTATATAATGAAAATGTTTGCATGCCGAATGGTGAAATATGGCAGAACTCTGATGTATTGTGATACCTACTACTAACTATTACCCATATTTGCAAATAAAGTCTATTCTATTCTAGCTTTTACATCCTTTATGTGTGTATGTAATTCTGTATTTTCAGATTCCATGGGATTTTTAATAATTTTTAACGTGACGATATTATCGTATACGTGTACGGCTTCAAGATAACACAGGGAAGTAAAATGTACATAAATAGTATTTTATGAAGACGCTTTTAAATTTCACTCCACAATAACGTTAAAACGTGCACGTATTTCCATGAATGTTATCCGCTCAACTGTCGATTGGCCTTCTAATGGCCGATAACAATAAAAATTATATTGTATCTAGTTAATGACAGTTGGAGGTTTATGGATGTAGACGTCCCGGATAGTATCGGCACGTTAAAAATTATAAAAGCGCACAATACATCCTTTTTTTTTAATAACAGAGTACATTCAGTAGCGACCCGTTAGACCGTACCGAGGCACCCAGACAAACAATTTTGAAATTTAAAGACCTTTCTGAAAATTCAACAAAAAAAGGTTACTACGAAAATGGAAAACCATAGCCAGTTGTAAAAAAAATAAATGAACTCTATTTTGAAGTGTGAAGGGGTAGTCCGGTTGTGAAACGGAAAATGATACCCTGTTTTTCACTCACCCATTCAAATTCAAACTCAGTTTCATAATAGTCCGAAACGAATCGTAAAGCTGTCTATAATGTTCGGTCTAATAAAATTTCGACTAACTTATTCATTTGGCTACTCTCCAGAAATTAAAGAGGCGTTAACGAGCACTGATTGTGACTCGGAAATTAATTTGATTAATTACCGAATGATTTGTTATAGAAATAGAGATAATAATTTACTAAGTAAATCTTCAATGAATATAATTTGTGAATAATGGGCTTATTACTAGGTCATTTGTAAAATGTTAGGAGATCTCAAATATTCTCCAGAGGTTAAATTGTTTGTTTAAATGTTTGTAAATCTCTGGAATCTGGATCTGATTACAAAAAATTCTTTCGCTGATAGAAAGTATATAGAAAGTATATCACTACAGACTGCACTATTATTTTCCGAGCGTCATAGGATATTTATTTTACACTAGCTGCGCCCCGCGGTTTCACCCGCATAAGTCTCGATCCCGTGAGAATATCGGGATAAAAAGTATTCTATGTGTTAATCCAAGTTATAAACTATCTGTTTGCCAAATTTCATCTAAATCCATTCAGCCGTTTTTGCATGATTGAGTAACAAACACACAAACACATTTATAACAATTAGTAGGATCAAAAGAAGAAAATTCACGGCTTCCAAGATATAGGCATTCCTTGTCTAGTTTTTAGAGTCAAACATTTCATCTATAATTACTCACAGATTAAAACATACATCAATTTTGAACACAAGCCACAATCACGCATGTACTATTATAATTATAATGCAATTTTGTTTTGCTATTGTGTGTAATATGAGGTTATTGGATCGATAAACCATTTATTATTATTAATACTGCCAATGTTTTTAATAACTAAAATAGTTCAGTTATGGTTTTGTTCAACATAGTTTATAATATGCAACTTAAGTTTCAAGTCATCCACATCAGTATTTTATATTAAACACGAAAATATTTCTACAATTTTATGTACACTATCAGCGAAAACTAAAACTTTGAACTGAACAACATCCGTACAAAAGTTACATTAGTGTTAAAAATAACGAAGTAACAACACAATGGTACCTAGTTTCTTTATTTTCTAAAAGTCCAATTGTTGAAGAAGATGTCAAACGCAGTGCACTTTCTATAAAATGAGCTCCAATTTAAGGAACGAATAGTATTCGGTGCAGGGTACACCGATGTTCTTAGAATCCGTAGCCTTTCTGAAGTTTTAAAAGGACCCGTGAGGAGGGACTGTGCACCAATTGTCATGTATCGGATAGAATTTTTTTGTCATTCTCGCTTTGTAAATTTGAAGGCTTTAAAAATGTATCACAATTATTTTGTATCTATTTCTGTACTAATACAGCACTATTATATACTATTCTAACTACTCCACACTTCTACATTAATATTATATTATAGAGAAAAGATTTGTATTTCTGTTTGTAACGCTACGGGCATAAGCTAGTAAGTATTTTATAAGAATGTTTAAATCACTCACTGTAGTAAAGTCACTGAACCAGTTTTGAAAATGTGTGATTTATGTAAGTAAAATTTTTTTCTTTGATATATCGAACTGTTTCTTAGATCGGCAACTAATTGACCTCCTTAGTACTTTTGAACCGCGCATGCTAACTTTTTGCATAAAAACCTACTTACAGCTTCTAATATTCAGACTTGATAAATGATTACTATGTAAAAAACATAAAAAAATCTACAAACAAACTTTGACTTGTTACTAAACAACTTAAGCTATTAACGACAGAAAAATAGCACTATTACTCACTTACACAGTAAAAGTTTATTACAGATAATTCCTGCACTTACTTTAAAGTCGATAAAAAATGGACTTTCCCGGTTTCAAGTAAGAGCAATAAATTAGTCTGAACTAAATTGCAATGGTCCATAAATTTCTATTGTAGGTAGATTTTTTAACGACTACAACTACAGCTTGATATTTACGACTTCATAATTTTCTGCATAAACATAAAGTTTGTTTTGGAACAAAGTTCTTTGACGCGGCTTGGTAGGAGTTGTATCAATAGAGGTAGAAATCGTCATGTAAGGAAAAAGCGTTATGCGTCTTTGCGACTTTCTCGTTTTCTCTTTTTTCTGTGAATTTTATACGCGTCTATACTCAGTTTATGCGAGATAAAAGAGTCATCGAAAATGTCAGTTTAACCCCGGTAGCCCACTTCAGCCGCGAAATCACAGCAGAGAAACCGCAGTAGTTCAATTGTAACTCAAGTCATGTTCCGCTACTCAAATCTGATTCAAGTACAAGTGCAATTTAACTACTGCGGTTTCGCTGCTATGGTTTTGCAGCGAAGGTGTTGTACCGGCGTCAAGGTCTCAAGTTTCAAGTGTTAAAAGTTTTAGAACCAAAATATTTACTAAATTGGTATTTTTTGATAACCTTGTGAAGGCCGCTACATGCGGGAAGCAAATAACCGATCGAAGTGGCGGTTCCTGGGGGAGGCCTATGCCTAGCAGTGGACGTTTTTCGGCTGAAATGATGATGATGATGGTAGTATTTAACCAGGCCTTTAATTGTTTAATAGACTCCATTTAGCCCTATAACCTTCATTTATTCTGACTCATGAATATAATGGCCTTAAAAAGACACACCTATACAATAATCTTGATAAAATACCAACATACTTAAAGACATCATAAAGAAACAAATAACGCCTCATATCTTGGCAATCCTTTCGGAGCAAACTGGCAAGAATTCAAATCAACTTGTTTATAAAGAGGCGCCATGGAGTCTATGTCACTTAATTTAGTTCAAAGATACCTATATTGAATACTAAGGAGTATATCATTGACATGGTAATAAGGCAGAGATCTATAATTCTATATACGTTACTTAGCACGTACTTATATTAGTAGGAGAGGTACTACTCGATTTTTTGGTAAATATTATATTATACCAATAAATTGCATTGCTAGTAGTCGTTTATTATTCCAAAATCGTCAAATTAATGAGAGTCAGTTGTCGCACCCAAAAGGTATACCAAAGTTACAGAATGTCAAAGTTGTAAAAAAAAAACTTAACCAAACAAGTGATTTCTTACCGCTCCAAAATATTATGGGATGAAGATACAGGTATAATAATTATTATGTCAGTTGCGTAAAAACGAACATAGGAAAGTGTTACGAAATTGTGTAAACGACACTATTCTTAGTTATAACAATAATCTATATCGTAAAATATTAAGTTACAGTTAAATTGCTTATGAGCCTATTGGGCTAGATTGTAATCCATTATAAGCACATTACTTCATAATAAAGCAAAAAAAAAAAAGTTGCGTAAATGAACATGATTTAGCGATGGCACATCATCACCATTCGAAACTATGGGTACTTTCTAGCCAACGTCCTTATTATGCCGAGATCCGACGATTCGCGATTTAGCAGACGGACACGCACGGCAGACGACCACAGACCGCCACGCACCGCGCACCGAGGAACTTCCGATGTCTGCAATACCCCGCACGTACACCTTCCCACGGTGCGTCGTGCGGGCTCGTCTATGTCCGTCCGCATTATGGCGCACCGTCGGATCACGGCATTAGACACAAATTACAACTTTGACATGCTTTAACTTTGGACTCCCCCACTGCTGTAATAAAACACATTTTCTAGTTTTATAATAGACTGACTTTTACTGTCACATAATGTCTACAATGTGAGATAGATGGCGCTAGCAGTTCCATAGTTTTGTTATTAGGTACTAACACCTCCGCTTAACAAAAATAATACTGAAAACATCTATGAAACAGGTAAAACAGCTTTTTCATGAAATAATTATGTTTAACAGACCCTAAACTTTTGGTCAAAATGTCTGCTGGCATTTCTGCTATCTCCAAATAAGCCATTTTAACAAAATTATTAGTTACTGCCTCTCTGACAAAATGATATCTAATATCTATATGTTTAGATCTGCGATGAAGAATTGGGTTTGAAACCAATTTCTGCGCACTCTGACTATCATTAAATAGGACAATTGGTTCTGAATTTCCTACAATCTCATACAGTAGATGTTTTAAATATATTGCCTCTTTACTTGCTTCTGACATAGAAATGTATTCTGATTCCGTTGAGGATAAAGCTACATGTCTTTGCTTTCTACATTCAAACGAAATCACCGTATTTGACAACTTAAAACAAAATCCTGAAAATGATTTTCTATCATTTACATCTGAACCCCAGTCCGCGTCTACAAAACCTTCAATACTACCCTATCTTTAGAAAAAAATAAGAAATATCAGGCAAAACAGTTAAAACGGCTAAATACATTAAACTTCCTATTAGTTGTCTAAATGGATAATCTTGACAAACATTCTGAGACTTTTCTAATTTTAAATTAATCTCCATAGGAGTTTCTGCAGTTTTACAACTTGTCATATTAAACTTCCTTAGTAAATTGTCTACATATTGAGCTTGATCAACTGTTATAAAATTTTCCTTAATATTGACCCTTAAGCCTAAACATTGTTTTAACTGACCTAAGTTTTTGATCTTGAATTTACAGCTCAGTTTATTTACTAATTGCTCAGTTGCTGTCACACAGTTAGAAAACACAAAAAAGTCGTCAACAAAAAGTGCTATAATAATCTTAACTTTTCCTTCATATTTTGTGAACAAACAAGGTTCATATTTTGACTTTTTATAACCTAAACTTAACAAGTAATCATTAACTCTCTTATACCAAGCCCTGGAAGACTGTTTAAGACCATAGATAGCGCGTTTTAAATTTAACACTTTGTTATCATCCATACTAGATTCATAAGTAACAGGCTTCTTCATATACACAGTTTCATTCAAAAAACCGTTTAGAAAAGCAGTGGTGACAGCGAGATGACTTATATCTAAACTCAACTTGGCTGCCAGAGCAAATAGCAATCTCAAGGTAGAATATCTAACAACTGGCGAAAAAGTTTCATGGAAATCTACACCAGCTTTCTGAGTAAAGCCTTTTGCCACTAATCTTGCCCTGTAGCGCACATTATTAGAGCTGTCAAACTTTTTTCTTAAACACCCACTTGCATTGCACCACCGTACTATCTTGAGGATGATCAACTAGCTCCCACGCATCATTCTCATCAAATGCGTCCAACTCCTCCCTCATGCTCGCTCGCCAGAACTTACTTTCCGGTTCATTTAAGGCCTCTTGAAGAGTGATCTCTTTGTCATTATCATCACACTCTGTGATACACAAATTATTATAACCAAAGCGATCAGGCTTCTTTCTCTCTCGTTTTGGTAGAGTTTCTGGTGTTCTTAGATCCACCAGTGTAACTTCTGGGTCTGAAGTAGCATTAAAGAAACTGTCATCTGAGGTACTTACTGAAGAAGTTTCCGTATCCATGACATACGTACTATCCACCTTCTCTTCTACCGACTCTACACTGTCCGAGTCTGAAATTTCCATGTCAGTACTCTCAGAATCTTTGATGCATACTTCCTCCGCTGAAGACTTACATTTCACGGATATGTATTCTCAACTGACTTCTCCATGACAACTATGTCTCTACTTGTACTAACAGAGTTATTTTCTGGATCATAAACCCTGTAGCCCTTCACATGGTCAGAATAGCCAAGAAAAATAATCTTATTAGCTTTTTTATCCCACTTCAAACGCTTCTCCTTTGGCACATGCACCATGACTGCACTTCCAAATATACGCAAATGACTTTTTGGCTTCGACCCTGTCCAGACTTCATAAGGAGTCTTGTTATTCAGTCCTGACACGACAGATCTATTACGCAAGTAAACTGAAGTATGAACCGCCTCTGCCCAGAATTTCTTATCTAAGCCAGCATCAAAGATCAAACATCTGGCCTTTTCAACTACTGACCTGTTCATTCGTTCACACAAACCGTTCTGCTGCGGTGTATTAGCATTAGTCCTTTGATGAACTATCCCATGCTTCTTCAAATACTTGTCAAATTCTCGACTACAGAACTCATCTCCGTTATCTGTCCTTAGAATTTTGATCTTTCTGTCTTTCTGTTTTTCTGCCATGGACTTAAAATTTCTAAAATTGGTAAACACTTCATTTTTTGTCTTCATAAAATAAACAAATGCCATCTGCTGTAATCATCCACGAACAAAACGTAGTACCTGGAACCTCCAATTGATAGAGTCTCCATAGGACCGCATACATCTGAGTGAATCTCCTCTAGAACATTCTCTGTTTTAGACGAACTCTGCTGGAACGGCAGTCTAGCTTGCTTACCTTCACAGCAAATAGTACACGATGACTTATCTATGTTTGCCACTTCTGGGTATGAAATTCCTCTACAGCACCATTTTTCATTTTCGTTAAACTAGTACTGTTTATGTGCCCCAAGCATCGGTGCCAAATCTCACTCGATGCTACTGCAGTTGCTGCTAATAACTGTTCTGTTTTTATGTATAATCTATACACACCTTCGACTAATTCTGCCTCACCAACGAGTTCTTTCTGTTGATTATAGATTTGGCAAACATTTTCTTTGAAAATTACACTGTTGCCAGTCTCGATCAACTGACTCACTGATAGCAAGTTCGTTGTTAAGTTCGGTATGCATAATACGTCCGAAACTGTGACATCTTACTCCACACCGTTCACAACTGTGACGATATTGACATCACCAGAACACGGAACTGAAACACTTGTCTGGTTTGCAATAATAATTTCCTTCGTATCGTGTTGATGGGTCGGACTGACAATATATTCTTGTCTCGCCGTCATGTGTTTGCTAGCCCCACTATCAATATACCAATTATTGTGGCTGAATTTTCCACTCAGAAAAATAGCACTGAATGCATTTGTTTGTTTTCTTTTGCTTGTTTCTGAGTTGGGGCACTGATTTTTATAGTGTCCAGTTTGTTTACATTTATAACATTTTATAACTTTGACAGGTTTTGACGTTTCCTGTAATTGTTTAGGGTCGCTCCTATGGTTACCATTTTTCTTCTGCTTCCCTTTCGCTACAAATGCACTTTCCGAACTGGAAACTGAACCAACATCAGCACACATGTCCATCAAATCAACTTGGTTTTAATAACATCGGCACTTATCTCGACTCCCGAGTGTTCAATGGCCATTATCATAGGCGCATATCTTTCGGGCAATCCTGCTAACATTAATGCACCAATCTATTCGTCTGTTAATTTGAAACCTGTTCCTTGAAGTCGCTGCCCTGTTTCTATTATCTGGGTCACATACTGCGTCATCGAATCTCAGTTTTCAAGACGAATATTGATGAGATTTCTGAGCAAACTTATTTTTCTAGTATAGCCAGAATCATCAAACATGGTTTTCAATTTTCCCCATAAATCATAAGTTGTCGCCGCTTGCTTTATGTGAGCATATAGCGATGGATCGATTGTCAACACGAGCTTTGCCTTCGCTTTGGCATCTTCTGCTTTCTCGGCTGCAGTTGCCGTTGTTGGTAATTTTTCTTCAATGGCCGACGCCATGCCTTCCAACACCACGACATTTTGAGCCGCAAAACACCAATCCTCATAATTCTCACGGCCGCGCAACTTGGGAACGTTAGCTATATAATTGGCCGTCATTTTTATTATAAAACCGAACAGTACTTAACGCGTCGTCTATTAATTTTTTTGATTATAGTGTCTGAGCCCAAAACCTAATAAAAGACATTTTCTAGTTTTATAATAGACTGACTTTTATTGTCACATAATGTCTACAATGTGAAATAGATGGCGCTAGCAGTTCCATAGTTTTGTTATGAGGTACTAACATTCTGGAGCAGTTATTATTGTTATGATTTTCAGCCGGAATTAAATTACTTTTCAAACTATCGCCACCGCCCGGCGCCCGTAGCTACTATTAGGCTAAGTGTTATTCCTGTCAAAGCTGCCAAACTACAAATGAAAGATAAAGACAGGAATATGTGTGTGTGTGTGTGTGTGTGTGTGTGTGTGTGTATATAAGTTTATTATATTTAAGCTTTATGTATTTATTTAAGTATATGTTAATTTTCTTGCGCATATGTGTAAGTATATTTAGTATTTTAGTTAAGACTTCGCATATTCATGTTTTTCTCTTCTTGTTCTCTTACACTATTGTCTACATTTCTTTCTCATTTCTCCTTTCGTAGGTCTGCTGCAAATAAGCAGTACCTTTGTACTCATATTATAATTAACAGCTTGAGGCTTATCCTTAAGCGTATGAAGGACATTTACGCCTCAAGCTTTTAAGAAAATATTAAAGTTCTATTAGAACTTTTTAGTTTATTAAAAGCTTGTTCTTAAAAAGATTTTTATTTATATTTTATTTTGTACTTTTTAGCATTAGAATTTGGATAAATATCTGTTCTATCACCTTCACAAATGCAAGGAGCCCAATACAACAGGGCTTTCTTGTAAGGTCGAGGAGTTTCGGTGGCCACATTCCGCCCCTTTAATCAGATCCTGCACTACATCTTAGTTTGGCTATAGTTTTTTTCCAAACACTATAGTGCTGTGCTATCTTGTTTGGTTGAGGAGTTCCTATGGCCACCTTCCGAATCCATCAACAGACCCTGGATACTACCTTGGGCTGTAGTCCTTGTCAAGACAACACAAACGAGTCCCAACACGATGGTGCTATCTTGTTTTGTTGAAAAGTTCATAGCCACCGGCTTTCCGGCTTCATCAACATACCCTGAGCACCACCTAGTGTAAGAGCACTTGTCAATACATATCCAATGAGTCCAAACACAATGATGCTATCTTATTTGGTTGAGGAGTGCTCGTGACTCCCTTCCGGCTCCATCATCAGACCCTGAACACCACCTAGTGTCAAAGCACTTGAGGCACTTGTCAATACATAACCAATGAGTCCAAACATGATGGTGCTATCTTGATTGATTGAGCTTTTCCCATGGCCACCTCCCGGCTCCATCATCAGACCAGCTCCATGATATCAATTTTTCAAAAATTCGATGGCCCCACCGAATAAACGTGCAAGAGTTCTTACAGGAATTTTTTTTTTTTCATTTTTCTTTTCTTTTGCCTATCCTGCACCTACTTATTTTTTTTTAATAAATTTTAGACTCAAAACATGCCTTTTATAATAGTAAATTTCTTTATTCTAGGGAAATAATTAATTTAAAAAATACAGGAATAATAGTTTATGCTTTTAGAATAAACATGTTAAAACCTACAGACGTTTGAGAAGATTTCTGATTGTTTTCAAATTTGGGTAATGTCTTCTTACACGTTTATTCGTGTAGAAATGTATGCAATTTTTATTAGTAATGTTTTATCGCACAAAATGGAAGTTTGAGTATAAATAGGTTATTAAAATTAAAGTATTGCATTGTCTCTTACTATAATTTTTTTTCTAACAATTGTGCTATAGATTAAAAATTAATATTCTTTGCATATTAGTTTAAGTTTATAGCTAGTAACGGTAAATAAACAAATGTTTACGCGATAAATTCTATTGTAATCGTACGTAACATAGAAAGGGGGGTAAGATACCAGTGAAATTAGGTGACTAGCTCGGAAGGTCAGTCTTGTTATGATTTAATTTTTTTTATTGTGTTATGGGACTGTTGATCTCTGTGACTCTTGATCTCGCCTGATGGCAAGCGATAGATGAGGTCTATGATGGAACGAACAAGCCCAGAAGATGCCTGTTCAGTCTTGTTTTGAAGGCTGACGGGTTATACGTGGAACACAGATACGTACATAGATGTTGGCAGAGAGTTCCACACTTTGGCCGTGCGCTTATTAAATGTGGATGAGAAGCGCTTAGTACGACTAGACGGTATATCGACCAAGTGCGGATGGTACCCGCTGTACGTCTGGTGGTCCGATAGAGAAAGGGAGATGGTGGGAAGTCGAGGCGCATCGTGAATGCGCCTCGCCACGTTGTGATGCGTCTCGTGCTGCGCAGCGCGAAACCACATGCCTCTTCAAGCATCGTTGCGTTACGTCACGAGTCGGTGTGAACTAACCCTTAGTTAACGCACACGTTAAAGATTTACCGCGTTTCTAATAAACGTGTATAGCGCCTGTATAGTTACACAACGCTTTGTCTTCTTCTTTCAAAAGTCAAATTACTTTTGAAAGAAGAAGACAAAGCGTTGTGTAACTATACAGGCGCTATACAACGTTTATTAGTAAGGCGGTTATAGATTTCAGCCTTAGTATAAAAATGTTCCTAAGTCTAGCTTAGACAGTAAGAAAGGGTAAAGGCATTATTCTCATGCACGAAGGAACACTTTGTCACTGCGTGTTGGCGTCAGATTATTAATTTCAGTCCATTAAGTCCCAGGTTAGCTAGCAAAGTGTAGATTGAATTTCGATGACATTGAAAAAGTCATTTGGGTGCAGAACAGGTTATAAACCCGAAAAACTAACTTGAAATCACACGCGGGCGTGGTGATTAATCCTCGTTCCTTTGTATAATATTTCCATTTATAGGAACTTTTGAATAGTCAAAGGGACATTCTGATAGTCGGAAAGTTGAAGCTAGTTGCTCGTTTCAAAGCGTAGATTTTATTGGAGTAGAACGGACAAGAACCTTCTTGTTTTCGTTCTCTTTCAGTATCTTTTTTTTTCAGTAGTAAGATTTTACAATACCAATAGATGCATCGTTTTAGTGACTACGAATTAAAAAACAGCATCTTGTGAGAATAATATGTAGGAAATTCTGTATGACAACATTTTGGCCTTTATTAAATAAAAGGCTGATACTTAAGCAAAGCATTTAAGCATAAATGCTTCAGCTTAACTTGAATTTAACTGTGTCGTTCATAAAATAACAAAATCAAGTTAAAACGTTAGCGTACGATCGCTCAATTTCGCGCAAACACGACACACATTTGTGCCGCGCCCCAGTTGAATACTAATCAGTAGGTTATCCGATGAAGGATTCACTGCGTTATATGAAACTAGTTGCGCCCGCGGTTACATCGCATAAGTCTTGATCCCGCGGGAATATCGGGATAAAATGTATTCTATGTCCTAACCCAGGTCCTGGACTACCCATTTGCCAAATTTCTTCTAAATCCGTTCAGCCTGAAAGCTCCTTTAGCGTGAATGCGTAACAAACAAATTAACTTTCGCATTTATAATATTATAAGGATGGTGAGCTTTAGATTCAGTTTTGCACACAAAATTATACTTATTTAAGGTTGATGCGCTAGGGTAGCCCGCGAAATTCAAATTTTCTTAAGTTTTTTGCAATTTTCAGGTCAGTATCAGGTTGTATGTTGATCTAAATATTATCAGCGCTCGTAACAAATATGAATTTATAGAATAATAAACATTAGAATCAGCAATACAACTCTCTAATTTCATGAAAGTGCCAAATGTCATGATTTCATGAAATAGTCATTCAATACACTTTCATGAGCTTAGAGAGTTGTATTGCTGATTTATCTTTTATACAATAAATGGTATATTCAATGATCTAATGGTAAAATATATAAATTTTGCTGATTTTAATGTTTATAATACTGTAAATCCATATTTGTTACGAGCGCTAATAATATTTAGATCAACATACAACCTGATACTGCCCTGCAAATTGCAAAAAACGTAAGAAAAATTGAATTTCGCGGGCCACCCTAGCGCATCCCCCTTAAACTAGGAAATTCCTAATTAGGATATTATTATAGCAAGATATGAAAATTATCTTCGACTTTACAGAATAGCGTTTCTCGAAAGATAGCGGAACACAAAAGGATTATCAAACGTCGAAGTTTCAAAAATGTAAAAAAACGATGGTTAGCTATGACAGGACCGTGCATTGATGTCTTTTATTTCTATATGGTTGACCAGATTTATGCTGAGGTGTCCTAGACCAGTTAGAATTCGGCTTTGAGGGGAATTTGTACCCCATCTTGCGTGACCTGACAACCGCTCTTGGGATGAACTGATAATCTCTGACGAAAACGTCATAAAATTGGCTTACTGATCTGATAAAATATGAGAGTGAGTAAGTAGGTATGTGTCATTGTTCAAACCAGAATTTGAACTGCAAAAATTATGTGGCGGTATCTACATCACCACATTCGAACTACGCATCATCAAATACCTGACGTCACATAAATCCTGCATCGCGCAATTAAAGTTTACCGTGCAAAGGACATAAATATACAAGAACCCGACATCAATTGGTGGGCAGTTGCCCACCAGACGCAACAACTGTCTGGTCGGAGGATCCTCCCTTTTCTATGGTGGATGAACCTTACACCCTGTTCTTCATACCCCTAAAATTACATTTGTGTGATAGTGCAATAGGAGGCCCCATCGTTTAACCAACATAAATCGTTTCAAAACAGTTAGAATTTACTCTCAAAGCTGAAAGGCCCTCGTGAAATAAAGCGAGTAAAGTTGAAACAAGGCGCCAGTGAGGCGGGGATCCCTCAATTTGGTGGACGTCGCTACATTTGTTATACTGGCGTCTCGACAAACACTGCGACATGAAACATTTGACTTAAAAAGTAAGTGATTTGTCCTTGTAAGTGGCATTTTGAAGTTTACATGTTATTTGGCTTTCGCTAATGAAATTGGGACTGAAAGACGAATAAATATAAAGAATATTAGTTTCATTGTGATTTGTAATTCCATTTTGCTGTTTATAAGTTCAAATTATTCAAATTTATGTATTTTGGTGGCTGAAAACTGAAAAAAAAATCTCAAACAAAAAAGAAATCATCATCCTCCATGTAGATTCTACATCCTTCGAGGTATAATTAAGAATTTAGTGCAACTGGTGTTAGATTTATTTCCCAAAGGGGTTTTAACTGCCCGAAGGAAGATAGCACAAAATCTTACCCTGTTCAACTGTAATCCAAGTCAAATCAAACTATCTTTTCGAACTAGAACATCGTTTCTAGCCATAGCTTCTATCTGAATCTTATCTTAACTACTTATGGCACACTTACCCAGTTTTAATGTTACTTTTAAGTTTTACATTATCATAAAATGCACCCCAGCTTTCTCGCCAAAATCTTCACTGTCTACGTTATTTTTTTTAGGTACAGTCTACCACACTTCGGTGGTATCACTTTGAGCTTGAGCAAGCCCAGCGTAGTATGGATTATGAGACCAGCTTATGCTGGTTAGGTTAATACTGACGTTTGACCTTCCCTACAACATCGTTATATATCTTGTTAGGCCGTTGACAGAAGATAATTTCGCTGACGTTTGGTCCTTGCGAGGGGGACTTTCAAAATGGCGGAATTTTAAGGTCTCAATGTCACGTAGTCGCTTCTGTGGACAGCTTGATAGATGTAATTATTATTCTTGTGCTAAGGGTCAACGGCTGGGCTTGGAAGTAGGGCACGTTTTTAGTTAAAAAGATTTATTATGCAAACTTTTTATTGATTTTAATTATATCCACGCATTTACTTTGAAGGGCCCTATATCTTGCAGTGGACGTCGTTCGACTATAATGATGTTGATGATAAATGCCAGCTATTATTTATAAGTACACTTGAATTAGAACTAAGAATTATCAGGCTCTTGATGAACATTTAAAATCATCATTGAGATAACGATTCCATAATAAACCCTGTATAAATCACATATACTCAGATCCCTACTCACTCAGTGACATAACCTATTAGTCACCAGTTAGGGGTCTTGTGAGAAGACAAACAGCCTCATCACTCAAGGTGCTAATAACTCTAATGACTTGAACTGCGATAATATTAGGTGTATAAGTGAGTCGCAAAGCCTTGCCTTGATACCTAGTGTAATAACCTTACCATTTCTGATTACGTTATTTAATACCCAACATAATACGTACTAATTGGCAGAAATTATGCATCTGATTAACAGTTAAACGTACAAAGTTAATAGCTGCAGCTACAACTAGATGACTAACAACTAAGTCACGCTAACTCACTCCTATTCCACATTACGGAGCCACATACGAAGCGAACATCTCTCAAAGGCAGCTTGCACACCTCCGCGTCGACAAAGTTTCGATACCAACTAATTTATTTGCAAGAGCGAAACTGCCAGATTCAATCATTTGATACAGTTCCGAGGTGAATTTATGCAAATTGAGGTCAGATGTAAATTGTTCAGTTGCAACAACTGTTTGTCAAAAACAATTGGATAGAATGGGTAGTCCCCCCAGCTATAAATAAATTGTTGTGGTTCTCATTGAATGGTCCATTTTGGGGTATTGTTGGTGACAAAGGGATAGCGCCAAATGAATCGTATTGGCATTTGATTGAGTTTTAGGCGAACTGTGATGACTGATACTGGATAACTGATGGCGATTGATGGCTAACTTAAATGGGGCACCCATGAACACATGACTGATAAGATAATGTTAGAATTCTATTTCACCATTATATTATTAGGAAATTATAAAAAAATACCAATGCATAGAGTCTAATGGATAACATCAAATGCATTCAAATAGGCTTTGAGGTTGCACATTTAAATTGTTATTTCACTTCACTACTTATCGGATATAATTTTATTCATAGATGACACTTCTCTAATTTTTAAAGTAGATAGGAAAGATACGGATGTCTTAGGTACATGTCTACGATAGTCGGGCAATTCTTTCGAAATGGTTCGCAGCTAATAATCTTTTACTTAATGCGAACAAAACTAAATGTATTAAGTTCTCGTTACCTAATGTACCTCAAGAAGGACTAAATTTAAAACTTGATGGCAAGAAACTAGGTGCTATTACGGAAACAGTATTTCTAGGAATTACTATAGATTCGAAATTGCAATGGGACGCCCACATTAGAGCTCTTTCAGGCAGATTTCAGGGAGAAGTTCAGCTGCATATGCAGTACGCAAAATAAGGCAGTTGACTGATATAGCCACAGCTAGGTTAGTATACTTTGCTTATTTCCACAATATTATGTCTTTCATTAATTTATTCATTCTTAAATTTCCACTACACACTACTCAAAGTGAAGTAGTATGTGGATTTGAACCTTCTCTTTATGAGAAGAGTCGATTACTCTTCCAATCCAGAGTGATGTTTCTTGTAGAAGTAACAGATTTTGTTGTCCATTTACAACTACGTGAACCTATTTTTTTGCCACCCAATCACATAAAAATAGAAGAAATTAGAAGGTATTACTTACCTCATCATTATGAGTCCATCTTATAGCTGGTGGAGGTTCCGGGGAGTGCTGCACCACACACGTCAAGTTGATGGTGCTCCCCGTGTTGATGAACAGCTCCGGACCACCCAGGATCGTCGTCAAGGGCTCTGGATAGAGAAACCAAGGGGTTAAGTATTGATAATCACTTTTTGTAACTGTATACACGGCTACAGATCAAGTTAAACATTTCCCGTTTATGCTGATCTCGCATTGTATAGGATTTCCGTACAATACCAGGTCAGCTTATACTGGAAATGTATAGCTTGATGTGTAGCTGTGTGTACAAGCTTCTTTCGGCGCTTGGCCAAAATCGGACCTAACGCCGCCATCTTGTTTTGTCAATACAATTTCTGTGACTTTACAAATTTTTGCCAACAACGCACCCCTGTCAATATCATTCAGATGCGAAAAGGTCCTTGTAGTACTCTAATGTGGGCCATAGACGTTCAAGGAATTTGATCAAACAGGCTGGTTCAAACAGTTTTATCAAATTGGCATGAATGTGTGTGGGAAAATTTGACCAAAATGACAATGAAAATGGCATGAAGATATATGAATATTCGTATTTCTATTTGATCAAACTGTTTGAACCAGCCTGTTTGATCAAATTACTTGAACGTCTAAGACCGGTACAAGTGGTCGATTGAGAAGTCTTTTTAAAGCTATAAAGATGACACGTTTATGAAGTCTTAAAAAAAAACAAATTTATTTGTCAAGTTGCCCTGATAGCCACCTCTCATTTTCACACCCTGTATACAACTGTGTAGCTATTAAATCCACACCGTTCATTAAGGCACACAAATTGTAATTAACATTACTTATACAACATGCTACAGACGAAAATGTTTTAGAAAAACTGAAAATCTTACTTTTGTAATAAAACATTATGATCTAATTACCAAATACGACGACAGGGAAAATAAAAGAAAAGGTTTCTTTTAGTTGTAAAAAATCCTTTTAAAATATTCATGCAGAATCATTGTACACAATGGTATGTTTTAAAAGTTGGCAATGTCGACATTTGGCTGTTGAGAGTTTGAGACCAATATTTCATAATTGCATTCAGTAATATGGACAAATTACAATAGACGCTGTTAAATTTAGTAACCTATTCCGCTTGACTATTCTTCAAGAGTCATAAGAAATTGATAAATTAATTAATTTTCAATTCTTTAAGACGGATTTGTAACGGAAAAGATCGTTAAGAAAACCATAAAAAATCAGGTGTTTACAAATTACATTGCGATGATTGTAATGGTATTTACATAGGTCAGACTAGTCGTAATTTCCAAACAAGATATAAGGAACATATTGCCGCTTATAGGAATCCAGAAAGATCTCATTTTGCTCAACATTTAATAGATTCAGGTCATTCATTAAATAATAATAACACATTCAAAATTTTACACACTTGTGATAAAGGATTTAAAATGTCAGTATTAGAGAGTTTAGAAATTGTTAAAAATAATATAGCGACCGTTACACTGTTGAACGAATTAAGTACCAGTATTCCAAGGTCGCCTTTGTTGCGATTGTTCGCCCCTTATCGCGCTTATCGCACTGATAACGGTCCTAGCCAATCAGCGCCGAGCAGCAATCCTATATAAGTGGGGGTGTCGGGCGATTTGATTCACTCTGCGTCCAGCGCTCGGTGTGGTAACACGTCGCGTTCTGGTTTGCAATTGGTCAATCGTCATCCTGAAGATGCCTCGTTGAGAGGTGAAACACGTGTCGATTTCTTGCAGGGTTTTTATGACTCTTGAAGAATAGTCAAACGGAATAGGTTACTAAATATATCAGCGTCTATTGTATTTTATAATGGATTTCCGCAAAGTCCCGCCTGAAACAATTAACTATGGACAAATTAATCAAAACGGTAGACTCGCAACCGTTGTGGAGAGAAGCAAAAGGAGTAGGTATGTAAGGATCGTAGCAGGTGTCGTTCTGTTTTTTCTGCCTACCCCCGTGGAAAAAGGCATGCGTTTATGTTTAATCAAAACAACGAAATATTATTTATTCGTATTCGAAATATTATGATGATATATCTATTTATGACGGAGCCAACTTTCAGAATTCAAACTCTTAAAGGCTCTTACATACTGACGCGACTTGTCGCGCGACGGGACATTTAACAAAACAATTTCTGAAAAACTTCATGGCAGAACAATACCGGCGGCGTCGCGCCGCGCGAAATGTCGCGCCAGTATGTAAGAGCCTTAACATGACCATCTAATATACATTGTAACAGCGAATCAATTTTCACGCTTCTCTCTTAAGACCTAGG
Source organism: Lithophane semibrunnea (assembly GCA_947363905.1). NCBI lineage: Eukaryota > Metazoa > Arthropoda > Insecta > Lepidoptera > Noctuidae > Lithophane > Lithophane semibrunnea. The sequence goes on from OX376205.1 coordinate 15,131,552, forward strand.
CCAAGATTTAGCTCATGACATAAAGAATATGAATTCAAAATAAAAATAAATATTAATCCGCGAAATTTCGCGGGTCAAAGCTATACAATTGAACAACAGCTCTCCAAATCGTTCAAAAGTAATCAATAAGTATTTACTAACAACAAATAAAAGTAAGTATCAAACGCATTTGTACTTTTCGCTACCCTAATCAAAAGGCAAGCAATTGAAAGTTCTTAATAAGGAAGACACTTTGATATCAGTCTTCAGTCGTAAACAGAATTATTTGTTTGCAGTCAAAAGCCTAAACTTTGAGAACAAAATGAGCCTCTTAGAAGCTACTAAGTGGACTTAAAGATGTAACTTGTTGTCTAACAGTTCATACAGAAGTATCTTTTTGAGATATAAATCGTCATTAATTCATTATTACGAGTAAGGTTAAGGATTTCTAGACTTATTCATCATCATCATCAAAATGTTGGTATTAAATCGGGTACACCTCAGCCTAACCGTTCGGGGATTACAGGCAAGATTATTATGTTATAATTTTATCTAGCCACACTATAATTATAGACTCGTTCATTGTTCTTGAAGATTTTTTTCTGAGGATTATTTTGATGATAATTAGTGTAGTTTTTTCCACATAGTAACCTGAATGCATATTTTCAACAGAATGTGTCGAGAATATGCATTCAGGTTACCCCGAATTCAAAGATTTTTTTATTAAATTGGCACATAATAAAAGTTACCCAATGAAACGAGCTTGTCATAATACCCACATATTATAAAATTTAAAGTAGGTACACAACATAGACTGAGATGAAATTCAAAACCAATACACAATCCAAAATATCTAATATCCACAAAATATTCTTTAGCAAACTTATATTTATCACTGCCAAAACCGATGACTTGAAACTCGAAGCTGAATATTTTCTCGAAACTCGTTTATGAATATGAAATCACGTCACTACATGCTAAGTTGAACGGTCTGTCCGGACTTATCTAACGAACCTTTTGTGATAGAGCGAAAACGTGCTGGACGTACGTACCGTTGGGGTAGGTCATGCGCATATTCTGATAAGACTCGAAAAGCAGACGCTATTTTTTAGACTAGATTGTGCCATCAATTTCGTGTCTAAGGGTAAATAGGTGGTCGTGGACAATTTAAAGAAACTCTACGTCAATTTCCCGTGTACGCCAATTTATACAACTGTCAAATAATGGCAGTAGTGATTTTATATAGACACTAACTGCGCCCCGCGGTTTCGCCCGCGTTAGTCTCGATCCCGTGGGAATATCGGGATTAAAAGTATGTCCTATGTCGTATTCCAGGTCATGGTCTACCCCTGTGCCAAATTTCATCCAAATCTGTCCAGCCGTTTTAGCGTGAAAGTGTAACAAACAAACAAACACTTCGCATTCACTTCACTTCACTTCACTTTCGCATTTATAATTATTATAAATATCGGGGACTTATTTTGATATAAATTTATTAAATAGGTATAGTTAGGATTGTAAGTTGGTAGTCAATTTTTAATCAGTTTGTGGTTTATTTATAAATGTTGCTTAAATAAATGTTGTGATTTATCAATACATTTTTTGTCGTTTATACGTCTCTTAACTTTAAGCACTGTTTATAAATAAGAGGGTATTATTTATCTTCCTGGCTTTAAATACTCAGGTCCAAGTTCAACAAACGTGGTAAAAGAGATGAATTAAAAATATTGGAAAGAGAAAGTAACAAGTGTAGAAAGAAAACAACTTTGTTAAAATTGTTTAAGAAAATCAGATGTTTTTCACGACAATTACTGTTCGCTTTAAACATCTTCAAGGTTAAAGCAATAACAGGGCTAAATAATAATGTAAAGATACGAGAATTTTTGCGTTAAAATGCCTTTCGTTTTCCTCAAACATTGGGTATGTATTAGAAAAGAAAAGTCACTGAAAGTTTAAGGCCAAGCTAAAACAGCATGTCATTGCCCAAACGGTATTTTTCTTCAATTAAGCCATTACAAGCAGTTTTGAATGCGAAAAAAATACTTTCGAGAAAAACTAGAAGGGAATTAAGCATTAAGTCTTTTCTTCCATTAATTGCTTACGAGCTTCCGTGTATTTAAAGGTTCGTTATATTTTTGTAAAGGGCAGATTTATTTTCAAGTTAATTGTCATGATGAAGCGTTATTTTGGCGTTATTGAGGGCAGTTATTATTAAACTGCCATCAATCGGAATAATATTTTGATGAATGATTTAGTTTTCCTATGTAGTACTTTTTTGTAGTAATCTTTTCTTTCTTCTATTTTTTGTGTTTTCTGTTTTTAGTTTTTTTTTTGTTATTTCAATATTGGAAAAATAATTTTAATTTTGTTAGTATTAATTGCTTTTTTACCCGACTACGGCGAAGCAAAAAGGAGGTTAAGATTTTGACCGGTATCTATGTATGTATGTTTGTTCATCTGTGCCCCCATAACTTCTAAACTACTTATCATAATTTGACAAATGAGGTATGGTTCTTGATCATCCGCTAGCTATAGGCTATGTGACGTCAAAAATGAATAATATCTCGATATTTCCACGAGATCGAGTCACGCAGGTGAAACCACGGGACGCAGCTAGTAACCCATACAAACAGTTAATAGTCTTAGCCACTATATTCCCTTATTTCTTTAAAATCACCATGAAATACAGAAATAACATTAACATTGACGTAAATAAAGAGTATCTGCATAGTAAAGAAACTATTAAAAACAGATGCATCAACTCTCGACATGCCATTATGCAAAAATATCGAGAAATGCCGAAAACATTTCCATACAAGAAAAACCAAAATTGAACTAAAATATCCTCTGCAACAGCTCCAATACGTCACCAATTTCATAAACATGTTCCCGTAGCTTCCTACGAAAATATTCAGGAATTTTCTGGCTCAGCTCCACCGGGAATGGTTTGACAGACCCCGAAATTTTCTGCTCAAATCGACTGTTTTATTTTGATGCATATTTTGTCGATTCCTTTCAATGTGTCCGGAATAATGGTTTCCGGGAACAATGTGTTGTAACTACGACGGAATTGACTGGCAAGCATAGAGCAGAGTTATTTTTGAGTTTTATTTTCACTCTGCTGAACAATTATTTCGTTTGATGAACATTGCAAGTTATTTTCACCCTTCTCTTTGATGTTTTTACAAGCTTTTATTTTAAATATGACACAAGTTGGTCTACTACATAGTATTCAATTTGCTCAATGTTGGTACGGCTCACAGAGAAGAATCAATTTACTTTACTTTACTATTTTACTTTTTAGGGTTGCGTACCCGAAGGGTGCCAAAATGAACCCTCGAACGGAACAGTCGGACGGACGTCCATCTGTTTGACAGCGGGCCGTATCTCATGAACCGTATACCTATAGGTAGACAATTGAATTTTTTCTATTGCCATTATAAAAACAAAAAAGAAATAAAGTCAAGATTGAGATTTCTTTATTATTTAAGTAAGTTTGATATTGATGTAAATTCTCTAAATTTTTAATGATCGTGCCACATAAAATTCCGCTGCGTAGTTGAGAAGAAACACGGTCACACAGCTATACACGAAAAGCGATTTTATTTTATAATAAGTCCTGGATACTATTGATACATCTTTATTATAATATGTTTATATCTAATGCTTCTTGGTGTGCTCGTACGATCCCATCTGACTTCAAATTCTCGACTATCAAAGGAAATATTAAGTACTAGCTTCCGCCCACGGCTTCGCCTGCGTGGTATATCGATAAAAAGTAGCCTATGTCCTTCCCCGGGATGCCATCTATACCCTTGCCAAATTTTATCGAAATCCGTTTAGTGGTTTAGGCGTGAAAAGGTAACATACAGACAGACAGACAGAGTTACTTTCGAATTTATAATTTTAGTATGGATAAATTATTTGCCCGGGCCCGCAAGTCATAAAGATGCGGCTGTATATAAATTTTATGTTCCGTTCTTTGATGATCGAAGATTAAAATTATGTTACTCGAGATAGAATAGAATAAAAGAATAGAATAATTTTTATTTAGCAAAAAAGAAGAAATACAATGCATGTCGCGTTATACATTACATAGTACTCAATTTTTGAGAGAAAAATTACCCCGATGCTAGGAAAATCCTGTGTTATAGGGGTCATCCATTCGTCCGTTATGATTGTTTAACAAAATTAGGGAAGCTAAAAACGTGTAACAGCAGCAGTAGTGTGTGAGTAAGCGCTTGTGATGTAGTGTAGTGAGGAAAGTGTATGAGAGTGTGATGTGTGATGCGTGTGTGAGTTTGTGGTGTGTGTCGTGTGAGTGTAGATGGAAGGTACATTGGAGTGTCTGTATGTGTGTATATGTAAATAATGTTCGTAATACCAATATAATACTAATAATTCATAATGTTCGTGATACTAATAAATATTTATTTGTATAGGGGTTTCATCAGTGCTTCGGTTTCATCATAATCTAGGGTGAGCAGGAATTCTTTAGTAATTTTTTTACATTTGTGTATGTTTAGTGTATGTATGTTATGTTTTTGATGTATTTTATTGTATACCAGGGCATTTAGGTAGGGGTAGAGACGTCTAGCGAATGTAGTTTTGGTATGTGCTATGGGACAAGCCGGTTTGGGTCTTCTTCTTACTATCGGGTCATTATTTACGCCGTATGGAAGAGTCGCGTGTTTTCGCATGACTGTGCGTAGTATGAATAGTTGTCGAACCGTTGGTGTTTTAAAGTCCTTGTAAAGTTGCCGCGTTGGGAATCTGAAGGGTCTTTTTAAAATAACTTTAATTACGGCTCTCTGGGCTCGTTCTACCTGTATAATGTCTGTCTTGGCGGCTCCTCCCCAGGCAGAGATATTTTTAATACGAATTTTTAAGGTCTTGATGCTGATGTAAAATTTACATTTCTAATCTAAATTTAACGTAGATTAACGTATTTTTTTTAGGTAGGTGTAAAATCTCTTGACATACAAGTTTTCACAGTCGTCCAGCATGCTTAGCGTGACCACAATAGAAACAGGTTTTGTCGACGGAAGAATAGACAAAATCATAGATAAACAATCATAATTTTGTCTATTCTTCCGTCGATGAAACCCGTAGGAAACCCGTTTCTTTAGTTGTCATGCTACGTGTGCTGGCTAGAGAGTAGGTAAAAATAAACGGAAATTTAAGGCGGCACATTTTTTCTTATTTTATATTACGAACAGGAAAAACAACGAGAAAAATAATATTACCAGGAAGTATTTGTTTATTGTCACTTTATAAAATTAAGAATTTTACCTGTCTTCTTAAAACCAAGGCGTAAATAAATCAGAATGAGCTTATCCTCGTGATCAAGCATTTACTCCTAATACTAATGAAAACCGAACATTCGAAAAATATCTGACGTTAAATAAATTACGTGTTCTCACATTATTTTATGTGAAAGAAAAATTAGACATTTTTTGTACTTAGCTAAGCCTCAAGCGAGGCCGTACTCATAAATATTGCCTAATTCAGTGTCGTTGGAAATTATTTTTATACGAGTTTTGTGTGATTTTTGTTGGTAAACCTTTAGGCGGATCTTTATGCTATTTGCAAATTTTGTCTGTAGGGAAATATTAATTTTTTTGGCCACCGTTTTATTTATTTGAAGAAAGAAAATACATTTATTTAGCACAGACAGGCACACAACGCAACGTAACTACAAGTAAAAAAAGAAACAATTGAAAAAAAAGGAAACAAATAAAAAGTGTAGGTACATAGAGTGAGAAATTAAGATTTATTTGAATAACAACAAGTGGCGCCGTCTAATTTTATTATGAAGTTACTGGAATCACCGAAAAGGTCGTATGAAAGTGACACTGGCTGGTGACAGTCACTTTAGCAGAGCATCGCGTCGATGGATGGTTGCGTGGCGGCTGTCTTCTGACGACAGAAGATGATGTAAGAGGAGCTGTTGTCGTACCACGTCCACGACGAACTGCTATAATCCGGCACAAACCTGATGATATTCAACCTACTGAACCACTAATACAATGACCACTTGTGGTGAAGGCTATCCTGCGCCGTTTTAAGTATACAGTTAGCATAATTCAAAGTTTTCTCATGAAATATACACTGCAACTGTTAGACAAGACCTACTACATACTCATAATTATAATGGGTTCGAAAATACTATGTTCGTAACAACATAAAACATTAATTAATAACGAAGGAGGAAATTGCTTTTAATTTTTTTTAGATCTATACCTACATAACTACTGCTGGAACACAGGCCTCCTCTCACAGGGATTAAGCCTGCATTCCAGCAGTGGAAACATTATTATGTTGATTGCTATTATGTTACCAACATATTAGTACTCGTGACCGGTACCTATCGCATTTACTAATCAATCAGCCGCATAAAAACATTGGTTGCTATTCGCTTCTCTTCTTGTTTTCGTGTGGTTAGTGACTAACCTGGTGTCAGAGTTTTAAAGCGGTCCAACTGCCTCTGACTCGGCTTCACATGCCGTCAAGAAATATCTCTCAGGCATGCCGGTTTCCTCACGATGTTTTCCTACACAGTTTTTTAAAGCAAGTGATAACTATACAATACCTACATGAATCCGAAAAGTCAGAGGTGCATAGCTTGGGTTGCTATTTGCTTAGAAGATATTATATTTCCCCTGTGCCCCTATTCTATCTTTCAGCATAAAACTCGTAATCAGGTAATAAACGTGGGAGCATTATGAAACCACTACTATCGTGTAATCAATATTGATTTACTCACTGAACGATTTTATGGCTTTTGTGGAACACCCTCTGTGATAAAAATATCGCTGACCCCAACTGTACCCGAAAACTCATAAAATCATTAATGACATAGGATACCATATCATTCTCTGTTCGCAAGAGAGCAAACTTTCTCAGGAGTCCAACTTTTATAACATCCATACAAGCCTTTGCATAAGTCCAACAGAACTATAACCTTGCCTATACTAATTTGATTCTCAATGCTTACTTCTTCTTTCATTAACTGAATAATTTATGAAAGAAAGAAAAACAGGGTTATTTGTCACAGACTCACATTTATGCAGTTTTCGGTTCTTTTGGGCACATGTACTGTATTTTTACTATTAGATAAGATTTAACAACTACTTGCATCTACCCAGCCCTTGAGTTAGCATTAGGGACACCCTTTAAATTGCTATAACTTTTTAATTTGACATTTGATAGTTTTTTTTTTAAATGTCGATTAGTTTTTCGATTCACTGTTATGGCCTACAATCCTTACACAGACATGGTATTACAAGACATTGTTTTAACTTTTATGATATAATTTTCTTACTCATGTAGAGTTAAAATAAAAACCAAAAAACTTAGGGAGGGCCTTGGAGCATGATTACGAAAATGCAAATCAGAGTTATTTCATTTTGTCACTGTTTAATAATCTCACAGTAAGTAGGTACTGTAAGATTTTTAACAATGACAAAGTTATTTATTTATTGCCTTACTAGCTGCGCCCCGCGGTTTCACCCGCATAAGTCTTGATCCCGTGGGAATATCGGGATAAAAGTATACTATGTCCAATTCCAGGTCATGGTCTACTCTTGTGCCAAATTTCATCCAAATCCGTTCAGCCGTTATAGCGTGAAAGCGTAACAAACAAACAAACTCACTTTCGCATTTATAATATTATATAGGATACCATAAATCCAAAAGACTTGGAAGCTCCTTATAAAAATGTATAAAATCCATTCCCTTGATTTTTTCACATTCAAAATTTTTATCTTCCTAAAAAGACTTCTCTTAGAACCATTAACTCAGAAAGGCGAATAAATTAATGGTATTCGTTCCGACGTCCAGTATTATTTAATGCGGAGTCTAGAATAAAATAAGACCACAGACTGGCGTGCATGCTGAGCTTCCTTGCTTTGAGTTCAATCACCGACATTTTAACTAGTACTACTAACGTGTGTTTATGAAATTAACGCTTCCATCGGGGATAGCAATGTTCTTGGCTGCTTTACTTGACTGATTATCGAGATTACTAATATTCTGTGACTTGACTTAGGTAACACGTTTTTGACCAGTATTTGTTGCCAGTGATGACCTATGGCATTGAAACGTGGTCGCTCACAATGGGCCTCAGAAGGCTGAAAGTCATCCAAAGGGCAAAGGAGAGGGCTATGCTCGGAGTTTCCTTACGTGATCGAATTAGAAATGAATAGGTCCGTAAGAGAACCAAGGTAACCGACATAGCACGAAGTATTGCCAAACTTAAGTGGCAGTGGGCAGGGGACATTGCTCGCAGAATAGATGGCCGATGGGGCCGAAAGGTTCTGGAGTGAGGATCTCGGACCGGAAGACGTAGCGTTGGAAGGCATTTCCACAAAGTTGACCGATGACCTGGTGAAGGCCACAGGTATCCACTGGATGCGAGAAGCACAGAACCGGTCGAAGTGTCGGTGCTTGGGTGAGGTTTTCGGCTGAAATGATGATGATGAGATAGCAGGTTTAGTTTTTTATCAGCAGTCTTCTTCCCTTTTCCCAATTTATTAGGGGTTGGTGTAACATGCAACAATTTTACTAAAATATTACCCAAGAAACATTTTTAAATATTTCTTACTTATTTTTTATATTTTGTGCTTGGTCAAAGAGTTAACATTGCATAATTCATTATTCATACACTGAGCATTTTAACACATACTTACCCAAGATTATTACACAAACGCTTGAAGCGACTGCATAGTTTTTATCAAGCAGTTATTTCAAGCGTTTTTGCATTTTCATGAAGTAAAAATTCACTTTGCTTCATATTTGATGCTTCATGCTTCATTGAACATAATGTAAAGTATTTTTTGTTAACTTGTCGTATTTGGTAAACAAAATGGCGGGAGATGTATCCTTACATATTATAAAACAAAGTCCTCCGCCGCGTCTGTCTGTCTGTCTGTTTGCGATAAACTCACTTCTCGAGGAAGGTTTTAGTTTATAATAACCGACATCCACGCGGGTGAAGCCGCAGGCATCAGCTAGATTAATTCAACAAAACAAAGATTCATCAGTTCACTATTATGAATCTTCGTTTTCAGAAACACTTAACTAACTCGGAAATTAATACGAAAACTCGTGACACTGATACCGTATTTGTGTAGCAAATGTCCGCTTTTATAATTTCTAACGTGACGATATTTTATCATCGTGAACTTCCACGGCTGTCAAGTAAACTGTATGGAAATACGTGCATGTTATAACGTTATCTTTAAAAGCGTCTTCACATATTTCTATAGATTTTACTTTTCCGTTTTATCGTTATGCCATGGACGTGCACGATATTATCGACACTATTGAAATTTTAAAAATTCCCATTAGTCAATTAATACACTGCAATGTACGGCAGATTGATTCATAAAACACTCCCTACTGTGTAATTTTCCTAAACATTTTATAATGATTACAAAAAAAAGGTTAAAAATTACTTACCAACGACGGAGAGATACATCCTGTGACCAATGGGTGGCGTGGTACCGACTTGGCACTCATAGATGCCAGAGTCACGACGCTGCGGAAACCTTATCTGTAACAAAAGTACACATATTTTAAACATGCAGTATTCCCCGAATGGCTAGCAGTGGTGTACTCACAGTACATTTCGCCAGTTATGTTTAAGTCTTATTTAAAAGGGGGCGAGCCTGTTGCTATAAACCGATTACAAATGCAGACTCTGGGTTACTAATAAGAAATCCTTAATGGAAAACCCAATAACAGTGCTCGACCTGGGAATCGAACCCAATACGAAACGCTCAGCAATCATAATGATTAGTACTTACTTACTTATAACATTTTATAGTCGTTTTTTTTGTAGATTTTTGCTACTCTTTGGCCAACGTTTGGTGTCCTAAAAGGCATATAAGGTATTACGTCAGGATGAGTAGCTTTAAGGTTCCCGCAAACAGCCGCGACGCGACAGTGCGACGCGACTTTAACAAAACGAAAGTGAGTTTATTTGTCTGTTACGCTTTCATGCTAAAACGGCTAAACGGATGAATTTTGGCACATGGGTAGACCATGACCTGGGTTAGACCATAGGATACTTTTTAACGCGTTGGTACCCATGGGATAATTTCCAACCCCCACGTGGGCGAAGCCGTAGGCGAAAGCTAGTCTTTCATAATAACACCAACAGATTTTATTCTGAGTCATCGTACGAAAAACAATGTAATATGAGACGGCACATTTTGACATAACCTCACTTCATGAGATAAGCCGCGATGAGGGCGGAGATGGCGACATTTTTGCCATTTTCGAGATACTGACGTCAAAGGGAATGTCGTCATCCACAACCTTGTATAGCATTATTTAGTACAAAGATTGTCTGTTATTATACTGGTATATAATTATCTTATTTCTCGGAAACTATAACTAAGGTTAGTAATTAAAGTTAAGAATTAATAACCTTTTGTTATAGTTAGTTCATAGACATACCTACTTATTAAGTATGCCGAAAATTGGGTAGAGTTTCTCGGTATTATATCGAAAATTGGGATTTTCATCGTTGTGTATTTCATAATTGATTCGATTGAAGTAGAGACTGATTTATAGATCACCATGATTCTTAGCTATGAGTTACTTTTCGGCTACCGTAATTTATTAATTAAAAAACAATTTATATTGAAATTATTGCGCCCCGCGGTTTCACCCGCGTAAGACTCGATCCCGTGAGAATATCGGAAAACTCACTTTCGCATTTATGAATTACTAGCTTCCGCCCGCGGCTTCGCCCGCGTGGTATGTCGATAAAAAGTAGCCTATGTCCTTCCCCGGGATGCCATAAATATCTCCTTGCCAAATATTGAAATCCGTTCAGTGGTTTAGGCGTGAAAAGGTAACATACAGACAGACAGACAGATAGACAGACAGACAGACAGAGTTAATTTCGAATTTATAATATTAGTATGGATTAGTATGGATTAAAGTTAGGAAGTAAGGATTTGCACCACACATACAAACTATTGGTCAATTTAACAAGTACACACATAAACACTAAAAGTACCTAGTTTTACCTAGATTTAGGGCCTTACCACAAAAACTTACAACGCATGTTTAATGTCAGTTTTATGTCAAACTACATACAGAAATGTCATGTTATAAGGTATAAAGGCTAAACAGCTGATAAATACGGTTTCATGGTAATGAGGTCTATATTTGAATCGTTCTCTTCTGTCATTGCTTATGTTCCTCGACTCCACTCAACATTATTCAATCAAATAGAACCGTCTCAAGTTAAGGAGAACTTTGATAAACTATTGCTTTGAGTTAAAGTCGGGGTAGGTATTTTTCAAGGAAACGACGTACTTCAACTAAGAAGGATGTGTCTGTCTGACTGTCTTTGCAAGTGAAAAAACATTCTTATTAACCAAGCTGATATTGTTATTTCGTTGTTAACTCAAAGTAAAAGTCTAAGTCTAAATCAAATCATTTATTTCAATTAGGCACAAAAAAGGCACGTTTGACCGTCAAAAACAAAGAAATAGAAATGATTCTAGTTGCCCCTTCCAAAAGGTAGTTTTCTTAAGGAGAAGAATGGGCAAGAAACTCACCTTCAGTATCCAGTCCTCAGTGTGAGGGTTGTGCACACTGATGAATCTCTGGTCTGACGTGTAAGTCATCCTCCCTGACGTCAGGAGGTGGATGTCACGATGTCGGATCCATGATACCTGGGAAAATAAAAAAAACATAATAAGTAATAAGAATTCAAAGCGCAATCTCATTTCAGCGAAAATAATGCTAAAAAAGTTTTACTTTGCCGTCGTTATCTTTTTTTTGATGACAGTCAGCTAAAGAAGATGGTCTTACTACAAAAACTTAAACACCTGTTATACTTGTGTCTAATGCCAGTCTTACGTCAAACTCCATACATAAATGTCGTGTTTAAAAGGTGTTTAAGTTAAACAACTGATAAACACTGGTTTTGTGGTATTATGGGTGGTGTTAGTACTGTAAAATTAAATCTTAACTACTCGTAGAATCACTACTTTCAAAAAAATTATTAACCCACATAAAAAAGTTTTTATTGCGAAAGTTCAAAGTGTGATATAACAACATCTTGCCTTGTCATCACATTTCGCCAGTAAAAATACTTAAGATAAAGATAAAGATATATTTATTTGTAAACATGTGCAACATTATACGCATAAATGCAAATGTGGATGTAAAAGTGCCACCATTGGCGTACGAAATAAATTATAGCCACTTGAAATATAGCAAAATCAAGAAAGAGAAAAATAAAAAAGCACAACAAAATTAAAATATAACACAAATAGATTAGAAACTATCATTTCAAAAATCTTTAACATAAATTAATTATTCTTTAACATAAACTTACTAACTTATTTTTTTAAATATGTTTGTATCTTCGATTTTTTTTCAAAATAGTACTGCCGCGTGGTTTACATTTTAGTGACATTAAATCGATTGAATTAATCGGGAAACTTAATGCCATTTAAAATCAGTCCTTTCAAAATTATTATTTTTGTAAGGAAATAATTATTACATACGATCTTCCCCCCCACACATTATTTACTACATTATGTAGATATCCCTTTATCTACGTTGAATAAATTCCGCGGTAATATTTCCATATCTGATAGGACTTCTCGCAAATCATTGTTATCAGATAAAGCCTTTTTCAGGACTCACGATTTTGTAGAAATCAAAATCGTGAGTCCTGAAAAAGGCTTTACAGAATTTCAATAAAAAAAATTCTTTGATAAAAAATCCGCTTACTGCGCTGTAATCCGCGTTTTAGATATTTTTTTTGTTTTGAAAGTTGCACTCGAATAGCCTTTTGTATGGATTGGATCGATAAATGAGTTATTTTGCTCGTTTTCGCGCGGCTAAAAATAGTTTTTGATTGCTAGTCACTAGTTCCTAGATTATTTTTGACCTGGATTTATAGATAACGGTCTCCTTTTTTACATACGATCGGGCACACAAATATTTACTAGGTACATAGTATTGTTAGGAAAAATGTACAGCGTTGCAAATTCTTTGAAATTTTACAGCTTAGATTAAAAGTTGGCTCAAGATAAACACTGGTTGTTGTCATTAACTACAAATCAAATCCGGCTATTTGCTCAGTGTCAGTAACGGTAAAATAAAGGTAAATAAAATCCACAGGCTGTAAGGGTAAACACCGTTGTCACTCAAACCATGGGTAGTTGACTTAAATATAAAATAGTTAATTGATTCAGGCGTGACTTTGCGGAAATCCATTATAAAATACAATAGACGCTGATATAATTATTTAGTAACCTATTCCGCTTGACTATTGTTCAAGAGTCATAAAAACCCTGTAAGAAATCGACACGTGTTTCACCTCTCAACGAGGCATCTTCAGGATGACGATTGACCAATTGCAACTCTGCGTCCAGCGCTCGGTGTGGTAACACGTCGCGTTCTGGTTTGCAATTGGTCAATCGTCATCCTGAAGATGCCTCGTTGAGAGGTGAAACACGTGTCGATTTCTTACAGGGTTTTTATGACTCTTGAAAAATAGTCAAGCGGAATAGGTTACTAAATATATCAGCGTCTATTGTATTTTAAAAATAAAAATAAATGTCCGAGTAACAACAAAAAAAAACGTTATTTTCATTAAAAGATATTCGAAGTTTCTACCCGACACCGTGCTCGCAAGCGAAACAGCTGACTGACTGAGGGAGGGGTCGCGTTCGCGGCCGATCAGATCACTTCCTGCGCCCCCCAACCGTGTTGAGACGCAAGTTCGTTGCCCTAGCGCGTAGGCGAAAGGGTGAAATATTTGGAAAAATTTAACTTAAAAAAAAAAAAATTCGTCACTTTTCCATTGATTTTACGTTCTATAAATGACACCAAACCATTGGTTTCAAGGATAACAGTGTTGACACCCTGTATAGGTAAATAAAAAACTACATAACATAACATCACGCATGTATTCCCCAAAGGGTTAGGCTGAGGTGCACTTTTAGTACACCCACATTTCTCCAGTTATGATAAGTCCCATGTAATTTGTAATAGGGGGCGAGCTTATTTATTGCCTTTAACCGGGCACAAATCCAGAATAAAGGCTGCAACTGAGAAATTCCAGAGGAAAAACCCTGCCCAACCCGGGAATCGAACCCAGTACCTCATGCTCAGCAGTAGCGCTTGCGACCACTAGACCAACGCGGTAGTAAATAAAAAATTTAGGTTACCTACGTCATATTTTCCATACATTTACTAGCTACCTGCTATCATCACGATAACTTTCATATTAATAATGCCAACCCTATAAATTACTGTGTTACACTGTTAAATAATTGATTATGTACAATTTTTTATAAAGCAAGGCCGACATGTTTGTATGTTCAGCAAATTGACGGACAACAGATTTGAAAATAACACTGCATTTTATAACCCGTTGTAAAATTTATAAAATTCATTGTTAAATGCATTTTAAAATTCCTGTAGAACAACGCCACATTTAATTCCCAATTCAGACACATAACTGCACAGGTAAGTATTAATAATATAAATATTTCAATTACACAAATGATTGCCTACGCAAATCATTACTCGATTTATTTGCATTATAGTGTATAATTGGTTTTAAGCGTAAACTCAGCTTTATTGTAATGAGATTATTTTAAAAGAGTCGTTAATCGTCCGATTACCCTTTTGCTGTGTAACTATTGTTTAATTTTCAATGTTGATGTCTATTTGTTGATTTTTGAAGTAATGATTACTGACCGTTCTGTTCCCAAGATCATGGACCCTGCAGTTTAGTTGCGCCGTCTTCCCAACTAGGGCTGTGACATTCTTGGAGTGTGGGACATCGAAGCGAGGACCTCGCTGTGTCAACCCTAGGTCCACATCTGTGTAGTCTAACTCTTGGACACCGTCTGTGCCCAAGCCGTTTGTGTTATCCGTGCAACCTGCGGGCAGAAATTGAAGATAAATATTTAAATCTAAAGCACCTTTGCATATAGCAAGTCAAGGGTACATAAGTGTTTATTTAGAAAACAAAAGAAGAAGGCTTGTCAATAATCATTGATTGATTATAAATCCCAAAGTCTTCAAACTCG
Organism: Lithophane semibrunnea; assembly: GCA_947363905.1. Lineage (NCBI taxonomy): Eukaryota > Metazoa > Arthropoda > Insecta > Lepidoptera > Noctuidae > Lithophane > Lithophane semibrunnea. The sequence goes on from OX376205.1 coordinate 15,146,611, forward strand.
CAAGTGAAAAGCGCCCCTAAAATTGTCCCGTATGGCGACAAAATTAAATGCAAAAAGTATGTTACTTATAAAACTCATCACGTTGCGAGGTTGCGACCAGGAAGTCAAGTTAGACCCACTTAAGCCACCAGAACAAACCGTGAAGTTGCTCACTCTTTGTTCAAAGTTCATTTCTTCTTCTTGTTTTAGTGATGAGGGCAAAACGATTTATAGACATCAAGTTGCAATAAATCGAGTCTTAATTTTAGTATCTAAATGTATTTCATTACCATTTACTATTTTGTACTCCTATAGAAACAAATATCTAGGTAATACCTAACCTGTATAATAATATTTACCAGGCGGTGTATGAATGGATAAAATAATAGCCTGGAAAGTTCAATTAACCTTTATGACAGGTAAAAATTGCAAATTCCTATAGAACCTAATTCATTGAAAAAAAAAACCTTTTCAATTTCATTTACTCTTGCAAAAGATCTAAGTACTTCATTTACTCGTATACACCCGATTACGTCTAAAATAAGTCACTTCTAAATGCAAACTCGACTAAATTATCGACTAAATAGAATTCAAAGCACATCACTAGTACGCTTCGGATTACAAAGTGTGTTTTTTCAAACTAGGTAAAGTAAGTACATAATTATTTGAGTTCGCTCACGTCCCAACTGTAAATCTTACTTCCAACTACACAAAGAAAATTTGAATTGAGTATGTAAACGATGTTATAATGAAGCGACGTTGCTAGATAGTAGGTATACCTAGTGGTACTTTGTGGTACTTTATCAAATTCTTTCGTTAACTGGGCGTGAGAAGCTAATTAGGTGACTGGGTTATTAGTGGAGGAGACTATTATGGAATTTTCTTCAGTTTATAAGAATTAAAATCGTGGAACTATCTAGCTAGTGTCAGCAGTGTACAGCTTGGTTAAGTAATAACAGCCACACGGGTCAATCCATCAGGTTAAGCTACGCTTGCCGGGGTTGGTCCATGAATGGGTGACCATCTTTACATAAGGAGACTCCTCCATGCCTCGGAAAGCACGCTAAGCCGTTGGTCCCGGCTGTCATTCGTAGATCTTTGACAGTTTCGGGTCGACAGAAGCCCGAATGTCTGACAACCAGTCTTACCAGGGGATATTGTATCACTCAGTTACTGGGTTGTGGAGGTCAGATAGGCAGTCGCTCCATGTTAAATACTGGTATTCAGCTGCATCCGGTTAGACTGGAAGCCGACTCCATCATATTTGGGAAAAGAATAGGCAGATTGATTGATTTCTTTTCTAGCATCATTTAGCCAATACCTGTGGGCGTAAGATAGGTGACTAATGTAAGAGCATATTTTCATGTCCCTCTTTATATACTAACTCCTAATGCGGTGACTTAACCATTTACTAAACGTGGTCATTATAATAGCCACCTAACAAACCATTAGTTGATGAATCTATATTTATATAAAGCTGTATTAAAATACAAAAATAACTTTTGTTCAATAAAAAAAAACTACCACAAAAAATATTAAAAATCAACGTTCCCTTCTTAACATTTTGAAATTGTATTCAGTAAATAAAGCAAGAATTCACTATAGAATTTCAGCGTAACATACTAAAAATACAATAAGAACCAACATTGTCGGAGCGTCGCGATAAATATCGTGTACAAAGTTTAATATCGAAGACAGTGGTGCTATCTGGTGAACAGTTTTGTCTTCGTAACATTATGACATTATGGCTGGCAAAGACAACTATTGTTTGTTTTGAGTTATGGAACTAATTTTCAGGGTAAGTTTTGAAGCTGGTTGCAGTTGATATTTTTGGGTGATACATTTTACACTTCGTAGTAGAGTAGGTAGTTGTATTGTGAAACTGTATCTTAGGCTACATGGCACATAAGTTATTTTTTTCTCACTGTTATGCACAAAACACCTATATCCATACCAATATTAGTAAAATATCAATAGAAAATCATAATTACTTCAAAGTTTTCAAGCACAATATATGGCAAAAAGTGGGTAAATAATAAGATGACGGCATTAGGGAAGAAGAAAATACTACACCAATCCCTAATGAATTGGAATAATTCGGACAAAATGTTGACCGATAGAATTCCCAAGCTTAGGTCACTTCCCAAGGGTCTCGCTTCCAATTAGTAGCCCCAACATTATACCATTGCTTATTGCACCTTCATAACAATTCCCTTAATTAACTTTCCCATCTGACAAGGTTATATCCGACGCCTTGATCCCTCTATCCGAACGAATCGAACCATCACAATTGTCTCTAGGACATTTAGCTTAAGTTTGCCCGCCATTTTTTTATTTTTTTCATCAAATATAAAGAGAAATCTTCTGTAATGTCCGTTAATGGGAGCGGGTCTTGATTAAAATGGATCATGACAAAATGTAATTTGGTTCTTCGAATAATGTTGCGTTATCCTCCCATCTGCTCGTCTTGTGATTTCGTCCGGGTTTCTTTTGTTTGACGTCTACGGTTTTTTTGTAGTGCTAAGATTTTTAATTGGATTGAAATATAGGTGGTGGTGTAATAGTTAGGCTATCTTTTTATGATACACAGTCAAGACGAAATGGAAATGAGAGATGAAGCTAAAATAAACTTGGTAAAAAAACCTAAAAATATAACTATTTCTCTGTGTAAAAGATGATTTGGCTGGAAAGAGGGTGACTACCGAGATGACGACTAATAGAGAAGTACGAAAGAAAAAAAAACATGTTGCACTGACTTCAAAATAAAATCGGTTATGGGCAGGAGAATGGTGCCGACTCATGATTCAATAACAATTTCTATACACCCACATTATTATTCGTGTTCACATTTTCGCAGCTGAATCAAACCCCTAAGTATAGGATGTAGGTGTCGTTTCCTAAGCCCTTAGGCTAATCGCTCCCTTTCTCCTCAAGTGAGCGCCCTAAATGCCCACTCTGCCCCGGAAACGGCGCTGAGACCCTTTTCTAACGTACAGTTCTATGTACGGTAAGTATATTTATTTATAGTATTAGGAGGTGTTGCTGGCGACCTCCTTTTATCTTTTGGGGCGCAATTTGGAAAACTGCTGAATTTGCGAAGTTTTAAGATATATTTTGCAGCAGTTGTGGGTTGAAACATGGCGTTGCCCATAGATCGTTGCCTTTTTACTAAAGTAGTTTTTACTTTTGACTTGGTTTAAACCATCGAACCAGTTTTTGTGATAAGAACGTAGGAACCATTCCGTAGTCAACCGCAGGCGGCAGCAGCAGGCGACGTCCCGCCGCGACACGACTAGTTTATAATATGTATTTCTATGAAATACCTTTCGATTACTCTTCTTTCATAGAAATACATAGAAATCAGTCGTGCCACGTTGCCTGATTCTGGCTACGGAATGGTACCTTAACTGTAATTAAAATACAGTTTTGTATGTTTTTTACTGTAGTCGGAATAAAGTTCGGAATTTAAAAATTCAAACCTTGCCTTGGTCTGAACATTAACCGTTTTTTTGTAATAAGACGGTTATACGTCTAGAGACTTCAAGGTCGACGAAGGGACAAAGGTCAAAAATAACACTTCTAGAACCTTATTCATTTAATTTCAATCTTGATAATTAGACTGTATCTAAAGGACATGATTTGAAAAAAAAAATGAAATTCAAGTTCACACCGACAGCTTTCAATTCGCGACTCTAGCTTAAATTCGAAAACATTATCCATCGAGTAACTTGGGCAGAAAAAGTTTCATCCATCAATCGATCAGGTTTGATAGCACACCACTTATCTCCGTCAACTCCAAGCGCTCCCTAATCCCCCTTTTCATATTAACAACTGTCCTTGTTTAATAAAACATGATTTGTTTGGATTGAAAACGATTTTTGAGACGAAAAAATATGTCAGTTTTCCGGGAATTTCGTCTCAATAACAAAGGTTCTTATTGAAGGCGTTAAACGAGGTCAGGCAGGGAACAGCTTAAGCAAACGACAATTTCATGCCGCTAACGACTGACAAAGAATTCGGGCGGGCTTAGATGGCGTATTACGTCACAGGACGGAGTGTGCTGCGTTTTAAATGCTCGCGTAATCAACTAAATGCTTCCTTGCAATGTACTGGGTGTGAGAGAAATGAACACAGTGGCACTGCTAGCGGATGGTAGGGGAATTAGAGAGTGGTATACATGGTGTTCTTGCATTGATTTAAGTTACTGTAAATTAATTGAAATAAGGTGCTATGAAAATTTAAATCTAGTAATAAAATAATGTTTCAATTTGTTCTTTCTTCTAACTTTCATTACCTATACTTCATTCAATTTAAATCTGATAATTTAAGGTTAATTTAAATCTGATATAGGTATTATAATATTAAAACTTATTATTACTAAAACTTTGCATGGCTTATACGTACAACCCACAAAAAAGTCATAACCCAGAGTTATTTGTAAATAAAATTGGGCAGTACCTATTTGTATTTTAATAAAAAAACGCCCCCAATACAAATAAAAGAACCAACAAATGTGGCTGTAAAATGAAATACGTAAAATATTTCATTTTGTTTCGTCTGTATTCAATTTGTAATCGGGAATGTGAGGTTTGTAACAATTTATTTTAGTACTAAATAATATTTATGTTTCACATAAATATCAGAGCCCTATAATACTGTCTTTTTAGAATGTTTTATTATATTTATCAAAACTTTAATTTGGAAATGGTGGATATTGGTTGGGTTTGTGGTTTTTAGAAACATAAAACTTAGCAATACTAAAAATAAACTTACAATCAATTTTAAACCTTAAAGAAATCTCTTTCGTATGGATCAAGCAATCAGTTTTCCGACAAACAGCAAGAAAAATACCTTTTGGGTACAGATCAAGCCCTTTTCATCCATTTTAGTGTTTATTACTCAGATTTTTCTCCACAACTCTTTCTATAAACAAACAATGTGGCCAGCCCACCACTGTTACTGCAGGACCAACTGTTTCGGTTTTGGAACGACCAGACGACAAAGCTAAAAATAAAAAAAATCTACCTAACTACTAAAAATGGCTTAACTGAACAATACAGCACAGAGTGACTTAACTATCCGTATTAATGCTTCGTGGTTTCGCATAAATAAAGGCCCCTTCTCACCTGTGCGGCTGACAAGTGCCAAAGCGCCGAGCGCCGCGAAGAGGAAAGCCGCAGACATCGCTAGTTCACGTGTCCATGCATAATCCTACTTTCACGGCTCAAAACACCCTGTATACACCGCAGCCTGTGAACAAAAATAAACCTTATTAACATAGGCTTTAAGTCTATTTTAAGCTCCACCTGTGACACAATAACAAGTGATTGATTATAGACTCTGTTGCTTAGAAGTTAGAGACGGGTTTTTATTGTGTCGAATGTTGTGGAGTAGTGTGCCTATGCGTATGGTGGAGGTAGGATACAGTTTAGAGGATGACATGAATAGAATATAGGTACGAGTCATGTTATTATCTTTTTAGTTCGTAAATAGGTTTTATACCTGTATCACGCGATCCGTTTTTTTTTTATTACTTTGTCCATAAGTAGATTGCGTTTTATCAAATAGTTCCTATGCCGTAATGTTGGCTCCACTGTTGTGGGACAATACGAATACACTCCGCCACTACGGCATGTGACGCTACTTAATAGGTCCGTTTTTAAATTTTAACAGTGGAGCCAACGTTACGGCAAAGGATCTATTTGATGAAACGTAGGTACTCTACCAGTATTTTTGCTTTATCGTGGATGTGATTACAGACATTTAAATTTATGTAACACTTAGCGTTGGAACTTGGAACTATATAGTTTGTTTGTCTTTCTGTTGGTTAAAACAACATTACCGAGCAGAACACTGTAAATGCACTTTGCCAGGTAGGTACCACAAACAGTTTAATTTAGAATAGTTAATGTGATGTGGACAGAGCATGTTGAATTCAGCTTTTGTCGATGTGTTGTTTATTGTTGTAATTGCTTGGTAAATAAAGGTTTACAATTTCCCTGTCTTTCTTTCTAAATTATGAACAAATTGACTAGCAACTAGAATTGTATTGTCCAAATCAATCATTCTCTGAAAGTTGTTCGAAATGGCTATAAGATAAATATTAATATAATGTTCAACACAATGTAAATTGTTAATGAATGAAATAAATGAAATGAAATGAAATTACAAAAGAACACAATATTTTTCTTAGGTTTATGTTTGAGTAATAAATAGTAGTCCAGGGCCATCGACGCGCAATCTGTTACCATGGATTCAGTACATGATTCCAAAGATTGAAAAGGGGTCTAGAATCGTGCGCTGAATTCTTGGTTACAATTTGCGCGTCGATGTCCCTGCCACCCTGTATAGGTATTTAGTATATTGCGGGTGTCCAAATGTGAGCGTAGGATGATGGATGGCAAGATGGATCGATGACATAATTATTATAATTGAGGGCAAACCTTGGACAAGATTTTAGCAAAACAGGAAAAATATTGACGTAAAATAGAGCTTACTTAACACCATAATATTATTTAAGTTCTATTTTACGTCAATCTAAATCTAAATCAATCTAAATCTAATCGTTGTAATTATTTATAATTACACATAAATAATAAAAATGTATAGAGGTATTACATTAATACATTTTAATTATTTATGTGTAATTTATAATTATTAATGTGTAATTTTTTATTGATATCCCGTCCCCACAAAAAAAATCTGATGATCGATTCCTCCCATGTACCTATTTACAAAGCCATTGAAATCGGACCTGTCCGGTGTACCACGGGTGAATGGGGACCCTAATGAGTTTATTCAATAGGAATAGACTCCAATGGGCGTTAAGCGAGGTCATTATGTAAAGAGGGGCATAAACCAACCAAATGTTTGGGTCGAGTTGCTGAAATTGAGAATTTAATGGTTGCCGTACTGGTATTGACGTCAAAATGTGTATGGCTTATTAGCCTGGATTGGCTGCAGCATTTGGGCGTAAATGGTTGAGATTGGCCATCGTATTTTAGTAATCATAATGGTCTTTGATTATAACCTGTTTGGGCATCGAAGATCATGAATCTATGGGGTTTTTTGTGGGATAGTTTGGGTATTAGAGTTTCAGCCGTGTTTAGGTATATTTCGACGACTTCAGAGACTTCATTGAAGACTTAATTGTATTTTCCAAGTAATTTTCCTTGCCAAAATTGCCAGTGCTCGTTGAATTTCTATTTTAAAACAGGAAGTGACACGTTAAACTAACTTAACTGTTTCGTCCACAATATAAAAACTAAACTATAAGCACACACGCAAATATTTAATTTTAGTTTTTAAACAGCTCTACGCCCCAAAACCAAACTTGCCACAAGATTTTTTAACGATCATTATCGCCATACAATCACTAATTATAAAATTACGTCACTCTTAAAAAGAAAATGGCGAACAAAAGTTGATAGCTCTTTGACCGACTTCGGTTCCGACTTTTTTCTTAACTGTCCGAAGTTGGGAGGGAGCCAAGGGGGGCAGTGGATGGCTCGAGTTAGTTCATTAACTGAACTATAAGTAACCAGAAGTGCTTCGGTGACTTGGGGCAATCGATCAGGGAAACAATTTGAAGATTGGTGCTGTTTGAGTTTTTTGTACGTGCTTTTTGAAAATTCCGATTCAATGAGTTTTCATCAGATATAGCTGCGAAGGCTTTTTTTTTTATTGTGACTTTTTGTCTTTTGGAGCGCACTGAAATATCATCGTTAGGTAGTTTATTAATTGCGTTTTAATAATAAAATTATTAAGGCTTTCTCAGAGCCACCTTTTAACCATTTATTTCTGCAGAATTTTTAAGGTAAATAACATTGTCATTATTCTTATATGTCACTTTTCAGATAAATTGGTACATAATTATAATTCTTGTTATTTCAGTTATCAAAGGACTTACTCGTAAAAGCATTAAAAAAAAAAACACAATAATTCCGCGAAAAATTCCTCATAAGGCCGAGCCCCAACCACTTCCACATCGTATGCGAATGTAATTAAGATCCCTATTTTTAGGGTTCCGTAGTCAACAAGGACACGTAAAAAGTATTGATGTTTTTTTTTTCTCGTCTATCCCTTCGTGTGGGGTGTCGTTGGAAAAGTCGTTCGTTCAGGGATCCCTTTGCGATATGTTAAGTGCTCATTTTTGTTAGTCAAGTCCCCCCCCCTACCAGCGAAATGGTTTGTTTTAGATAAGTGAAAAAATTCACGGCAGTAATATAATAACGAAATTAAAAGGAAAACTATCAAAGCTATTTAGCTGTGATAGTTTTCCTTTTAATTTCGTTATTATACTCGGTATCTTGTGGAGCCTACTTAGGCTCCACAAGTAAGAGACAAAGAAGATCGAAGAAGGTCGAGTAAGAATCGACTACAGTACGACACAACGTAGATGTAGCATCGGCAAAATGCATAAAACCGATCACAATCCAAACAGAGTGTGCCTTCAACATCTCCAATCTTTATTACGGCTTTAGTTGAAAATAATCTTTACGAAAACGCAATAACTTGTAAAGTCATTTAGCCAAATACATTCATAAAATTGAAATGAATGAATGCAAATTTTCAAATCTATGCTACATCTAAGTTGTGTCGTACTGTAACTTTGCAGTTGTAAACATGTTCTGCCATATATTCTGAATGGGAGAACATGTATTTCAACAACAATGTTAAGTTTGTTCTTGACATAAATTCATCCCAACTACGGAACCCTTCATCGTGCGTTGTCCGACACGCACTTGACCGGTTTTATTTATTCGAATTTCTGTAATACCAAGAAAGTTAATATGAAAATATTTGCAAAATATTTCTTGCTCATAATACCCAAACATAAGTTAGGGACGGACTTAATAAAGGGTTTAGACGACAACAGATGTCATCCTAGAATTCCAAATACGTCCTAGGACCCTCAATACGGACTAAAAATATTTTGGACAGCTTTTACGTGACCCAGAGCATGTATTTTTCTTCTAAATCACACTCCTAAAAAACATATGAGACTATTTTGTATTTAAAACACCGGCAGCATATGTTCCGACCCCTGAAATTGAATCCAAGACCGCAATTAAGGAAGCATCAAGTTTATAAATGGCTACCAAGAACTGAATAATTGTTTTTTTTTTCATGCTGATTCAGGGATCAAAGCGGTGGAAAATGTAGCAGCTGCTTCTATTTTAGTATACACTTTCGGAGATAATTTCGTTTTCTCGGTAAGAAATAGAGGCTTTTTATCCTTACTTCCTTATGTATAAATGCGAAAGTAACTCTGTCTGTCTGTCTGTCGCGCTTTCACGCCAAAACTACTGAACCGATTTAAATGAAGTTTGGTACACAGATAGTCTAGAGTCTGAGAAAGGACATAGGCTAATTTTTATCGTCATACAACACGGGAGAAGCCGCGACCGGAAGCTAGTAATTATTATAAACGTTGCTCTATTCAGGATTTCATTTGTTTCCGATACCTACGATGAAATTCTTGAACGTAAGTCCATTTGTAGTCGTGCACTTTTTTATCTTCTATCTCTTTCACCTTAAGGTCTATTGTAGCTACAGAAAGAGTTTTATGAACATCTTAAAGTTAAGTCTCATTTACGGATACGAGCGATAGGGGTGCGGACAAACACTCAAGTTCTTTATTTGTGTTTCACATGCACATACCTACGAACATATTTATGTCATGCAATTTTCGTTGCGCTGTACAATAGAAAGAAAAAAATAGAAAGATGGTAATTTGCCACGTGTCAAGATTTAAAAAAAAACTTTTATTTTAGACTATTATTCTTTTCCATATTTTTGTATGTCAGTCATGAACAAAAAATTTAATACTACAAAAAATATACGGCTAATAGTGAAACGGTGCCAGTGATCCGTAAGGTAGAAGCCAATCACTCAAGACGCCAACGGCGCCGTCACAAATGGCTGACTAGGAGAGTGCATTATAATAACACTCCACGAACGGCAATACTTTTATTTTATTGTGTATTATTAATAATAATAATAGACGTTGTTTACCTTTAACTAAAATTTGCATTCTTATAAAATTTTTAAGAATGTATTAAATTTCTATCCAGTGTAAACCATTGATGATAAGCGTATTATCAAAGGTAAATAAGTAGATAAATAAACAAAACAGTCGAAAGCTGTCGTGAGACACCCGGTTGGAACGCAATAACACACTACGACAAAAAACACAATACCTACCAACACACAACACATAAAAGCACATAACAACAACACAACACGATACACAACAACACAAAACATATATATGACACTTTTGTTACATAACAAAAGTGTCGTGACGGTCAAAATGTCACACTTTTTTCAGTCTAGTTTCATTCGCCAAGTGTGCAGAGTATAACATGGGGTAAGGAACTTCGTTCAAATAACTTCATGTGGTCGGTACCCTTTACTGTTTTGTTATCACCTTGCTGACTCTTTTAATCAAGGTTTTATATTTGTACTAGCGACCCGTTCCTACTTCGCACGGTTTTTATGACTTGAGAAACCATCGAGATTTCTTCTTTTTAGGTAATTTTATTAAACTCATTATAATGATGATTAAATTGTTTTTTTTTTTTCTCTGGCTACGCTGTCCCGCTCCTGGACAGAGGCCTCCCTCCACTCGTTCCATCTTTCACGAGCCCGCGCATCCTCCTTCCAGTTTTTATGGAACCTATCCAGCTCGTCCCGCCATCTCCTACGTGGTCTGCCGCGACCCCGCCGCACTGTCTCAGGGCACCAGTTATGTGTTATTTGGGCCCACAGTTTGTCCGGCATGCGGCAGACGTGTCCTACCCAGTATCATTAAAGTTAGGGCAGGCCTTTGAGCCACGTCAGCTTAAATGATGATTAAATAGGATAATTATATTCCTCCATCACCGTTAATTTAGTGCTTTCCACATAAACTAGATATTACTATCAAATCATAAGCAAACAAACTCGTTTCGTTTAAAGTTAGATGAAAACTTAGATATAATAATATTCCTGTATGCACCTAAATTTCCACATAACTGTTGTAACTCATAACGTACCGCAGGAAATACACAACGAAGCCTCACATTTCATGAAAGGAGCCCAAAATAACCAAGACTAGGAAGTTCCCTTTGTCTCGAACTGTCTTCAAAATCTAACTCAGCTGCAGTTCTTTGAAACGTACAGTTACTGAAGTTTGAAATTGAGGAGTTCGTCACAAAGGGAGAAAAAAGTAAGATGTTTGGCCCAAATGTTGGACAAAAAGTTGGAGGTAATTTATTGAGTAAATACTGAACAACTTTCAATCGAATTTGGGTGACAAGGAGATAATTTGATAGAGAGTTGTCAAGGCTTTGCTGTTAGAGTAAATGAAGTACAACCGGTTTCTTTAAGAAGAAATGGGTCATTGCTTAGGTGTTATTAATCAATCCTAACCGTTTGTATATATAGTGGTTACCTAGACAGGTTTATAGGATGTGAAATGTTCTCATAAACAAACCTAGATATTCTGATATCAGGCTTGTAGTTGCTATAACTCCGACTTCAGTCATAACGATATCGCAAAATCTATCAACGTAGAAACTACAATTCGCTGGCTACGTATAAATTGGGCTACGCCGTAGCTACGTCGTAGCATGACGTCACGGCTACGCTGCTACGCGATCGTAGCGATCGGTTTTGTGCTGGCTCGGTGTATTTACTTTTCTCTATGCTACCGGATATGTACAAATTGTTTATTTCGTATTTGGAATGTGTTGTTTTATAGAAAAATATTAAGTAATTTTCCTTTTAAAATGTGAATATGAAGACCTGAATTAGTAGCACCAGTGTCACTAAAAGATAATTTTGAAAAAAATTCTAACGAAATATATTATGTCGCTTTAGCTTCAAATACCTACACCAAAACTTATTTCATTTTCTGGCCCTTATTGAACAATCGCGTGTAATAGTCATGGAAAGAAGACACCTTTACGTCTATTACCGTGTTACTTTTCAAAGGTCAGATGAGAAATATTAGTATTATTTATGTATCTTGAGACTTATAACTTTCAATAAGCTGAGTAGTCAGCTTATTGAAAATAATGCTTCAGTACATAACAGAGAATATACGATTATCACTTTTGTACGAGCCCCTACGTCAACTCTGTGATATATACCCGAAATATTTGGCAGCACATTTCGCCCAGTCAAATTTTGCAATATTATAATATAATATACGCTTTATTTGCCAAACTCCCATTTACAAGGGAAATCTATAATTTGAATATAAAATCGAATGTTTGTACACATAGTAAAATAATTTTGTTGTCAAGCATTTTTCATTGCAATGTCAGGGAAATTATTTTTTTAAGAAAATTGCCCTACTCCAATTTTCTGTGGTAAAGGCATTTCAAGCATTTCTCTCAAGGAATGACAGTTACTATTGTGATTTGAATACGCGGACTTTACGTCGGTAATTAATTTGCTTTACTATAATGATTTCATTGACTTTACATTATATAACTTTTGTTCATAAGATTTCCTGAAACAAATGATGTCAAAAACAGTCAACTCAGGCGCAATATGACTGTGCTAAAAGTAGTTGTCAGACTGCGGAGTTATTTTTGTTGTCGATAGCTGTACCTACTTTGTTTTGTCATTGACTTTAGTCATACTAATATTGTTAAGACGAAAGTTTTTCTGAATTTGTTTTATTAGAGACCCATAGCAACAGAAAGTCGTGTTGGCTAGGATTAAATATAATATCAGTTTTCTAAGTATCGGACAAAATCGAAATAGCCATAAGTTATTACACTTTTATTGACACTTACAGCTTGGCAAAAATGAGTTTGGAAAAAATTAGGGCGCCACTACCGCATAGAGGTAACGTCAAATGGGAAATGAGTAAAAGAATTTAAACAAAGAGTTAAAAACGCTGCTTGTACTGACTCAGCAACCTACTAGCTCTTGTCGGCAAAGTAGTGCCAACATCATAGGTCTGCATTATTTAAGTAAAATATTTAGTTTCATTTGTCACCGCATCATACTCTTTTTTGCCAATCTGTTCTAACTTTTTATACACCCAACAAAAATCACCATCAACTCTATAACGCCAAACAATTTCAGAGAAATTGTACCATTGGAATATTGAAGTACCTACCTAGTTCAAGCGACCAGTCTTCCCACTAATGTTGGACGCTCGAGCGACAATCCAGTGCTTAAGCCGGTAAGCTTCAAAGGAGCTATTACTTTAAGTGTTTAGATCCCCCAGTCGCTACTTCGATGAAATATTCGAACAATTCTGTAATTTATTTCAGGTTTTAATATCGTTCAGTCTCCAGGTAATAATATTCATTGAGGCTAGAAATTCGAAAATGTAAATCATACTCATTAGACTGACCCAATTTCAACATGCTTGTGCCAAATAAATTACATGTATGTCAGGTATTTTTCTAAAATCTGATATTATTAAATGCCTTAAAAAGAAAAAAAAAACTGTCGACTAAAATAATACAAATCACACATGAAAGTATGAAGCAAGGCAGAGCTGCAGCTCCACCATGAAAAAAAGCATGCCACAAATGCGTTTGTACGATACATCGTAAAACCACATTTTGCCAGTACGGGTGAGCTATTAGGTGGGGCCCACCTATGAAATTGGTGTTTTGTATGGGGAATTTTTAAGAAGTTGCATTTTTCATACTAACGTTTTCTTAATTTATATAACAGCCATGAATACTACTTTTAAAACTTTTATGCACTACTGTTTAAAAACTAAGATAACGTATGCCACTTAGATTAAGCGACAAAAATAAGTTAGTTTAGCTAACTTAAAAAAAATAGTGGTTATTTCTGATAACAAAATGAGGAGCCATTTTTAAGGTATTTTTTATGTTAAGAAAGTAAGTAATAAGGTTTTTTTATTATTTGTAGTTGTCCATGATGGTCAATATTTTATATAATACCAAGCAATTGATGAATATTTTAAATCATAGAAGTGACGAGGTTCTCTATTAGTGGAAAAAAACGCCAATTTCATAGAAGGGGACCCAATATTATTTCAAGACTTATTTTTAGAAACGAGAAACTTCACTCATACAAAACTTAATTCTATTACTTTGTTAACTATTTTATAACAAACATATTTTATAAGACTATAAACACTCGTTTCTCACAATCTGCCTCGAGACTAATCCGCTTTAAAAAAGCACCAATTGGCGGATAAAATTAAATTCCCCCTTTTCGCAATTCAGTGCCTGAATGCAATCACGAGTACCGAGATTCGATTCCCGGAACAGACAAGCGGAATCTTTATCTCCGCGGAAATAAATTAGTTTTAGTTGTTGTGGTTCTGTGGGATGGAATGAAATGTCAATGGTATTAAGAACTATGCTTTCTTTCCTTCTTTCTTTCTTTCCTATGTTATTTCCTCTCGATAGGAAGTCTGAAGTATAATGCGGATTGCCGTCTATTGTGTGTTTGGTTTTTAATCCGTGCATTAGTCGTTGGGGTTTAAGTAATGTAATGTCCTATGCAGATCTGAGGATAAAGGGATTCTGACGTCATTTTCTTCCTAGATTAGTTCATTTTATTTCTTCGCTTAAAAAAGGATTTGTGTATTCGTAGGATTGGCTGGAAGATGGTAATAGAAAAGCTGATCGAAATACGCATGGGTAAAATCTTTCGAGTATTCATGCAACAGGAGAAAAAGTTTAATCATGTCGTGGTGAAGCAATAATTAGGAAATCAGCAGTAGTGCATAGAACTTCTTTAGGTCCACCATAGAAAAGGAAGGACCTTCCGATCAGACGGGTGTTGTGTCTAGCAGGCAATTGTCCAACGATTGATGTCTGATTCTTGTATTTAAGTCCATTGCACGGTGAACTTTAATTGCGCGATGCAGGATTTATGTGACGTCAGGATTTTTGTGTGACCTCAGGTCTTTGATGCGTAGTACGCATGTGGCGATGTAGATACCGCCACAGGTACAAACGTCACTACACAAATGGTACCTCGAAAGCGCAGGCCACACTAGGAACGAAGCGAAACGAAGCTTCGTTTAGCTGTCTTCCACGTCTTACTTTGGTACGAAGTGTAAGAAGTGAAACGAAAATGGAAGTATGAAACGGTGGCCCGCGGTTAATACGTAAAAAGAGTTTGCCCGTCTTGAGCAAGCGTGGTGATCAATGCTTCTGCATTCTCTGTATGAGAACAGGCTTTTGACTTGCAGTGGGTCAGTAACAGGCTCGTATTCTTTCTTATTAGTAATAATACAGGTCAAGCCATGAGGAGCTCGTAGCTAAGTAATAACAGCCGCACGGATGGATCGATCAGGTTAAGCTACGCTTGCCGTGGATGGGTGACCATTTTTACATATCGAGACTCCTCCGTGTCTTGGAAAACACGTTAAGCCGTTGTTCCCGGCTGTCATTTGTGGATCTTTGACAGTCGTTACGGGTCGTGAGAAGCCCGAAAGTTTGACAACCAGTCTTACCAAGGGGTATCGTATTACCCAGTTACGGTTGTGGAGGTCAGATAGGCAGTCGCTCCACGTAAAATTCTGGTATTCAGCTGCATCCGGTTAGACTGGAAGCTGACCCCAGCATAGTTGTGAAAAGGCTAGGCAGATGCTGACAGGTCAAGCCATCCCTAAAACTACCAATTCCATTTTAAAACATTTTATTTATAAACCCACTTTAATTTTATCTTCCAAAGTTATTTCTACCACAGAGATAAATGAAAAATATACATCGCTCCCCGAAGAGGATGGAAATATTGGTTCTAAAATGGAAGGAAATTAGGTGAGTTTATTCACAAAGTCGGTTGGAACTCGATGTTTTGAAGAGGCCCCGGAGTGCATTGCGGGAAAGGCCCTTGAATCATATTATGCTGATTCCACTTCGTTATAAGAAAAATATTTTTATTGATGTTTATATGCATCGAAAGTGTATAAGGTCTCAGTTGAATTTGTTATAAGGTAGATCGATCAAATAATGCTCTTTAAAGCATCATGTTACACACCAAATAAAAAAAAACAGAAAAAGGATCGCAGTCAACGATTTCTATCAGAAAGCCTTTATAGAATGGACAGAAAAAGTTCGAATATGTTAACTAAGTAACAAATGTTTTTTCTTCTTCAAAAACAGTTAAAAAGATGATTTTTATCGTTATGCAAATGCGTTTCTGATTGAAAATTCATCCAAAGAAAACGCAGAAAAGTTCGATCTTACATATACCAAAAAATTTCCACTCTCCCAAAATGGAATTCCCTGAAGACTAAATTACCTTACATTTGTATATTGAATATGCGGCTTTGGACCTTCAATATTTACTCAGTGGAGACGCTTTAGACCGCACAAAGGGACAGGGCACGAGATCTTTGTAGAAGAAATGTCAAATTAAGTCTGGGAAGAATTTTCACACCGCTCAGAGCCTATGCAAACATAGAATTAATTTATTTTTGTTGAATATGTATGTATTCTGACGGTTTTACATTTATAAGGAAGGAAGCGTAAGGTATAGGCTTAGAGTTTTGGTACATTTTCTAGTTAACAGTAAAAGGGAATGCTTAGTACCTAAAAGAAGAGCTTAGTAGCGGCATATTTGAATGTTTCTAGTTCGTTACATAATCAAACTGATGAACAAAAAAGACAATAAAACAGGAAAAGAAAAGGGATGATTTGAAAATTAAACTTAAATTTTAACTTTTACTTGACGTAAACCAACAATTTATAGTGACGTAATATCGAATGGAGCAGCAAGATCGTAAAGAACTAACAAAGTTTTCCTACAACTTTAGAAATGCTTAGATCTGCAACAAAAATTTAGGGCACACAAATCAAATAATTCACAGCCGAAATGCCAAGGAGTTGCCAGAAATATTCCATATCATAATAGACTATAAATTTTATTTGTCCCACTTTCTTATCATATTCGTATTATATGACATTGTAACTTTCGTAAGCCTACACTTAGATATGCGACGCGATAGAAATGCTTTTTGCTGAGTTTCTCGAAAAGTTGTATATTTAAAGTATTTCATAATATATGTGACTTTCTGATATTCTTTCTTTCGTATTGTTCAGCTCTGTTTCTAGGAAAAATGTTAATGTTAATGTTTTTTATTGCGACTTTTGTGAAAAATACTTTCAAACTTATGTTCGTTACCGAACTACTTTTAGGCAGAACAGAGTCATTGTAGAAGAAATCAATTACAAAATAAATATAGAACATAAATTACTGTTTTTCTGACTGATTAAAAACATTTTCCCTTTACATTATGACAATCCATTTTCATATTATGAAGAACAGTTTACACGGAAAAACGGCAACCAATGAGATTCCCATTCGTCATTAATCCTCGAATCAACACGAAAATCCGATTAAAACTTAATGTCATCACACGGAAAATTCGGACCAAATAATTAAATTTTCGTTTCATTCGGATCTTCAATGTTTGGGTATACTTATCCTGATGCTCTACTGAAGCATAAAGTAGGTACACATGAGAAATCGAAAAACCGTAAGTAACCGTAGAACTACTCTCTAAATCACATTGAATTTCAACACATACAAAATATCATCATCTAAATAATTTTTTCATGAACTTTATTTCTGATATTGAATCTAACAATACATTTAATTGTAAATAAGTTTTAATAAGTTCCCAAAAATTATAAAAAACAGACGTAACATTAAATTGGGGCAGATAAATGTGTATTCAGAACATCTATCATTATTATTGCTATTTGATGATATCCAACAAGTTAGTCTAACATAACTGACCCCATATTTCCATGGGGTTAGCCGGTTTAAACGAGAAAAATGTGAAGCCGGGGTATTAACGATGCTATGTGAAACAGAAGGCATGCCTGGGATACTTTTTATAGGAAGGCGGCGCCGAACAATGGTCAACTCGATCGCTATGTGAACGGTATAAATTGAGTAACCCGGTTAGACGTGCTGCGGTATTTGCCTGATGTGTTAAAACTGCAGTTTTGTGCGATTATGAGTTTTGTTAGATTAAGTGATACTTTTTAAACGCTTCTGAGCGTTGAAGATACAAATGTCAATAATCCTTCAGTTAAAGTCTTCGTTTAAATCACTCATATCTTTACCTGGAGAAGTTTTAAAGAGTCAACCCTCATTCATAAACGTTGCTTAAAGTTATGAGACGTTTAAACGTCAAAAATGTATGGTTAAACAGGCGCTAATTAACTTTAAGCTGCGTTTACGAATGATCGATATATAATGTGAACAAAATAAATTAGATATGGAAATTGGGGATCGGGAAATTGACATAAAATCCCATTACCCAGAAAATGTTAATCAAAGAGCACTATTTACATCATTCATCGGTTTGACCTAGAAATCAAACTCTAAATCTCGTATTACTGCATTCACGCTCAGCTACAAATAAACATTTTATGTTTTGCACTCGCATCAACATTGACTCCATAAAATTTCCTCCAAAGTTATTTCCGTCACAGCTTCAATTCGTGAGTAATCCGAAATCTGCCGTTTTGTGTAACGCTATTTGTCATAATACGACAATAAACAGGACAAAAGGGAAGTTTGGATTTATTCTCCGTTTGTTTAGTGCCACCATTCTTTAGATTAAAAGCTCTGAGATATGATACTCTGGTAGATGTTTGATGTTTGCGGCCATTTTTTGTATTATGTTGTTGAGTAAATAAGATATATCATCTTTGTTGCTTTTGGTTTTGGTTGCTTCAGATATTTTTGCTTTAGAATATGAATTCATGGAATTCTATTTCTAAATATCTTTTCAGGAAATATTTAGTAGGTAAAAGCGTAAATTTAATTAAATAATACATCGAATATAGATTATTTATTTTTATTTATTTATATTTAATTAACAAGTAACAGGACTCAAAAAGTTAGTAATAATCTATCTTATCAGTGCAGTGTTAGGTTAAATGTGTAGGTTAGTGTACTAATGTAGTAACATTAGTACACTAACCTACACATTTAACCTAACACTGCCTTAAAGGTATGAGAATCCCTGCTACAAGCTTAAAACCGATGTAGAAAGCTTGCAGCAGCGATTCACACACAAACAGTCCAGTCTGCTCGCAACACACTGCAGTATAATGTTGGGGCTGGCCCGCACCCGGCGCACCAGGGAAGCGCATCTTTTCCGCATCGTAGTGTAGAAGCAATCGACACGCGCATCAGCAAACATCCCTGATGCGCTACAGAAGCGGAACAGCCCCATCAATACCCGGAACGCATTATTATATTGCACTCGAAGGGCGCTGTACGATTTTTGAGTGTAATCTACCCACAGGCTGCACGTGTAAAATGAAGTGCAATATGCACGAAACAAGGTTCTTTTTACTTTTAAAAGATTTGGCTACCCAGTGTGGTATTAACCAACTAAGCTTAGTACATAGAACACATAGTTCATAACACACATTGAACAATTACGTGAAGTCTATAATTCCAGATAAATTATTTACGCTATTTGTAGCAGATATAAAATGTAAGTTATTATCATTAAAGAACAAAGTGGAAGATTACGGGTGTTGGTCATAAACAACACTGTAACTCAATCTATCAACAACTCCGCTTTTAAGAGCAAACAAAACTACATTGTAGTGTTTAGTTGACTCAATACCAGACATCTTCAAACTTTTTATGCACTGTTATAGTATTTTCTTTTTTAAAGATTTTTTTAAATTTTGTCCACTTAATATTAATTCTCTTTGTTAAAGTTACGGTTTCCTAAAAGAACGGTGGGCGCCACGTTAACGGCTGTCATGTCACTTACGAGTATACCAGCGGGGTTTGACTTTACGGATGTTAAAAAAAAGCTCTCGAGGAAAACACACTAACTTACTTTCATAAATAACATTAAATTTCAGTGACGTCATTCGCCAGTGAATTACAGACGCTATATGATGGCCACCACTGTTCTACGAAAGAGCTTTAGGAGGGATTCAAGGATTAACTAAAACAGTAAAAACTGAAACCAAAATATTCAAACAAAATGTGATAAAAAATTCCCTATAAATGAGGTTGATTCAACTAAGAGAGCTTTTACTTTCCGCGTCTATTTATTCTAAAAAATTCTGACCCATTTTCAAGAACAGGGTCTCTTTACGTTTTTGTTCAAATGTATACAAGTGGCGTAATTTGAGAGAACAAAAAGCGAAAAAAGGAGAATTTACAGCGACATAAAATCTATGCGTAAAAAAAGATAAATGTCAGCTGGCAAACACGCCGTAGATTAACGTTGGTCAAAAGAAAACATATCTTTTTATTATACCTACTATTTTTGAGTGTGGAATATACCTTCTGTTTTTAAGAATGATTAAAATGGACGCAGTTTTAGCATTGCTTGTCATTTAAGTTCCAAAATTGAAAACTACGCGAGTGTCATTGGTGAGTTTTGTCTGTGGAACCGTCTTTATGACTGTGGACTATATAAGTAACATTGATCTTTGTGATCTAATCCTAATTCATTTGGAATGAAACTAAAATAAAATAAAATTTCTCAAGACTTGTACGTTTAGTTTTTATAATGAACTAAGCCAATCCAAATCAAATTATTAATGCGAAACATGTTACAATCATTATTACGCAATACCTTATCAGCTTCAACATCTATCACAGACCTAATCGACAGAAACTTATCGGCAACTACAGACCAACACTAAAGCAGATACCTAAGTCCAACCTACGGACAGGAACGGACTCCTTTAAACCATGTCGATCGATCTACATCAATAACTGAACGCACCAGTGTCTGAGACCTATCTAAATTATGCACTTCAGCTAGGCGAACTTCAATAGACTTCAGGCACAATGCTTCCATAATTGGATATCTATACGGTAAGCTAGGAGATAGCGTAGCTTCGCGAATATTTGATCGACTGTATCTTCGTCTCTATTAGGCGTGGTATTTAGTTTATAAGGAACACGTTCGTGTAAGAGATGACATGTGTGTCCAAGTACAAAAAACGGTGTAATATTTTTTTTATTGTGTTAAAAAAATACTAATACAAGATTTTATCTTTTAAGTGACCTTTGATTACTATTTTGTATAACTTCTGGTGGTCGCAGTATGAACCAACATTTCTGTATATCAATTGTACCCCTTGTTCACTACATAAATAAATGAATTGAACTTTTATTTTCTGGCTCAGGTGATGTGATTGTTTTTTTAAAACTGGTTAAATTCGCCTCATTACTGTTTTTGCTCAGATAATCATTTAAAACGTAGCTGTAAATTGCTTTGTTCGATATTCAAGTATATTTTAAAGATGCTGATTCGGCAAAAACAATTTTAAAGAACGTAATTGGTAAAGTTAGACTTCAAACTTCGTAACCAATATCCACAACCTTCAATTGACTCTTATTTTGATAAGAAACAGCCACATGGTTTTTCGTTTCATCGATTTTGGTATCATTAATCATGTTTGTGCGAACTTCAATAAAGTTTTATACATCCAATATTCGGTCTAGACGAGATAAAGTTTCTGCTAGCATCAGGATGAAAATACTGAACGTAGGCAAAAGTGAAAACCTAGCAGCGCTCGTTTCAAAATTTCGGGGAACTACTAAAGTAGGTATAATGTTTTATGGGTCAGGTAACGAATGAATCCCTGAGGTATCGTAAGACGTAACTAAGGGTTTGTGTTAGAAACATGAGCAGTAGAATTTATCCGTAATTGTGACGTCATTTATCCGCCATTTTATATGAATAAACAGCAAAATTATTTTGATATACCTTACTGAATTCATTCATGCAAATAAAATATTGATCATTATTGTAAATATAATATTCGTATTCAATGCGCTCACAACACAAGGAAAATATCAGTGGAAAAGAAATTCAGTTCCAAGTAAAGACTTAACAAGCGTAAAATTATTTTCTAACCCAATTTCATTCTTGATAAGAATCTTTCAATTACCCAACAAGTACAAATTCTTTACTCCCTCTATTTCCAAGACCAAGCTATGTTTTCGAATAACACGATTAAATTCACTTTTTCTTATTGTGAACTAGGAAACAAACCACTCGGCATTGGAGAGAGAAATCGAATAACACGCGAACCGACTTGCTTGCGGCGTTCGTGATCAATTGAAGTGAATGCTGAACCGTGGAGCGACAACAAACTATCTTAGATACCTGCACTACACTATCTAGATTGTGAGTAAAAAGATGGCTGAATTTTTCGTTAAATTGGAAGGTGAATTTTTCCGGCGAAATATTCTTTTATTCACGATTCCGCGGTGGTGAATAAAAGAAATATTTCAATTTGGAAGTTGGTTCAAAGATGTTTGCTAAACTCATCTAATCTTATTATTATTGTATTGCAATGTTTGAAAATAACACGATTTATTATGACATAAGGAATAGTGCTGTTTACATTTACCCTTCACCACTACTACTACCTGCAGTATTGTCTCTCTTTCTTACTTTATTCCATCCAAAGGTTGTCTGTAAAAGATCGCTTTTAGCGATAAGGCCGCCCATTGTGCACACTCTATGCAAAATTTCTAATTTATGTCGGTAATTTTTATCATGTAAATAATAAAGAGTATTCTATCTATCTATCACTGCTCATACCACAACAAAATTTAAAAAGGAACTAAACGCGTTCTAATAACGATCATCCATTTCCCAATCTTATTGAAAATGACAGTCAAGTACCTACCAAGCTTAAAAACTGTCTGAGAAATTACATTTACGAACTTCAAACAGGCACTTCCTAGAATCCTCGTGTGCTTATAAATAAACAAGTTAAGATATGTTAGATAAACTAATATAGCTACAAGTTCCGCAACATAATAATTTATACTTCTGTGGGCTGATCTAATTTAATACAGCTGTCCCAACTCCTAACACAACCATAACATAAACCAAACTAGTTATAGAGCACGAAACTAATCAAAATAATTTATACATTAATCAAAACTAAATAGTTTAGACATGTTTATTTATACACAGCATCAAAAATAAGTAAATATTGCGCTAAGTTTCAAAGTGTTTGTCAATGATAACTTAATCATCATGAGCCTGGGAAGATGAGTCTTCAGATTTAAATCATCATCATCTGCCCAGCCTTTTCCCAACTATGTTGGGGTTGCCTCCAGTCTAACCGGATACAGCTGAATACTAGTATTTTACATGGAGCGACTGCCTATCTGATCTCCACAACCCAGTAACTGGGTAATACGATACCCCTTGGTAAGACTGGTTGTCAGACTTTCGGGCTTCTGACAACCCGTAACGACTGTCAAAGATCCACAAATGACAGTTTTCAGATTTAAATATCGAATGAAAAAAGTATCAGGGCTGAGTAGCAGGCGAAAATAGACGAAATCAAAATATTTTATTTCACATAAACCCACATGGGCACTTATGAAACGTCAGAAGCTAGGTGGTTCCAATTGGTCGTTTCCTATGGAGAAGAGCCAGAAAGAAACTCCACGGTTACTCTTTTAAAAATAATTGGCTTTTACAATATTTTCGAACAGTTTTTACAAAGAAAGTAGCCCAAGGTCAAGTTAGATCTTCGAACAACTACATATGGAATTGCCGTATAAATGCGGCACGCCATTAAACCAAAGACCACAGCAATTATGTAGACCAAACACCCAAAAACAATTGGAAAGGACGATACTCAACATTGTAGGACCAACGTAGTAAGAGTAGCCATCAATTCCCATGACAGATAAACAATTCAATAAATTCTATCACAATAAATTTTAATGAAATAAGAACTTACACGTGGCTCTAATCACATGAGACCAAAAATATCTAAGAGACATCCACCTAACCTATACAAGGTCATATGCGAGACGGCTTGATAAATGACTATAGAAGTATAGATTATTTAGTAAACGCGTATTAGCATATAAAATATTCCCAGGTATTTTATGAAAGCAAACATTCATGCTACGTTTTCTATCATATCGAGATGAGCCAATATCAATAGCAATTTGCGCCTTAAAAGCCTTTTGATTTTCTTGATAAATATTTGGTTGAGAAAATCGTGTGGCACAAGGATCAATAATTCGAGTTGCAGGTTTGAAAACAATCTGCCAGTGTGATTATTTTGGTTCTTTTTTAGCAGATGCTAAAGGATCGTGGGCAAGAATCTATAGGCGGCACACCCACGTCCGCCACGCATGAGACCACTGTAGTTTTGAAGACATCACTTCTCCCTTTACTCAGTCCAAGGCGCATCAAAATCTGTCCCGGGGTTATTTAGTTACGACAACGTTAGGTTCGGATATGTTAAGTATGTATTGGCGGCACACCCACGTCCGCCACAGATAAAACCACTATAGTTTTTAAGACATTACTTCTCCCGTTACACAGACCAAGGTGCATCAATATCTATCCCAGGGTTATTCAGTTCTGATAATTTTAGGTAATAATTTTCGAGTACTCGAGTAGGCCAGTGCACAAGACACCTCGTAGGAGATCGTGTGATACCTCCTGATGACTCTGACGGCTGCCTACAAGCAGCGTTCGGGACCCCCAGATTGGGAAGCAGCGTTGACAAAGCCCCAGCAGCGGATAAAAGTGAGTTTTACTGGAGCAGTCTCTACACTACTGAGTAATAATTAAATAAACACAACCAAAAAAAATGGTTGGGAAAAGTTGAGATATAAAACCTAACCTAGCCTAACATAACCTATCCAAACCTATTTTTTTTTTTTTTTTTTTCCCGGGGTGAAAAATCCTCATGGGGTCTGTCAGACTCTTACTGACTAAAAACCACCCCGGTGTTCCGACTCACACCTGCGCCAGGGGTCGCGGGAACGCAAAATTCTTCCGCAACCCCCGACTGGTGCCGGCCCGCCATCGCGGGCCTCCTCGGGTCAGAGGGGGGAGTGAGGTGTTTGACTCCCCCCGTGACGTCTAAGAGGGGCGCGCGTGGAACACTACGCGCCGCCACCTCGGGTCCTGATGTATGGGGGGGCGACGGACGTCCTCGAGTCCGTCGCCCCTGGACCCATTTAGGGGGGCTGGAAGAGGGCGTTATCCGCCCTCCGCCGACGCCCGGTGCGCCTGCTGCGGGCCGGGTGAGTGGACGAGATCTCCCTCTCCCTTTCCGCAGCCTCCTTCTGCGAGACGACTGTCTCGCAGTAGGAAACCACCGCGTCCCAGGACTCCTCGCTGTCGACCATCGACTCAACGACGGCCGGCACTACCTACTTCTGAGATGAGGGCACGGCGCGGCTCCTCCCAAGCGGCACACTCTGCCAGCGTATGCCGCGCCGTGTCCTCCCGGCAGTCGACGCAGTGGTGACACCGAGCGTCCGGCTCCCTGTTTATGCGACACAGGTACTTCCCGAAGCAACCATGCCCCGAGAGCACCTGCGTCACCCGAAACGACAGGGAGCCGTGCCTCCTCCCGAGCCAGCGCTCGAGCACCGGCCGGACCGCCTCGATGATGTCGAGGCCGGCGGTAGGGCGTGAAAGCCTTTCCCGCCATTCCGCCACCAGGACCTCGCGAAGCTGAGACCGATGCAGCTCTATGTGTCGCTGCATCGGTTGCTCACCCCGCGCCCTCGCTTCCTCGCGCCACCGATACGATGACGCGAGTACTTTCGCCTCGAGGTCCCAGGGCGGGGATCCGGCCAGTGCACAAGCCGCATCGTAGGAGATCGTGCGGTACCCCCTGATGACTCTGACGGCCATCGCTCTCTGCGGCTTGCGCAGGACTGCGATACTACCGGCCGTCAGGTCAGCCGCCCAGATCGGGGCCCCGTAAAGGGCCATCGATCGCACGATCCCCACGTAGAGCCGCCTACAAGCGGCGCTCGGGCCCCCCAGATTGGGAAGCAGCGTTGACAGCGCCCCAGCAGCGCCCAGCAACTTGGGCGCCAGCCGTCGGAAGTGGGGCCCGAAGTCCCACCGGCTGTCGAGCACCAATCCCAGGTACTTCATGGTGGACTCGACAGCGATCCGAGCCCCCCCGACCACGATGTGTGAGCCGGGTGGCGGCGCCCGCCGGGGGCCATGAAACACCATGGCCTCCGACTTGCTGAGGGCCACCTCCAGGCCTAGGCGACGTATGCGGCTCACCACTTGTGAAACCGCAGCCGTCGCCAGCAACGCTGCCTCCCTGTGCGAGCTCCCCCGGGCAGTGACCAGCGTGTCATCCGCATAACACGTCAGGTTGACCCCCGGACTGAGCTCGCCCCTCAGCACCCAGTCGTACCCGATGTTCCACAGGAGCGGGCCTACAACCGAGCCCTGTGGAACACCGCACGACATGCGGCGCTGGTTTCCACCATCACGTCCCATGTAGGTGACACACCTCTCCGACAAATAAGCCCCAACGATGTGGCGGAGGTAAGGAGGCACCCCATGGTACCGCAGTGCCTCCCTAATACAACTCCAGGGCAGGGTGTTGAAGGCGTTGGAGATGTCCAAGGACACCGCCAACATCACCCCGCCTCGAGACACCGCTTCCTCCGTCAGGACTCTAACCCGCGACACAGCGTGGATTGTGGAGCGCCCATGCCGAAACCCAAACTGGTTGTCGTCCAGGTCCGGCCCCTCTCTGCACAAGTGGCCGACGAGGCGGGAACCTATCCAAACCTAACATAACCTATCCAAACCTAACATAACCTAACCTAAACCTAAAATTATCAGAACTGAATAACCCCGGGACAGATTTTGATGAGCTTTGGCCTGAGTAAAGGGAGAAGTAATGTCTTCAAAACTACAGTGGTTTGAACCGTGGCGGTGCTGGGTGTCTTTTGCCCACCGTCCTTTACCTAGCCTTTTCCCAACTATATTGGGTTCGCCTTCCAGTCCAACCGGATGCAACTGAATACCAGTATTTTACATGAAGCGACTGCCTATCTGACCTTCACAACCCAGTTACTGGGTAACACGATAAGACTGGTTGTCAGAGTTGTTTTGGGCTTCTGCCTACCTGTATCGACTGCCAAAGATCTACAAATGACAGCCAACCAATAGCTTAACGTGCTTTCCGAGGCACGGAGGGGTCTCGGTCTCATGTAATGGATGCTCACCTATTCACGAACCGACCGCAGGAAATGTAGCTTAAAATTCAGCTTGTTACTCGTATTATTTAGCCACAAGCCCCTCCATATATATAAAACAGAGAGATATACATAGCAGAATTAAATTAATGCTGGTTTATTGTAGAAATATAATCGTGAAAAACATGGATTGCGTTTCGCAAATAAGCAATAGTTGAAATGATTCCTATAACAGTAAGCAGCGTTACCATAGAACAAAAATACAATTGTAAAGTGAACTGTAAAGTGTTGTAGCAAATCAGTACCCGTGTAAGCAGACGTTGAAACGATTTAATCAAATTCAAACTACATTGCTTACGTAATAAGGCTGAAATCGGTACACACAAGTTCATGGTGATTTTAATAACTGGAATTGACAGTCTAGCGACGACGTAGTAAATCGGCGAGACGCGGCAAACACGTCATTGTCAAGAAATATGAGCAATGTTGTTTTGGATATGTGTCTCTAGACGGTGTAAGTACAAATTCTTTAGCTAAAGCAATCACCCAAAATAAACCTTCCATTCTTAGTACTCAAGATTTAATGCCCTGAGTTTTGAATAGCGCAATCACGACTCTCAATATTCATTGGAGGAAGAAAAAGATTTAAATCTTCAATGGAAGTTTTATTTACTCGACTACGACGAAATGAAAAGGACGGTTTTTTAATCTCAAAGGCTTTATATTATGTATCATCTATAAATAGTTGGAACCTAGAAATACAGTCTAAAGAGTAATTCCATGAAATGCTCCCCACTTTAGATTTGTCTTTATATATTTACATAATGGCCGTTCCTAGTATAATTATAATTTATTATACCAACTATACAGTTGGTTTAAATATTGGACATTATCATCACCTACCCTTCATTTAGTGTATCCGCAGAATGCTTTCGTCTTAAATACATATTATTATCTCCGTCATTGTCGTTTCCTCTTTGTCCCTCTATACCTTCAGTACTCACCCCATCTCCAGCCATCTTTTACACAATCCATCCATTTTTTTTGTACTCTTCGCCTACGAAATAATCATCCAATATTTCCAATACAGTTGAAAGAATAAATCCATTAATATTATGAGATTCTCCTCCTCTTACCTCTTACAACACATACATACATATTTATAATGTTTAGCTACAAATACTAAAGCATCGACCACTAAAAGATTAGGTCATCCTGAATGCTCAAAGATTCATGGCCACTTTCCTAAACCCTGATTTACGAAAACATTAAACATGTTTTCCGAGACAAATTAGACCGGCATAATATATAGACTTATGGGCTAGGTAATAAATAATGTCTAGACCACGTATTACTTGTAAATACCAACTTGTAATAAGACGTTGTAATAAATGTGCTGGTTATAATAATATTATTTTAATATCATTTTGTGAGACGACATCGTTTATTGATGTGATTTTTTCTTGTACAGTCAAACGGACGTCTGTGGTAACTGTGACCACTGCACTTTGTCCTGGTTTAGCGTAGTAAGCTGTTTCAATGTTTCTGTTTTTGTTACAAAAACACCGGCAGACACAGCAAACTGTACCGTGATAGTTTTTCCTGTATTTTAACGCAAAATAAGTAAAGACAGACTCATATAACCAACCATATATAGTCAGCGCCATTATTCGGCTTCATGAAAAAATTAAAAGTAATTAAGTTTACTGTCTGACCTTTAGAAATACTTCAAGTAAAACTTGATAATAGTATAGAAGACGGCCTTATTGGTTTTATAGAATTAAGTTATTTGATAGCTTGTTATGAAAATAATGTGACCTTCTAGGGACTAGAGCTCAGACAGTAAGATAACGTTTTCGTACGCATTTGTTTTAGTCCATTCAAAGGATTTCATATCGCTATCAGTGATAAGACGGCTATTGTATCCATAGAAGTTTCAATTTTGTAAATGAGCTGTTACAATTTTGGTGTTTAATAAAGCCTATTATTGTTCTATCTGTGCCTATTACGCAGCTTTTCGACCTCACTTTATGTAGTTCTAAATGCCCGCACGAATAAAACAAAAGAAGAATCATTGGATTTACCTAACACCAGTGTTGATGCCTTTATAAATTCAGAAAAACAAACGTGCTGGAACTAAAGCCACCGGTTTCGAAACTAAACTGCAAAACTGATTTGAATAAAACGTATTGTTAAGCCGACCAAGGTACCTACGTTACTAGTAAAATGGAAATCAAATATGGCGGACGCTAAAAATAAAATGTAAAGCGAACCGATTTGAACAAACATTGTCGTTGGATTTTGTGCGAGTGCTCAAAATGTAGGACAGTTAAAATTTTGATAGCGAAGTGTGATGTTGATCGTATTGGTATAAATATATGGAAATAAATGAACGGTTCTCGTGATTGTTATTAACGTTATGTCAATAAGCTCATCCCCTAATTATATGGGACTTATTTAATGGTGAAATGTACAAGCATTCTACATCTATGCGTACTCTAAAAAAAAAGAATATTTGTGAAGTCTTAAATTATAATATTGAATTTAAATAATTAAAAAAAAAACTTTATTTTCAAATAAGTATGAAATGCTAAAATATATTAAAACATAGGTAATACGGGCTGGTGTACGCAACGTCAAAGCGAATATTTTACGTACGGAATATTTAAATTATTATCTATATTATATTTACTCACAGTTATCATGCACATTCTAACAAGGAGGCTAGTTTGTCAGTGGTGAGGGTTGGGCTGAAAATGATAGCAAAAATGACATCAGAACAGATACCGACCAATTCTAGATTGCCAATCATAAAATTTTGTTCAACAATAAAGACCTGAATGAAGTCGTATCAAAGTATCAATACTCGTCGGAACAAATATTTGTGTGGCCTACAAACAAAATATTTGTTGAAAATCTGTCTGTTTGTACTTTCAATTCGTATTTGTATTGCACCCACAACATTGAGTCCTAATAGCGATTGTTTGAAGCATTACTCGAACTCCATTTTCGTAGAGTTAGCTTTACTAGTAAGCTGCTAACTGTGATAAATATGTCGTTAAACCGTACTTTGATGGCGTGCTAAGGTCATAAATTCCTCAGCAAACTCATCATGTTTGTATGAACGTGTATTAAAGCAACAACGAGGCTATACCTATTTGAGTAAAGGCTTGAAGTTAGTATGATGAAGTGTGGGGAGACTGGTGCGTAATATGATCGTAAAATTTTTACTTCCTCGCTGATAGGGGTGTGGAAAAAGATGGAATATTAAATATGTCATCTGAGATAAACTCGATGAAAAACTAAAGCATTTAAAATTCATTACACATTGTAATGGTTTTTAAAATATTAACGTCATTTGGCTGTAGCTAATAGGTACTAAATGGGTGTTGTACAAGCAAGCTAACCAACATAGTTGGGAAAAGGCTAGGCAGATGGTTATGATGATACAAGCAAGCTAACAAAGTTTTATGTCGATATGTCGCAGTAAGGTGGTTAATGCAGACCGTATTACAGTTAAATACCGTAATATTGTATTAAAAAAGCGGTTCATAACTGTCTTACTAGGAATATTACTATGACACGAGCACGATCTAGTAATATAACTATTAGGGCACTCCGACCAAACCGGCTTGGTTAGAGCGCAGCGGCCGTCGAACGCTACGTTGAAAATGCATATAATTATATTACGGTATATTAATCTCTAGGTATATAAATATATCACGGCTTCAACTATCTTATTGCGACGGATACCTAACAAAACGGCGTGTAAAATATTATTCACAAAATTTATAAAACATGTTATTTGTAGACACTCTCCTCCTACCAAAATACACAAATATACATTATAGTCCCGCACAACCGAATTTCCTTTAGCGAAATTCCGTCCAACACACATTTCTTTAAAAACTCCTCCAACGTATGCTCTTACGTCGTTGAAATATTTCACACGAGCGAAACTTCCCCAGAATAAACATATATCAGCTATATTCAAATTAAATAAGCCATAATTTTTAAAAGTCCCAAGTTATGGCGTGGTTATGCAGTTTCTCTGGTATTACAAGCGTTCGCATAATGCGATGTGTCTACCGAGTACGTCTAACTTACTCTAAGAATTGCAAGACTTTTTTTTTATTATCTTCTTAGTTTAATGTGGACGTGAAGGTTTTAAATGGTGTTCCAACTTTGCATAACGTGGACTCTTTAAGAGTTTTAGATAGAGTTTATTCAAAAGATGCACAATTGCGTCTTGAAGCGAAATTGTTTTTTCGAGTGGTTTAACTATTTGAATAGCGCGAGAAAAAGAGCGTCAGCTGGTTGCCACCGCGAAAGTTTTAAAAGTAAAATAAGGAAAATAATTTATGTTTTTATGTTTCACTTAAATGGCAACGTCTGTTGATACTTATGCACCATTATAAGTTAGTTACAACTTAAAATTTTATTGTATAAAAGAAAGTGTATGAATATAAAAAGATGACAAATTATTTATGGAGAATGACAATAGTAAATACGCTGAATAATTTTGTAAAGTCGCCTTTTCAGATTTTTTCTTTTATTGCACTCATAAAAGAAATCGCAAGATGGTCTCCTCGACCTGCGTAGGATTTATTTTGAAAAACTTGAGAGTTATATTTGATCAGTCAATGAAAAAAATCAATTATTTGCGTGACCCCTTTTATTGGTTATTTATATGTATTTGAAAAGTAGCTTCATTTGAAATATTTCATCAAAAACTTAATTTTAAAATATTTATTCACAGCAATGAACCTTTCTGTACGTTTCAAATGTCACTCACAACTTACGCATTGAGTTTAACATGTTTGTGATGTGATAGTTTACTGTTACTACACACATCATGTTCGTGTAGAAAAAGATCGATACTGAACGACTTTGCAAATCAGCACGAGAAGAATGAAAGCCAAATATGTAATAATTGTTTCGGCTTTTCA
Source organism: Lithophane semibrunnea (assembly GCA_947363905.1). Lineage (NCBI taxonomy): Eukaryota > Metazoa > Arthropoda > Insecta > Lepidoptera > Noctuidae > Lithophane > Lithophane semibrunnea. Next base: position 15,178,500 of record OX376205.1, read on the forward strand.
GTTCAACAAATACTGCCAAATCAAATGAGCTGACCCGAACCGTGGGTATAGCACCCTTACTATTTTAGAGAAATTGCTTTTTGGAAACTAAAGATTATAACTATGTACATTTTTATTATTTTTCTTCACTCTTACTAACGACACTAATAGAACATTTCACCAACTAAAATCACGAATCATTAAAACTATGATCATGAAAAACAAAATTGTTCTAGGAATGGACATGCTCCATTGTGTAAATTAAAATTAGATCCTGTTGAAATATTCTTAAAAAATGCCTTTGATAGTCCCACAAACACGAATGTACAATCAAGACTTTTCCACTACACATCAGATGTGCCTAACCAATGGCAGCCAATCTTCGTCCAACATGAAAAGAAGAAAAACGTTTAACTAAATAGCTGTCTATAAACCAACATCAACAAAGTTGGCGAACTGAAAAAACTTGGATGAAGAGCAATTTGCCAAACTACAGCGATCTGTAGCCGCATCAAATGATGATGATATTATTCTGGGAATAAAGTATGGTTGAACGTATTTGATGTGTGGGTAATAGCGATGTAATGTGGCTATCTTATAAAGTAGTAATTCGCAAGGTTAGCACGAACTGTTTGAAATTCAGTAATAGAATAAGCCTACCTACAATAATATCTTTGTTCTTTTAGCAGTATCTAGGTATCTTACCCAGAATGAAAACAGGATTTAAATGCTAAACAGCTTTATATTGGATACTAGCTAATGCCCCGCTTGCGTTGCAATGCCTTTTTTTTTTTGAATTTTCTTCTTCGCTCACAACAATTTACGGCAACGCAATTGATTTTTATATTATTACTAAATGACCCGGTGAACTTCATACCACGTAAGACCGATAATATTTGGTGGCAATTCTCACTCAAAATTTCATTTTTGTCGATTTTTTGGCTGTTTGCCTTTGAGTTTTTCATAATTTTATTTTTTCCTAAGCCCCAGTACTGAGGAGAACAAAACAGAAACAAACAAATCAGTTTTCATTCCAATCAATCAGTTTCCATTTTCGAAGTTTTGTAAGACTCACGCACGGCAATTGATTTTTATATATAAAGATAGTAATATAATTATAGATATAATACCATCTCCGTACGAGATGCACTGTACGTGGGTTGCTATTCTAGACCAAATCTGAAAATTTCTCATATGTACCAGATATTGTAATAATATTTCCCGCACGAGTTCCTTCACAAAGTGTTCTACTACTTCTAAGTAGGTACAGTACATTCCAATACATTCACAGTACATTAATTCTGATACTTTACCATGTCAGTGAAATGAATGCACCGTAACAAAATCTGGAAGACACAATTTACGGTTCAAAATCTTTGTACGAGTAACAAAATGCTCGACATTTCAAGTTTTACCCACGGTTGCTTGCATTTCAAAACGTTAACTTCACAAAGTATCCATTGAGGGCTCGTCCAGTGAATGACTAGCGGGAGCGGTGGCGGCCATGATTCGGTGACCACAGTTCATCGCGAGTTGTTGTAGCGGGCAGTAGAGGGAAGAAAATGTTTCCACTGTTTTTTTGCACTAAATAACTGCTTAATGTTTATGGAGTAGGTACATATTCGCATAGTCAAAATGGGCATGGGTGATCTATCTAATGATCGTCTATTATTGTTTTAGCAATATTACATCAAACTTGCCTTAAAAACAATAGACTAGAGAGGAAACTTCGAAATATAAATTTTTGACACTTATGGAAAATTTAGATTTCGATGCTTCCAAGTTTCCTACTAAGAATGAAATGGTGAAATGGGAGTGGTTGCTAATGAAACTACTTTCGTATGGTATTACTTAGCCTTGTTTGACGTTAGTGAAAATGGACATCAGTCCCATCGTGGTAGGTACCCGCCAGTCCCTACACTATAGATGGACGCAAACGGTTCCATAATATAATGATTTGCCCGCCTTAGCACCCGCGCAAGCTCCTCACTCAGGATAAAGCCTGAAACTGAGATCCGGCACTAGATATTATTCGCGCACGAAAAGTTTACAAAGTTCCTCATTCGTTACACGTCACTTTGTCTGTAAGTTGAGCTATAGTTAATTTGAACTTCCCCAGCGATACTTTTATATATAATTACTTTGAACCGCAATTACTTTGAAGTGCATGGAGTCTTTTAAGATATACATTTAACTTACTTTGATTTAAATAACGAGTTTCGAGTTTTACTTATAGTACATTTGGATAACATCAAATTGCAAAAAAAATATTTTGCTAGAATGGGGTCTTGTATTAAAAAAAATTTGAAGAGAGAGATTTTTTTATAGTGACGCAGAATCAATTAAAAGCGCGAAGTAATTTTATAGGGTTTTATTTAATTATTCCAATTATTATCATAACGAAAGTTATGATCAAATACTTAGGACAAACACAAAGAAGAATTTATCATCCCTATCGCATTTTAGTAAAATATTCAATATACATAATAATAATATCAAATAACCTTCCATAAGCGGGCACTCAACCTAAACCTGATATATCACGGAAATCGATGACCACGTATCATATAACACGATCAAAGCAAATAATATTTCAGGACAAAATTTCCATACGTCTAATGTAAGTAATACACAGTAAGGGTATAAGGATAGTTCCTTGAGGGACCCTTTTAGTGGGCACCAATAAATCAAACCCTAATGGAGTGTGTAAGCCTTTGGTAGGGTCTGGGCGCATAATATTTTCGAATTTTACAGTAGGCAACGAAAGAACCGACCCAAATGGCCAGAATATTGATGGCATCCTATGTTGACATTGTCGTAAGCATTAGATAGAATGATTCGACAAAAATGTGAAAGTTTTCTCTTGTTAGGTTTTTGCTTATTCATGGGGTCGCTTTATTGATTATGTGTGTGACTTTGTGATAAGAAAAGTGTTCAGAATATGTTTGAAAGGCTATTAAGGTGTTGAACAATGTCGTTGCGTGAAATATTAATGTTTTAGGATTATATCTACTGACAGTATTCTGGTTACAAAACTAAAGTTTTAATTTGAGTAATAACGCTAACTATGAGTAATAAAATAGCTATTCACAAACTAGAAGTTTTAACTGGTCTAGATGTTATTTCTAAATTAATATTTGAATTGCAAACATAACACTCATAGGGTTTCAGTTTTTAGAACTAAAATGTTGCGTTTTAAATTCAATTAAATTATACTTATAACGTTACCAGATTTCTTTGGTGAAAAGGTTTACTTCATCTTACCTGCAATTTAAAGAAAAATACTTATTAATTAAAAGAAAAATTTAAACCCAAGACTCTAATCGTAAATGGCACTTTTGTAGGTCGAAGTTAGTAACTCAGGACAGAAATGGAACAACAAAAGAGAATGGCCAACCAGTGAAACAATGAGGTGTGTTGAGGTGATAAATACCCTTATTATTGACAACGAAACGGTTATAATGATGTCACTTCAAAATAATGAAGTTTAGTAAAATATGCATGTCACGATTTTTAGCGCCCGTGTTAAAAATCGTGACATCTATTTTAACAATTTTATGGGAATAGACGCATTCATAATAAATTCCAAACATGAATGAAATGAAATGCCAATCAGGCGCGAACGTAACATTGAAAATAAAGTCCATGATTTATTCAGTGCCGCTAATAATAGATTCATGTACAAACTTGCCCCACCCTGCAAATGAAAAAAGGGACAATATTATCATAACAAGACCCAGTTTCACACAGTCACACAAAAACTCCTGAACATGAAGCTAAAGAAGTTTTGTTTTATATTCAAAAGCTAATTAATGACACTTTTCGTAATTTAGGCCCATTCACATTTAATATTGAAAAGGATTAGGGTCCCAGTTGTTTTGAGGATGGCAAAGGAAAAAGTTTCTATAAGGTCCCTTAAACGGACTTGGGTTTAAGTGGACGTTCTTCGTAATATGAAAAGTTTGACAGTTAACGACAAAGTGGAGTAAAAAGTCTCCTTAAAAACTATGTAATGGTATAAAAAATACTGTTATAATGTTGTTGTAATGTCTAATAGAGTTTTTGTATTGTTATTTCAGATAACTTGTTTTTAATAGATGTTATTATTTTAAATTTTTGCCTTGACTTCTATTACATGTTTTTCGTGGTTGAATTTTCTTCAGACGGTATATTTTCCATAAACATATAATTGGGTAATAGAATGGTAGAGATAAATCCATTACAAAAAATATAAAAATAAACGGTAATCATTGTAATGATAACCGTTTTATTTTATTATTAAATATGAACAAAACAAACGAATAAGAAACGCAGAGATGACCAAATAATGGAAATAAGTTACCATAAAAAACCTTTTCCTTCTCATGCTCAATTTGATAAAATAAAAGTATTAAATAAATTAAATCCCGTAAATAAGTTACCATTTCACTGACCCAAAATAGCATAAAAGGGGCAAACCGCTGAAAATAGGTGAAGTTTCCTTCGTATCCATTTTCCACCCCGTTGGGAGTCGAATATGAAAAAATAAACTTATTTTTAGAGTGGATCTAATGCAGTACAGAACAATTTTCCCGTTTTTGAGTAAGGCGGTAATTTAAAGCTTGACTTTGCCACATAACTAGATAAATTCTATATTTACCTAGTAATGTGGCAAATAGATAACTACAGCCAGTAGTGATAGTAGTAACTAGATTGCAAAAATTTAGAGATAGTATTTGATTTTAAGAACTCCAGAAATTTATCAAATACTGATATGAATTTTGAATGTTAACACAAGAGTGATTTAGATAATATAATAGTGAAGGAAAACATCATGAGAAAACTTGGTAAAAAATTAAATATTGCTAATTATAAAAGCTTTGTTAATATTTTGGTGTAAGTACAATTTATAAAGCATAATAAAATTATTATTCAATCTTCTAAAGTCAATCAATCTGCCTAGCCTTTTCCCAACTATGTTGGGGTCGGCTTAATTATTATTCAATCTTCTAAAGTAAGGAATTGATATAAGTAAAACATAATTTTTTAGTACGATATGCAGCGACGTCTTATTAGTAGGCTTTATAAGTTATATATATTTACCTCAGTTTATCCATTTATTAAAAACCACACAATTTGTTGTTTTATGAAGAATGTTACACTACCATAAAAATCTCATCACATCAGACCATTACAACCTCACCCACAAACGACAATACACACTCCCTAACTTTCGACACGCATTAAACCAAACGTCCTTCTCCATCCCTTGTAATATCATAAGCGGTTAGAAAAGATTGCTCCACTGCTGTTACATCCAAGTGCTTCAGAGTAGGCCACAGGGGTGGAATCTAGCGAATGTAGACGAAGTCAGTCAAATCCCCCGAAATGGGAAGCCACAGTAAACAAGAGTAACATTTTATAAAATAAGGTGTACAACTGAAGAAGGGTAAAATAGCTTAGTAAAATGTTGTTTGTCCAAATAATGTTATTTTCAGACAAATATATTTTTAAACACTAATACGCCTTATTTATTGTATATCATGGGTACTTTTACAAAGAAAGATTTCACCGTGAACCTAAGGCTGCTATCAGACGGACTGCATTTCAACTGCACTCCAACTGCAAAGCCATTTGCTGCAGTTACCTTACACCGGCCGTACCGTACATTACGAGTATTGCAGTCATACTAACTGCATTCAAACTGCAAGAATGCAGTCTGTCTTATGGCAGCCTTAGACCCGGAATATCTGTAGGTATAGATACCTTTAAGCCTATAAATTGTTGCCTGGGAATTGAACTTGCGACATGTGCAGTGCAGAGTTGAATTATAGTTCAGCCATTACAACAACCCTCAGATGTCTTGTATTAAATTAAATTAAATCTCCGTATATTCAAAGGCAATGAAGTGTAAAGAGACGATTTGAGAAATCAAGACAATTCATTCCACAAAATGGCCCATCAAAAATAGCGACACTGTGATGACAAGCCGTATGAACTAAAAGTAAATGAAGACAATAAAAACTTAAAGTACGAGTTTGCAACCACAAATATTGTCTTTCCATGATATTGTGTTTCAAGTCTTTGTATGAAAATTACTCTTTTCGCTATTACACCACACGCCATAAAAACACAGCTGTTTGCGTTTTCATACCGAAGGAAAACAATTATCATCTATTTTTATTGGTCAACGATGTCAGAAGGTATCAAATGTAACTACAGGCTGTTGCATTTTACTTTTACTGTATACTCTTCAAGGATATAATAACTGTAGGTGTAAAAGTTAATTTGATGAACGCAAGCAAGAAACTTGTAAAACGTCTTATTATACACCTTGAGATGTTACCACAATCATGTTAATTCAAAATGACTGTGAGGTTTCTTATCTACTACTATAGGCTTATCTCATTTTCACATACCTATTATTATGATTCTTGTAGTTAGAATTTACAATGGCCGAATCCCTGATTCAGATAGGTGATAATCTAGGACATGGTGATCTATCTTCTATACACAAATCTTTTGATATGGCAGCTGATCATGTGAGGAAACTAGCAAGCACACTAAACAACAACTAAGTGTTTACTAAGCCACGCAAACCACATAATACACTAGGGCTGTCTGTAGTGCAGCGGTTTGGATTTCAGTTCACGCCCTCTCGCTTCCCATCCCACGCCAAAAGGGCTTTTGAAACTTTGGCGTGAAATCTTAATGTGAATCGAATTCTGAATCTAAATTTAGAATAGTCAACTGTATAGCATATATTTTATAGTCCAACCCGTGTTTCTGAACCTTTCCAGACACTTGAATTACCGTCTGGAATGTTTTAGTTTCCACCACTTTGTCTGACAGCGTTTCTATTGTTTTAGCTACACTATTCTTCTGATTAAAGTCGTCTAAAAAGTTTGTATTTACCAAAATCTTGTAGTTGTTATTTTTAATTTCATTGCAAAATCCCTCTTCTTCTCTTCCTTTTGTTTTCAGATTGTTCTTTCATTTAAATTTACGTGCTTATACAAAAGAATACGGCCGCAAAATTTTGCACCAATCAGAATCGTTATAAATTCTCGCACTATAGAAACATTGAATGACAAAGTCTTCAATATTGAGTAGGTACTATAGAATTCCTGAGCAATGTTCCGAATAAAGTTGAGTACTATGCAAATAAATCTACATGGAGTTAACTTCGGCTTCTCTTGAAACAAAATGAAACAATGTTTCAACCGAGTTCAAGACGTTAGAGGTCTTATTTAAAACTAATTGGAAGTTACTGTTCATTCTGTTTCTTTCTCCATATATTAATTACAAAGTTAAGGAGAATTATTGTACCTTCCTATTATATTGTTATAATGACGGTATTATGTCTTTTGTCATTCACTGGGTATAAACCCATAACTTCGGGCTGGTACAACCCCGGCCTGGTACAATTGACCTTTTGAACCGTGAATTAAATTAATGGAAGTATATGGGATTGTGTTGATAATAGTTTGTTACAGTGTTTTGTTTTTGTTCAACCACCGGGTGAAGGAAACGGTTTATTCTGAGCAACATTGAATATGCTAGTTTCTACTTCTGTATAATAATAATTATATTTATCTTTCGTACTAATGTTCACCCGGAGAACCTTCGACAGGTATTTCCGATCCCAACCTTGTTAGTTTTTTACTAATTCAAGAGATATTTTCGTACCCATAGCTTGTTGATTTGTACTAGTTTTCTCCTTCATTTTTGATTTCATAATAATATCATGTTAGAGGGGATCGTGTTACCCAGTTACTTTGGTGTGAAAATCAGATAGGCAATCGTTACAGCTTGTTACTTGGTTTTACCAAATATTATATTTTTCAATTAAAATAGCGTAACAACTCTTCATCAATACCCAACAGCAACTTTAATGTAATGCAAATTGAACTTTGTGAGCGAAATACGTTATTTCCAAGTACGGACCAATCAATATTAATATTACAAAAGTTTTATATTTGATTGCTTCTAATTTGGTAACTTTTGCTGTTGATAATAACGAGTGGATTGAGCTTTTAATTAGGAGAATGATTGATTAATTGATGAGTTTAGGCGAGAAAATATTATATTTTAGTAATTTTGTTCGGGCTAGATTTATGTGCGTAAACAGTTGGCATATAAAACAAGAGGGGCGCGTGGCTTAATGATAACAGCCGCGGGTCAACCGAAGGTTATACTACACCTGCCGCGGTTAGTTATTGGATTAGTGCCCATACATTACATTATCAAAACCCTTCTGTGTCTCAGAAAGTACGTTAAACTTTCGGTCTCAGAAAGTACGTTAAACTTTCGGTCCCAGCTGTCATTCGTAGATCGTCGTCAGTCGTTATAGGTATCGTGTTACCCAGTTACTGAGTTCTGCAGGTCAGATAGGCAGTCCCTCCATGTAAAATACTGGTATTCAGCTGCATCCGATTAGACTGAAAGTCGACTTCAACATAAAATGTAGAAATGAAATGAAATGAAATGAAATGAAATGAAATGAAATTGTTTATTCTGTAAATAGGATATCGCAATCACTTTTACACGTCATATTATTAAAAAAATAAAATAAGCTAGATGAGGTCGGCGTTTCCTATCTGACTACTCTGAGAAGAAAGGCCGAAACAAACTCAGAGGTCGCAGTCTCTTTTAAGGTCCAGACATAATCTTGGTCAAGCCATATGAGGACCATGTAGATTAATGTCTGAAATGGTCTTTTGAGGAAAGAACCACACAGATTTGAGTGGACCTGTCCAGTCAGTGCAAGCATTTGTCAGTAACCGAGGAGCTCAACTCAGAGCTGAAGGAGCTCAACGACTCGACGAACAATACCAAAAAAAGGACATTTGGGTAGGCCGCAGAAAGTACTCAAAACTGCCAGACCATCATTAAAACAGGGAAAGAGGAGCAAAAAATAAAAAATTATCCACATAGTCCTCACATTCACATGTAGTTGAGTAGGTAAAGGTTACGCAGGTTGCTTGATTGATAAAAAATCTTGACTCTATTTAAAACCGTGTCATACTAAACAGAACAGGTGAACAACAGAATAATAAATGATAAAGAGGATTATTCAAAGTAAAAAAAAAATATTAACGATTTAAAAAAAAATAAAAATAAAAAATGTTTTATTGACATAAAAAGGTGTTACATTTTAATTTGAAGCCCTGACTCCTGAGCTAGGTGGAACCTGTGTTACAGGAGCCAGTGTCTTCACCCGTTTTTTGTTTAACTTAACAATTTATGCAATAAAATTAAAACAATATAAATTTAGTGCATGCATGCTTGCTCGTGAGTGGTTTATGTATGTTTGTGTGTTTGTTGTGTTTTGTGTGTACGTGAGTGTGTTGTAGGATTGTGTGTGTATGAGTATATGTGTGTGTGTGTGTGACTGATTATGCTTTGGGTTATTATGTGAGGGTTTGTTTGCTATTGGATTATCAAGAGTATTGTTCTTTAAATAAGCTTTCTGTCTGTAGGTAATCTAGTGTTTGAAGCCATGTGTTGAGTACAATCTTAGTATTATTTTTTGTTAGTGGGTTGATATTTTGGATTTTATTAACTTTATTATAAATATAAGTAGCTAAGTATAGGCGTTGCCGTCGAGCGGATGCAGTCTTATACATTAATGACGATGAAATTATAATGGATTTCTAATAATTATAATAGCTGTCATAAATTGATAATTCAATTATGCTGCTGACATTCCTTTAACGTCGAAATTTTGCTTTACTCGTACTTGAAAATTATGTAGACGATAGAGAAAAGTCTGTTCCCTAAGAAATTATGATTAAAACTAGACCTCTATTTCATTACAAAAACATAGAATATATCTTGGTTAACACGAGAAATTTTGATGGCCCATAAATGTGTTAGGAAAGAACATTAAGTTCTTAGAGTACTGTTTTATCTCAAATAGAGACATTGTTGAAATTTTAATGGACAGAATTTCAAATGTGGTACTGAATTTTAATTTTGGTGTGAATTAATAATTCTAGTTAAGGTTTTGGAGGCATTTGGTTCATGAATTTCCTTCGCGCCTTTCGTAATACGCAATAGAAGATAATCTTTTTATTTTTCTGAAGATTATACTAACTCTCTAGTCATATTGGAAAATATTAAACAGTACATTTCTGGTGACAGTCAGCTACCATTTTTTACACCCATCACTTCAAAACATGAAGCTATAGTTTCGTTTTTATCTTTAACACTAAATCAACCTACAATAAGAACAAAGCACATTATTCACGAACCCCATCAAAAAGTAAATAACAAGAATTTGCTGAACCACGCAATTTGATGTACCTAAATGGAAGTCTTTGTTCCGAAAACAGGGTCCAAAAAACCTTGGGTTTTGTCACCATTCCCATTACAAATAACACTCTTAAAACAACCGACTACAAATAAAGTAGGACATTGTATTTAACAAAAGGCACACGTGAAAATTGGGGCTTGTCACCTTCCTTTTATGTGGGGTCCAAGTTATAAGCTTAGCTTTCGAGGGATGGATTTTAAATTCCATGCCGGTGCCGTGAAGAGGTGAATGAAAAAAGGGGATGTATGGCTCGTCATAATGTGTGGACTTTGAGAATTATGTTAGTGAAAAATAATATTCAATCTAGAGTTTTTAGATAAAATTTAACACAAAGGTGATGAACCTGTTATGATAGTTGAAAGGGAGAGATAAATTAATAAATCTTCATGATACACGCAACTTTAGAAAAGTATTACCGAAGAGAAGAAAAAGAGATGTAATACGGTATCGATGTGCTTATTTATCTATGTTATAACTTATTTATCTATGTTAGCTTCCACGTGGTAGTGGGATATCCAATTGCCGTTAAAAGAGCACAAATATAGATACATAGCTACTAGGAACTGAAATTTTCCTAATGGAATAGCACCTTTGTAAGCGTCTTTGTGGTATTTTATTTTGCCGTATTCAAGTAAAAGAACTGAACTACCTATTTATAAAACTTTTTGCTGTAGTTCATAACAACAATGTATGTCAACACAGTATGTAAATAAATCTTATTATGAAGAATACACTTTTGTTTTTAAACAAGAATCAGCATCGCCATATAACGCGTGCCAGCCTTTTGGGTACTTTTCCTGTTGACAGCAATGCGGACGAATTTGTTGATGCCCTATTATTCTTTCCTCTCTTTTTTTATATACACGTACATATTATTATTTCTATTATTTTAAGTCTGTTAGAGTATATATTATTTATGTATTTGTCAATTAACATGATCCATCATGGTTAATAACCACAGGCGTTTATATAAACTATGTTATTATGTAAAATAATTTAAACATAAATAACAAGTAAAATATTTTATTTATTGTCCCAACCACGATGCTTATGTATAATCAAAATGAAGATAAATATCTTTCAAGATCTAATAAAAAGCTTACATAAACAGAACGAATACATTAAAGAAATAACAAATGAACGTTGAAAACAAGATGGAAAGAGATTAAATATTTCTGTAGAATTTGCTGTAAAAGTAATAAATAAATTAACACTTTGAGGGACACTAAACGCCCAGAAGCTATACATATAACAATAAAACTTGTATTAATGTCTCGTTCAGTATCCTTGAATCCGTTAGTGACAAACACGATCAGGATATAAAGCTAGAAAGATAAAAGTGGTACAGATTATGAAGAATCCTATTAACGTTACATTACATGAAAACGGTTATTCTGAAAGTAGTTCACTGAGATAGCCCTAGAATTGAAGATAATCAAGTCGTGAATGATTAGCGCTGGGAACGCTTTCCCAGAGACCGCTACAATGAACGATCCTCTAGGGATACCGTCGTAATTATCACACTTAGACTTCGTAAGTGGTTGACTGATTGTATTAGCATGAGTTTTTGATACAACGGAGAGAATTGTTTTCATGCAAATTGCAGTAATTATATTTTCTGGGAGTATTATATATTATCTTCTTCGAAAAGTGTCATTGAAAAAACAAAAAAAGAAGAAGCTAAAATAAAACAGCCAGTAGAAAGAAATTATTCTGTCAATACCAATAACCAAGGCAATTGATACCAAGTTGGCGAAGAAATTTACTCGATAATAAAAGATAAAATTGTGTTGTTTTTCTTCGTTGGTTCTAGGCTCCATTCAATATATTTGAGTGATACATTATCTGGAAAAATAGATAGGTATTACATGAAATTGGATTGCGGTCAACATGATTCCATCTTCTGAGTTGTTCAGAGCAAAAGTCTAGGAAAATAAGTATGAATAAATGCTTCTGGTCTGGTAAATATATAAACAAAAGTAAAGGTAGGTCCTACTTGTGTTCGCAAAAGGTTTCCAATTAATAACGACGTCCATAATTACTTTAGTTAATTTCTGATCCCAAAAAATCAGGTTGATCGTGCAAATGTTGCTTGCTTATTTTAAGCAGAATAACCGCCAATATCTCATATTTGTCGATCGTTATAACAATAATAATATTGACCCACTTCTGCGAAAATAAAAATACCTATTCCGCTTCGACAGTCCCAAATTTTCCAGATCTTAGTTTCATTTCTGTGACTCACGAAATCAATAACCGTTTGTGAACAAAGAACAAATTACGTCGGCCATTCCAACAAAAGACAAAAATATCAATTTTTCGAAACAACACAGTCATATCTTCCAAGTACACGAACATTAAGCTATAAAACACTTCGAAACCTAACCCTAAGCCATACAACGTTCCCGTAAACATTCTTATTTAAATTTTCAACAACAGCTGACACTTCTGACGTCAGCAATTCCAAAACGCCCACCCAGCAAGTCTACACCACACGAGGACATTATATGTTAATCAAGGCAAGGCCCGTTTGGAATTAGTTGGCGGCCCTCGGGACAAACATTGGACACCGCATTAACATGTTTATAGTGTCCACACAGGGGACCTTTCAACGGCCAAGCCACATGGGCACGGATGGACAGGAGTGGATTAAGGATGTCATTTCTCGCACCGGTCCACTCGACTCACTTGAAGACTTGGAATAATTTAGGAGCCTCTGTTATTTCTACGAAGGGGTAAATTTAGGATAATGTTTGGTAAATGCTTAGTTGCAGAGTAAGGTTTGAGAATTATTAAACTGTTATTATGGGCTAATTAGTTGGAAGCTAAAATGCTGACTGAAGTAAGATTTTATTCAATGCCTTTATATGATTTGTCTGTAATGCATAATTGAAGTGAAGTGAATTTAATGGTTCGTTTTTGCAGTTTGCATCACGTCAGCATTAAAACAACCTATTATTTTTAAGAATTGGTAGCCACAGCCAAGATTTTGTCCCATTAATTCTGTCTACACCAAAAAAACATGCTAAATTCATAAACCACCAGAAATTGGTATTGCAATTGCTACCTGGTGAAACCCCTTAGCCAACTCCAGTACTATTGCTTGGCTCCAGCCCCTCGTTTAACTTTTAGCATCTCACCTCCTTGGATACTGGCCAAGAGATTATAGTTTGCCATCCTGGGAAATTTAGGGCGTTGCTAAAGAAATTTGCAGAGTAAATAATGTTGCGCCTGGGAGCAAGGGGATTAATGTTGCTGTTAGTACACTTTTAAATTTTCCAATTTAAAAGTTAGGAGTAACAGGCTGCATTGTGTTTTCTTGCTTCGTTTTAAGGCTATGTAGACCGAGGTCTTTTCTGCTGTCTTTTTAGCATCAAAGAAATCTATGAAGACCGTGCATAAGCTTAACTAAAAAAAAGTTTAAAATGTTGGCTATTGAAATAAATTATAAGAGTATTATTAATTTACCCTTGTCATTATGTTTTCCTAAAAAGAATCATCAAAAAAGAAAGACGTTAATTGGAATAAAGTCAGATTTTGCTTTAGTTAACACTTTCCTTTAACTAAAAGCTGTTAGTAATTATAAAAAAAACAGCGATTATTACATTTATTTTGTACCAGAAGGCCATGTTTTAATCATAGGGTAAACTTCAGAGTAAAAAAACTTGTTTAGGAAGGTTCATCGAGATGGGTTTGTATGGAACGCGCGGGTAATTTAAAGAGTTCATTTAAACTTGTAATAACTTCGCCGAAGTCAGTCAGATGGTATTATGGCAGTTGTCCACTTAATGTTGCTGTTTTGGCGAGAATATTCAAAGGAAAGGCAGAAAGGAGCTCGTGGTTAAAATTAGAACAACCGTAGATTAATATAATTTGCAAAGTAAAGCCGTGTTTTTGCTATTAGCTTAAGAATGGTAGTGCTTTGCATGACGAGACGTCGCCATGCTTCGGCAAGCATGGAAAGACGTTCAATCTTTCAATCTCGGCTGCCAAATAAAATTATGATGTGCTGTGCGTGTGCAACCTTAAAAATTGTCAATGACAAAATACTAGGTAGGAATCTATCTATACATATAAATAGTATTTATATTATAGTTTTATTTTGTTAGTGATGATATTAAATGTGTTATGAAAAAATAAATAAACATACAAAATGAGTAGGACGTATACTAGAATGTAATAATGAAGGAACAGGAACCACAACTAGTTTCTAATTACAAAGATACAAAAACGAACTAAGATAAAGCAGGTTTTACACTCACCGTAACACTACCCACCTACCCACATTTACCGTCAAGGTAAGCAACATAAATGTAAACAGTACAAATACAAAATACCTCGGTACCACTTGAAACAGTACAGCGGTTAAGCGTCTCTTAATCCAGACGTATTATATTATACTAAGCGTAGAAATGTTAGCTAAGAACTTGGTAGTTTATGCCACACAAGGAATTAATATTACCACTGCCATTGCTCGTGACCCTGTAAAGGGGCGGTCTCATTAAGTTCTATCTACAGGTTTCTACAATTTTGTGAAACACTAAAATGATTTTTCATTTAAAAAAATAGGTTATACAAAACACTGGGACTGACTTCCACATTATTATTTTTCAAGTACAATACCTAATTATTTAATAGTAATGATAGACATGAGTTAATTTAAAACATCTTAATGATAAACCAAATCAAAAACATTTTACAAAAGAACGTAATACTCAGGTATCTATTAATCCTAGCGCACATCACAGCCGCAACGGGCTGCAGCGTAACGCATTTTCATACAAAAAAGTGCGTTGGTTCATATAAAATTTACGAAAGATATAACGAGAATTTTTGCCGTCGGTGCGTTGCGGCACGCCCCGCCATAATCTGCGATTTACCTTAAGTTTTTATTTGAAAACGTGAATAAAAAATATTTAATAAAAAAATACCCATCCAAAAACAAAAATTCAATATACAGCTTGGCAAAAAAGAGTTTGGAAAAAATGAGGGCGCCACTACCGCATATCACGTCACTTCAAATGGGAAATGAGTAAAAGAATTTAAACAAATAGTTAAAAACGCTGCTTGTACTGACTCAAAAACCTACTAGCACTTGTCGGCAAAGTAGTGCCAACATCATAGGTCTGCATTACCTAAGTAAAATATTTAGTTTCATCTGTCACCGCATCATACTCTTTTTTGCCAAGTTGTAAATTCAGAACAGTATGAAAACTATTTTATTAAATTAATCAAAAACATAATAATACTTAACCAAAAGCTAAAGAAACTCTTTCCGAACAGTAGAAAGTAATTAAAATGTCTTGAATCTTGCTAACAAGTAAGAGTTGAAACTAAGTTACTTGTTTGAAAATAATATTGGTTTTGTTAAAGAACATTCGCGAAATATATTACAATTTAAAACTATTAACCTGTATTTTTATCATAAATTGTGAAGGTTTCGAGGTTAAACTTTTTCTTAATTAAAGAACTAAGTGACGTTAAGTAAAAAGGGCTGAATTTTTATTTAGACTGTTACCCTCCCGTGTTTTTCACGGTTTTTACGTGGATAAACTATAGAGATTTCTTTAATGTTTATTATCCTTTATTATTAAATGAGCAATATTTGTATTATTAATTTGTATGAAACACACTCTATTTAAAAACATTCACATTCAAGTCGCAATCTGTCAAACTTGTCAAAAATGTAGTTAAATTGATTGTATTTTTGACAGATTGCGAATGAGATGCGAATGCGGACGTTCTTAGAAATTACGGGAATTGCTTGTTCTGGAGTGGCGACCGCGTTCCGGAAGACGAAGCGTTGCCGCGTTGGAAGGTCTCTTATAAGGTGGATCGATGACCTTGTGAAGGCCGCAGGAATCCGCTGGATGCGGGAAGCACAGAACCGGTAGAAATGGCGGTACTTGGGGGAGGCCTTTGTCCAGCAATGTCAGTCTTTCGACAGAAATGATGATAAGGGAATAACTAAATAAATTATTAATTTGTACCTAATAAATAATTTGGATGACGGTTGGTCACAGTGCTACCATTTGGTCCAACTCATTTGGTTGAGGTCCCTAGCTTATTATTACTGTGACCAACCGTGGGAAAAAGCCAGAAATTAAAAAAAAGGCTAATTTATTTAAAAAAGCCTCTCTAACATTTTCCAAGCTTTTCATGATCTAACATGCTATTAGCAATTCTTCCTTGCACCAAAACGTATTTAAATAAAAAATACTTAATAAAGTAATTCAACATGAATAAAATATTACAACAGTTCTATAGGTGCCAGTTTATGCTAAAATACACGAGAAAATTCAATTGTACAATTTGAATGAAATGCCTAGCAATTTTGCAATTTGTCTAAAAATGTTAAACGAAATGGTATAAGAATAAATTTCACCATTTTTTCAAAGAATACCAGCGTAGGAGTAATAATTTGTTATTGATGTTTAGTTGTTCCCCAATTGTCTTTATTTTCCATTATGAGGCTTATGGCTCCATTTCTATTAAAAATGTTTTTTATCTATATATCTTAGAATATGTTTTCGTTGAAGTATCAATTATAGGAGAAACATAAAATTATTTTGAGAATAAAAAAAAAATAAGAGAAGCTTATTTGTGAAAACCTTGAAAACTCTGGCTACAAAATGTCTAAATAAATAATCTAATATTTTATTCATTCTTTATCTCTTGTAAATTCCTGGCACACAAAGCATAAAAATAAAGCACCTGAAAGGCCTTAAAAGTAACAAACAATGTTTAAATTCCAAACAACCTTTTTCTTTGAACTTAAAAAGAAAACTTCCTCGGAGCTGAATTCTTTAATAAACCAAGTTGTTCGTACTAAGTTGCATTTTCATAAAATCATGCACAACGTGTAATGAAATCTACATTGCATATTACGGGGATCGTCTTGGCCCAACGCTCCTTGCATGTTAAGCGGATGATTATTTTTGTAATTATTTCTAATATCTCCTTTACGAACTTGATGAAGAAACTTAGCTTACTTATTGGATATTATGTATGCAAGATGGCGATCCCTTGAGTTTAATAAGCAAGTAACGTTGAGATTAATAATTCTTTTAAGTTTATTTTACGGTTCGAGTAAATGATGGTGGTAATTTTGTTTTGTTTAGGAAGGTCGTTAATTTTTACGGTTGTTTGGCGAAGGACTTAAAGAATAAAGCAAATACTTTTTTGGTTTAAAAAAGGTAATTAGTGTCAAATACGGACACTACATAAATAGGTACGTCACAAATGATGATACTCTGTAGAAAATTGTAATCTGTTTGAATGACATGAAAGCAAGTCCTAAAATCTGCATTAATATATACAATAACCTCCACAAACGCACTAAAAAGCCTCATTCAAAAAAATCAATTAAAACCCAGTCGCAAACTAGCTCGAAAGCTGAAAATTTCCAAAGTTTTATAATATAATCATCTCATTCCCTCATAACATGATCGTGACCGGAATCCATACGTGAAACTATCCATCCATCTCTTTCATTTGCTTAACTTATAATATTTACTTGTCTTACGCTCGTTTGCCTTGCAAAGGGTTCACACAACTGCGGACTTAATCCGAATAATATTTGTTTCAGAATGAAAAAATATTATTTTGTAGACACATTCTTATGCATATTTTTGCTTGCTAGAGTAGTTTTTTTCGTGAATTACCAAAGGATAAAAATGCTGCAATCATAGTAAAATGAGAATATTAAAATGTCAGGATAGCTCGACTATTTTCTAGGCTCAATTATTCTAGCAGAAGTGAGATAAATGCTATTAACATAATAAAGTTTTTAGGTATCTAAACAGAACAATTTCTTTGACTCCCGAAACCTTAACAACCAAACATTTCGGCTCGCAATAATAGTAAAATTTCTGCAACTTAAGATAATCATCTCATTTTTTGTCAAAACGTGACCCGAATATGCCAAACCACCCTCGTCTGAAAGGCCTACCGTAAGCATTTGACTACTTCGAACACAGAAAAACAAGTCGACAACATTTTGTGCCTTTGCAAAGGGGTGCTCACTTTGTTCAGCCGTTTTCTGATTACCTCTAAGTGTATTCTTGGCTGAGAAAAAACGTGACTGTCATTAGGACTTGATTTATTGCGACGACACTAAAAGGGTTCCTCAAGGGTCTGTCGTAGGCCCCCGTCCTTTAGGACACTTGTACACATGTTTTGGGTAAGAACTGGACTGACATGTATTAATGTGTTTTGGTTTCAGTTGCAATCCATTATATTGTGGTATAGTAAGGGTGGATAATAAATTGGTTTCACTGTGTATCAAAGAGCATTAAGGTGTGTCTTGGGTCACTGTGTTTTTTGTGAATACATTACATTCATTTATTTTTCAAATGTAATGCTTATTTTACAAATCTCAAGGATGGTTTATTCAATTACTATACGAAAAAGAAATCATTATGTACTTAGGTCAGCAAATGAGAAAACTACTCCTATATTTGACGTTATGATTCACACTGTATAAAAACACATAGTATCCTACATTTTTTGTCCAAATATTATTATTACACAACGAATAAAAAACAATGCTAGTAATCATATTCCTTGGTTTGTAATAAACCTAATTATAACGCTGAGCTTGTTGGTAGGTAACCTAGGTATTACGTAAATTGGCAATCAAAAGTTATTGTTACACCAACTGTAGAAACCGCCTATTCTTGTGCAAATTAGCTTGATAGTTACGTCTTGCCTAAATTAAGAATAATCTTATTAGAAGTTGCTAAGTTTAACTAAGAACCGGCGACGTGTTGTGCCCAGAAGTAGATGGCGTGAGGAGTTAGACTCCTCCTAGAACATTGGACTCAAATTGTAAAAGAGAGAAAAAAAATGTAAATACGAAAGGGAGGCCCTACAGTGAGACACAACAGCTCATAATATTAAAGTATAACCAACTAAAACTCCGTATCACAAAGAATTTTACGTCTATTACAAAATCCTCCCTAATTTAAGCAAATAAATATCAGTACAGTACTTAAGAACATTTTCAGCACTTACCGTTTATACTTTTAGTGGGACCGGAAACGAGCCATGTCGGGGCATGTTGTACACGCTACGTTAAACACGAACTGCTAACGTTTAAGAGATTTTTATTCAATGGACTTGGACGTCTGGAACTTTAAGTTTGAGTACCTGCAATTTTAATTTGTGCAAAATTGAGTAGGTTTGTGCAGAATTTCTATTATTTCTTTGGCACGTGTATTTTTTAATTCTTTTGATAATACTATCGAATCTTTTCAAAGTTAGATCTCTTTTTACCCGACTACGGCGAAGCAAAAAGGAGGGTTATGATTTTGACCGGTATGTATGTATGTATGTATGTTCATCTGTTCCCTCTTATCTTCCAAACCACTTATCACAATTTGACAAATGAGGTATCGTTAGAAGCGTCGTGACGAAGCAAAAAGGAGGGTTATGATTTTGACCGGTATGTATGTATGTATGTTCATCTGTTCCCTCCTATCTTCCAAACCACTTATCACAATTTGACAAATGAGGTATCGTTAGAAGCGTCGTGATTGTCCGCTGGTTATAGGCTATGTGAAGTCACATTAAATTAAAAATGGCGCCATCTAGAGGACATAAAATGAGGAACTTAAAAAAAAAATGGTTTATTCGTACCATGTTGGGTATCAAATGAAAGGGCATAATGAGCCCATTTCAAAAATATATATATTATAACCCCAAAAGAATTTAAAAACGTAATCTGTTCGATTTATGCCCTAACGCGTGTGACTCCGGATTTTTATTTTGTCTGTCTGTGGTGTCTTGTTTATACCTTTTAAGTCGTAGTAGGGTTTTAGTTTTTATTACTTGATTTTTATGTTCATATATTTTACTTGATAATATAATAAAAATTAAATATCATCCTATGTTTTCATCCATTTGGAGACCATCTTACAAAAATTTTGCTTCGAACAATGTTTAATTATTAATGCTACCTTTGAGACAATAATACAGATACGAGTATATATGTTTTATCCATACTAATATTAAAATAATAATGATATTCTTTATTTCGGACTACACGATACAAGTACACACAATCCATAATTATAATGTTAGTGGCAATAACTTAAAAAATATGTTAGTAAAATTTTACAAATTGTATATGCGAAAGTGAAGTATAGATACATGTAGACTTTGAACTGGGTTAGGTCATAGGATACTTTTAACCCGTTAGGATGTTCTCGTGGAATAATTTCCAACCTCCAGGCGGGCGAAACCGCGGGCAAAATCTGGTACTCTCTCACCGTAAAACTACAAAACCAAGGAAAAGCTAAAACTACTATCTGAAACATTTCATTTTACCAGTTTCAATACCAGTAATAAACCAGGCTTGTCTCCTCAGATCATAAACCAGTGGAACGCCCCACAATAGCTTGGGCTCTATGATTACGGTTTAACCTGATGCATATCACGTACATAGTGTGTCGTGCAATATTATTGGCCGGGGATATGCTAATTCCGGCGCTCGTTGCAACGGATTATCAAACAGCAACATAGAAATAATAGTGCTAGTTGAGTTTGGATTTAGGAGATTATCATAGTGGGATGTATTTGCACGGATTTAGTGGATATTATGGGGGTGGTTTGTCAAAGATGTTCACACACATAATAACTAGGTATTTTACTGTGTCAATTTTCTAGTAGAGGTAGGTAGAGGGTTGAGGTCAGATAGGCGGTAACTGCACGTAAAATACTGGTATTCAGCTGCATCCGGTTAGACTGGAAGCCGAACCCAACATACTTGGGAAAAGGCAAAGCGGATAATGATGCATTTTTCATGTCTATCTGATCGTCTATACTACACAATAGATTTCTGCGATTTTGGAGACTTTCACCGTCATTTGGAGCATTGACATGTCGCCTTTGGACTGTTGCTAGAAGACAACAAGCCACGTGAACACTAAATTAATTTAAATTCTGATAAATATGATGATTTTGCAACGATCAAGACTATCTACTAAATATCTCTTCCATTGAAGCAGTGTCTATAACCAATAATTTTGATCTCAAATCATGCACTGATTACTATGCACGATGCATAGTTTATCTTACACACAATTTAATTAATATTGCATGATATGATATTGCCAATCCCTCTAGTTACTCTGAATTAATAATAACCAAACAATTATAACATGGAAATGATTCTTAGTATAGCATAAATGTACTTTGTTGAGAAAATTAAATTTAGATTAAATTAGAAGTTTGTGTTGGTGTTGAACTTTGCGATGTAATAACACGAGAGAAGGTGTTAGAACACAACATAAGTGTTGGAAAGTTTGAAGATATGATTGGGGTTCTAAGCTGTAGCACAAACAATCCATAAGTTTGGGTATAATATTATTTGTACTAGAGCAGTGGTGGCCCAGTGGTAACGGCCGCGACTTACGAGTTGTAGGACGTAGGTTCGAACCCTGACAGGCGCTTTACTTTGTGTGAATTATTTCATCACCACTGCTCTCAAAACGGTGAAGGAAAACATCGTGAGGAAACCGGCATGTCCTAGTACCAAAAATTCGAAGACATGTGACATCTACCAACCCGCACTGGGCCCGCGTGGTGGATTACAGCCCATTCCTTCTCACAGAGAGGAGGCCTGTGTCCCAGCAGTGGGAACATTATAGGCTGATTATGTATTACTTGTAACTTGTTTTTCGGTAGCCAATGTTCCGAATTGTACAATGACGATGGATGGCAATAGGCTCGCCCCCTGTTAATGTGACTTAAACATAACTGCTGAAATGTGGGTGTTATACATCACGCCTATTTTCCGCGAAAGATTAGGCAGCAGGTGCACCCTCTGCCTAATCTTTCGCGGAAAATAGGCGTGATGTTATGTTATGATAAATAATATACAATGACGATAAAATTCCAAATTCGGCTTTTGGCACATGAATCAAATGTAATGTAATTATTTGTGCCCATAGGTTTTATAGTCTGACAACTAGCCCAATGGGTATAATGGTCGTGTTACTCATTAAGTGGGTTGTGGAGGTCAGATAGGCAGTCGATGTAAAATACTGGTATTCAGCTGCATCCAGTTAGTCTGGGAGCCGATCCCAATATAGTTGGCAAAGGTTAGGGAGATGTTCATGGGGCTTTTATAGGTATTAGGTGTAAAATTAGATCTCAGTAATTCTATCGCAATCTCTTCGCAAAATCTTGATAACTTGAAAAGGCTGTCAAATCGAGTAAACCAAAACACATTTAGTTTAAATTGGAAATATTACTGTCATAGGTAAAAAAAGATTCCAAGATCAGAATACAATTAGACAGACCTACGTATGTGTAACTAGTCAGAATTTCCCAAATTACGTGCTCACAGAAACCTCGTTACATGAGGGACAATTAATGACGTATGTGCTCATACGCAATGAGCACTCGACGTCCCTCTGGAGTGCCATCTACTCGATGATGCTCGATATTTGGGGGTGGAAAGCGCAAATAATGAGCACGGTTACACTTATTGCTATGGTAATTATTGCTATGCAATAATTATGGGCTGATTTGAGTGGTCTATCAATGGAAGTGGGGCGGGACTTTTGGGGGACTGTCTTATGTAATTTTTGACGTCTTTTGGTGCTGATTCTCAGCCTTATTAGAATAAAATTAATTAATTTCAGTACATTGACGGAATTTCTAAAATGATCTGTTAGAATTAGAAGTTACGAAGCTGTAAAAATCGCTGCATATCCAGAGTTTTTGTAGGGATGTAGCACCGTTAAGTCAGGTTTTATGAACCACGATCACAAAAGCTCGCATAAAGGATATTGGTGAAATATGGCACAAGACAGAGTCTCAATAAAACCTATTACTGGTGTGGCGAATCTTCATCGCCACATTTGAACTACGCAACAAAGACTTGACGTCACATAAATCCTGCATCGCGCAAACAGAGTTTACCACGCGATCGACTTATTATATATAACTTTCCGACATCAATCGTTGGGCAGTTGCCCGCCAGACACGACACCCGTCTGGTCGGAGGATCCTCTCTTTTCTATTCTCGTTCCTCATACTTCTAAAGTGGAAAGAAAAAGCATCTGAAGGCTTTCAAATAAAACACCCATTTGTATTCGTAAGCAATTTGCAAAATGCAAATATCACAATTTTAGGTTATAGAACCAAAATTACGTCTGTATTTTATTTAGTACTTACATGGTGTTTTGTATCAACAATGTCTATGTCAAATTCAAATTCAAAAGCTAAGTTCCATATATCACTATTTTAAATCCATTCCAAATCACTTGAGAATCACTACACAGTTGAATATGAATCCTTTGTTTGCCAGGTATTATTGCTTGTATTATGCAAACTGCACAATTGACTTAATTTGGTGGCACTCAATCAATTATGCAACTGCCGTGGACATGAAGTCATCATTCAATGTTTACTCCTATATGTCAACTGGGAGTATAAAATTAAGCTGTGAATACTCTAGAGAGGGCAAAATGTCGTTGGGAATATTCAGCTTTCAGCGTTTGTATAACTCTGTCGTTAGTGTATGTATTAAGATTAATAGTTATTGGGATATTTTCAAGATTAAAATGTAAATTGGTGCACTTTTCTCTTATAAAAATAACTAAATGATGAATTGTGTTTTGATTAATAAGTATATATGTCAATGCAAAGCCAAAATCTGATAATTATTTGAAAATAAGCTTCTCAAAAGTACTGGAATTTCAATATTCACAAAGCACACTATATAGTTACCATAAAATCTGGTTCAGTAGTTCTTAAGATAAAAGCAAATAAACACCTAGATTTAACGTTCCATTATATATAGGAAAGGTTCAAGGGAACCAGTCCTAAATATTTTAAGCTACCGATGAAATGTACTCGGTTCGAATCGATTGCGGCGTAGACACCCCGAACTCGTTTATTGGGTCTAATGGAGGTCCCAATAGATTGTTGCTAAATTTTCCAGTTGTCTTACTTATCCGTTGTTTAGAATGAAACTGTATTCTTGTTTATTGAAAGTTTATACGGTTGGTTGTTAGATTTAACAGTTTTGTGTATGATAGTAGTTTGTTTCTTAAACAAATCTTAGTTAAAACTAACTTAGGTTACTGTTAAACAACTTCTATTTGATCCATTCGTCCTTTAAACCTTTTTCTATAATATTACGCTCTTGTACTTCGAAAGATGACCTTTCCAAAACAAAACATTCAAGTTCCTTCTTCCTCCTTCCTATATCCAATGACAATACCGTATCCGTCTGTAATTCAATTCTACATAACATGACTTGAAGCAGGCACAGAGATTCAATTTGATCCGAGCGATGCACCGACATTGTAAACTACGCTTGCTATGCTAAGGTCTCCCTGTATTCTCATATTAATTGGGTGAGTTGGTACCCCAAATATCTACGGGTGAGAGAGATATGCTTTGTGTAAGGAGCCATGAGTTTGATAGCGAGCATCCAAATACTTCAACCGGTGAAGTCGAACAATACTCGTTTGTAATAACGCAAAGTAAACTCGCGAAATTGAAACGTCTAAAACACATGACACAACAGCTGTGTAATTGACAGATCCTGAACCATGTACTGTTATTCCGTCTTTTCTGTACCGAGAAATGTTAAATAAAACTTATTTTCCTTGTATGAGAAAAATATTACACAAATACGTCATATTTATGTTCAACCACAGCAAGAAAGATATTTCTTGGGAGCCCAAAAAATGGCAAAATGTACCCTTGGCTTTGACAAATCAGATCGACGTAAATAGTTTACCTCGTAATGAGGTTATAGGAGACCCTTCCTCATGTCTATTGGATTTTCCGATCGCACGGAAGTGTACCGGGAGTATAGGAAGACGAATATAGAGTACAACCAGATGTGCCGGAGAAAATCGTATTAGATATTTTGCTAACAAGTAAAAATTTTAGTTTTCAACTAAATACTCGAGCTTTGTTTAGTTTTTCCTATAGCAGTTTAAGTTGCTTAAGAGAACTTATTGTTAAAAAAGTGCAGTACGAAAACCAATCTAGGTTAAAGTAATTTCAAACAGTGTATTTTGAAATCATTAAAAATAAAAATCCACTCGTGCCATAACTAAAATGTACGAGAGTATGAAAACTAAAAAAATGCATTAGCATACATATAAAAGTAAAATAAGGTCAAAACTAGTTTTGACATAAGAGAGTTAAAACAACTTAAAAAAAGACCCCCGTTGTTCCAAATAGTTCCCCGTTGAACAATTAAAGCGTATTGTTGAAAAGAATAAAAATAATAAAAAGAAATCTGAAAACTTGAACACTATTAACGCAAATAAATCCCGTTAACTACTTCACTTGACTTTAGAAATCCTTTTTCTCAGAGTTGTTAAGGAATTAAAGCGAGAACAAAATAACAAGGAAGTGCTTACTAAGGAAAGATACAATAGTATAAGATTTGAAGACGAAGAGGAAACAAAAGAAGCGTTAATACTCATTCATCAGATTGTCGATATAATTATTGAAAAAGGTTGTCATAACTACCATAAAGCAATATCCGAAAGACAGTTGGATAAAGAATAACTATCTTCATTGCCGGAATTTGTAAATAAAGATATTGATTTCGGAGTAGGTACCATAATAATTATACTCAAAACTTTTAGACTACTCCACACTTATATTGACAATAATTAAGTACCTACCCGAAATGCCAATCAAATTGTCCGTCAAATTATCTCATGTAGAGAGCATTTCGCGGTAAAACTAATAGATAAAAGTAATATAAAAAGTCATCGGGTGGAATAGGCTTAATCCTAACTATATAGATTTAATATTATAAATGCGATAGTGAGTTTTTTTGTATGATACGCTTTCACGCTAAAACGACTGAACAGATTTGGATGAACTTTGGCACAGGGGTAGACCATGACCTGGAGAAGCACATAGGATACCTATATTCCCACGGGGACGAGACTTATACGGGTGAAAACGCGGGGTGCACCTAGTAATAAATAAAAGTAATTTTTACTCATCATGATAATTTCAGCCTGAAATCCCCCTGCTGAGTATTGGCCTCGTTTCTCTTCTGAATCATAATCAAGTTTTGGAATCATAATTGGAGCCAAACATTCAATTTTCTAAACTCATGCTGTCGGATTCTCAACTCTGCTTTTAATCAATCCAGAATTCGAGTTTAGAACTTTTTAATTGGCAGCATCATTAATAGAACCTACTAATAATTTTCATTTAAGAATTCTAGAATATTCGCGTAGTCAGTATTTTACTAGGACATGTTTGTTTTATTTTAATCCTCATTATTTTTGTTTTTAAAACCAAAACCTCTCTAATCAACTCCTCATCTATTTTAAAATCATTTACATCTAAATTAAGAGAAATATTCGTTTTCCGCGTTTCTGTATCAAAGCTAATTCTTGGATCTAGTCGCACAACACTGTTCAATTCATCAACATTAACGTCTGACAGGCTGAGGTCTTCCCACGAATTGTTATAAATCACTAGCAATGCGACTTAGGCGTCTCTTGCAGAATTTGCTTAAACATTTTCCTAAGGCTTTAGTTTGAGTCCAGCAATTTATTTTCCAGCTTTGGAATTGGTCAAGTTTGGACTGCAAAAATGTCGAGGGTTTGTTTCTTTTAGTATTTGGATTGATTAAAAAACAGGAAAATGATGTAACATTATCTACCTTAAATTAGATTTTTCACCAGCTTGCTAAACAAAATCGATTTAGTAGTTTTATAAAATCAGATTATTCGTGAATGGTTACTCTATTAGTTGGATAGTATTTTTCATCAGAAAGACGATCGAGTTCAAGATGAAAAGTTCTTCTCTGATACTCGTGACACCCTTCTTCGTAACTATTTACTGGAAACCCTGTGTTTTTCTGTGGAAATCATAGTAAAATCTGTTTAAAGTGAGAAGTTGTTGTTGCCTTGTTCCCAATCATTTAAAATAATTGTGATTTTGACCTACACCTTTGGTTATTTAGTTAAATCCATTAGAAGTTTCTCTTCCAGACCATTACCAGACGGTACAACTTGTTTCAGAACAGCTAACTTTGTTATTTAGTTGTCAAAGCCTTAGGTCCTAATGTTAATTTCCAAATCCCGAGACCCAAGTTCAAAGTCCCAATGGCTAGAATATTATATTTTGAGGTAATTGTTTCAAAATTTGAAATGGAACGAGGAAGATTCAAATTATTACTAAACGAGATTCTGAAAAAAGTGATTTTATTTTTCGAACACTGTTGCGGAATATTCGCTAAAGTAAAATTGATTCTTGTATTGGCAAGCGAGATTTTTATATCTCTCGTTCGTTTCGAAAATTGAGCTCGAAGCCAAGGAAATGCTCGTCCAAAAATCCCACACAATATTTTGAGTGTGTGATAAAATCAAGTCCCTCATCTCCCTAAAATATATAAAATAGGATTTTCGTTGACAAGAAAACATAGGGTTGTCTAACACCTTAATGTGAAAAGTAAATGTGCCCACGAAACAGTTCCCCCTTGCATTACATAAAGTAAATGTACGCTTATGTATTGAAACTCGTATATATATATTTGGAGAGGCTGTTTCCCTTTTCAAATAATTTCCAGTGTTTGTTTTTTCAGCTTTGCCAAATGAGAGAAACGGTGACGTTCACACTTATTTGAACATGTTAATTATGAGACGAGTTTGGACTTGTTACTTGAAGAAATTGTCGAGTTGAGTGTGCCAGTGTATCAGGATTTTCTTGTTACGCATAAATTTTAAGAGTATTTGTTAAAGTTCGTGCGAGGAGTTTGTTTTGTCTTGTTCCTCTCAACGTCTCACGTTCCTAATTGCTATCGTATTAGATGATAATTTTGTAAGCTAATGACAGCTTTGGAAATACAAATTTTAAAAGATTAGGTAGGTTAAATAATGCAGCACGTTTTTTACGTCGCCGATTCTTAGTTTATTTTGGACAAAAAGTGCAAAAGTGTTGTTACTGTTTAACAGCTGACTGATAATGTGTACGCACGAATTTTGTGCCGTAGCAATTTAACTAGTACCATACAAGTAGTTAGATCCAATGTATAAAATGCAAAGTCGACGAGCAAAACACAGGGTGCAGCATTCAAAATAACAAGGAAAACTGACCCCAACAACATATGAAACAAAAACTAGAACAAGAGAAAGAGAAAGAGCAACGAATAAAACACAACAATAAACCTGATAAACTTTACTCCTTCCATTTCCATGTCATCGCGAATGTTATACAAATGGCCAGCACATAAAATAAAACCAACGTTCTTTATAAATGCAACAGCAATTTCCCCCAGGGTTATTATTCATGTATCTGAAATATTATCCAACTACAAAACTGCTGATACTCGATAAATTACGTCACAATCCAGGTTCTGTCGTGAAATCAGTTTTTGTAATTATGGCTTTGATTCTCATGGTATGAGATTGAATTTTAATTAAAACACGTTAAGCCTTTTTAGGTGATTTTCGAAACCTTCTAGAGATTTAAAGATTAACACCCGGTTTCTAATTTGAGAAAAGTAGCAAATCTCAACTGATTATTCTCAAATACATAAGTATGCGCTTTTAAAATCGAATTTCGTGGAACCATCACTCTCATAGTCCGATGGGACGGCAATCCGACACGACCGGAGAGAGATCAGGCGTAGGACCAACGACTTAACGTGCTTTCCGAGGCACGGGGGTATCACATCCAAACTCCGGGCTGTTACTACGAAATACCTGATGGAAAAATCGAATAACACTTTGCCCGACCCGGGAATCGAACCCAGGACCCCACGCTCTGCAGTCGCGCTTGCGACCACGAGACCAACGGGGCATAGGAACCTACTACGCTTTGGAATGGGCAACTAGCTTCATCTTTTTGACTGACCAACCCCTTGAAAATTCAAAAGTACCTGTAATTGGTTTATTTGAAATAAATAGTTTGAGTTTGAGTTTAACCAAAAAGTATAAATGCTAACCAAGCCTATTGACCAGTAGATTTGACCAATAGAGTGTAGATGGAAAAGGAAATACAGGTAAGAGAAACCACTGCAAGAGATACACTGATTTCAAAGAGGTTGTGTGAGTTGAATTTGAAATAGGCAATATAAGCACGTGCAATAAAACGCATTACCGCGATGGATGCAAAACCTGACCGGAACGATCGTGGCGCAATATCTTACTAGCAGTTTAGTTATAACGTAACATAATAATCACGCCTGGATTCCCCGAAGGATTGGGCAGAGGTATAGTAGTAACACCCACATTTCGCCAGTTGTGGTCAACTCCCATGTAATAGGGGGGGCTAGCTTAGTGCTACCGGGCATGAATCCAACTTTGGGCTGCTACTGGGAAAATGTAAAAAAAAACACTATGTCCGACCTGGGTTGGTCTAGCGTGGCCTGCTAATTGTTTTTTTTTTCATTAGGAATTGCTCATTAGTAACCTGGAGTCAGAATTTGTGCCTGGCAATAGGTTCCCTATTCCATGGAATTTAAACATAACTCGCAAAATGTCAGTGATATGTGCAATTTACGTTTGCTTAACCCTTCGAAGCTACCTAGGTGTAATGTTACGTTATAAAATCAAAACTATTTCTAGCTCTAACGTTCTGAGTCGTTCAACGGGTATGTAAATCAAAGGTAAAGCGTGCCAGGTGAGATGTATGGGCTTTTCCGGGTCATTGCACCAGTTTGACATGATTTTGGGAGGTTTGTACACAAGCCAATATTCGATACAATTTGTTTTGGATTTTTTTCCATATTTCTTTAGCGTGGAAGTCATAAGACACCACGCTATACTAAAACTAAAGCCACATTTTCATAAAACTTCTCATGTCTCGTTTAGTTAGGTAGTTTTGCCTCAAAATCCAAAATATACAGAGAATCAGAGGCCCTAGGCAAAGTGACATTCTATCAGCGATAACAATGGTACATAACCTATCCAAAAGCTTAATGTCAATCCTGTTAAAAGTCGTTGTAGAAATACGAAACGCTTTCGAAGCGATTCTCGCTTGTCTAGGCTGGACTGCTAATGCTGAGCAAGGAACGTTGTCCGTGTGAGAGCAGCTTGAACTGAGATCGACACCCGCAGCAGCAATTTCAAAATGTTTGCAAAGTCTTTAATTTTCTTTGAACGACTGACCAGACTTATAGGGAATAATATAACTTTCCAGAATTTGAATAGAATCCATCCGGTAGTATTTGCGTAGTGCTGGAATACATTTAGACAAACAGATATTTTATACAGACAAAAAATCTAAAAACTATATTTTCATACGACCCAAATTATCATCTGCCTAGCCTTTTTCCCAACTATGTTGGGGTCGGCTTCCAGTCTAACCGGATGCAGCTGAATACCAGTATTTTATATGGAGCGACTGCCTATCTGACCTCCACAACCCAGTAACTGGGTTATACTATATCCCTTGGTAAGACTGTCTATCAGACTTTCGGGCTTCTGACGACCCGTAACGACTGTCAAAGATCCACAAATGACAGCCGGGACCAACGGTTTAACGTGTTTTCCGAGACACGGAGGAGTCTCAGTATGTAAAGATGGTCACCCATCCACGGACCAACTCCGGCAAGCGTAGCTTAACCCGATGGATTGACCCGCGCGGCCGTTATTACGTAGCCACGAGCTCCTCTTATGACCCAAATGTCAAAGTAAATATAAATCGCATTTACTTACAGCTTTTAAAAAAAAAACCACTAAACCGAAAAATACCTAATCGCATCAGCCACTAACAATAGCCAAAAATAAATCATTTGAGATACAATTTCAGATAGCCAATGCTTTCTCCGTGGGGGCATGAAGCCTAAAATTGTTTTAGGCCAAAAATGAGTTAAGCAATTATACGTGAACTTATTTCTCGAACCATTAAAGCCTTGGAACATTGTTCAAGGGTCGTTGAGCCTTCGTTAATGGAAGATCATGGCTTTCGAACTGTGCTGAAAGATGAAAGGAATGAGAAAAGTTTTAGAAGAATTTAGACTGCATGGATTTGCGGAGATAGGGTAAGTTTTGAATGGTGGCGAATTTGAAAAATGTTTTAAAGTATTACACCTACAGTCAATAAAATTAATAGAGGGGTGATTTGAAAGAAATAAAGAAAGAAAATTCGTTTACTTGCGGCAAACATGACGCTAAGAAAGGACAAATACACGAAAATAACACGCGGAAAATGTGCGTCACATTCACGCAAAACGGCCATCGCTCAGCATATCGACCATATACGAGACAGAGCCCCAGCGCTGGTTTTCTGAGATGACGCGATGATGGCCATATATTGAATACAAAAACATGCTGCGCTGTCCTCAAATAAATCAGGATAAGGACAGGACACAGGACAGGACGAGTATAGTCCTACAATACATTTTGAGACAAGTTGTATAGTTGGATTTATAAGTACCTTTAATGTTCTAGCGTCGTCTAGGTGTCTGTTCAACCTGGAAAGAAGAAAAGATAAAGATTAGTGACATCATTTCTTACTATTAACATTATTTAACAAGACCATTACGTAGCCATATGAAGTCCACTACTGGACAAAACCCCACTCACATCAATAGAACAAGAACGCGCCCAACTGATAGTCACCAAGAGAATAATGATTGCCAACGTTAGAGACGAATTACAATGATGTGTCTATTCATTTTTTCAAAGGCACCCATGCTCTTCAAAGTTAACCAGTGAAGTTCTTTATGGTGGCAGAAGTATGGTGATAGTGCGTATTAAATCATCATCGTCTAACTACTATTTTCCCTACTATGTTGGGGACAGTATTGTTGGGACCAGATGCAGCTGAAGTACCAGTATTTTACATGGAGTGACTGCCTATCTGACCTCCACAACCCAGTTACTGGGTAATACGATACCCTTTGGTAATGTTGGTAGTATACTTCCAGCTAAAATACTTCAGAGTAACCTGAAGCCAAAAACGAGCAATTTCACCAAAGTCTATCATCATAGCAGCTGAACACTATAAAGGAAACAATTATGTTCCGAATCTCAGTTAATTATGACTGCCGTTACAACAGCAGTCGTAAACCAATCTTGTAATAACATTGCGCTTGTGTTTATTGAGCAATTAGTTGTTGCAATAACAATTTAACTGTTCGAGTCGTCTGCGAGGTAATTAACTTCGGAAGACATTATTGGACTTGAAATGGTTGTAGGTCCCAAATGTGGTGAAAGCTGAGATGAATGAAAATCTAAGCGATAATTTTCATCAGTGGTACTGAATATTTTATTGTTGAATAGTCGATTTATTTTGTAAAAACCTTACCGTGAAAGGTGAAGTAAGCTGTCAACAGTGTCAATCCCTAGCATCAGGTGAAATAACAGCTCACTTCACCTAATATTTTACGGTGATATTTTGACAGATTAGAGCGACAGATCCATTCTAGTTGCATGTTCATATTTAAATCTAAGAATATTGCTTCATAAGCCGTTGGTCACGGCTATCATTTGTAGATCATTAACAGTTTTTAAGGGTCGTCAGAAGCCTGAAAGTCTGACAACCAGTCTTACCAAAGGGTCTTACCTAACCATGTTACCCAGTAACTGGGTTGTGGAGGTCAGATTAGGCATTCGCTCCATGTAAAATACTGCTGCATTCAGCTAGACCGGAAGCCGATCCCAACGTAGTTGGGAAAAGGCTAGGCAGATGATGACCACTTTGCTGCTCCCGTATTTATTATAGCATCAGAATTTATATAGTCACGAAAGATAAGCCATTTTTGTAACACGAAGATCTTGCAAGAGTGGTAAGTATACCATTCTTGCAAGTGGTCATCGGAAGACTATAATTAATTTTAAACCTAACAACGAACTCCATAAGTATCATTATCGTGTCTCGCTGTTTCAGGTCCTTTAAATTGAATATCCTTGTGTATCATACAGGAAATCTCTTCCCTCGCATAACAAAGTACGATAAGCCAAAACTGCCATCATCTTAACTTTTCCCTACAAAAATATCTGCTTGTACCAACTTCCTTATGCCTCTATTAATCCCAAGAGCTTCCTTGATCTTGCAAACACCATTGCTTTTTCAGAATGTGCCTCAAGCGGGTATCCATAACTCGGTGTTTTGAATACGGCCATAACTGGAACGTCCCGTCGTTTCACATAAGTTGCGTCGCTCCGGTCCATGTCAGCGGAAAGTGGCGTCTAAGACTCCGGTCCGACTCACCGTTGCGGAAATCTCTTAAAATAATAAGGAATGGGAAGATGGCGGCCGGCCCGGCTTGGAAGACGGTTCGGGCTTGCATTATTCATTGTAATAAATTGGAGTTCACTGGCTACAAGGCATGGGGTTTGTTTCTAGCTTATGAGATTTTTGTATGGGTTTTTGGGGCAGTTATAAAATAAACTATATTTATGAAAGATTTGTCGTTGTTTTGTTTTTGAGTAACTTTTATGACGTTGTTGTTAATGTACCTAATTTATTCAAATAAATTGATGTTTCGACAAGTGCAATACATAAATAAAATACATTAATAATTAAGTTTATACTATTTTTGAGACAACGTTTTTAAAGACTTGCAATTTTATGTTCTAAAAGTATCGTAATATGTAGCTCTGATTGTGTATCAATAGAAACAGTGAATAATATAACAGATGATTAACATTTGAAGAAAAGTCTTTCATTTGGTTTTAATTGAAATTAAAGCAAGTTACAAAGAATAAGAACTGTCTCCGGACGAAGTTCTCCAATTGTCTGATTCAATCGTAGATCTTGCAAACTTTGCACTCAAATCGAACAAGTTTTTACTACACCAAATTATATTCACTATCTCTCCCTTTATTCCCCGATAAGTTACATAATATTTGGATACTTTATGGATCGTTTATTCCGAAGTGCGACCGTTTCGGTTGACTAACCGAATGATTTGTCTGAAAATCCCAATTGCAACGGAACTTCACGTAAAATTTCGTTGAATTTTCGTTCGCTCATATTTCTTGGGTTCCGATTTGGATAAGGTTACTTTCATTCTTTCCCTGAATTCTTTTATCGATAAGTTATTTCGAGCTTCAAGGATTTAGAGGAACGATCGTTGGTTTCGATTTATTCCGAATTTTATTCCGAAAATCAGTTGCTCTTTTGTTGAATGGTATATATAATAAGTTGTTATTTAACAATAGGCTTTAGGTCCATATAACACATTCGCATATAATATTCAAAGTACCTAATTAAAATTCACTAATTAGTTTAATAAGTTCTGCGTCCACATGGACCAAATATACCTAATGCAATAATACAATGTACATAGGTGGATGGAAAACATTATTAAAATTAATAATAATCAAATAGATAAGTCTTCAGATAGAAAAAAATTAAAAAAAAGAAAGAAAACCAAATGTAGTTGTACATTTGAGTATATTTGAATACCCTCACAATATTAAAAGCGATACGACACTGTTTTATTACACCTGACACATTTTGGAGTAATCCCAATCCCATTCTTTCACAAAATTCCAACATTCAAATATTTTGAACAATCTGAAAATGCCAAATATATCCTTTGGTTATGACCGGCTGTTGAAACGGCAGTGTTCGGAGATTTATGAGGTTCAAATACATCGTATGTAGGTATTGTAACACCGATATCGATATGAATTCTATAGAAAGAGTTCCTTTTTGAGTGTCAGCCGTTTGGACGAAATTCCAACTGCTG
Source organism: Lithophane semibrunnea (assembly GCA_947363905.1). Taxonomy (NCBI): domain Eukaryota; kingdom Metazoa; phylum Arthropoda; class Insecta; order Lepidoptera; family Noctuidae; genus Lithophane; species Lithophane semibrunnea. Next base: position 15,213,428 of record OX376205.1, read on the forward strand.
TAACGTGGGTTTTTGTACTTATAAATAATAGGGATCGTGACACATTGTAGTAATATGTTTGGAGCTTACACGTGTTGCGACTTAGGCTGATAAAAATAATTTTTCATTTCTTCGGAAAATATTGAGCTAAAGCTGAACTTGCAAAGAATATTAAATGTTCTTTATATTGTGTAGTAGGTATATCCATATCTTTCGCGTTCCAGAAAGTACATGTAACTGGATAAAAGAAAAAATATGAGAACAATGATTACTTTCAGGTAGGTAGGTAGGAACAGCTTTGATGAGAAGACAGGTATATATTATGAACGAAAAGTATTAAGGTGTCAATTTTACACACGGCTACACATCAAGCTATACATTTCCAGTATAAGCTGACCTCGCATTGTACGGAAATCCTATACAATACGAGATCAGCATAAACTGGAAATGTATAGCTTGATGTGTAGCCGTGTAAACATTGTAACAACGAATCAATTTTCACGCCTCCCCCTTACGACCTAGACAAAATATTTTTAGATATTCGGATAGCTCATGCGTCATGATCTAAAGAGGAACCTGTTAGAAAACGTTTATTTTTATTTTTTTATGTATATAAAATAAATCCGCGAAACGCGGATATTCTGCAGGCGTAGCATGGTGCTTTCTATCTCTACGCAGAATAGACATAGCTTTTTCTATACAAAGTGACAGTTCGTTTCTTCATTTTTGACATCCACCATAGAAATCTTTCTACAATCTGTAATTTTGTCTTTCATTTCTAACGATCTTTGTCTAGGTCTTTTTTTATGTAGACTATTTTGGAAGAAAGTTTTCTATCCTTACTGTCAAAATCACACTGATAACCGATAAATCCTATGACAAAACAAAGAATTCTGAGTCGAATTATGTAAAAGAGTGAATTTCGTAAAAAAAGTGCAGTTGACTCTTTGCTGCCGTCTCGTACTGTCTACTGTCTACAGGAAACGTCATTTTTGTCTACTCTTCCGCCGACAAAACGGTGCTCATGCTACGCCTGCTGGTTAAGAAACAATCAAATTGAAAGAAATATTGGTAAAACGGTGTTATAACCTATTTTTAAATCCACTAAAGAACGGTAAAATAACCTGCACATAGCAATGTTATGTTACATACTCACTGATAATGATTCTACAAAACTGCTAAGAATATACTGTGCCACACATATCCTAAGAAAATTGAAACTTTTATTAGAACAAAAACAAATTCTGCTCACGAAAAATAGAAGATTTTACCACCAATGGATGTTGTAAATAAATCTATAAAACCACCTGCTTAGAAGTAGAAAACCTGACGTTTCCAAACATCATCTCTAGCACAATAAAGTTCCGCACAACTTCAAACGTTGACCATAAAATACAATGTAACAGATCACTGAAAAAGCAAGAACGTACCATCAGACAGACATTTATTTCCACGTATTTAAGTATTAAAAACTTCTGTCTGTAAGTACAAATTGAATGTCTGAACTGAATATTTATCCATCCTTGTATCCGCACTTAATTATCATTTCCAGTAAGTACTTTGATATTTGAAGTTATTTAAAATAGCTTTCAGTGGAAATCGTCACATTGAAATAAGCAACTAAGCGATACTTGGAATGAGTTTAAATTAAGCCGAAAGTTGTGTCTATTTTGCAGTTTAGTGTACTTAATTAAAATGATTACTATGTTTTATTTGAAGATAAATAGTAGATTGTTTGCCTAGGGAGCAAACAACTATTTTAAAGGCGAGAGTGTTTCTTTGAATCCTAAGCGCACCGAGGGAATCAAAGTACGTCACTCGAGCTTAAAATAATGTTGCTCCCGAGGTGAACACTCTACTTTTTTACCGACTTCAAAAAAGGAGGAGGTACTACGTTCGGATGATTGTTTTTTTTTTTTATGTATGTTCACCGATTACTCCGCCGTTTGTAAACCGATTTTAAAAATTCTTTCTTAGTTCAAAAGGGTATACTCCCGAGATGGTCCCATATAAATTTTATTAAGTTTGCTTGCGTAGTTTTTGAGCTAGCTTCAATATTACCTATTTTCCCACAGTCTATGTAGATGATATAATTATTAGACTCCTTCACTGTTATTTACATAGCAGGTAGTAACTTGTGTGGGGTAGGTACCACCACTAAAAAGTGAAAAATAAAAACTTTTTACAAAAAAAAAACAGTCGGTGGCAAAAAACGAAAATTAAAAAGCAAAGACTTTTTTAGTGTTTTTTTTTAAGTCAGTAGTTTTTTTTTGTTATCACCCTGTATGAGAAAATAAGTAAGTGCAACTTATGCATAATTTTTATTTGGATTGCGTACGGTTTTCTTTATCATACAGCCTCTTACTTGTTCATTTAATCTCTTTGGTAATTTGATTTTTTACTAAAAATATCCACATTCCAAATTCAAATCCCTTCTAGGAATGTCCCTGTTTACGAAGAAGCTAACTTTTTGAATAGATTGTGCTTAAAAGGAAAAAAGGTTTATTTAAATGTCTTTGTCAAATTATAATTGATTAGTAATGATAAATGAAAATAAATGTAGATGGAAGAATAAAAAAAAATCACAACAATGAATCACTATTAAGTCAAGGAAATTACCGTTATCGGTCAAACGCAAAGCGCATTACAGATCGTATCGCAAATTCTTAAACGTAACGTGGACGAGCGCGTTACCCTATTTCGAATTACCGACGCGACGTTTTGTGACGCGATTGACTTCACGGGCCAATTAACACGGTACCGCGTGCTGTTCATTTTATAATTAGGAGAAACCATTTTACTTTGACCTTTGTTGTACTCAATAATGTTTGTGTCAATAGATCAGTTTATAATGCTTTTTGACCGATACAATAATTGACAAAAAAAAATCAAGTAACAAAAACTAAAACCCAACTACGACTTAAAAGGTTTAAACAAGACACCACAGACAGACAAATTAAAAATCCGGAGTCACACGTGTTAGGGCATAAATCGAACAGATTACGTGTGACTCCGGATTTTTAATTTGTCTGTCTGTGGTGTCTTGTTTAAACCTTTTAAGTCGTAGTTGGGTTTTAGTTTTTGTTACTTGATTTTTTTTTTAATTCTTTTGGTGTTATACTATATATCTTTTTGAAATGAGCTCATTAAGCCCTTTCATTTGATACCCAACATGGTACGATTAAACCATTTTTTTTTTTAAGTTCCTCACTTTATGTCCTTTAGAGGGCGCCATTTTTAATTTAATGTGACTTCACATAGCCTATAACCAGCGGACAATCACGTCGCTTCTAACGATACCTCATTTGTCAAATTGTGATAAGTGGTTTGGAAGATAGGAGGGAACAGATGAACATACATACATACATACATACATACATACCGGTCAAAATCATAACCCTCCTTTTTTCTTCGCCGTAGTCGGGTAATAAATGTATCTTGATCTTTGGCTTTTAGTTGCGAATGAGAGTTCTTTGAGAATTTTTTTATGTTTACTCTGCAATGACTGATTTATTTTGATCCGTAATTTCAATTAAAATGTTTCGTTTGACAGCTCATTCTATTTTTTATAATTTGTGGGAGTCCAAAATATAGAAATAAAGTTTTAAACAACACTGTTTTAGGTATTTAGAATGGCTGGTCGATAAATGCCCAATTCGTAAAATGCAAGGCTTCCCTTGATTAAATAACCAGATGGCTAGACAGATAAATGACGATAGCAGTATGTAACAAAAAAGTGTTTATCAGTGAACTAGATCTCAAGTCTGTTTTTTAATATCGTAGACTAATTTGACAGGTGCAAGTGTCAAACTCCAAATTGCAAAACAAACAACAATCACTTGAAATGTCAAATTAGTCTACGACGATATTAAAAAACAGAATGTAGGACGGATGTGTCTGTGCTTAATGAAAGTCGAAGTAGGATGTCATCTAGTTTTAGCCAAAAACATGAAAATATTTTCCCAATTCATTTATCAGTAGGAACGTAAGAAACGACATACTGCTACTGCAATTGACATGCTTGTATATGTACATAGTTATTATTGTAGCCAATGACATTTGATGTAATAAGACATTTTCTATTTAATGTGATTCAATGTTTAACATTAATTTGTAAAATGGGATTTTAATGATATTTCTAATGTTATTTTAAAATGATACTAATTTAATAAGATTTGCATTCCCATGTGACGGCAAAGTATGGAGAACTTACCTTATAACAACACCTATGTAAAAAACCCATATTTGCAAAGGAATAATGATTTGATTTGCATCTCATCCTACCACTCAAATCACAGCGAAAACGTCAACATTTTTCACAGAAAGAATGTACTCGTACATCTTCAGATTTTTAAAAATAACGTTTTTACTATTATGTGCCCGTGGTTTATTTTACGATCTCTGTAACAAACCAAGCAACATACAGGAGGAATCTTTTCATTGTTTTTCACATCCCTCGCGAGACGTCACAAAACATGAATATAAAATATATTTTTATATCTTCCGTTTCACTTTAGTAACGCCCTTGTGTGTAGTTAAGGGGCTTATGGAGATGTTGTAGTGGTATATGATTCTGAATATGTGGGTAGATTTTTTTGTGGCGCTGACATCTGATTTTATGTAGGTAAATAATCTGTTTGTATTAATACAGGCTGTAAGGGTAAACAGTCTTGTCATTCAAACCATGGGCAGTTGACTTAAATATAAAAATAAATGACCGAACACAACAAAAAAAAACGTCATTTTCATTAAAAGATTTTAAAAAGTTTCTATCCGACACCGTGCTCTCTAGCAAAACACCTAACTGACTGAGGGAGGGGTCGCGCTCGCGGCCGGTCAGGTCACATCCCGTACCCCCCGCCCGTGTTGAGACGCAAGTTCGTTGCCCTAGCGCATAGGACAACGGACTTGCGTCTCTTGTTTAAAATGTAGATTTAAAAAAAACAAAAAAAAAGTTGTAATTTTCCATTGATTTTACGTTCTATAAATGAAACCAAACCACTGGTTACAAGGATAACGGTGTTTACCCTAACACCCTGTAGACGGTTCTATCCTTGAGGGAGCCTGTCCAGCAATCAAAGTCTTTCGGCAGAACTGATGTGATTCACATCAAAAGTGTACGCCATAAAAAACAAGAACTTAATCTGAAAAACAATTTTGGTTTTGTGAGAAAAAGAACTCTTACAACTTGACTGATGGTAGAAATCGTACGTAATCGCAAAGCAATGTCCAAATTAGCTATTACGTTATATATATGACTTGGTTGTTAAATAGATTAAGTTAAGATCTAAGTTAATAACTTAGACCTTTAATTTTTTTTTTAAATAAAGTATTACTAAAAAAAACATAGGTAACTTACAAACCTACCAAATGTGTAAGAATACCTATTATAAATATTTCTTTTTGTAATTTTAGTTTTGCAGTCTCGAAGCGGCTTTAAACGTCGCCAATTTCAACTTTTATTAAAAAGATAACAAATATGTTTTATACAATGGTGCCCAAGATACAGGCTGTGCCTAGTTTGCGAACAACGTTATCTCCATAATAATAAATTATTGTAATTTTTATGTTGAAATAAACCTTTTTTACTTTACTTTTTCTATTCTAAATGAATAAAATAGCCTATACCTTCAGTAGACAGTGTCGTGTTGTATTATATTAGTTACCAATTCAGTCATAGCCCGGGGGATAGAACGAGAGACTTAATGAATTTCTAGGTGATGGATTAGATATTTAAGCACTCCGGCTGATGGAACACCCTGCTGATTGGATTCGACGAACACGTGTTCAGTCACGTATTGATTTACTTTCAACGGACGAAAATATTAGGTACCTTTTTGGGGAGTGATATTTTAAAAAGGAAATAATGCCAGTTTGCGATACACTGCTGTATGACGCGTGTTCTTTTAAAAATAGGAATTCATCAAATCAAAACAAAGTGAAAGAACTTATTATTATTGATTATGAACACCGTTAGTTTATAATAACTCTAGCGAAATTATAAACCATCGAAAAATTGTGATTGCGACAAACCATTTAAAATTAAACGCATTATTTTTCGTTAGTTTTTATTCTATCCATGGCAAACCATTTTTTTAACTTCAAGAAATAAAGTCAAAATATGGACTTAAAACAATAATTATTAAAATATTCAAATAAATTAAAAATTATACGAAGAAGAAAAAGTAGAAATAAAATAAAAATACAATTACCAGAATACATAAGTAATAATAAACACAAACAAGCGCTCTTCCTCGTCTCTCCTACTATGCTATGCCTGACAGGGTCCATAATTATATTATTAATTTTAAGCCTACCAACTGTTTTTTACCAACATTTTGGAATGCAATAAAGAATTTTATTGCGAATTGAGAACCAAAATAAAATACAATAGACGCTGATATATTTAGTAACCCATTTCGCTTGACTATTCTTCAAGAGTCATAAAAACCCTGTAAGAAATCGACACGTGTTTCACCTCTCAACGAGGCATCTTCAGGATGACGATTGACCAATTGCAAACCAGAACGCGACGTGTTGCCACATATAGCGCTGGACGCAGAGAAATTGTGAACTAGTATGAAACTTGCATGTGACGAACGCAACTTGCGCTAATACTAAATAGCCAAGTGCCAACTGCAACCAACTTGGAAGAAGCGCTCGCTGGCCGCTGACGCGGCACTATCGGTACAATCGGTATCAGGAAAAGTGTCTCAGCTATTAAAGTAAACTATTCGGTTTGTAATATGATTCTTAAAAAATCTGTTTTATACAAATATTTACCTAATTAGTATCATATACACCTTAAAGCAACCGCCATTAAAAGTTTTATTTATAAAATACTAGCTAATGCCCGCGGCTTCGCCCGCGTTGATGTAGGTTATTATATACTAAAGCCTTCCTCGAGAACCACTCTATCCATTGGTGAAAACAGCATGAAAATCGGTGCATCTCAATCGAAAATCGAACAGGACGACAGATAGACGCAGCGGAGGACTTTGTTTTATAATATGTATTTATTTATAAGGATAATGATAACACACATAAGCCATCATCGCGTTATGTAGAGAGGATGTATTCATTTGCAACCATGGTCCTTGCGCCTAGATCACATAGCATTTTGTTTGAGGATAATGTGATCATGAAATTACGTAACGAATAATTTAAATTACGTAAAAACATGATAAGCGACGTTCTAATAATAGTTTACTTACTAATGAGTTGTGTGTTTTAAGTCTGATATTTTAATCGTACTCTGAATTAAATAATAACGAGTACATTAAAATTAACGATTGAAATTGAAATGAGATTTAGATAATTAGATCGAGATTAGATTAAAATTCGCGATTGAAATCTTTTTCGATATTTAATCTGCCAACACGCTGTAGTTTGGTACCTACGGAACCTTTAGGCACCTATCCCACCGCCGACGAGGCAGCGACTAGCTATCAACGATTTCCTCGCTCAAGAAACGTAGAAAAGATTGTTTGTCCCGTATCAGTAAAAAATATACATTTATTAATATTTGATCGCTGATTGTTACTCGTTTGTGCGACAAATGAGTGCGACATGAGCTCGCTGCTCGCCAACTCGTTTTACATAGTAACTAGGTCTACTCACTTCTCGCGGTTGGACATGTGCCTTATTGTGTGAGCCATTTAAAAATATTATTCTTCTGTTACACGCAGTCATCCGCAAGGAGCCCTAATTTTTTTTAAATCAATTTAGGTAGATATGTCTATTCACATCACTTGGTATAAATAACATTTTGCAATAGAATTTTCGTGTACTTGCGTGTTTTATTGTTAAAAGGTAAGTAAAAACAAATGTTTATTTTTATAAATAATTCATGGGTAACACGAGAATGCCATTTTTTTTTTAAACTAGTTTCGTGCATGTCGAAGCAGGGTTAATTATTTTATGTTGATTTTTTTTTCTTTCTCATAACATAGCATCACGCCTATATTTCCCGAAGGGATAGGCAGAGGTACAAATACAAATAGTTTATTTGAAATAAATTATTTGACTTTGACTTTTGTGCACACGCACATACCCAACTCATGTTTACAACATACATGTTGTAAACATGAGTTGGGTATGTGCGTGTGTTCCAACACTTATAACTCGAGAACGGCTGGACCGATTTTGATGATCTTTGATTTGTTGGATTTGTCTCTGCCCAGAATAGCAGAATAACAATAAAAAAATTGGAAAAATTCACGAAAAACAAAATATGAAGAAAAATCGTTTTCTCATACATTCTGTATAGAATGGGTCTTTTGATAGTATCTCGGTAGATAGGTAGGTAGGTGTAAGTAGGGTAGGTAGGTAGGTAGGTAAGTAGGGTAGGTATGTAGAATAGGTAGGTAGGGTAGGGTAGGTAGGTAGGGTAGGGTAGGGTAGGTAGGTAGGTAGGGTAGGTTTTTTTTTTTTTAAAGTATGGTAGTTTAGGTAGGTTAGGGTAGATAGGGTAGGTAGGCAGGGTAGGGTAGGTAGGTAAGGTAGGGTAGGTATATAAGTAGGTAGGGTAAGTATATATAGGTAGGTAGGTTGGGTAGGTAGTGTAGGTAGGTAGGTAGGTAGGGTAAGTAGGGTAGGTACGCCGTAGATAGCTACCCGTGCGAAGCCGGGGCGAGCAGCTAGTAAGTAATAAAAATAAGTTTAAGTCCCATGTATTAGGGGGCGAACCTATTGCTATCAACCGGGCACAAATCCAGACTCCGGGCTGCTACTGAGAAATTCCAGATGGAGAAACCCAATAACACTTTGCCCGACCCGGGAATCGAACCCAGAACCTCATGCTCAGCAGTAGTGCTTGCGACCACTAGACCAACGAGGCTGCTCTTCTTTCTTAATGATGGTGGTAGATGATTGTGATTTCGCGAAATAATTAAGCGATACTATTTCAGGTGATGAGTAGGTAAACTACCGAAACAATAAAAATGAATGCAACTACAACGATACTTGGAATGCAGGAAATTAGAGGGGCTTTCAGTATACTATCTGCCTTACAACTGACTGCATTTTTATTCCCACAGCAGCCGCAGGTTCTAGGTAATTATCTAAATAAACTATTTTTGTGACCATTTTTCACTAACAGGCCCTTTACTTTGTGTAATTTATTTCATCAATAACCGCACGTGTCGATCCATCAGGTTAAGCTACGCTTGCCGAGGTTGGTCTATAGATGGGTGACCATCTTTAAATACCGACATTCCTCCGTGCCTCGGAAACCACGTTAAGCTGTTCCCGGCTGTCATTCATAGATCTTTGACAGTCGTTACGGGTCGTCAGAAGCCCGAAGTCTTACCAAGGGGTGTCGTATTACCCAGTTACTGGGTTGTGGAGGGCAGATAGGCAGTCGCTCCATGTAAAATACTGGTATTCAGCTGCATCCGGTTAGACTGGAATCCGACCCCAACATAGTTGGGAAAAGGCTAGGCACATTGATTGGCTCTCAAAACGGCGATAGAAAGCATCATGTCGAACCAAAAATGTGAAAACACGTGACATCCACCAACCACTGGGCCCGAGTGGTAGATTACGTCTCGCACCCTCCTAAAGAGAGGAGATCTGACTCCCAGTAGTGGGAACAATTATAGGCTGATAATGCTTCATAACTTTCGCCCGCATGCAATTGATAGATATAAAACAACGCAACAATACAAATCATTAACAATAATATTAAAGGTTTCGTCTGAGCAATTATGGACGAAGTTATCTTGGCGAATAACTACCGGAGACATTATGAAGAACGGGACGGTTGACGTGTGTCGGGCGGTCATGCCACCGTCTGGGTGAGTCCATCTGGCATATTATTATCTCTGGTTGTTCTCGTCTGGCTAACAGCCAGTACTAGCACAAGCATAGACAACTCGCCAGGATTATTCACCAGCAACTAGCTTTGAAATATAAAGTTGTGGATTCTGAGGTACCATAGTACAAGTACATACTTGATTTTCGATTTTCGAAAATTACCATGTCAGGATATCAGTAGGTATATCGTGACATGGTAATTTTGGTATCAGTCTCTCATTAGTCAATAAACCGATATGCGATAAGTGAGGTGATAAACCGATTAATACGCCGCGCACTGATTGTCGATGTTACCATGTCACATGGCAGGAACCTAGTGGAAGCTGATTAAGACAAACAAATCAAATATCTTGACTTAGGTCACGAGTTGTTGACATAAGAGTACCTTGGAATGTGAACTCGCCTGTCATTGTGGCGATTGTCATAACGACCAATGGGCTAGCCGATAACTGAAAGCCTCAATCAACATATCTCGAGGCTTTCGTTAGGCGGTTGGACCAAGGGCCTGATTCAGAAGGCAGTTGGTTCCTCGATACGGTATCGTGAGAAGGTTCCTGTCCCTAACCACCGGTAGCTTGGACCCTGCTTCCGACACCGGACGACCACTAATATTTTTAAATATGTTTTATACTTATTTTTCTATTTTAAGAAATATTTAAAAATGCATAAGATAAGGAACTAATAAATAATAAATAAAGTAATAAGGAAGTAATAAATAAACGTCATAATAATATTTCATGTGAATTAAATTCCAGATGGCGCTTGTTTTGACTTCATCATAGTCGGTGCTGGCTCAGCAGGCAGTGTGATAGCCAATAGACTCACAGAGAATGAGAATACTACAGTTTTACTAATAGAAGCGGGTGGAGATCCACCGGTAGATTCAGTAGTAAGCAATGTATTTTAAAATCGAGGTAACAATAAATAAAGCACTTAACGTAGTAGATAAAATTTGTAATAGAAATATGAGCCAAAATGTCAGAAGTGATCAGTAGGTAACTATATACAATTTAAAAGTGGTTTCGATAGGCGAAGCAAGGTATTAAAATATTTCTGCAGGGCCATTTTTAATAGGAAATACAAAAAATCTGGACGATACTATGTTTTGGTGAATTATTGTATCACAGCACAGTTTACAATTGTAGATACCTAACCTACCCCAAAACATTTATTATTCAAGCAAATTCTGAATATTTTCTTTGTTTTTCTTAAGTAAGCAACTGTCCTCCATTTTATAAATTCTTCTTATATAATATTTAATCTATTCTAGGTACCAGTATTGTTCCCATACCTGAAAAATACATCAGTCGATTGGAACTTTATAACGGTAGACGATGGTTATAGTGAACAGTTTCATAAAAACAACGGAACTGAATGGACGAGAGGAAAAATGCTTGGAGGCACAAGTTCTATAAACTTCATGGTTTACACGAGAGGAAACCATCATGATTTTGACACCTGGGCAAAGATAACTGGTGATGATTCATGGAACTGGGAAAACGTACTTCCATATTTTATAAAAAGTGAAAGGCTGGTGGACCCTATCCTTCAAGGTTCTAATGCAGGCATTTTTCATGGTACTGATGGATATTTAGGAACACTCAGATATTATACTGAAGAAGGTAAAAAGTATCTTGAAGCTTTCAAAGAAATTGGTCATGCCATTGTAATAGACACAAATGGTGACACTCCAGTCGGATATACTGAAAGTATGTTTACCATTGCTGACGGTGTAAGGCAGAGCACTGCTCAGGCATTTTTGCGTCCGATCAAAAGCCGACGCAATTTGTTTGTGCTTAAAAACACCCTGGTATCAAAAATTCTCTTCGATGATGACAAGAACGCTGTTGGTGTTGAAGCTATCTTAGAAAACAATGTAACTGTCAGCTTCAAAGCTAATAAAGAAGTGATAGTGTCGGGTGGAGCTATTAACACTCCGCAACTCTTGATGTTATCTGGAATAGGTCCAAAAGAGCACCTAGAGGGTCAAGACATAGACGTTATTTCTGATCTCCCTGTCGGTCAAGCTCTAGAAGATCATGTCATGGTACTAACGATACATACAATGGGAAATACTACTTCTAAGCCAGTGGATTCCACAAAATTTCCAGTACCACTCCTTTTGGGTTATGCCAGTTTGAATAAAAGTCAAAATTATCCAGATTATCAAACATTTAACTTTATATTGACTGCCGGCCCATCTGGCATGCTGCAATTTTGCACCGACTTCTCTTTTGAGGATGAAATATGTAATGCTTTATATGACGGCAGTGTTGGGAAAGCAGTGTTATTGAACGCGGTCTATTTATTGTACCCAGAATCTCGTGGAAAAATCTTATTGCGAAGCAAAGATCCCAAAGAAAAGCCAATTATATATACTGGATATTATTCTAACGATAATGATTTAGACAAGCATGCGAAATATATACAAGATTATTTGAAAGTTCAAAATACGGAACTTTTTAACCCTCTGCGACTGACGTGCCGTAATTTTTACAATGCCACTGACGTGGTAGTATACTAGCCACCACTTTGACTGGTCATAAGTTTATAATTACTTTTTAATTCCTTATGGTGTGATGTTTTTTTATTAAATTGGAGCATTTATTATTATTTTAATTTAATAAAAGATTTAAAATATAAAGCAAAGTCCACTTAACAGCATTTATTAACTTAACATAAATCGGTCTAAGAAACTTTCATCTACACAAAAAAAAATTACAACAACTCAAATACATATATCACTTTTCTTGAGAATGTTTTATATTTATCAAAGACAACACTTTTATTAATCTGACTTCAAAATTTGGACAATATTCATTGGTTCAATTGAGAGTTATTAGCCCTCAAACTCTCCCATTTTTTTACAGCATTGGAGGCAAATCGGCTTTATACAATCACAGAAACAATAAGTTTTTACTCTTTTTATTTTTGTTTGACATTTATCATGACATAACTTCCTTCCACTTGTTGAAGCAGATCGAGTTTGTGGAGGTGGAGAGGGGAGGTCTTTATCTTAAACTCGACTAATAGTTACGCAGTTCTCTAGTCTAGGCTATCTTTGGTTGTATACCCAGGTTATCAAAAGATCCAGCACTAAATCTTCCTAAATTCAGTATAAATGTCCCTCTTCTCATTTACTCATCAGTATCTGAAAAAATTCTGGTTGAAAGTCCAGGTCGTCATCTTCACAGTCCAGATCGCTAAACTCATGCTCACTTTCATCTTCCAACCCCTGTTCTACAAGCTGGTCATGGCTTTTATAAGTTCCAGCCGAAGTTCTTTTGGTACCGTGTGGACATTGGCTGTTACTTGAGTGAGCCATCTGAAAAAAATGTGTATAAAATGTTATTTGGGAAACAATTTTACTGACGGGTTGTTTAGGAAACACTATGAAAATATAACTATTTTACTGAGGTGGTTGTCTATTAAACACATACCTTAACATTGACGTGGTAGTCTGGTAGACACCTTCCTACGTAAAATAGCGCGGGCGGTTGCCTCGACTACTCACGACGCACTCATTGACGCATGGCCATGCCACACGAAGGTACTGAGAACCCCAGATTCGTAATATACAAAATCGCGAATCAGGACATATTATTCAATTAAGCCGTGTTTGTGGTACTACCACGTCAGTCGCAGAGGGTTAAGAGTGTTCAATCTGAAATGATTATTCCTGAAAAATGTGGCTGTGGAGAATTCAATTCTACCCATGAATATTGGAGGTGCTATGCACTATGCATGATGTTGACAGGATACCATTATGCTTCTTCTTGCCCTATGGGGGTTGTGGTAGACAACCGACTTAACGTGTTCGGGGTAAAGAGGTTAAGGGTCGCAGATGCTAGTGCCATGCCACGGATTACTGGAGCCAATACTAATGCTCCGACTATTATGATAGCAGAAAGAGCAGCTGATTTTGTCAAAGAAGATCATTATTTTAATGTGCAAGCTGGATAGATTTTATTTAAAATTATTAACAAAGGAGTTGAAAAAAGCCATCTCTACGGTTATGTTTACATGTTTTTAATATTTTCCGAAACGATGTAGACGAACCATTATTTTTAAAAGTTCTTGTTTTTACTTTTACAAAATTTACCTAAAATATAATGGTCTATTACATCATAACATAAGTCTATCTGTTTTTTGAGTCTGCCTATTGTTAATATTGTTTTTTCAGTACATTTCTTTGATTTCAATTTTGAGGCTCCTTGATATTTCAGTCAGTTTTGTAAAATAAAAAGTGTTTTTTTTGTTAACCTTGTGTAGAAATGAAATAAATCAATCACTTTACTATTTTTTAACTGCTTCGGTGGCGCATTCTTCAGTGTACGAGTCTTATAATAATCATTACTGAATTACAAGAGTAAAACAAGTTTTTTAGTTGTAGTACCTTGTATGTTGTTGTAATTCTGGCGAGACAATAAAATATAATGAAATAATTATTATCAATTTCTTACTACTACTTACTATTTTTTTTTGTTTAGTTCCCATGTTAATCCCAGGTAATATAGTCAAATTACAACAAACTTAAACTTGTTACAACAGCAACAACAACAACTTTCAATTAAGTATCAAACACACGCTGCATTATACCTGATATGTTATCTCCAACAAGTCTGTCTGTATGGCTAGTTACAGTTTATTATGATACGAGAGAAGAAACGAAAAACCTGTGACTTATTGGTGTTTCGCACTAATTTACTCGCCCGAAACGGGCGAATCGACACTATTAATAATATATATTTATCTTGACTGTGCCGTCCTTTTAAAGTGCTAACAGATTTGCTCGATCTTTGACGATCGTTACTGTCGCTCAATATGCTGTGTTTTGACGATTAGTAAAATCTGTCAGGTACTTACGGATTTTCTTAATTTTATTGATTGCTACTACTGTCGCCTGGTTAAAATCCAGCATCACTTGTTGATTTATCGACGGTTATATTTATTGCATAAATACAATAAAACTTTGAAAGACAGAACTTACTTTTCTCGCTCATATAAATATCATTTAATTCTAGTAGTAGTATCTGAAGCATTAGTCAGAAATAAGCTTTCCGCAAAAGAAGCTTGCACTGCAACATGAACATTTTTATTTCTACAGAATCGTTAGTCACGCTTGCAAGAAGAACTTTCAGTTTGTTAGTCACAACTTCGGGTAAAACCTACTTGCAGGTAATTTTATGTACATCATCTTAGACTAGTACAGATGAGCCAAGTTTTGTATATAATTTTATAACCTAGTTTAAGCGAGCTACTTTGCCACGGAGAAACATTAATTTCAGATGAACTATCATCTAAAAATTAGGGGGAATATCATGTATTCACGCGACGCGACGATTGCTTTTAAGCATCGCATACAGCTCTGTTCATCTCTGTAGGTAATCACCAGTCTGTTCTTATAGCTAAGGTATATAACTAATTACAAAGGCACAAGGATCTTTTGGCGCGTGGCCAAAATCGGAACTAACGGCCATCACCCACCGCCATCTTGTTTTTTTCAATAAAATTTCTGGAATAATTTCACCAATGTTTACCAACAACCTGCTAATGTTGACCCCCCTGTCAATGTCATTCAGGAGCCAAAATATTATGGATAAGCTAATTTCATCGAAAAGGTTCCATAGATGATGTAGCAATTAATTTTAGGTATAATATAGCCGGAGTTTATCTTGGATATTACTGACATCGGTAAAGAAAAATCATCGTGAGGAACCCTTTTTTTTTTTTTTTTTGAGGGTGGGAAATCATCCAATTACTTCTCCGAGGAGAAAAGGTAAACAGGAGGCTAGTTTAGTAACTAATCATGCCTCGTGGGCTGAATAATCCTTTTTTTTTATGGTGGGAAGTCATCCTATGACTTCTCCCGCTCTGGGCGGAGCAGAAGGACGTGTCAGACTTTTACTGACTAAAACCCACCCGTGTTCCTTCAGTTGCCTGTTGCCAAGGTCCCGGTATCCCTTTCGGACTAACCCGCAACCCTGGATCGTGAGGAACCCTGGACCTTATAGCTAGTATAGGTAAGTCTGAAATCACCAACCCGTCTTCAGCAAGCCTGGTGAGCAGTGCTCATGCCTTCTCTATATGGAACAGGCCTTTGCCCAGCAGTGGGAGAATAATAGGCTGGTATTATTATTATTATAGTCGGTTATCAAATTCATTTTAAATAACGAACGGGCAATGCTGCTCTTCATACCATTTTTCGGCTAAAAAACGGGACAGTGCTGAAAATATCACACTAGACAAACTGGTGACAGATAGAAGAACGCTATTAATGGAATCTACCGGTGAAAAAAGGATTGGATACTTGGTATAAATATATTATAACTAGCTGCACCCGCGGTTTCACCCGCGTAAGTCTCGATCCCGTGGGAATATCGGGATAAAAAGTATCCTATGTCCTATTCCAGGTCATGGTCTACCCCCGTGCCAAATTTCATTCCAAATCCGTTCAGCCGTTTTAGCGTGAAAGCGTAAAAAACAAACAAACTCACTTTGGCATTTATAATATTAACTAGGTATGTCGATAAAAAGTAACATTTATATGTCCTTCCCCGGGATGCCAAATTTTATCGAAATCCGTTCAGTGGTTTAGGCGTGAAAAGGTAACAGACATACAGAGCTACTTTCGAATTTATAATATTAGTATGGATAGTTAGAATAAGTTCCATGAGGAGCTCGTGACTAAGTAATAACAGCCGCTCGGGTCGATCCATCAGGTTAAGCTACGCTTTCCAGGGTTGGTCCGTGGATGGGTGACCATTTTCACATATCGAGACTCCTCCGTGCCTCGGAAAGCACGTTAAGCCGTTGGTCCCGGCTGTCATTTGTGGATCTTTGGAAGTCGTTACGAGTCGTCAGAAGCACGAAAGTCTGACAACCAGTCTAACCAAAGGGTATCGTATTACCCAGTTACTGGGTTGTGGAGGTCAGATAGGCAGTCGCTCCATGTAAAATACTGGTATTCAGCTGCATCCGGTTAGACTGGAAGCCGACCCCAACATAGTTGGGAAAAGGCTAGGCAGAAGAAGAAGTTAGAATAAGTTCCATGTAGTACAGTTTCTAAACAAGATCCCTAAATATTTAGACATGTTTGGTACATGGATTTAAAAATACCATAATCCATTTAGACAGCGTCCTATTACAGGAACATCCCATCGGACTATGAGAGTGAGGGAACAGAGAGTGCACTTGTGTCTGCGCAAACACTTGTGCACTATAATATCTCCCGCGCCGATGGCTAGTCTCCGTTGAGATTGGCCGCCGTGGCCGAAAATACGGTCTGGACGACTATTATTACAGGAACAAAATACTAAAACCACGTAACGCCATGACTTTTCACATCTAAAACAGGAATCTTTAATCAAGACTGTTACTTTTAACACCCGACACGCTAACATTTGAAAACCAACACGAGCCCACACGCGACGACTAAAAGGAAAGAGGGTACCTACGGAAAGTTGGTATAAGGCTCTTTCACACAGGTGTAGTTTTAACGTCAGAATTTGTTTATTATTTTCGTTTATTTATTATTAGGCTCTTCTACAATGAGTACACTATCTTAACTATAGTATAATATAAATCCATACTAATATTATAAATTCAAAAGTAACTCTGTCTGTCTGTCTGTCTGTATGTTACCTTTTCACGTCTAAACCACTGAACGGATTTCGGCAAAATTTGGCATGGAGATAGATGGCATCCTGGGGAAAGACATAGGCTACTTTTTATCGACATACCACGCGGGCGAAGCCGCGGGCGGAAGCTAGTATTTAATATTTTAATATCAATACTAATATTATAAATTCGAAAGTAACTTTGTCTGTCTGTCTGTATGTTACCTTTTCACGCCTAAACCACTGAACGGATTTCGATAAAATTTGGCAACAAGATAGATCGCATCTTGGGGAAGGACATAGGCTACTTTTTATCGACCTACCATGCGGGCGCAGCCGCGGGCGGAAACTAGTAATAATATTATAAATGCGAAACTGAGTTTGTTTGTTACGCTTTCACGCTAAAATTGCTGAACGGATTTGGATGAAATTTGGCGCATGGATAGATCATGACCTGTAGAAGGACATAGGCTGCTTTTCATCCTGGATCGCAGACGAAGTCGCGGGCAATAGATAGTTACTTTATAACTGGAATATACTTATATCACAGAATAATACAGAAGGCGCATTACGCATTTTAGGTACGAGCCACAAATATGGCGGGCTCGTCTTGTCGGGCCAATTCAGAACCATTCATAAGGTATTTAAATTCAGAACCATTCATAAGGTATTTAAATTCAGAACCATTCATAAGGTATTTAAATTCAGAACCATTCATAAGGTATTTAAATTCAGAACCATTCATAAGGTTTTTCAATTCAGATTCATTCATAAGGTATTTCAATTCAGAACCATTCATAAGGTATTTCAATTCAGAACCATTCATAAGGTATTTCAATTCAGAACCATTCATAAGGTATTTCAATTCAGAACCATTCATAAGGTATTTCAATTCAGAACCATTCATAAGGTATTTCAATTCAGAACCATTCATAAGGTATTTCAATTCAGAACCATTCATAAGGTATTTCAATTCAGAACCATTCATAAGGTATTTCAATTCAGAACCATTCATAAGGTATTTCAATTCAGAACCATTCATAAGGTTTTTTCTTAATTCCTGTTAATTAGAAATTTCTTGTTTGTAACTAGGCATCTTTTATAATAGTAAAGGTTAAACTCATCCATACCATATTTTGAAGTTAAACGTTAACTCCTAATTAAGTTGATAGTGTCCTAATTAAGCATAGTAATTGCTTAGTGAGTTAATCTTTCAATTGGTTATAATTAAGTTCATTTGACGAGCGATCCTCATACATGCAGTGAAATCGTATGTAATAAACATAGCACATTGTTACTGCAATGCGTTCTAACGATACTGAATAAAAATAAAAAGTAGAACACGACATCACATACATAATATAGCATAATTATTATGTTTACCCTGCGTAAGCCAATAAAAATGTACAATTCATATAAATAGGTACTAAAACCGCTCCATATCGCGCCAGTATAACAGAGCCCTCAAAGCGTTTGCAAGTCAGGAAAACGCAGAAAGTTTGGGAACGCGTGACATTGTGTTCCTTCAATAACCTTCTACGCACGTGAGGGGAATAATAGTTCCATGTTAATATGCGTCCCCGGTACCCCGGATTAGCGTCATAACTGTTTAAGATTATTATTGTCTTCCATATTTTTTGTTGGTATTAGTTTTGCTGGGCCAAGCTTCGTTTGGGAGAAGCAGTGTCCATACAGATTATAGGGGTACATTTTTTTGTATGAAAATCAATATTGCGGTTTTGTTTTATTAGATTAACTAATGATTTTCGATGAATACAAAAACACTTCTTTCTTGTTTTATGAGAACAGAACTACCCACTATCCTAAAGCAATAAAAAACTTGAAATTAACACAGCTTTTTCCTCATCTAATGTCGTAATTTCTTTTATTATAGCGGGAAGATACCTGTCTATAATTTTATTAGATCATAACATTTTATTAGGATAATTTATAACAAGTTATTAAATAAATTAAAGCTGTCATTTCAGCAGGCATTGTTTAAAATAAATGGCTGTAAAGTGACTTGCAAAAAAAAAAACGAAATTGAAAAATAATAGATCCATTCTCTGAATTGCCCAGCAATTTTTCCCTCACTGTATTTTTCTTTTAACAAATTTGTTTGCCAGCAAGTGTTATTAGAAAGTATTTCGAATTTTCTTTCAAATTTATTATTTTATACAACAATGGTGGTACAGAGGAATAGCACAAAAGAGAAAAATCCATTGAAAACTCGGACTTCCTCCTTTTAGCGTTAACAAAAGGTAAACAAAGGGAAAATAAAGAAAATAAACCGTAACCGTTGAGTGTTCCTGTGGGTATAACTGGAACTGTTGCTTTATAATACAATCTGTCACTTGTGTGCCATGGGTTTATCATCTGGCTAGGCTTTTCCCCAATCTGTTGGGGTCGGCTTCTAGATGTTGTGTGTCTTGGTTTCCTCTTATTTTTATTCGTACCTATTCAAAGGAGTGTCGCTTGCGGATGTGATAAATCAGCAAATGTATGGTAAAAACACAACAGGCCTCCTCTCTGTGAGAGGGAGTGGCCGTAATCCACCACGCGGGCCCAGTGTGGGTTGGTAGATGTCACATGTTTTCGAATTTTTGGTCTTAGGACATGTCGGTTTCCTCATTACCTCTACTTACAAGTTCAGATAACAGTTTTCTTAGAAATATAGCTTCCTTACTGGCCTCACAGATAGCCATATACTCGGCTTCTGTGCTAGACAGAGCTACCGTCTGCTGCTTTCTACACTCATGAGAAATTACACAATTAGAGTATTTGAAACAATATCCAGTATAAGATTTTCTATCTACTGTATCTGAGGCCCAATCAGCATCTACAAACCCAACTACATCTGCATTGTCTTTGACATACATTAAACCAAAAGACTTTGTAAAACTTAAGTATTTTAAAACTCTTTTTGCATGTTTCCAATGAGTCTCATTATTACAATTGTTGAATTGGCTCAAGTAACTAACACAATATGATATATCAGGTCTTGTTAAGACTGAAAGATACATTAAGCTTCCTATCAAATGCTGATAAGGATATTTGTTAATTACATTCTCTCCTTTTACAAGTTTCAAATTAACCTCCATAGGAGTTTCAACATTTTTACAATCATCCATTTAAATCAATTCATGTTGAATTTAGTTAGCAATCTTTCAATAAATTTCTCTTGGCTAACACAAACTTTATCCCTCTTAATTATAATATCCATGCCTAAACACTGCCTTAATTGACCTAAGTCTTTCAACTTAAACCTGGTACTTAACTGGCCTTTTAGATAATTCACTTCTTCATTACAATTAGAAAAGATAAAAAAATCATCAACAAATAGGGCTATGAAAGTTTTTACATTTCCAGATGATTTTACAAACAAACAAGGTTCATGAGCTGATTTCTTATATCCTAGCTCTTGTAAAGAACTATCAACCTTTCTATACCATGCCCTAGCTGACTGTAAATTAAATGAGGATACCTACATTAGCCACACATGCATTCCAGCCATACCTTTCTGGTGGTTTTCTAATACGCTTTTGTAAATAATCAACTGGTTCTGGCTGTGTTCTCAATTCTTCATCTGACACACTGTCACAGAACTTTTCTGAATTAGATGAATTCAACCCTTCCTCATCACTTGGAACATTTGTGCTGTCCAGCAAATCTTCTGCAGACTGATCTTGTTCTGCAACACCAGGAACTTCTTCCTCTTTCTCCTCCACAACAGCTTGTATCATGTCTGAGACTTGATTGGTCTCCATGATAACAACATCTCTGCTGATGACAATGCTCTTGGTTACAGGATTGTATAACCTATAACCCTTTGTATTCTCTGCATTACCGAGAAGAATATATTTTTGTGCCTTTTTGTCCCACTTCGTTCTTTTTATTTTAGGAACATGTGTCATTGCAGTACTGCCGAAGACACGGATGTGACTTACATCTGGTTTACTGCCTGTCCATAGCTCGTAAGGCGTTTTTTGTAAACCTGAAGTTATTGTTCTGTTACGTAAATACACTGCAGTATTTACAGCTTCAGCCCAAAAAATCTTATTCATACCAGCATCAAAAAGAAAACACCGTGCTTTCTCCACTACAGTCCTATTCATTCTCTCACACATGCCATTCTGTTCCGGCGTACAGGGGTTTGTTTTTTGATGCACAATTCCACATTTCTTCATAAAATTTTCCATTACTGAAGAACAAAACTCTCCGCCATTATCTGTCCTCAGAACCTTGATGGACTTTTCTGTCTGTTTTTCGACCATGGCTTTAAACTCTTTAAAGTACATCATCACTTCACTCTTTGACTTCATAAAGTAGACAAATGACATTCTGCTGTAGTCATCGACAAGAAGAAGAAAATACCTTGACTTTCCTAATGAGACTGTCTCCATGGGACCACAAACATCCGCATGAACTATCTTCAACACACTGTCACTTCTGGAACCTCTGTGTGGGAAAGGTAATCTCGCTAGCTTCCCTTCACAACGTGTGACACACTGGAACTTGTCAATATCAGCCTTTTCGGGATACGAAATCCCCATCACAGCGCCATTCTTCATACTGTTCATATCCTTACAGTTAACATGACCCAACCTTCTATGCCATAGCATACTGGTTTCTTGCATTGCTGCACTGGCCAAAAAACATTCTTGTTTTATGTCTAACTTATACACTCCATTCACTAATCGAGCTTTTCCAACAAGTATATTCTTCTGATTGTGTATTAAGCAAACACCTTCTTCAAAAGTTACGTTTTTGTTAAGTTTTTGTTTCGAATCAACTCACTAACTGAGAGAAGATTAGTAGTGAGGTTAGGAATGAGAAGAACATTTTTCACTGTAATGTCAAACTCTGAACCATCTACTGTTGTTGTCAACTTGGTACTTCCTGAGCATAATACTGGTACTGTCTTTTCATTAGCTACTATAATCTTTTTCACGGTTGGATTGTATGAAATATCTAGCAAACGTTCTTTGTCGGCAACCATATGAGTACTTGCTCCAGAATCAATGTACCAATCTGTTTTCTTGTATGTCGAGTTCAAGAAAAAACCACTGAATACTGTACTTTCTTTGTCTGTCTTGTTGCACTGGTTTTTGTAATGACCAACTTGTTTACATTTATAACATCGAATCGTTTTGACAGGTTTGTCAAGCTCATCAGATTTCGAAGTTGACGTTTTTGACTTTGACATGTCTATGTCTTGCTTTTTTTTCCGGTGCCAACCTTTAGACATAAACGCACTTTCGTTGCCATTACTACCAACCTCAGCACTCATATCCAACAATTTTGATTTGATCGCATCGGTACTAACCGCCATGCCAGAATGTTCTATCGCCATGATAAATGGCTCAAATTTTTCCGTTAATCCTGCTAGTAGTAAACATCCAACCCACTCATCTGTTATATTAAATCCTGTTCCTCGTAATTTATGCGCTGTATCCACAATCTGAGTCACATATGTAGTCATAGATTCACTGTCTTCCAATCTTATTGAAATCAAATGCCGTAGCAAACTGATCTTCCTTTGAAAACCTGAATCGTCGAAGAGAGATTTCAGACGCTGCCATACTGCCTGAACTGTTTTTTCGTTCCTGATGTGAACATACAGCGACGAATCTATTGTCATCACCTTGCTTTCGCTTTTAGTGCATCGCAGTCTGGATCTGCGGCTTCTTGCTTTTTATCGATGTCCACACCTTCTAGTATAAGAAAGTTCTGTGCAGCAAAGGCCCATTCGTCATAATTTTCTCGACCTTTTAGTTTTGGTACGTTGACAATGTAACTGCCGGCCATTGTACAAAAACTCGTTGATGCGACAAACTGTAATCTGCACTCCAATGTGTTTAATCTGAACAAATCTAGTCCGAACTTTAACGTACATACATATTGACTACGTGTACTTTATGTTTTTTTATGGTTTTGCAATGAAATTACATTATTTAAATGCGAAATACGAGTCTGCGCCCATAACCTAATAAAACAGGACGAGTAGCTTTCATAGACTAACTTTTATTCATATAGAATGACACATAACAACATATTGTCTATTATTATATTAATATAAGGATACATATCAATAGTTTTCCTTCACCGTTTTGAGTACAGTATATTGTAAAAAGTTTTAAATTACAATGTTAGATGCTCGCTTCATAAGCCCATTGGCCCATTGGTAAATCCTATTTAAATAATCTCAAAAAAAAATTGGACTAGATGACTTAACTTTATAATTCTAACAAATATAATATATTAAGCAAAAACAATGTTCATTTAACATCAGTTTTTTTTTTTAATTATTTCAATGAAAATTCAACCACGAACTACCATCTAACATACATACATCTGTAGCCTCTAAGTGATGATCTTCTTTGATATAATCAGCTGCTCTTTCTGCTATCATAATAATCGCAGC
Source organism: Lithophane semibrunnea (assembly GCA_947363905.1). Taxonomy (NCBI): domain Eukaryota; kingdom Metazoa; phylum Arthropoda; class Insecta; order Lepidoptera; family Noctuidae; genus Lithophane; species Lithophane semibrunnea. The sequence goes on from OX376205.1 coordinate 15,237,266, forward strand.
ATTGGTGTTGGCTCCAGTTATCTTTGGCATGACACTGGCATCTGCAATTCTTAGCCTTTGTACCCCAAACACATTAAGACGGGGGTCTACTACAACTCCCATAGGACAGGAAGCAGCGTAATGGTAACCTGACACCATCATACATAGTGCATAGCATTTCCAATATTCATGGGTAGAGTACAAATCACCACAACCACATGGTTCAGGAATAATTATTTCAGCTTGAGCACTTTTAAAAACATCCGTATCTTGAACTTTCAAAAAATCTTGTAGATATGTCGCATGTTTGTCTAAATCATTATCGTTAGAATAATATCCAGTGTATATCAATGGCTGTTCTTTGGGATCTCTGCTCCTCAATAAGATTTTTCCACGAGATTCTGGGTACACTAACAGAATTAGGCTAAATAAAACTTCTTTTCCAATACTCCCGTCATATAAAGCATTACATATTTCATCTACAAAGGAGAAGTAGAAAGAACAAAACTGCAACACACCAGTCGGTTCGTTCATTACAAAACTAATGGTTTGATAATCTAGATAGTCTTGGCCTTTGTTTAGGGTGGCATACCCCATTATGAGCGGATATGAAAATTTGGTGGGATCCACTGGCTTAAACGGAGGTGATTTCCCCATTTTGTGAGTCATAATAACCATTATATGGTCTTGTAATACTTGACCGACAGGGAGATCAGAAAGTACTTTTATGTTGTGATTCATTAAATGATCTTCTGGACCTACTCCAGACAGCATTAACAGCTGCGGGGTGTTAATAGCTCCTGCCGATACGATCACTTCTTTTTTTGCTTTAAAGCAGACAGTTTCATTGTCTTCTAAGATAGCTTCAACACCAACAGCGTTCTTGTCATCATCGAAGAGAATTTTTGATACCAGGGTGTTTTTAAGCACAAATAAATTGGGACGGTTTTTGATCGGACGCAAAAATGCCTGAGCAGTGCTCTGCCTTACACCGTCAGCAATGGTAAACGTACTTTCAGTATATCCGACTGGAGTGTCACCATTTGTGTCCAAAACAATGTCATGCCCAATTTCTTTGAAAGCTTCAAAGTACTTTAGAACCTCGTCGTTATAATATCTGATTGTTCCTAAATATCCATCAGTACCATGAAAAGCGCCTGCATCAGAATTAAGAAGGATAGGGTCTACAAGCCTTTCACTTTTTATAAAATATGGAAGAACGTTTTGCCAGTTCCATGAATCATCGCCAGTTATGTTCGCCCAGTTGTCAAAATCATGATGATTTCCTCTCGTGTAAGCCATAAAGTTATTAGAACTTGAGCCCCCAAGCATTTTTCCTCTCGTCAATTCAACACCTTTGTTTTTATGAAACTGTTGGCTGTAACCATCGTCTTCAGTTTCGTAGTTCCAATCAACTGATGTCTTCTTCAGGAAGGGAACAAATGCTGGTATCTGGAATAGACTTGGGAATATAATAACTAGACGAAGATAGAAAATTTGGGATATTATTAAGTAACCAAATATTGGGTGAAAGTTAAAAATATACGGACTTGCATGGAAATGATAAGTTTTAAAGAAATTATTGATAATGTTTTTATTATTTTTATGAATAGGGTTAGAGAAAAAGATTTGACCATTATAAATATTATAAATTAATATAGCACAAAGAAAAAACGTTTGTTCGGCTAGCACAAAAAAATCTTGAAAGCTGTCCCTCTAAAAAATAGGCCTACTGAGGAATTTATTACCTTGCTTAGCTTTATGAAAACCACTTGATAATCTGTGATATTGATCACGTACAAAGTTTTTACAGTTTTTACGCAGATCTATTATAACCACAGAGCAAGGAGACGAGACGTCGCAGCAGACACAGCTAGAGGCAGCATTGTTAATACTTTCACATCATACAAACCAAGGGTGTCACCGTATACTCGCACTACGACTCACATAAAAACTGGCGGCTTCGAATGGCGTCTGTGGTAGAAGTTGTGTGCTCAACATAATTTTGGTGCCATTAATTTTATAGGCACTGCCATCTCTAAACGCTGCTAGCGTCGTGATTTCGTGCTTTATGTGGCGATTGCGTTATTAATTATTTTTGCAATGATTTAATTATTGTTAGTGCCTCGATATTTAAAAACAGTACTTACCACAGATTCTATTGGAGGATCTCCGCCTGCTTCTATTAGTAAAACTGTAACTGTCTCAATCTCTGTGAGTCTATTGGCTATCACACTGCCTGCTGAGCCAGCACCGACTATGATGAAGTCAAAACAGTCACCATCTGGTAAATAAAGAATAAAATAAAAACTGATATTTCATGTGACAACACTAACAGCGGTCGACGACCTCCCACAAAAAAACATCAAATCTCTTTATTTTTGTTTCATCGTGTTTAAGTAACGATACCCTTTCCTTTGCAGAGTTTAGTTAGCCAATTTAATTTAACCCTATATAACAATAGTAAAGTATGAATTTGTAGTATGAATTGGTTTGTAAGCCTTTTTTTTGGGTGGCTGTGTGCGTATCGGGTGGGCGTGTCAGACTCTTACTGACTAAAACCCACCCGTGTTCCTTCAGTTGCTTTCGGACTTTCCCGCGACCCCGGCAGGCATCGGGCCTAGCGGACCCCGTCAGTTGTGCTGACATATCTCTTTGAGGCACTAGTTTGTAAACTATCAAATTAGTTTATAATAACTATTTAATTTGAACATTACCTTGAACTTGTGCTTGCTGCGGCCATAAGAACGCGGTCAGCTGTAACGCAGCCAGTATATTGAAGGCTCCTTGAATTTTCTGGATTCCTAGTATCGCTGTAGTTGCATTCATTTTTGGATATTTCTTTCTTTTATTTAAAGTTTTTAGGATCTTTTTGTCATCACCACAAAATAATAACGGAGCTTTGAATATATTCTGAAAAGTTTTTTTTTTTCATAAATATAGTCAAATAATATTTTTTCAAGCATTTTCGTAGATTATCTCACAGTTTTCCACTGAACACACTTTTTTATTTATGTAAGTAGGTAGTTACAATTCATTGAAGTAAATATAAAAACTTACCTTTGTATTGTGTTAGTTTTACATTACCTTCTATAATTTTAATTCTTTTGTAAGTAACCTATTATTGTTTTGTGAAATTTTGGTTCCCACGTAATAAAACAATAATAAAAAATACTGCTATGTTAGCCAATGCAGACACGCGACTGGACAAAAATTCGGTCGCAAAATAATATTTATACCTAGTAACCCTATCGAATTAGTAAAACTTAGGGTTCCATGTGAATTTTTATGTAAAAGAGAAGAATAATCATACAATTAAAAAAATCTTCGTTGTCTCAAAGCGGAACAGGAATGCTGGTTAGCTACACAACGTGGCAATGATGCCAGCCTTTTGGGCACTTATGTCCTGTTGACAGCGATGCGGACGAATTTTTTGATGCCCTTTGATTCTTTCCCCTCCTTTTTTTTATACGTGTACATTTACTTTAAGTCTGTTACCTCAAACATTATGTAATACTATGATTAAATAAATGGTTTAATAACGAAAAATATCATAAAAACAAATAACGATACCATAAACTTGACTGTTCAGGACTAACTGCACTCTTAAGGCCTATCAATCGTTCATGACGATACTCTCAAAAGTAACATGTTATAATTTAAGCCATGCAGAATGCCAAAGCACTAATAGTTCAATGGCGGGCTACTCATTGGTAATCTGAGTATGTAACTCGTAACTTTCAGCGTTGTGGACGAGTGGCATATAATTTAAAAATAATACGTAATTACCTCACTTATCTTGTAAATTAACTTATTTCCTTTTCCTATGCATGTCTACGTAGTTATATTAAATTGGCAATGAATTAACATCCGTAAATTACATGCAAACATTGTTAGTTGTTGGTCAGTAACTGTGTTTCGATAATTCAAATTATTTAAAATAATCTAAGTTCAATGCCCCTGCGATGTATCAGATCTTAAAAAAAGTAAAATAAGTTATTTGAACGAAGGCACAAAATATACGTAGATTGAAAAGTCTTTATTTTCTAAATGGACACTTACTAACTACAGGATTATTCTGTGCTGGAAGCACTCAGTGCAACCAAATAAACTAGAAACTGTTCTAGTTTACTTGGTCGCTGCGACCACTGGTCGTGGTGGTAGCCATCTAGTGCGCGAGATCCTAAAGTGGTCCAGATATAACTCCAAGTTAAATTTTTTTGCTCCCATTTCACCACCGCCGCCTCGCGCCAGTCTGAGTACTAAGTGAGCAACTGTTTTAGTTTTTATCCGTTAATTATTTAATTCATATTTTTTTGTTTATTTTTCCACCTCTGTGGAAGTCAAGGTCTGCACCTCCGCCACCGCTAAGATCCCTAGTTTGATATCGCTAACTTGATCTGAGTTATACTCTACTGAGAATTATATTGTAGTGCATTAATGACAGGCTAATATTATTATTTATTTTTAACCATGCCAGCACTGTAATTGAAATTAATTATGATTATTATACTGCATACATTTTAAATGATATCCATCTTATTATGTTATTAGTGTAGTACCTAGTTTTTAAGAAAAATTAAATATTTCTCTCACGCTTTGCAGGTGGATAAACATCACCACCTATTACAAAAAAGGACTGCAGGAATATATTTGGAAATATTTTTTGTACAGCAGACGTCAATGATAAAGAACCAAAATAAGCTGACCTCGTATTTTAAGGCCGGGACGTAACCAAAATTGCCTGTCTTCAATTTGATTTTTCATAAAATTGATAAGACTTAGGTATAAAATAAAAATAGTATGAGTAACTACATGATATTTCCAAACTTTTTGTTTAACAGAAACACAAAATTGACGCGAGTTCCTTTTTCACTATTTTTCCTTGTCATTTTCTCCGCATTAGTAATAAACTTAAAAGAAACACGGTTCAAAAGTTACAACAAAATGTGGAAATCTTGTTGCGTTTGACGAGCGTCCAAAACGCGCCGGGCGCGCGCCCAAAACACAGCGCAGGTACTGAGCCGCGTACTTCGGGCCCTTGTTATAATTAGTCCCTTTGGTACTTTGGCACCCATTTACATCGATGAATAGATGTCAATTCTTTTAGTGGTGAAGCCGACAATCCTTCATTTATTTCTTTTGTACAGAACTCGGCCTCTTTTTCACATGTTTCAAATGTTTTCGAAGGGGATTGTTCGCGTTTGGCGCAGGAAAGGTTTTCATGACACATGCCATATTCGTTGCACAATACAGTGCAAAATTCATTATACGAATATTATTTTTTACTTGGGTATCACTTTGCACGATCCTCCAAAGAGAGAAATCCACGATATAGCATTATATTTATTACTTGGTAACATAGTTTTCCACAAAGACGTCATTAGGTACAAATTGTACAAGGTCCTAAATAAAATTTGGTAACATTTAAATTTGAACTTTTTCACGTCAACATTGAGTTTCTAGTTCCAAAACATGAACATGATCCATAGTTCTGAATTCAAGCTTAGCGTATCGTATAAGCAAAATAAACTACAGAAGATTGAAATTCGAATTCTATAAACGTCAGACGAAAAGTTTCTGCTGGCGGGAAGGCATTGTGCTTTGTTTTCGTCGTGTTTAATGAGAGGGGTAGGTAAGGGTTGCGGCGGGTGAAATATGATTTTTTGCTGTCAATACACGCCCCCTTAAAGACTACTACGTCAGCTCAAGGTCAAAGTGTTACCACAGACGTGCGGGCCACTGTACCCAATAACGGTTAGTAAGGACCCAGCGCCCATTTTCTTTAAAGTACAGCACTTTACCTAAAATTAAAGTAGAAAAAAATATTTTTTCAGGGGTAGTCAGATAGGAAATGTCGACTCCATCTAGTTTATTTTATATTTTTAATAGGACGTGCAAAAGTGATTCCGTTATCCTTTTTACATAAGAAACTTTTTCGTTTCATGCTATGCCTATTTATTGCCTTTTCCATATATGCCTAGTAGGTGACTACTTTTATTACATTTTCCATAAATTCGTTCAAAGTCAGGGTGGCGCTGCGTTATGATCCAGTGAGTCAGATGTGGTACAGCGCCGTTTTGTGGTAGACTACTGGGAGAGGGTTGAAGGGCTCTGCTTGTGGACCAGCCGAAAATGCAGTGAGCTGCGCCAAGATTACTGATGAGACTGAGGGTGATAACCAGGAATGCGCGTCCGCTGCATCCTGGTGGTCAGGATACCGGTTGAAGCCGTCGGTGCTGGCTGGCTGTGTGACTCGCCTCACGAAAGTTTGCGGAATATAGTATAGAAGTATGAGGAACAGGGTATAAATTTCCTGCCAGGGTTGCGAGACGGACTTTCCCGCAACCCTGGCCGGAATACCGGGACCCTTGGCAACAGGCAACTGAAGGAACACGGGTGGATTTTAGTCAGTAAAAGTCTGACACGCCCTGCCTCCCGCTCCGCCCAGAGCGGGAGAAGTCATTTCATGATTTCCCAAACTAAAAAAAAAGGGTGTTTTAACTCATCCTCTATAGAAAAGGGAGGATCCTCCGACTAGACGGGTGTCTGTAGATGTCGCCACAACGTTACTATTTATAGTAGTAAGGAAAATGTACCCACTAATAAGTGAAATTGAATTTGGTATCACTAAGAGTCATTGCTCGTGTTTGTATAATGAACAGAGAAATGAATTACCTATTCTATTACTAATTTGCTTTTACAGTTTGACGTCTTTTTGAATACTAACTTTTGAATACTTATCTTATAAGGCTGAGGACTAAAAGATCACAGGAACATCACGACAGCGGGCAATATGCAAAAAGCGGGATGGCGCGACAAACACCTACGTTTGTTTTTGTCACCAAAATAATAAGAATCAAGGTAAGATCTCAATCGTAATAAAAGTGTTTTGCATTAGAACAGCCGATCTATTCTGTTAACATTTCACCGTAAAAACTAAGGTGAAGTGGCTGTCATTAATGTAAGTATATAATCGCCAACCCCCCTGGAGCAGGCGCGGTGATCAATGCAGTAGGAAAATAATAAGCTGTGGATTATTTATAATAATTATTATGACTATATTTTGTTATGTTTCATGGCTGACATTTTTTTGCGTGAGTTTACTAAAAATAGATCAATTTCAGGACATAACCCAAAAAAAAAAATCTCCAGGGTGCGCATTTGGTAGGTAGCCCGACTGCGTTGCTTGACAGATTTTCATCTCGTATCCCTTCCCTTATCCCACTATCGCCTACGCACAGCTCAGTCAACGCAATGTACCCTGAGTCTTATTCATTGTGACTACAATAAATGACTTATTTAGTAACATAATTTAACTTTCTAATAAATTCATCTTATCACTATCCAACTTATTTTTGTAATAATATATACAACGGCTGGTACTGAAATGTGGTATATAAATAGGTGAAATGTAAGGAAATGAAGAATTTCAACTCTGAATTCATACAGGTAAGTCTTACATAGCCTATATAATAAAATTAAGTTAGTGATAACGTGGTTTACGAGTATGTACAATTTATTGAATATTATTTTATGTTAATCTACATACCTAGTGAAGTCTCAAATAAAATAAATACATGTTGTTTATTGCTAAGCATAAATAAAGGTATGATTCCTAACAACACTGCACGCGGCAGTGCTGCCACAACATTGTTGCCACGTCACTACTGCTCCTCATACATTTTCGTAGGTTTTTACGAGATGACATTCCAAATCCTGCGCGGCATTGCTGCGGCAGCACTGGAGCATGCAGCGATGTTCGGAATCATATCATGAGCAAGCTGTTCCCTTTTTAAGGCACAATATTGTACCACAAATCACTCCGAGGTCGATAGCGACCCCGGATCGCGATGTCAAAAAATGCCCAACTGTCACGAGCGATCCAAAATCGCTCCTCGGACTTGACGGTTATTTATAAGCTTTTTTTTTATTAATAATCTGTATTATTAATGCTCAAATTGACACAAATTGTACGTTTATGCCCAAAACACACACAGAGCGGGTGCGGGGCGGGAGCGGGTCGGGTCGTATTAATCGCGTGAGTCACGCGGTTCATCGTGTACACACAGAGCGCGGGCGCGGGGCGGCAGCGGGTCGGGCGCGTGTCGGGCGCGGAACGGCAGCGGGTCGGGCGCGGTTGTACTTTGACAAGCGGCAGCGGTTGCAGTGTGAAAATGTCGGGTGATTCTGACACGGACGAAGAATTATTATTTTTACTTATTTTAAAAAGAATAACGCGAAAATGGAAAAGGTTGTAGGTATGTTCATGACATTAATAAAAAAAGACATCAATATGGAGAATATCATAGATACGTGTATTGCAACGAATGTAACGACGCTTCACCCGCATTGCTATTCTGTAACTATCTAACTTTGAAAACTTAGGTGAAGTGAGCGTGGAGTGAGTCATTGTCATCGATACCTACTGATGCTAAGGCAAGTGACAGTTCACTCCAAGCTCACTTTATAGTAGCTAATAGCTAGCACATGCACATACATTCGGTATATCTTCCAGTGCATTTTCTCGTAAGACCTAAAGGGAAAATGCAGTCAATGTCATTTTTTTTGACAGGAAAAAATGTAGGTTAAATCATGAAGAGCGTTGGTATAGAATAAAATATATTCAAACGCTAAGACACGAATTTGTATGATACGTTAGCGAACGACCGTGTAAAACGAATTGAGTACGCACACTGAATACGTTTTTCTCCGTCAAATAGTTATTATTCCGGTTATATCGCTTTGAACGCACGAAAAATTCCAACAAGTTCGGATTGTTTGTGTACTTATTACTAAACCCCACCGAGTCTGTGCGCTCCCTTAAGGTGTGTCCAAACACTGCCCGGCAAGAGCGCGGCAGTAACACGCGGCGTTTGCAGGACACGTTTCTGCCGTGCCGCGCTCTAGTGTGGACTAAACCGACGAATGTTTGTGCGACAGGCACCTGCCGCGCACTTCAGTTGGCATGAAAGCGATTGCGTAGCTCTGCTAATAATTCTTCCAAGCACAGCAGGTAGACAGAAAAATTCGCGCGCAGCAGTCGTCCAAAGGCACGCGCGGCCACCTCACACGATTGCCTCTCAATGTACTAATCTTTACACTCAATGTGTTTTTGCCCTCTTGACCTCTAGGTCTAAAGGGAAAATGCCCTGGAAGATGTAGGTACCCGATTCCGGGATTAATGAGGAGGCTTGTATCTTCTTTATTCTTCGTTTTTCTAGAAAGCACCTACTATTGTTGCTAATTTATTATTTAATAATGATAAATATAAACATGCTTAACCTAAACTTCTACGGTGTTCAAATTCCTATATCAAGAGAAAATCGTTCGTAGATATTTGGATTATTGAAACAAACGAACACGACATGAAGTTAATAAATTAAACTTTAAAAGAAACGTGTATAGATTAGTTGTTATCGACATAGGTAAGTATTTACTGACGCAAAGCAGTGGTGTTTTAACAAAGATTACAATTCCTTATTCCCTAATTCCTAATTACGCATTAAAACCATTATCAGACCTAATTTACAAATGCAAATCATGTATTTTCGAGTGTGTTTTCTCTTTAGTTGTAATTGGAGAAATATTACGAGTATCAAGTAGTATTTCTTAAGTTAGTGTTACTTAAAATGCGTTTGTTCTTTCTGGCTTAGGTGGAATATTGCTTCAGAAGCAGCCGGACAGTGCGTGGAAACTAGTCGCATATGCGAGTAGACAGACTGTGTCTTAATATTCGTTCTTTGTTAGTGACGCCGATTTGTTGGTGCAGCATAGTCTAGTCTGTTTAGCAGGTATTTTATTTAATATAATTCTGTTTTAGTTTCCATTCAAATATAAAAGGATTTGAAAGTTCACACCAATAAAACAAATGATTATATATTTTTTAGGATCATTCAGTATTTCATGAACTTATGACAACGTTTACGTTTTCGTCAACAAAGAAGCCATGGATACCGCAGCCACGGTATTATCAAATTTGAGAAAAGGACAAAACATATTGAGCCTGTTGACATTTTTGGAGTTAAGCGCATATTTGTGGCCAAAATCAGCCGTCGTGAAAGGTAACAATATTATTTTGTGGAAATAAATTAATAATTATTCTTTCTGAAGTGTTAAAGAGTTGTTTTGAAGTGTTATGAGGATGTTTGTGCTTCACATTAATCGGTCGAAGGAGACTGAATGAGACACGATACGTATAGAAGTTTTATTGATAATACGTCTGGGGACGTTTAGTGTCCCATAGAGTGTTAATAGTAGATTGATGCATCGAGCGCAAAGTAAGTTATTAATGCACGAGGGTTATGTTAGTGCCCGAGACATACGAGGGCACTAAATTAACACGTAAAAGGCAAAAGGAAGTAACAGTTTCATTTGCAGCTGTTTTTATACTTGCTGAAGTTGAATTCATATCGCTATCGAAAACTTTAATATTTTACAATGGTACAAAATGCGCGCCATTTGAATTTTTTTTCACCAAATTGGTTTTATTGAGCTGAATTTTATTTTCAGCCAGTATCTTTTTTGATCTAATGCATACATTTTATATTAAACTTAGCGAGAGACATTAAACCTCTGTGGTTTTATATCGTTAATTTATATCTAAATAAAAAAAAAAACAGTGCATTCATGAAAAACTGTGCAACAATGAGATTTCATACAACATTTCTGCACTGTTTTGGTTCTAAGCAAAAAATACGTCCTTTGTGATCGGTTTTGTAGTGATTAATGATAACATTACCACGTAGTTGAAACAAAAAATGTTTACACGCATTATAAGATTTCAGTTTCCTAGTGATGAAAACTAAAGTCTAAGGATAACCTTGATTTTTTCCCAGATGGTGCAAGTTATGACTTAATAATAGTTGGTGGAGGGACAGCAGGTTGCTTGATTGCTGGTCAACTTGCTAAACTGTCTAATGACAGCATATTACTCGTCGAAGCTGGGGGTGAACCACCTTTAGAGTCTACGGTTAGTATTCTACAAAAACAAAAAATAGGAGCATATAGATTTTAACGTAAAATAAAAATAAAAGAATCTATTATTTGTTTTAGCTCCCAGGCACGTTCCCGTTTTTAAAAGAGACGAAATTTGACTGGAACCTAACTTCAACAGCAGACGAATGCGTGATGTTCAATCAAAAAGAACACGTTTCACAAATACAGCAAGGAAAAGTTCTGGGTGGCTCCGGGACAGTTAATCGAATGTTTTACGGGATCGGCAATCCTGAGGACTACAATGAATGGGCAAAAATTACCAACGACACCTCTTGGTCTTGGAATGAACTATGCCCTTTATTCAAAAGGAGCGAAAACCTAGTTGACACCAAAATCCTAAGCTCACCCGACAGAGTTTTCCATGGAACTAACGGTAAAATAAGAATAAAGAAGTATTATTCTGGTATAAATGATGACTATTTCGACTCATACAAAGAATTGGGACACAGTGTAGTCTTGGACATTAACGCTAATCAAACTCTTGGATATACAAAAGCTTGTTTTAATATAGGAAACTGCATACGTCAAAGCACTGCTTACGGTTATATTAGCCCTGAAAAAGATAACCCTAAATTACATGTTATGCTAAATTCGTTAGTAACAAACATACTTTTTGATAACAATAAGAATGCCATTGGAGTTCAAATTAACACAAAAGATAATAAAGTCATAACTGTAAAAGCAAGAAAAGAGGTTATTATAACTGCAGGAGTTTTTAAGAGTCCTCAATTGCTTATGCTTTCAGGAATTGGACCAAAGAAACATCTAGAGAGTAAAAATATTAAAGTGCTTTCGAATCTCCCAGTAGGTCAGAATCTTCATGATCACGCAACATGTATTCTATTATATAAAATGGGAAAAGCTTTACCTGTTCTTCCATTAGATCCTCATGAATTTACTGTACCAGTTATGGAGGGATATGTTGCATTGAATAAATCTCAACGCCACGCTGATTACCAGGTTCTCGGCTCAGTTGTTGCCAATCCAATATTTTTTTTACAAATGTGCGCCTTTATTTACAATTTCAATAACGATTTTTGTGACCGCCTAAACAAAGATATTGCTGGGAGGCAAGTACATTTGGTTACACATTACCTTCTGTATCCTGACTCGCGAGGAGAGGTTCTTCTTGACTCTAAGGATACAAAAGCTAAACCAGTGATCATTCCCCGTTATTATTCCCACCAAAAAGATTTAGAAGACCATGCTAAGTATGTTGATCATTACAACGCAGTGATAAATACTACATTTTTCAAAAGTGTGAAAGCTGAACTGGTGGATCCTCAATTTGAGGCTTGTGAAGGACTTGAACGAGGAACTCTTGCATATTGGAGATGCTATATCCGAGGAATGATGGTCACGTCACACATGTATGTCGGTACTTGTGCAATGGGATCGGTTGTCGATTCAAAACTTCGAGTGATTGGTGTGCAGAAGTTGCGCGTAGCTGATGCTAGTATAATACCAAAAATTGTAGGGTCGACTATCCAAGCCACTGTTTTCATGATCGCTCAGAGAGTTACTGATTTGTTAATTAAAGATCATAATCTTTGTTCGTAATAAAATTTTGTTAAAGATTGTATGTTTTAATTTTTTGACAAATACCTAAATTATCATTTTCATAATAGTTTGTAATCGTTACAGTTGAAACGTGTTATTAGTTAGAACGCGTTTTCACTAGTTAAAACTATTTTGTTAATACTAGAATTTACTGAGAGAGAAGAATTTACTGATAAACATGTTTTAATAAAGTTGTAGTTAAAACTAGTTTTAACATTGATCCTTGACAAAACTAGTTTAGATATATAAACTTGTTTAGAGATAAATTGAATGCTGTAAGTACTGTACTAGTAGGCGGCCGGCAATGTTACTGTGAAAATCCATAACTGTCGTGTTTAGCGGCCGAATAAATTACTATGAAAACTCATAATAATATCTGTCGTGTTATTCAAAAGTTGAATGAACTTTTTACTTCGACACATGACAACCAAGGAGGTAACTTCTTATTAAAGATTTTTTCTCAAACATGCTTGGAAATTCAGCATTATTTTGACAACCTTCTTCGAGATAAATCGATTTGGCTTGCAAATAGAGCCGTCTATAGTAAAGAAAAAAATTAAAGTAATGAAAAATAAAACCCAACTACGACTAAAAAGGTATAAACAAGACACCACAGACAGACAAATTAAAAATCCGGAGTCACACGTGTTAGGGCATAAATCGAACAGATTACGTGTGACTCCGGATTTTTAATTTGTCTGTCTGTGGTGTCTTGTTACCCGACTACGGCGAAGAAAAAAGGAGGGTTATGATTTTGAGCGGTATGTATGTATGTATGTATGTATGTATGTTCATCTGTTCCCTTCTATCTTCCAAACCACTTATCACAATTTGACAAATGAGGTATCGTTAGAAGCGTCGTAATTGTCCGCTGGTTATAAGCTATGTGAAGTCACATTAAATTAAAAATGGCGCCCTCTAGAGGACATAAAGTGAGGAACTTAAAAAAAAATATGGGCTAATCGTATCATGTTGGGTATCAAATGAAAGGGCTTAATGAGCACATTTCAAAAATATATATATTATAACCCCAAAAGAATTAAAAAAAAAATCAAGTAATAAAAACTAAAACCCAACTACGACTTAAAAGGTATAAACAAGACACCACAAACAGACAAATTAAAAATCCGGAGTCACACGTGTTAGGGCATAAATCGAACAGATTACGTGTGACTCCGGATTTTCTCTAGAGGGCGCCATTTTTTATTTAATGTGACGTCACATAGCCTATAACCAGCGGACGATCAAGACGATCAAGACGCTTCCAACGGTACCTCATTTGTCAAATTGTGATGAGTGGTTTAGAAGATAGGAGGGAACAGATGAACATTCATACATACATACATACATACCGGTCAAAATCATAACCCTCCTTTTTTTTCGCCGTAGTCGGGTAAAAAACAAATGAGCATATTAGCGCGTGAAAAATTGTCGTAGATCGTCATTGATTCTGTTATATCAAATTATTTTACTTAGTTTGAATTTCTGCGCATTATTTGAGAAAAGTACTATCCAAGCCTTGGTCGCAACCAGGCATTGATGAACCACGAATGTGGACCGAGGCTAAGTTGCAGGCCGCGACAGTAATCCTAACTACTATAAATACGGATTACGATACGGATACGGATTTGGATGAAATATGGCACATGGGTAGACCCCAGGTTTATCCCGATAGTACGTACCCGTTGGATAATTTCCGACTTCCACGCGGGCGAAGCCGCGGGTTAAAGCTAGTGTACCTACTAATACAACACAGGAACATCAAAGACCCATGTCGACAATTGAATCAAAACAATGAAACAAACATAATCATACATATTGATATACGTTTGACATCGGCCAAAACGGTTTTAACGAAATAATTCTGTTAAAACGCGCTTTATCTAGTTAGAACTAGTTTTAACTTCTAGTAGTAACAAAGTTTCTAAAGTCATTCTTCAGTTCGTAAAAACTAGTTTTAACTAGTGAAAATGCATTCTAACTGAAAACGCTTCAACTGTAACATATCACACATACTATTTAGATCTAGATGTTTCTAAACTGAATATCTAGTAAAAAGCATCGTTCATTGCACCCTAATGAATGCTAAATTATACTCCTAGGTATTAGGTGTTATCATTAATTCCAACGAAGTATTTTTCCTAAATTTATAATCGTTATCATTTTAGTAAAATGTCAATAAAAATGTTATCATAGTCTTTGGCGCAAAGACTATTAAATATAAAGAGCGACTGCGACGTCTAAGTTTTCATCCTTTTAATCGTTTGACAAACTGAATAGAAGAAGGATTGGTTCATTTACCAGGTTTGCTTTAAATTAATTATTTTTCTAATTTATATTTTATTAAACTCTTTATTGACCGTCTGGATTTTGATCTTAATAATAATTATAAGAAATTCAGTTAGAATGCCCTCCAAATAAGAAATAAAATGCAATATTTCATTAAAATATATTTGTTTCGTAATAATCAGACATAATACTTAACATTTATAAATGTATTTTCTTTCTTTCTTCTTTCAATAATCTTCTAGTAGTTAAATTCCTGTATTAAAATACTTACAGGTGCATCAATGGTAATTTGGATTGATTTCCAAAATGGATACAGCAACAGCAGTAACCAATTTTTTAAAAGTGCAAGAAATATTTGGTTTGATAAATGTTTTGCAATTGTATTCACACTTGTGGCCACCGCTTGCTTGCGTTGAAGGTAACTTTGATAATATTTGATTAAATACTTAATGTGAGTAAGTGTGGTAACGGCCGCGACTTACGAGATTGTAGGTCATAGGTTCGAAACTAGACAGGCGTTTTACATTATGTAAATTATTCCATCACCCTGCTCTCAGGGCTTGTACACAAAACTACGATGCGACGTCGCATCGCAAAAATTGGCGACGGTACCCTAAGATTTTCTGAAGAATGCTTCTGCGTTGCGAATTCGCACCGCGCCGATTCGCAGTGTTGTGTACAAGTCCTCAAAACGGCGAAGGGTAACATCGTGGGGAAACCGGCATGTCCTAGAACCAAAAATTCGCACGGGGCCCACGTGGTAGATTACGGCCCATTCCCTCTTACCGAGAGGAGGCCTGTGTCCCAGCAGTGGGATGTATGTTATCAGATGACAAACAAGTAAGCTACCAACCTGTTAACAACCTGGTCCAACTTCCAGCTTATATAAATTTTAAATAAGAGATTGGCAGTCTTCATATTATTATTATGCCTGTAATTACACCAGCTCCATACCCTTCCATTTGGAATACAGTAAAGGATGATTTCCATCAAACGGCTCGCATCGCATCGGATCGGAACGGATTTTAACAATCTTTATAAGATATTAAATTGTGTACACAGTATTTAAAGTCTATATTACCAAGCTGCGCACAGCAGCTTAACCGCGGGCATCTTCCGCGACGCGCAATCGGCTTCGTTCGCATGTCGTCGTATTCGATTGGATCCTTCCTACGTCACCCATAACCATTTTCAAAAATTAGAACACGTCAGCACGGTAGGAATGAAACTATTTGACTAGGTGTAGAAACGGATACGTTCGCAAGTGTTTGTATGGAGCCGATCGTATGCGTCGATATCCTGCCGGACACCATCGGCTGTCGCCGCATCCGTTCGTATCCTTTCCAATCCAATGCGATGCGAGCCATTTGGTGAAAATCATCCTTATCGCTGCTTTGCGGCAGGAATAGGAAGGATGTAGTTCTAAGAGAACTTCGGACGAGCTCTTTCCCAAATTCACGGTGAAGTTTTAACCATAAGCCTCTATTCTCTATTTGCTCTATTTCAATTTATATTTTTTTCTCTAATTTATTACCTATTTTATTTTTTTCGTCTTCCGTTTTCTATTTTCTTCTATTGTGTGTGTATCTGTGCTTTCTTAGCGTCATGTTTACGTAAACGTATTTTCTTTCTTTCTTTTTTTCTTTCTCTCTCGTTCAGTGTCCTTCCACCGATTAAAGAACCTTATATCAG